>CM055121.1:621231644-621904408 GCA_029206835.1 Rana muscosa | reverse complement strand
TGGGTTTAGAAACACTAAGGTTTTTTTTTAATTAAAGGCTGTTTTTTTTTTTTTTTTCTTTTAACAAAAAATATATGTCATACTTCCCTGCTCTGTGCAGTGATTTTGCACAGAGCAGCCCTGACCCTCCTCTTTTTCTTGGGTCCTGGCCTCTCCCTCCTGCCGAGTGCCACCATAGCAAGCCGCTTGCTATGTGGTCCTGAGCTAGTCACACACTTGCCCCCCCTCCTACACTCCCCTCATTGGCTCACTGGCTCTGATTGACAATGGTCCCTGCTGCTGTCTCAGCCAATGAGGAGGAAATATCCCCAGAGAGCGGCTGCTGTGCATGAGAGCAGCGACTCCCCTGAGCTCTGTCCCTCCTCACTGGGCAGATTGATAACAATGGGAGCCATTGGATCCTGCTGCTGTCAATCAAATCCAGTGACGAAGGAGTAGGGGCCAAGCCACCCTGTTTATGTCAACAGATGAGCGCTGGTGGGGACCCCAAAAGAGGAGGATCAGGGCTGCTCTATGTAATACTATTGCAAAGAGCAGGGAAATTACATGTTTATGATTTTATTGAAAAAAAAAAAATTGAAACTAATAACACTTTAAAAGGAGAAGTATAGTCAAAGCTCGTTTGGCTGTACTTCTCCTATTGATCACAGGAGTGCAATTCGTTTTGCACTCCTGTGACCCGTTTTCAGCAGAGAGCGGGCTGAAGTCCCAACAATGGAAGTCTGAGACGGCCGCTCCCTGCCCCTCCACAGCTCAGCACTCCAGTGAGCGAGGAGGAAGCGGAGTGGAAAGCTGCTGATTGACAGTCAGCAGCTCTCTGCTCTGGGAACTGTCAAAACCGAGCAATCGGCATTGTTCAATCGCGCAGTTCTCGGTGCAGAGGCGCCTGGGTGATAGATGCAGCATTACACCGATGCTGCATCCACCTAGGTAAAGTAAAATTGGGGGGACTCTTTACTTCTCTTGAACTCTTAAGCAACTCTCTCTCAGCAACTGTCTCTAACACCATGATGTCAGAGATTTTTTCTACATATTTTTGTGGGTATAATCTAAAGCCCCGTACACATGATCCGAATATCGTACTACAGATCGTACAACTTTTTTCACTTAATAGTCGCAAGTAAATTTAAATAGGTTATTAAAGTCACGAAAATTCTCGTACGACAGAAAAAAAAAAAAAATCGGAAGTGATGTCATGTGTTGTAATGTATTTGTATTGTATTTTCGGACGACAACTGTACTGACTAAACGAAAATCGTACGATCTGGTATCGTACGAGGAAAATTTTCGTGCATGTCCGATAAAATAATAATCGGATGAACTGTCATGATCGGCTCTCGAAGCTCTGTACTAACGATCCGATTATCGTACGATTCTTCCTCGGACGACATTTTTCGTACAATATTCGGATCGTGTGTACGGGGCTTTAGGGGACATTTACTAAAACTGGAATCAGGTGCAGCTGTGCATTGTAGCCAATCGGCTTCTAACTTCAGCTTGTTCAATTTAAGCTTTGACAAAAAAAAAAAAATGGAAGCCGATTGGTTTCATGATTTCATGCTTCAGTTTTAGTAAGTTTCCCCCTAGCGTATGATAAAAGTGGATCACTGATGGAACGATCAATAAGGTATACTGTAACTCCCAACTTTTAGACATCAGAAAAAAAGACACCTTTGAGTACAAAGTCTGTAGGCAAGGGATACCCAGTCCACAGGCTTGGGCTTGGGACTGGCATGCAGAATGTGAGAACACGTGCATAGCCAAATTAGACAAGAGCCAGCATGTCTTTGAAATGTGAAAGGAAACCCACACAAACACACAGAGAACATTCAAACTCCAATGCCGATTGCCCAGATTTGAATGAACGACCCTGTTACTACAAGGCTTACCACCAAGCCACTGTGCCACCAATTGAGGCCTAAAACCAAAAAGAGGGACAACTGAGGTAATAAGGACAGATGGATTTCGTTGCAAAAGATGGATGGTCCCTCTAAATGATTGAAAGTTGGGTGGCTTTGAAGCAGTGGTTCAGCAGAATATAGATAAGGATGGGTAAAATGTGCATGCTATACATTGCATTGTATAGAGGACCATTCAGCTGCGGTGCATTTGGGAAGGACAGGTGCAGCGTCCAGCCCTACCGCAGTGTATGGCAATCTGCAGCTGGAGAGGGATGAACACTGTACCAAGAGGTAATGGCATCTAGGGCCCTATGTATTTAGGGATGAGGGTCCGGAATGCCGGTCTTCTTCATGTGGGTGGCCCCATGTGCAATGGGCCTTACATGTGTACAGTACTTACTATACCCTCCACCTATACAGGCTTCTAGATGTATTGACTCTTCCCTGAATGGTATGCGATTTTCTATACCCCTGCTTTAGGCAGTGCCTTTTCTTTTCCTGCCTGCTTTAATCTGTACAGCTGTCACACTACACAAACATAGCTGTGCTTATATACCCAGTGTAAATGTGTGAGCAGAAGGAAGAAAACTGACTATAAATAAATGTGCTGTGCAGTGACATGGCATATTCACTACTGTCTACTAATGAAATGAATGGAGGAAGTAGAGCAGCTTGTGAGGTAATCATTTACACGTGGAAAGTCAGCACTAGAACGTTAGGAATCACACCGAGTGACACTGAGGTGATTTGCTTGTATCTATAATTGTGCCTGGGAGGAAGAGGTTAATCTCTCTCCTATTACCTCATCGTATGAGTAAATATACCACACCTTTGCCACAGGTATTAGAATTATTCTGTGAAAGGTGTGTATATACAGGGCCTAGTCTGCAACATGAAACAAGGCCAAGTAATAAAGTGTAGCCGACAATCAGTGCGCATTATTTGCACAATACTTGTAACATAAGTTTTATTCTCAAGTAGCAATTTCTTTTGATCCTATAACATTAAATAGGCATATAGAGGTCAATTTACTAAAGGCTCATACATAGGGTTGCTGCCTCGTCCCTTTAGGCCCGATTCACACCTATGCATTTTCAGTGCTTTTTGCAGATTTGCACTACAGAACGTGTTCCATAGGAAATCATGTTAAATGGATTGTAGTGCAAATCTGCAAGAAGCACTAAAAATGCATAGGTGTGAACCAGGCCTCAAACCCGAACACATTAATTACACAGGTTCTGTGGCCGATTAAGGTGGTAATAAGGCCTCATGCACACTAGTCGTTAAAATAACGTTATAAAAACGCCAGTAGCTTTGCAGTGAGTTTTTCAAAGTTTTTGCAATAGCGTTTTTCCACGTTAGCGGTTTTTTTCTTCAATGGATCAAAAACGCATTTGAGGATACACCATAAGATTTCAGGGTATTTCCATGCCATGGAGTCACGGGTGTTGGTTTACAGCCGCAGCCTGTACTAATCAATGACCGGCTGTCGGACATCACTGCTGTACATCTGTAACCACCCATCCACCCCTGTACACGTCTGACCATGCAGTTGTGTGGTTACAAGCGTACAGCGGCTGCGTCTGACCCCTCATTGATTTGCACCAACTGCTGGCTGTGGCTGGTCCCCAACATCTGTGACTCCTGGGCATGAAAATACTCTGATTTCCTGTGGTAAAGGCCTAAATGCGTCTGTGTACATGGGCATTATAGAGGCAAGAATCTTCACAGAATAAAGTGTGTGAATATTTACCTCAATTATCCAATCGTGTCACGGTGTGAAATAAGTAAATGGGAATTTACATTTTGCATGATTTTGTGACTATTTACGTCAATTATCCAATTTAATGTGTAAGTATTCCCAGCTCCTTTAGTAAATCAGCCTCATAATCTCAGGCTTCCTTTTCCCCATACATTAGAAAAATGTTCCAATCGGTCATATGGATCATACCACTTATGACACGCAATCCAACCTGTATGTATAGATTATGAACTAATACACTTGGATGTGTGTGACGATTTATTAGATAGAATCAACCATACCGCCAGTCATTGTCTTCCACTTACAGACAGCTATACAAGCTAAGCATAATAATCTAGGACTTGTAGAAAGAAGCACACGGCCATGTGTGAACTGCAGAGAGAGAGAACAGGTGCTCCACATACAGCCATATATGTGTAGAATATGGACTAATCAATTACACGGGGCTACTGGATCTGACATGCTGCTGATAATAGCTCCAATCACTGTTATGTGCTCAACACATCTACAGCCAATCTGTTCCACCTTCACGTTAAATCAACTTGGTGACAATATGCAAACCAGCAGTCCCATGTCCCTGACCTGGCCATTAGATAGCAGCGCCATTGTCAGATACTGTATATAATACTGTACAGCAGCCATCAATCAACTCTATCAAAAAAAGGCAAACAGAAAATTCATTCATGTGGGGTGGCATGGGCATCTCCTGAATCAGCAGCTCTTATATCAGATCGTATATGAGTGACCAGATGCTAACTTGTGCGCTGATCAGATATTCCCATATAGTATGTGTGCTGATCAGATGTTCCCTTATAGTATGTGTGTTGATCAGATGCTCCCCTATAGTATGTGTGCTGATCAGATGTTCCCTTATAGTATGTGTGCTGATCAGATGTTCCCCTATAGTATGTGTACTGATCAGATGTTCCCCTATAGTATGTGTACTGATCAGATGTTCCCCTATAGTATGTGTGCTGATCAGATGTTCCCCTATAGTATGTGTGCTGATCAGATGTTCCCCTATAGTATGTGTACTGATCAGATGTTCCCCTATAGTATGTGTGCTGATCAGATGTTCCCCTATAGTATGTGTGCTGATCAGATGTTCCCCTATAGTATGTGTGCTGATCAGATGTTCCCCTATAGTATGTGTGCTGATCAGATGTTCCCCTATAGTATGTGTGCTGATCAGATGTTCCCCTATAGTATGTGTACTGATCAGATGTTCCCCTATAGTATGTGTACTGATCAGATGTTCCCCTATAGTATGTGTGCTGATCAGATGTTCCCCTCTAGTATGTGTGCTGATCAGATGTTCCCCTCTAGTATGTGTACTGATCAGATGTTCCCCTATAGTATGTGTACTGATCAGATGTTCCCCTATAGTATGTGTGCTGATCAGATGTTCCCCTATAGTATGTGTGCTGATCAGATGTTCCCCTATAGTATGTGTGCTGATCAGATGTTCCCCTATAGTATGTGTACTGATCAGATGTTCCCCTATAGTATGTGTACTGATCAGATGTTCCCCTATAGTATGTGTACTGATCAGATGTTCCCCTATAGTATGTGTACTGATCAGATGTTCCCCTATAGTATGTGTACTGATCAGATGTTCCCCTATAGTATGTGTGCTGATCAGATGTTCCCCTATAGTATGTCTGCTGATCAGATGTTCCCCTATAGTATGTCTGCTGATCAGATGTTCCCCTATAGTATGTGTACTGATCAGATGTTCCCCTATAGTATGTGTACTGATCAGATGTTCCCCTATAGTATGTGTACTGATCAGATGTTCCCCTATAGTATGTGTACTGATCAGATGTTCCCCTATAGTATGTGTGCTGATCAGATGTTCCCCTATAGTATGTCTGCTGATCAGATGTTCCCCTATAGTATGTGTGCTGATCAGATGTTCCCCTATAGTATGTGTACTGATCAGATGTTCCCCTATAGTATGTGTACTGATCAGATGTTCCCCTATAGTATGTGTACTGATCAGATGTTCCCCTATAGTATGTGTGCTGATCAGATGTTTCCTTATAGTACGTGTGCTGATCAGATGTTCCCTTATAGTACCTGTGCTGATCAGATGTTCCCTTATAGTATGTGTGCTGATCAGATGTTCCCTTATAGTATGCGTACTGATCAGATGTTCCCTTATAGTATGTGTACTGATCAGATGTTCCCTTATAGTATGCTTACTGATCAGATGTTCCCTTATAGTATGTGTACTGATCAGATGTTCCCTTATAGTATGTGTACTGATCAGATGTTCCCCTATAGTATGTGTGCTGATCAGATGTTCCCCTATAGTATGTGTGCTGATCAGATGTTCCCCTATAGTATGTGTGCTGATCAGATGTTCCCCTATAGTATGTGTACTGATCAGATGTTCCCCTATAGTATGTGTACTGATCAGATGTTCCCCTATAGTATGTGTACTGATCAGATGTTCCCCTATAGTATGTGTACTGATCAGATGTTCCCTTATAGTATGTGTACTGATCAGATGTTCCCTTATAGTATGTGTACTGATCAGATGTTCCCCTATAGTATGTGTACTGATCAGATGTTCCCTTATAGTATGTGTACTGATCAGATGTTCCCCTATAGTATGTGTGCTGATCAGATGTTCCCTTATAGTATGTGTACTGATCAGATGTTCCCCTATAGTATGTGTGCTGATCAGATGTTCCCCTATAGTATGTGTGTTGATCAGATGCTCCCTTATAGTATGTGTGTTGATCAGATGCTCCCTTATAGTATGTGTACTGATCAGATGTTCCCCTATAGTATGTGTACTGATCAGATGTTCCCTTATAGTATGTGTACTGATCAGATGTTCCCCTATAGTATGTGTGCTGATCAGATGTTCCCTTATAGTATGTGTACTGATCAGATGTTCCCCTATAGTATGTGTGCTGATCAGATGTTCCCCTATAGTATGTGTGTTGATCAGATGCTCCCTTATAGTATGTGTGTTGATCAGATGCTCCCTTATAGTATATGTGCTGATCAGATGTTCCCTTATAGTATGTGTACTGATCAGATGTTCCCTTATAGTATGTGTACTGATCAGATGTTCCCTTATAGTATGCTTACTGATCAGATGTTCCCTTATAGTATGTGTACTGATCAGATGTTCCCTTATAGTATGTGTACTGATCAGATGTTCCCCTATAGTATGTGTGCTGATCAGATGTTCCCCTATAGTATGTGTGCTGATCAGATGTTCCCCTATAGTATGTGTACTGATCAGATGTTCCCCTATAGTATGTGTACTGATCAGATGTTCCCCTATAGTATGTGTACTGATCAGATGTTCCCCTATAGTATGTGTACTGATCAGATGTTCCCCTATAGTATGTGTACTGATCAGATGTTCCCCTATAGTATGTGTGCTGATCAGATGTTCCCCTATAGTATGTGTGTTGATCAGATGCTCCCTTATAGTATGTGTGTTGATCAGATGCTCCCTTATAGTATGTGTGCTGATCAGATGCTCCCTTATAGTATGCGTGCTGATCAGATGCTCCCTTATAGTATGCTTACTGATCAGATGTTCCCTTATAGTATGTGTGCTGATCAGATGCTCCCTTATAGTATGCGTGCTGATCAGATGCTCCCTTATAGTATGCTTACTGATCAGATGTTCCCTTATAGTATGTGTACTGATCAGATGTTCCCTTATAGTATGTGTACTGATCAGATGTTCCCCTATAGTATGTGTGCTGATCAGATGTTCCCCTATAGTACGTGTGCTGATCAGATGTTTCCTTATAGTACGTGTGCTGATCAGATGTTCCCCTATAGTATGTGTACTGATCAGATGTTCCCCTATAGTATGTGTACTGATCAGATGTTCCCCTATAGTATGTGTACTGATCAGATGTTCCCCTATAGTATGTGTACTGATCAGATGTTCCCCTATAGTATGTGTACTGATCAGATGTTCCCCTATAGTATGTGTGCTGATCAGATGTTTCCTTATAGTACGTGTGCTGATCAGATGTTTCCTTATAGTACGTGTGCTGATCAGATGTTCCCTTATAGTACCTGTGCTGATCAGATGTTCCCCTATAGTATGTGTACTGATCAGATGTTCCCTTATAGTATGTGTGTTGATCAGATGCTCCCTTATAGTATGCTTACTGATCAGATGTTTCCTTATAGTACGTGTGCTGATCAGATGTTCCCTTATAGTACCTGTGCTGATCAGATGTTCCCCTATAGTACCTGTGCTGATCAGATGTTCCCCTATAGTATGTGTACTGATCAGATGTTCCCTTATAGTATGTGTACTGATCAGATGTTCCCTTATAGTATGTGTACTGATCAGATGTTCCCCTATAGTATGTGTACTGATCAGATGTTCCCCTATAGTATGTGTACTGATCAGATGTTCCCTTATAGTATGTGTACTGATCAGATGTTCCCTTATAGTATGTGTACTGATCAGATGTTCCCCTATAGTATGTGTACTGATCAGATGTTCCCCTATAGTATGTGTGCTGATCAGATGTTCCCCTATAGTATGTGTGTTGATCAGATGCTCCCTTATAGTATGTGTGTTGATCAGATGCTCCCTTATAGTATGTGTGCTGATCAGATGTTCCCTTATAGTATGTGTGCTGATCAGATGCTCCCTTATAGTATGCTTACTGATCAGATGTTCCCTTATAGTATGTGTGCTGATCAGATGCTCCCTTATAGTATGTGTGCTGATCAGATGTTCCCTTATAGTATGTGTACTGATCAGATGTTCCCTTATAGTATGTGTACTGATCAGATGTTCCCTTATAGTATGTGTACTGATCAGATGTTCCCCTATAGTATGTGTGCTGATCAGATGCTCCCCTATAGTGTGTGTACTGATCAGATGCTCCCCTATAGTGTGTGTACTGATCAGATGCTCCTATATAGTATGTGTACTGATCAAATGCTCCTATATAGTATGTGTACTGATCCGTTGCTCCTATATAGTGTGTGTGCTCATCAAATACACCCTTATAGTATCTGTGCTGATCAGATACTTCCTTATATTAACTCTACTGATTACATGTTCCCATATAGTACATGTGATCCTATATCAGACCATATAATATATTTGCTGATTGACTTCTCCAATATCTGATCATATAGTAAGTGTACTGATCAGATGCTTCCATATAGTATGTGTGCTGATCAAATGTTCCCTTATAGTATATGTACTGATCAGATGTTCCCCATATAGTGCATGTGATCAGCTGCTCCTACTGTATATCAGACCATATAGTGTGTGTCTATTGATCAGTCCATATAGTGTGTGTATATTGATCAGTCCATATAGTGTGTGTATATTGATCAGATCATATAGTGTGTATATATTGATCAGATCATATAGTGTGTATATATTGATCAGATCATATAGTGTGTATATTAATCAGTCCATATAGTGTGTGTATATTGATCAGTCCATATAGTGTGTGTATATTGATCAGTCCATATAGTGTGTGTATATTGATCAGATCGGATGATCTATAATATATGTAGTGATGAGGTGCTCCCCTCTCGGGTGATATGGTGTGTAGTGCCCGGTAGCTCCATGCCCCCCATCCCGGTGCAGTGAGGAGAGGGCGGTATGCCCTGTCAGTGGAGACACAGACATATATATACAGTATATAGACTCACACACACACAGACAAGGTGCCGCTGCTATTACCTAGCATAGAGAAGATGAAATCCTTGGCTGTGTGGATCTCCAGGGCTCTCTGGTCATCATATTCCCTCTGATCATGCTTGCTGAATTCCTGGATGAGTTTGTTTAATTCTTCGATCCTGGCTCCAGACCTGAAATCCAGCTCCGGGGACGCAGGTTTGCTGCCTCCCCCTACAGTGCCTGGCTTGGCAGGGATGGGAGCCGCCATCTTCACTCACACAGGCAGCAGATTGTATGGAGCGGCCCTGACTCGTTGCTTCCCCTCCCTGGGCTGGTGGGAGATGTGTCTGTGTCAGTGTGTGTATGTGTGTGTGGTGTCGGTGGGAGTGTGTGGTGTCACTGTGCGCCGGTGCAGCAGGTCTCTGGTTCAGCAGCTCTCCCCGATCTCTCTCTGTATAAAGTGGAAACAATGTGACACTCTGAGATAGTCCGATCCTTCCACAAGCCGGAGAGCCACTGACACTGACCCGTCCTCTACCACTGCTGGGGGCTCAGCCTCTGAGCGATTCATCTCATAGTAGCCATACACCTAACAATCTGATCGAACACAGGATCCGATAATGCGATTGGATATATGAAGAATAAAAAAAGACACAAGGACATTTATCAAAACAGGAGCAGCTGTGCATGGCAGCCAATCACCTTCTAGCTTTCATTTCTGAACAATCAGAAACTACAAGCCGATTGGTTGCCATGCACAGCTGCTCCAGATTCTGTCTGCTCCAATCAAATTGAAAGTGTTATTTCACCTTTTGAATAAAAAATGTACAGGTGAAATAACATGGGACACTCTACACCCCTGATGCCATCACCTCCAACCCCGCTCCCTGCTGTACTTACCTCCTGGGGTTGGCAAGCTGTCAGCACACTTGCAGGGATTTTAAATTCTTTTTGTTTTCTTCATCAGCGCCTCCAAGACAGATTCTGATTGGTCAGTGCCATCACAGTGAATCAATGTGGTCTGTCCCAGAAGCACTACACAGAGTAGAGGGGGGATTTCAAATCCCTGGGCCGCTGGGGCGACTGAAAGCTTGGTAACCCCAAAGGTAAGTACAGTGGGGAGGGTGGACAGTGTGAGTTCATCTTCACATCTTTTCTTTACATCCCATTCATTTCAATGGTCCACGTTCACGCCCGAGCGATTTTCTGCTTGTAGCTCTAAAACGCTCAACAAACCAAAGCCCATTCATTTCAATGGCCCCTGTTCACATATGAGCGTTCTGTCGCCTGAAGCTCAAAAAAGTACACAAGCTTCTTTTTGGCAGATTACAAACATTTTTGACCCCATGGACTTCAATAGAATAACCTAACTTGAGCGTTTTCTACTCAAATAGCAGCTCTCCACCCCCACATTTCCTCTCCCTCTAGTGCTTTCTATTGGCTAAATAAAAACGTCTGAAGCTGTAAAATGCTTGTAAAAAGCCGCAAAGACGCTTTCAAAAAAGCTGCAAAAATCTCCCGAATAACACCTGTAAATCACTACGCTGAGTGAATTGAGCCTAAAAGCAGGGCACAAAACGCAGTGCGTTTGCCTGAACTGGATCGTGTGAGCATAAACACCCATGCAATCCGGTCCCAGTGCAAACAAAAAAAGTTGCCTGCACCTTTTTAACCACTTAAGCCCCGGACCAATATGCAGCATAAAGACCAGACCCCTTTTTGCGATTCGGCACTGCGTCGCTTTAACTGACAATTGCGCGGTCATGCGACGTGGCTCCCAAACAAAATTGACGTCTTTTTTTTCCCCCACAAATAGAGCTTTCTTTTGGCGATATTTGATCACCTCTGCGGTTTTTATTTTTTGCGCTATAAACAAAAATAGAGCAACAATTTTGAAATAAATGCAATATTTTTTACATTTTGCTATAATAAATATCCCCCAAAAATATATAAAAAAAACTTATTTTTTCCTCAGTTTAGGCCGATACGTATTCTGCTACATATTTGTGGTAAAAAAAATCACAATAAGCGTTTATTGATTGGTTTGCGCAAAAGTTATAGCGTCTACAAAGTAGGGGATAGTTTTATAGCTTTTTTATAATTCTTTTTTTTTTTTTACTAGTAATGGCGCGATCAGTGATTTTTATTGTGACTGCGACATTATGGCGGACACATCAGACACTTTTGACACCATTTTGGGACCATTGTCATTTTTACAGCAATCAGTGCTATAAAAATGCACTGGTTATTGTGAAAATGAGAACGTCCATCGTGACGAAACGCGTATGGGAGCGACGTGCTGACGTCACCACGCCAATAGAGGGAAAGGGCTTTGTATCCTTGCCGGCCGGCTTACCTATATGCTCTTTTTACTACATCTTGATGTAAGTGTTTTACTAGTGTTTTTATAATAATTGTGTTGATGATATCACGCTATGGTCTGTGTCCTCTTCTCCCATTGATTTGTTCGTACGCCCGTGATACGGGTTAAGCACTACCTTCTTTTGGGTTCTTGTCATGGATATGCATTAATGTCTGTCTGCCATCTTACCTTCCTCCTCATGTGTTCATCTAGAGACCAGACCTCCTTCACCTGGCTTCCTTTATAATCTCTTCCCAGCCTGACTCCACCCCAGGCCCTATCAGAACACTATATTAACCTGTGCACTGCAAGCCTGCTTTGCTGATCAACGTGTTTGTTAGGCATTGTGTGTTTGGGTTCCTGCCTGCCGTGTGCTACGTCTGTCTCTCTGTTACGTTATTGGCTTGTCCCCGACTATCCCTGTCTGCTCGTGACCCTTGACCTTTGGCTCGTTCTTTCGTTATCCTTGTCTGCTTGTGGCCCCTGACCTTCAGCTTGTTATTCGGTTCTCTCTTATCTTGTGCTGCTGCTTCCCCTCTTTTCCTCTTATCCTACGGGGCGTGAGCTAGGAAACTCCAGGGGCCGCGACCTGGTCCCAGCCTGCAGCATAACATCCTCACCACTAGAGGCCCTGGAGAAGACCAGCTGGGTCTTAGACTCCGCGCCCTGGGGAATTTTGGCTCTAGCTTCCGTTAGGATCCCGGTTGTGCTCCTCTGGTCCCGCTTTCCACAACCACCCAGTTTCCTATCCGCAGAAGCCAGCCATAGGGTTCACTACCTCGCGGTGCACTCCTGTCCCCCTACGGTGTGCATCTGTCACCTGGCCACAGGTGACCCTGACAGTTCTGGTCCGCGGTGATATTGCCTGTCCTGTTGAGTCCGCTGCTATCATGCTGTCCCCTGGGAATAAAGGCCGTGACTGGGTTACAGTCAACCGACTCCCGTGGGCTTGCCTTTGGTAAGCTGCTAACCTTAGTGGTGGAGGGCACCTTTTGTTTGCTGTGATCACCGGGTGCTGCATACTCATTGACTGTTTATCCTGTTTATCCTGTTATCAATTGGATCCATTTAGATTTGCATGGGATTATTTATTTAATTCAATATCTTTTGGGTATCATTTGGACGCTCATCTGGACACTGTTTGTTAACCTTTATTCAATTAATGTTTTTTTGAGATCTAGCAGCTGGTGTTTTTTGCTGAGCAAGCATTGCTTTTTGCGCATCGGCCTCTGGACATTTTCATATTTGTTTATTGGCGCAGTTTTTTCTGTTTTATTAGTGTATTGTGTTTATACCACCATAGCTGCTGCCTTTATTATTCATTTAATCTTTATTTCTGTTTTTACTAGCGCAGCTTTTCCATTCTATACTGTGAAAATGACACTGGCAGTGAAGGGGTTAACCAGGAGGGGGTGCTGTAGGGGTTAAGTGTGCCCTGATGTGTTTTACTTACTGTGGGGGGGGCGTGGCTACGAGTGACACATCACTGATCTCCGCTCTCATTACACAGAGCGGAGATCGGTGACAGTGTCAGTAGGCGAGTGGGGAGATGTTGTGTTTACACTAACATCTCCCCGCTCCATCCCTCCGTGAGACGATCGCGGAGATCCCCGCGATCGTCTCGAGTCCGCGGGACCCGTGGTCCGACTCACGGGGATGGCGGCAAGGTCGCGAATGCGCCGCATGCGGTGCGCACGTGACCACACGGCAGGCAGTTAAAGGGGACGTACAGGTACGTGATTGTGCCTGTACGAGCCATTCTGCCGACGTATATATGCCGCGAGTGGTCGTTAAGTGGTTAATGCGGATGCGGTGCAATTCAAGTCATCTAAAATGCACAGACTCAGATCGCACTACACAGAATCGCATGTGATTTGCACAGGAATGTGAACCTAGGCTTATTCTGATCTGTCTGGACAGAAAATTCATAGTAAAGTAGATCGGGGCTCATTCAGATAGACGATGAGCTCTACCCTCTGAGCTGAACCCTTTTTTACACGTAGGTAGCCCATAGAAGTAAATGCAGATGTAGCGGCTGTATGGACCCAGTCCCATGTTAAAATTTGACATGCAGGCAGGAGTGGGTACAAAGACCCGTACAGACACTGTGATTGCAGATCCATGCGCTCACTACTGCCCACATGTGTCCATACCGCTACTGCATCTGCATTTGCTTTTATGGGCTGCCTGCGTGCAGCTCCAAGGTGGATGCACAAGCAACAAATAGCGTCTCTGCTCAGAGGACAGTGCTCAGTCAGTACCCATCTGAATGAGCCCTAACTTAAAATGATCGCTGAGGCTAGGTTCACTCCTAGGTGTTTTGCAGGGCGTTTTCAGTATTGCCAAATGCGCTACAGTCCATTTAACATGATTTCCTATTGGTCACGTTCACATTTTTGCATTTTCCACCGGTGTGATTTTTGGAAAGGTTTAGGGACTTTTTTGCCTGCAGCAGGTTGCATTTTTTGGTTCCATAGACTGCAATGGAAAACGCATCCAAAACGCAAGCACTGTGGTTTTTTTTATGCGTTTCTGCTGCATTTCCATTGACGTCTATGGAACCAAAAAATGCAACTGCTGCGGACAAAAATGTTTCTGACCATTTCCAAAAATGGAACGCATTAATCGCAACCTGCAAACGCGATCCGGAAATCAGACGACAGATCGTCCAACTTTTTTTGCTTGTTAGTTGCAAGTAGAAATTTAATAGGTTACTACAGTTATGAAAATTCTCGTATGACAAAATAAAAATTCTGAAGTGATGTAATGTATTTATACTGTATTTTCCGATGACAAGTGTACTGATTAAACGAAAATCATAGGAGCTGGTAAATTTTCACACTTGTCCGATCGGATAATATCAGATGAACTGTCGTAAACGGCTTTCAAAAGCTGCGTACTAATGATCAGATTATCGTACGATCGATTCGAAAGTGGTATTTTTCGTCTGATTTTCAAATCGTGTGTATGAGCCGTTAGTGGATGGATAGCAAACAAACTTTTCGATATTCCAATCCATTTTTAGTAAATCTATTGACAATATGATCATATAGAAGAAGATCATTCCATGTAAGTATACCATTATGTAGCACTGATTAGAAGAAGCAGATGGCTAACTGCACTGACTGTTGGTTATACACTATGTAGCACACGTTCCCTTTTTCCTACCTTTGGCTCACTTGCAGGAAAAGGGCACACCGTACTATATGCCCGTACCCTCCTGTTTGAAGAGGTTGAGCGTTGTCATGTATTTGGGTCCCACAGCTAGGTTCTCCATCGGTTGGTTCTCATCTCCTAGGATATCGGGACAAGTCTCTGTTTTCCCCCCAAGTAATTCCATGGTCCACACCACTCTAAACTCCAAAGTTGAGTTTATTTTTTCATCAATGTTCAGCAGATAGGAAAGGGTGGATAAGAGACAGGACAGCAAGGTTTTGGGAGGTAGGTCCAGGCACAAGTAAATGTTACAATCACCACTCAATCCCCGAGTGGGTTCAGCTCACCCGGATAGTCTCCTGTAAAAGTGGATCCTAGCAGCCAAAGTGTTGCTTGGACGCTTAATTAGATACGATCGGGACATCCTCTGCCACAGAATCTATCACATCCCGAACTTCTCAGCTTTTGCAATACAAGGACAGGTGCCAGCAACAGCACATTACTCGGCCCTTGGTGGATAGATGAATCCCTCCAGAAAGTTACCGGGCCCCTTCTTTCACTGTGAACTCTCAGCGGTCCCTCAGAAAGGTCCTCCCCCGGCCTCCTCTTCTTAGAGCGGGCCCCCTCGCAAGGGGCACCCTGGGATTCCTCTTCTCAGAAGTGGGCTCCAGCTAAAGGTGCTGGGCCCAGGGCTAAAGGTGCCTGGGACTGATGCGCACGCGGCCCCATGGCCTGGAGGGCCGCGCGCCGCGCACTTGGATTCGGACTCCTCTTCTCACTCCTCACTCGACTCCCCTGCCAGGCGGTGTCTCCCTCTTATGTATCCCCTCCCAGTATGCTCACCAGGCCAACCACGCCCACTGTACCGCTGCCAAGAGAGGACACCCTAAAGCACAGCACTATTACTAGTGGTTCAACCCTAACTTGTCATGGCAGTGCCACCTACAGGCCGCAGGGAACTGCACACCAGTATACCACCTGCAGAAACAAAGTAGCACAACCTATCAATGAGAACTACTAACTCAGACCAGCCCCCTAAATTTGGTTATATAGCACCCCTAAAAGGGGATGGGCGCTACAACTAGTAGAATTTTGTTTGTCATTTTTCCATTTTCAGAACGTCCATACGAATTTCCAATCATTAGCGGGATTAAATTGACATTCAATTTCGACTGCAGTGATGACAGCCATTGAAGAAACAGGATGGAAAAAATTTCTGGAGCACATGACTTTCTAACAGTGTGTGTGGTGTGCGTTCAGTAAAATCCATTCATTCCGAAATCGAATGTTAACAGTAAACATATTTTATACGTACTTTCGAATGACATTTAAAAAGTCCTTAAAAGTCCTGAGAATTTCTGTGCAAATATTTGTACAAATGTTCATTCAAAAATCTTCTAGTGTACAGCCAGCAGTGATTTCATTATCAATCTACTTTCACCAGATGACCTCAAACTGTAGTCGTAAATTGCGTGCGCTGTATTGACCTTTATGTGGGGAATAATAGAAAGCATTAGTAAATCACACAGCATGAGATGCAGGGTGTGTGTGGGTAGATCTATAATTCTTGATAGGCAAGACAGTAATGAAGGGTCATCGGCTGGTATCTGCTGTGTATTGCCATCACAGTGACCAATTTATATTAGTCCTCTTTCACAAAGGAACATACAAATGAATGCGATTTCCAGAGAACACTGGAGGGAATCAGTGAATAAACCTGGTAATGGTTACTGCTATTTCCTTCCATTGTTGTCTAGAATCTCTTCTTATCCTCTTGACCTCCAGAAGGTTTTACCCCCTGTATGACCAGGGAATTTTTTGCTATTCAGCACTGTGCTACTTTAAAGTAGTTGTAACCCTAAAAATACATGATCCTGTTCCTTTAAATCATGATATACAACATAGTGTTTGTGTAGTGTCATTTGTCCCCTTCTATGCTGTAAAATGCCTGGTTGATCCTGCCTGTTTTTGTGTCCCCCTAGGTGTGCTGACCATGGTAATCATAACTGCTGATCCATGATACTATACCATGGTCAGTTTACACGCCTCTGGCATCCTGCTGTGTGGTCAGTCTCTTCCTCTCCCCCTCCCTCCCTGCGTTCAGCTCAATACTCTGTGCTGTGAGAGCCAATCTCCTCCCCGGCCCTGCCCTCCCGCCCGCTATTCTCTGTGGCTGTAAAGTCACTGGGGACAAAATTGTAATTCCCTCTGTTATAGCGAGCGATACAGTTTGTGTGTTTGTGTGTGTGTGTGTGTGTGTGTTTTTTAGTTTTGATGATAAATACCTTTTTCAGAGCACCGCTGACATCAGAGAGGAATCTCAGCTCCTCCCACTGTAGTCCTTAGATCGGGGAAGGAGAGCGGCGGGAGGTCACGTGACAGCACAGTGGCGCTGTGAAATAAGGTATTTAGCTTAATAATTTTAAACAACACCCACAGTGCACTGTATAGCTTTACAACCACTTTAACTGGCAATTGCGACTGTGATAGTGTGTCAGAAAACTGGCGCTACTGACACTGGCTGGGAGGGACTCCAACTGATTGACGTTGCTAGTAACAATAGTACAGTGATCAGTGATAATATCGTACACTGTGCTAATGACGCTGGCTAGATGACAGGAGTGATCAGGAGGGCAATCAAGGGGTTAACTGTGTGCTTAACAAGTACAGTGGAACCTCGGATTACGAGCACAATCCATTCCAGGAGAATGCTCGTAATTCAAAGTACTCGCATATCAAAGCGAGTTTCCCTATTAAAGTCAATGTAAACAAAAATAATTTGTTCCGCATTGACTTCAATGGCATGCAATACCGCATGCAGCCAGAGGCCGGGGGGAGCCTGAGAGCCTCGGAAACTGCCGGAAAGGCCCAAGGACAGCTCGGCTGACCTCTGCAAACCTTGGAAAGGCTCGGGAACTGAGTATTTCCATGTCTTTTCGAGCATTCCCGAACAGCGCCGTTCAGCTCCGGCGCCCCCCCACCTCGGGCCAAACACGGTACTGCACACTGCTTTGGCCTGAATCCTGGTTGTTTTGCGAGACAACACTCGCAAACCGAGTTAGGATTTTTTTAAATACAGTGCTCGTATTGCGAAACACTCGTTAACCGTGTTACCGCGTCATGAAGAAATCCAGCCAGATCTGTGTGTTGTGTTTTCTAACACACAGATTTCTTAACTGTGATTGGCCACAGCTGATCAGTAGGTATACAGCCAAAATGATTGGCTTTAACCTGCTGACAAACTTGTGCTGTGTCCAATCACAGCACAGGCCTGCAGGGGGTGCGCGTCTCTAAACCAGCTAGTACACCACGACCATATGGCCGTCAGCAAGAGGTTATTCAGATGTATTTTTTTTTCCTTATGATTCTTAGCGCCATCTAGTGGCCAGAATGCAGTATGTGTATACTCTGTGTTCATTATGAATGAACTTATCTTTACTACTGTCCATAATATTTGAAGAACATTCAAATTTTCCCCAGTCTCACGACAGCTGGATAGTTTGTACACAAGGAATGTGCATGAAGTTTTGCTGGACAAATAGCGATGCAAACTTTTTTTTTTTTTTTTTTTATAAATACACCTCTGTGGCTATGCTATGGGCATTCAGTTACTTACATATTCATTAGAGATGTTGAATATAATCGCAGCATCGATGCATCGCGATTCAGACGTTCACGATGCTGCGAGTTGGACTAAATTATCTCTGACGTTATCCGTTGCTCTGTGCGGTGCTCTGCATCTCCGGAAGAAACACAGAGGCAGAGCCTGCATGGTGGATAAAGCCCGCTCCCCTTCACTGAAGCAGAAAGTCAGCTGATGAGCTGACAGCCAGTACAGTGCAGGGGGAGGAGCTCAAGGAGACCCGACATCAGGAGAGGCTTCACTGGAGGCACCGGAAGGGGGAAGACACACTGAGCAGCATGGAGGAGGGGGAATTGACCGACACTAAGAGCTGGTGAGTGCCAGTGTCACTGATCCCATCCCTCCACTACCATCACCCCTCTGCCTGATTCCATCCATCCCTCTGCCTCTGATCCCACCATCCCTCTGCCTCTGATCCCACCATCCCTCTGCCTCTGATCCCACCATCCCTCTGCCTCTGATCCCACCATCCCTCTGCCTCTTATCTCATCCATCCCACCATCCCTCTGCCCCTGATCCCTCCATCGCTCGGATCCCACCATCCCTCTGCCCCTGATTCCACCATCCCTCTGCCCTGGAGAAAAATTTTGTTTTTCTGACTGCTTGAATTTTTGGATAAAACGTTTTTAACTATGCGCACTTGCGCAGTAATCGTGATGCATCGTGGACAGGATAATCGTAACCGATTCGAATTGTGAGACTAGTGAAGATGTGCACCCTTAATATTCATAACAGCATGGTATAAAGCTTTAAGCACATTCTTACTGTCATCTGCAGCTGCAGGCACATTGGAGTTATTAAAGAGACCCTGTCAGGTATTTACTTCTCTGCAAGGTGACTCTTTGGCTGTGTGTTTTTCCTACCACTCCCTCATTCTAGTACCGCAGCCTCAGGAAAGTCTCTTGGGCACTCAGAACTTCTACAATTTAGGATGCCAGTTGCCCTCGCCACACACTAGTTCCTGTCTCTGACCCATCTGTCACTATAGGACCCAGCAGTGACAGAGGGTGAAGTAGGAATACAGGACACACCCGGACATGTCAAATGCCAACAAGGGTAGGAGATGAAGGCCACCAGAAAGATGAGTATATGCCGTCCTCCCTTTTAGGGAAGTAAAGCATTTAAAGCTGTGTGACCTGGCAGGGTCTTGTTAGGCCTCTTTCACACAGATACCTCTGTTTAGTCTCAGCAAGGAATCCATGGATAGAAAGATTCCCCTTGTTGAATTGGATCAGAACAGAAATGGATGCCAGATATGTGACATCCATGTGTTTTGCTTTTCTGCCTTCTTGTGAAAAAACAGACCCATGTGATCCCTATAGGCAGCCAGATGTTAACGGTTGTGCGTCTGTTTATATCCATTTAAATCTGTTCCTTTCCATGCAGGCCTGCAAAATCGGACCTGAAAAAAACACAAACCTACTGAGTTCAGTCCAATCAACCCGAACTAATCTGGATGTAAATGGACACACGCCAGCTTAGATCTGGATGACCATGGGGATACATTGCAGTCCATTTTTGATCTATCTATGTGTAGCCAGGTCTCCTTTAAGACTCTTGGAACTACATCTCCCAGAGTCCTGTTTGGCACCCAGGGTGCAGTGTTGCCACCGCAGAGACTCATGGGAGGGACTATTTAAGAAGGAGGCGAGGCAGAGCTCGGCCTCTTTGGACACCGCGCTGCAAGCAACAGCTTCTTCCTGTGCGGAGCTGCTGCAGTGCAAGGCCTGAAGCCTGGGGCCTTGCGCAACTTCCAAAGAGCCTTCCATCCCGCTGTGGAGCCTGGGTGGCACCTGACAGAGTTTGCTGCGGACATCAGTTGGATCGGGGACCCGATCGTTGCGGACGCTGTGTGTGGAGACATAGCAGGTGGAAGTCCCGGACTGGGATCGCGTCCGGAGTGGTGAGCGAGCACCTGCTCAATCCAATCGGTTGTATTGTGTTTAGGCCTATAGACTGCCTTGGCCCACCGTTCCTTTATTTGCTGTTTCCGCTGGAGACCGGTTGCAGGACAGAGTTAAAGGGTCTCCAGCATAGTGTTCCTTGTGACTGCCTACTTTGTGGATTACAATACTGTTCCTGAACGTGCACCACCATTTCAAGTTTGCATGCAAAGAAATCTTTATTCACAGGACTGAGTTTGATTCTATGTCAGGCCTGACTAGGGAGGGGAGATAGAATATTGTTTAGTGCGCCAAAGGGCGCGTAGATGGCAATAGCTGCACGTGGTGGATTACCGCGCTGTGCTATTGCCATACATATATTACATCTATTGCTTCAGGGCTCTGTAAGCCAGTTATATGTTATGTTATGTTTTAACCCATGCCCTTTTAACCTAAAGTAAAGCTGTTATACCTTGCCATTTGCTATCACTGTGTTGTCATTACTCATAGTGCTTACACTAAATCTGAAGTTAAAGTGTGTATGTTACCAGGTGTAGATTACGATAGAAAACATCCCTAGACTAACTGTGCCACAGGGGACTATACAAGATTACTGGGGGTTGGTGGAGCTGTACTCAGGGCCCGAAAATCAAACCAGCGGCTCTCTTAACTGGGGGTAGCGCTACATATGTACGAGTCAGAACCAAACTGATGGAATACCTGTGTGAAAGGGGGCCTTAATCCTTAAATTATACAGCAGAAAGTGTTCTGTCTCAACTACAAAGCGATAAAGTTCATCTCCAGGTTGAAGTAGGCCTTACTCAAGCTGGTTTGATATTCATCCCTTGCATCGATACAGGCAGTTTAACTCAATGAATAAACTCACAGTTAGGACGACAGACGATGAATCCTTTCGAATGTTCCGTTTTAATGATGGATATTCATAGGTAGAAAAACGTTGCAGTTGTAAGCCACATGTAAGATGTTTAGCATGGAAGATATACAGGAGTAATGACCAGAATCAGGAAGTGGAGGAGACCTATAAAGAACTACGGCGAGAGAGAGAGTTCAGCTAGAAAGAAGGGGACAGATCTTAAAGACACGGAGCAAGAATAATCACATAGTGTAACACAACACTCCCCATCTGAAATCTTTAGATTTCATAACCTTAACCACTTAACAACCACCTGCCGACAAATAACGTCGACAAGGTGGTTGCTTAACTCTGGGAGGACGTTATATAACGTCCTCCCAGAATCGCGCTCCCGCGCGCCCCCTGGGGCACGCACACGGGAAACTCCGTGACCGCCGGGTCCAGAGGACCCGGCGGATCACGAATCGCGGTAAATCGCCGCTGATAGCGGCCGTTTACCACGTGATCGCTCCGTCAAATGACGGAGCAATCACTTGTAAACAGACCGGCGTCATTTGATGACGCCGGTTCCTCCCTCCCCTCTCTGTACCGATCGGTACAGTGTGAGAGGGGAGGGGGAGGGAGCGGATGGCAGCAGCAGCACTGTGGGCTGGATCTGTGACAATTGCAGTCACAGATCCAGCCATCCATCCATCCCTGCTCAGCCATCCCTGTGCTATACCCTGCCAATACTCTGCAATACACCCTGCCAATACTCTGCAAAATACCCTGGTGCAATACTCTGCAATACCCTGGTGCAATACTCTGCAATACCCTGGTGCAATACTCTGCAATACCCTGGTGCAATACTCTGCAATACCCTGCAAAATACTCTGCAATACCCTGCAAAATACTCTGCAATACCCTGCGCAATACTCTGCAAAATACTCTGCAATACCCTCCACAATACTCTGCAATACCCTCCACAATACTCTGCAATACCCTCCACAATACTCTGCAATACCCTCCACAATACTCTGCAATACCCTCCACAATACCCTGTGCAATACCCTCCACAATACCCTGTGCAATACCCTGCCATACACCGCAATACCCTGCCATACACCGCAATACCCTGCCATAGTCCGCAATACTCCACAATGCCCTGCAATACTCCGCAATGCCCGGCAATACTCCGCAATGCCCGGCAATACTCCGCAATGCCCGGCAATACTCCGCAATGCCCGGCAATACTCTGCAATAACCACTTCCCGCCCTCCGGCCGTCATATGACGTCCTTGACTTTGTGCGGGGATATCTGAATGATGGGAGCAGCTACAGGCATCATTCAGATATTAGCTTTTTCAGCCGGCGATTCCCTACACCATAAGAACAATCATAGCGGCTGTTCCGCCGCTTGATCATTCTTACGGGAGGCGAGAGGGGATGTCCCCCCCCCCCGCCGCCCTCCGGTGCTTCTACCGACTCACCGCTACGATCAAAGCCAGGATTGTTGTTGTTTTTTTTTTTGTCTTTTTTTCAGGCTTCCCAGCCTAGAGGTATGATGTGGGGTCTTATTGACACCCCCCCCCCATATCTCACTGTAAAGAGGACCTGTCATGCCATATTCCTATTACAAGGGATGTTTACGTTCCTTGTAATAGGTATAAAAGTGATCAAAAAAATGTTTAGGGCGGAAAAACATGTCAAACTAAAATAAATAAAGTAAAATGAAGAATAATTTTTTTTTTTTTTTTTAAAGCGCCCCTGTCCCCGTGAGCTCGCATACAGAAGCGAACGCATACGTAAGTCCCGCCCACATATGAAAACGGTTTTCAAACCACACATGTGAGGTATCTCTGCGAACGTTAGAGCGAGAGCAATCATTTTGGCCCTAGACCTCCTCTGTAGCTCAAAACATGTAACCAGTAAAAATATTTAAAGCGTCGCCTATGGGGATTTTTTAAGTAGCGAAGTTTGGCGCCATTCCACGAGTGTGTGCAATTTTTAAGGGCGACATGTTAGGAATCTATTTACTCGGCGTAACTTCATCTTTCACATTATGCAAAAACATTGGGCTAACTTTACTGTTTTTTTTTTTTTTTTTTTAAACACAAAACATTTTTTTTCCGTAAAAAACGCGTTAAAAAAATTGCTGCGCAAATATCGTGCGAGATAAAAAGTTGCAACAACCACCATTATATTCTCTAAGGTCTTTGCTAAAAAAACATATATAATGTTTTGGGGTTCTATGTAATTTTCTAGCAAATAAATGATGATTTTTACATGTAGGAGAGAAATGTCAGAATTGGCCTTGGTGCTCCAGAACGCCTGAAGGTGCTCCCTGCATGTTGGGCCTCTCTATGTGACCACGCTGTGTAAAAGTCTCACACATGTGGTATCGCCATACTCGGGAGGAATAGCAGAATGTGTTTTGGGGTGTAATTTGTGGTATGCATATGCTGTGTGTGAGAAATAACCTGCTAATATGACAATTTTGTGAAAAAAAAAAAAAAGAGAAAAAAAAAATCTTGATTTTGCAAAGAATTGTGGGAAAAAATTACAACTTCAAAAAACTCACAATGCCTCTTTCTGAATACCTTGGAATGTCTTCTTTCCAAAAAGGGGTCATTTGGGGGGTATTTGTACTTTTCTGGCATGTTAGGGTCTCAAGAATTGAGATAGGCCGTCAGTACTTCAGGTGTGATCAATTTTCAGATATTGGCACCATAGCTTGTGGACTCTATAACTTTCACAAAGACCAAATAATATCCACCAATTTGTACTTATTTTTACCAAAGATATGTAGCAGTATAAATTTTGGCCAAAATTTATGAAGAAAAAATAGTAATTTGCAAAATTTTATAACAGAAACGAAAAAAAAAACATTTTTTTACAAAATTTTCAGTCTTTTTTCTCTTATAGCGCAAAAAATAAAAAACCCAACAGTGATTAAATACCACCAAAAGAAAGCTCTATTTGTGTGAAAAAAAGGACAAAAATTTCATATGGGTACAGTGTTGTATGACTGAGTAATTGTCATTCAAAATGTGAGAACACCGAAAGCTGAAAATTGGTCTGGTTATTAAGGGGGTTTAAGTGCCCAGTGGTCAAGTGGTTAAACTAAAATATATATTTTCAAAAAGTCCAATACTGACGAATGTCCTGGAACCTGTAATGAAAAACATGCAACAAGCAAATAATAAACGTAAGTTCAACAGGATGAAGAACATAAAGTCACAGTATGATGTCTTAAAATAATTCCAAAGTTCTGAGTAGAAACTGTAGATGGCAGCAATGTACTCCCCGCCGTGCAAACAGCATGACTAGTCCTTGCACAAGTCACTCACCTGGCAAAAAGGAGTACTAACTCTGTAATTGGTCAACTAAAGGTTTGTGTCGATCCTCCCTTGGTTACCTTGACTTCTACCTTCCGGACTTTGTTATCGTCACTGGGCATAACTTTAGTAATAAGACCCATAGGCCACTCATTCCGACAAACTTCCTTGTCTTTTAGAAGGATGAGGTTTCCAACCATAAGATTCGGCTTAGATGCTTGCCATTTGTTACGACCTTGAAGGTGATGAAGATACTTTTTCTTCCAGCGATGCCAGAACACATTGGCTAGATGCTGCACCTGCTTCCATTGATGCCTGTAATGGTGTGACCGCAGCTTCTGTTTTGTACTTACAGAAGTGTAGAGTGAGGTGTTCACAGTTCTTATTTCCTTATCATCTTCAGGGCTTACTAGTCCATAGGTGGTGTCGATAGTGGGTGAGTGGGAGTCCTCACACAGAAACCTTGGAGGTGACAGCCATAAGCTGTCCTGAAGAGCAGCAGGTGACATGGCTCTGGTCCCACAGTCAGCTGGGTTGAGTTCAGTGGGAACGTGATGCCATTGACTTGGTAGAGAGAATCTCTTGATACGTTCAACCCTGTTGCTGACGAACACATAAAATTGTTTTGTTTGGTTGTTTATGTAACCAAGTACTACCTTACTGTCTGTATAGAAGGTGAAAGAATCAATTTTAGTGTCCATTTCACTTTGTATGACCTCTGCAATTTCTACTGCTAGCACGGCTGCACAAAGTTCAAGTCTTGGTATGGTATGTGCAGGCTTGGGAGTGAGTTTTACCTTGCCTAGGACAAAACTACAGTGTGATTCTCCATTCAGTTCAGAGGTCTTCAAATAGGCTACTGCAGCAATAGCTTCAACTGATGCATCAGAGAAAATATGAATCTCTCTCCGGTTAGCAGTTGAAGTGGAACCTGGAACATAGCAACGGGGAATCTGACGTTTTTCTAGTGACTTCAAAGAATATCTCCACCTTTCCCACTTGTGTTGATTCTCACTAGGCAAGGGAGTATCCCAGTCTATGTTCTCAGTAGACAACTGTCTTAGTAAAATCTTACCTTGAATGGTAACTGGAGCAAGGAAACCCAGTGGGTCATAGATGCTATTCACCACGGACAGGACTCCTCTCTTAGTGAAGGGTTTGTCACAAGTTGACACTTGGAAGGTGAATTTGTCTTGCTTGATGTTCCACAACAAACCTAGACTTCGCTGTACAGGAGGCACATCTGTACCTAAGTCAAGGTTTTTTAGACTAGTGGCAAAGTCCTCAGAGTGAAAGGCATTCATAAGTTCCTGGCTGTTGGATATAATCTTGTGCAGTCTAAGGTTTGTTACAGACAGCATCTCCTTTGTTCTGGTGAGAAGATCAATTGCTTCTTTAGCAGTTGGAAAGGACTTAAGTGCGTCGTCAACGTAGAAGTTTCTTTCAACAAATTGACGGGCATCAGATCCATATTCAACTTCTCCAGTCTGAGCTGTTCTCCTTAGCCCATAAGTTGCCACTGCTGGGGAAGGACTGTTACCGAAGACATGTACCTTCATGCGGTAATCTATAACTTCCTTGTTGAGGTCATTGTCCTTGTGCCATAGAAACCTGAGGTAGTTTCTGTTGTCTTCTCTGATGATGAAGCAGTGAAACATCTGTTGAATGTCGGCCATTACTGCTACAGGCTCTTGTCTGAAATGAATCAAGACTCCTATTAGACTGTTGTTCAAGTTGGGTCCAGTAAGGAGCATGTTGTTAAGAGAAACACCTTCGTGCTGAGCACTGGAATCAAAGACAACTCTGATTTGGTCTGGTTTGCGTGGGTGATACACGCCAAAGGATGGAAGGTACCAGCATTCTTCTCCCTCCTTTAGTGGGGGAGCAGGCTCTGCATGATCTCTGTCAAATACATTTTGCATAAAGTCCACAAAGTGCTTTTGCATCTCTGGTTTCCTGCTTAAGTTTCACTTTAAGGAGGAGAATCTACTGATGGCCTGCTGTAAGTTGTTGGGCAATCTCTCTCTTGGGAGACGAAAGGGTAGGGGTGCTACCCAGTTATTGGAGTCATCTTGAAAGAACTCATTGTCCATTACCTTGATGAATTCCTTGTCTTCCATTGAAGGAGCCAGTATGTCATCTTCACTGGTTGCATTAAACACTGTAGAGCCGAAGTCGCCATCATGGCAGGAGAAAGGGCTTGTGTCACCTGAGATACCATGTTGCCATCCGTGGCTGGCTATCTTCTCTTTCACCCAGTAGTGATGTGGGCATGGCTCAAAGTAAGTGTTTCGGCCATTTGGCAGAACATTTGTCTTGAATGACGAAATGTTGGTAGGTCTTTTCATTTTGCCTATGCAGACATTGCCTATGATGACCCACCCTAGATCCGTGCGCTGGGCAAATGGGGCATCTGGGGGTCCACTGACTTGTCTGTGTACCTTGTGAACTCTTAGAATGCCTCTTCCTAACAGAAGAAGGATCTGAGCATCTTTGTCAAGCGGCGGTATCTCATTTGCTATTACCTTGAGGTGAGGGTCATGGAAAGCAGCAGCTGGAGTAGGGATTTCTTCCCTGTTGGCAGGTATCTGATTGCACTCAACAAGTGTAGGTAAGGGTAATTGCAAGTTACCTTTGAGAGAAGATACCATGAGTCCATGAGCCCTTCTTCCAGAAACCTCTATAGTTCCACTACAGGTACCCAAGGTGTAAGGATGAGCTTCGCCTTTTATTTCAAATAGATTGAACAATTCTGATTTTGCAAGAGATTGATTGCTCTGATCGTCTAAGATAGCATATGCCTTTAGAGACTTTTCTGGTTGATCCTTGTGGTATATGTTCACCAAGCATATCTTAGCACAGGACTTACCACAGCGGTCTTCGCCACAAACTTCAGTGCAGGATGAAGAAATGATGGTAGAATTAGGCACTTGGTCTGTATTCTCCCCGCCATGCATTAACCTGGGAGGAGTGTTGGCAGGTTGTGCAGAGCTGGGCTCAAGAGGATGGAGGGCTTGCACATGTTCTTCAGAGCCACACTCTATGCACTTGATGGACACATTACAGTCCCTTGCAAAATGTTCTGTAGAAGCACAGCACCTGAGACATACCCTAAATGTCTTTAAAAGCTCCTTGCGCTCTTCCAGAGGCTTTTTCCTAAAGCCGATACATTTATTGAGGGGGTGTGGCTTCTTGTGTATGGGACACTCTCTGTTAGGGTTTTCAATCTTCCTACTCTGTTTGTTCATGGCCAGAACTGTGGTAGGAGTGGGAAGGATGTCAGTCTTTTTCACGGACACTGGGCCTCTATGGTTTCTATAGTTGCCCTGAAGAATGGTACTCTTAGGAAAGGGTGAGAAGAGACTGTACTCACCGTAGGAAAAACTTGGATCGTTCTTGGTCCCTGCAATTTTCCTGATGAATTCACAGAAGAAAGAGAATGGAGGGAAGGAAACCTTGTTCTCTCTTTTGTATGATGACCCTAGTGCAGTCCATTTCTCTTGCAAACCATACGGGAGCTTGGAGACAATTGGGTTTACCCCTCTTGGAGTGTCAAGGTAACTGAGTCCAGATAGTTTTGGGTCTGTCTTGGCTAGCTGAAGCTCAAGGAGAAGGTCACTCAGTCTCTGGAACTCCTTGTTGTCCTTACCGGATATCTTTGAGAAAGTTTCCAGACGCATGAACAAAGCATTTTCTATAGCTTCTGGACTGCCATAACTTTGCTCTAGTCGCTCCCATGCAGCTGTGAGGCCTGCAGTAGGATTGTCCATGAAAACCGATCTTAATGGCTTAACACGTGCAGCAGATAGAGGACCAAGCCATTTGATCAGCAGATTCAATTCTTGATCAGCTGTAATGCCAATATTGCTGATTGTAGTTCTGAAGGCACATTTCCAACTTCTGTAGTTCTCAGGTTGGTCATCAAAACTTGTAAGACCAGTCTTTGTGAGCTCTCTGCGAAGCATGTACCTCACAAACTCTTCTGTCTCAGTTGTCTCCGCCTTTATGTGAGATGCTGTTGGCTGTATGGTGCTGATTGCGTTATCTTTGACATTGTTGTTAAAGGACACAGGGAAATCTGGTGCAGCAGATGCATCCAGGTGAGTTGCTTGCTTGAAGTCAGTTGTTCCAATGGTACGTTGATTCAAGGCTGTACCAATGACTGGAGATTGATGACTTGCCTGAAGCTTGCGCTGATGCTCTGTGACGTATGAAGGCAGGCAAGGTAGACAGGTAGGAAATGCAGTGGAGTGATTTTGAGTGCAGGAAGTTGCTGGAACCTCTTTAACTTGAAGCTGTGAAGGAGTCTCTATGTAGTCGGAAGCATTGGAGACAATGGAGTGTGCACTGCAGTGGCTTAGGACATAGTCTTTAGTGCGTTTGAGGGGGTCTTCCATATCTGCTATGTTTAGGTTAATGCTGTCTTTCTCACTTGCACCTTCGTCTGCACTGATAGCTTGCTGTAGGACCCTTAGCTTTGCCATAGCTGCGTCATGTTTACACTGTTCATTTAAGGTTTCCATTGTTGCTCTTTGTCGTGCTGACTGCGCTTCCAACTCTGCGCTTTGACGTGCTGACTGCGCTTCCGACTCTGCTCTCTGAGCTTCCAACTCTGCTCTTTGACGTGCTGACTGCGCTTCCAACTCTGCTCTTTGACGTGCTGACTGCGCTTCCAACTCTGCTCTTTTTTCTGCATATGCCACCTGCACTTTGCTGGCTTCCACTTCAGCGCGGGTATTAAGTCGCTCACTGAGTGTTGAGTATCTTGAACTATGGGATCTTGATGAGTTTTTAGATTGTCTGGTGGAAACAGATCTGTGAGATGTAGTGTCCTGTAACAGCTTTATTTTTGCTTCTGCCTTTAATCTGGTTTGCTGGATAAAACGGTCTCTTTCAATATTAAGAGCATTGACGCGCTTTAATTGCATCATCGCATTTTCTGACTTCATGTTTTGTAAGACATTAGTGAATTTGATGCTGGTAAGCTGATAAAGCTCATATGAGGCAGAAAGTTGTTTAATGGCGCCCTCTAGTGTCAGTAGTTCACGTTCAACAGACACTGTATTGGCTTCAGCAAGGATTTTCTCCCAGACTAATTCCAAGCTATTTGACAATTCAGTCCTTGAAGCTTCATAATTCTCCATTACTTTCCAAGTGGGTTTAACTGAGCGTTTGGGTAACTCAGTTTCTTCAGGAACTTGTGGGGAGGTAGATGTGAGTTCACATGCAGAAGCTTGATCACTCATGATAGCAGACTGACTGTGAAAGCAGGCAGGATCTGTGTGCTGAAATATGACACTGTGCAGATTGTCTCAGGCTATAAGGCTGCCATGTGCTGCTCTGTCCCTTCTGTCTTGCTATGAGGGCAGTAAATCTTGTCTGTTTCAGTACTGACATGCAGAAATCTTGTAATTAGGCTGTGAAACTCCGTTTTTCTACTGTTCTGTCTCAACTACAAAGCGATAAAGTTCATCTCCAGGTTTAAGTAGGCCTTACTCAAGCTGGTTTGATATTCATCCCTTGCACCGATACAGGCAGTTTAACTCAATGAATAAACTCACAGTTAAGACGACAGACGATGAATCCTTTCGAATGTTCCGTTTAATGATGGATATTCATAGGTAGAAAAACGTTGCAGTTGTAAGCCACATGTAAGATGTTTAGCATGGAAGATATACAGGAGTAATGACCAGAATCAGGAAGTTAAGGAGACATATAAAGAACTACGGTGAGAGAGAGAGTTCAGCTAGAAAGAAGGGGACAGATCTTAAAGACACAGAGCAAGAATAATCATAGTGTAACACAACAGATAGTGCTTTCCCATCCCGGTAATAACTTGATAGCCTTTAGAGTCGAATTTTGGGATAAGTCTAACTACTCCTAAAAATGTCCCCTCCCTCCTAACACCTATGCAAAAGTAAGGTGTAAATACTTACTTATTTTCAGGCCACTCTCATCCAGTCACGTGATCCAGCTCCCCTGTTTCAGCCGATGCTGACAAAGAATGGGCCATTGAAGCCTATGGGTGATGTCATGCTTCCAGGTATTCCCAGCCATGGTTGGAGTGCTCTCTCCTCTACCCTGCAGCCAGCGCTGGCTGACACAGGGGAGATTGCATAGCGAGACTGGAGTGGCCTAAAAATAGGTTAGTACATCTTTTTTACACAGCTTAGCAAGCATAGGTGTTAGGAGGAGGGGAGGGGACAGATTAAGGCCCCTTTCACACTACTGCGACTTCAAAGTCACACGATTTTGCATCCGCGATTTTGACACAATTTCAGGGAGACTTGAATTCTATAGACCTCAACTCACATCAAAGTAGTACAGGGACTACTTAGAAGTGGGCACAACTTGAAGTTGTACTAATATGAATGGTTGTCATTGGAAATCATGGGGTACAACTTGTCATGCTACTTTGCAGTCCCAAGTCGTTGTACAAGTCGTACAAGTGTGAAAGAGTAGTTGGGGTTATCCCAGTATTCCACTTTAAACCTAGTAATCAAAGAGCAGGTGCACAGAAAGAGGAGAACAAAGTTCTGAGAGATGACGGAGGACTTCAGTGTTTCTCTTGTGAAATTTGTGGACAAATTGCCCGGATGCTGGTGGAAAATCTCTGTACTGGGTTTGTTAGTTGAAAAGCTCTGTACTGGGGTGTTAAGGGGAGAGCTCTGTATTGGGGGGCGGAGATGGTGGAAAAATGTTGTACGGGAGGGGATGTTGAAGGAAGAGCACTGTGCCGGGGAGTTGCAGGGCTGCAGGTACAAATCTATACTGAGAAGGTGGTTTGGGTGGGAAGGTAATATTTGGTTTTACATTAGTCTGTGTGTTGCCCATTTTTTTTTCCTTCCAGTGACACCAACAACACAGGGGCATTTTTTCCTTCCATGACACCAACAATGCAGGACATTTTGTTCCCACTGACACTGATGCCATTTTTCCTCTTAGCAGCACCATTTTTTTTTTTTTTTCTTTCAGTGACACCATAGACACAGGGATATTTTTTTCTATTTAGTGACATGACAGACACATAGACATTATTCTTTCCAGTGACAACACCAATGCTGGGACATTTTTTTTCCTTCGGTGATGCCACCGACTCAGAGAAATTTTTTCCTTTACCACTGTTAGTCCTATATTTGTGCATTGATTTTAAGATCGTCAGTTTGCTGCAGTGTACCACAAACATTGGTACTATATCAGCGCATTCTACAGACATTACATACATTTCAATGCGTGTCACTATTGTGACATGCTCTCCACCCAGGAAGGGAGAGGTCCATTATCCCATCTTCTCCCTGGTAATTGGATGACTTTATTCCTGGTACCCAGCAGGCCTCTCATCTACAGTCATATGCTCTTCTCCTCCACATCCAATACAGGATTAACAGACCTGCCTTGTATGTGATGATGTCGAGAGACCACCTAGAGCTTTGTGCAGTGCTGGAGCCTGATGTACCAAGGGATAGGGTAAATAATACACCTTATTCCTGCACCCCTAGACTAAACAAGCATTTAACCCTTGCAGTGCGAGGCGCCCCACTACAAGAATAGATTTTGTCTAATTTCCAGAATTCGTCTTTAATGCAAAAATATACATCAAAATACTAAAATGCCTAACTTATGTTTCACTATAGAGCACAAATGATGGTGCAGTCTTGTAATACGTTTAGACCAGGGGTCTTCAAACTACGGCCCTCCAGGTGTTCAGGAACTACAATTCCCATCATGCCTAGTCATGTCTGTGAATGTCAGAGTTTTGCAATGCCTCATGGGATTTGTAGTTCCGCAACAGCTGGAGGGCCGTAGTTTGAGGATCTCTGGTTTAGACAAATGTTTCTATTAGTGGCAAGTTTTATTTCCAGAAGGGCTATAATGAGTATTCTTAGGACAGCACTGAGAATTTTTGCAGAATGAATAATCACTTTGGAGCAATAAGGGCGCCCCTGTGTGGTGACTCATAAAATGAGCATGGAATTAGAGCTGAGCTGTCTCCAGGCTCTCCACATGGGGGGACACATTTTTACAGAAAGAAAATGTCAATAGATGTAAAAGAAACAACACTTTCCTCGTTATAGGCACTAAAAAAACAAGAGCAATGTCATTAACAAAAATAATAGACCTTCTGTGCATAAACCTCAGGTGCACAAAAAGTAAACATGCAGTCATTTTCCTTTTCTCCTCTGATGCATGTTACTACATGCAGGTCTGAACTGCACAAAAAAGATACATAAAAAAAGGAAAGAAAAAAAAAAAAAGATCTGGCAATCTTTGCTTCTCCTCTTCTCTAGAAGATATAACAAGTATATGATCTGAAGCATTAAAAAAAAATAAGAACACATACCGGAGTTGCTAGGATGCTGTAATTCACATAACTGTTTCTCCAACTCCCCAAAGAGAAGCCATGAATCATATGCCAAGAACTAACCCGTCTGGTTGTTGTGTTTACATGAGGCACTAACATGCATATTGAATGTCACAGCGGGTGCACAATATTTTACTGCAATATATATGAAATGATTCACAAGCCAAGATGCAAATGTGTATAGATTTTTAGATTAATCTGTCTGCTCAGCTGGAGCCAAAACTGTATGTGTTTTTTGTTTTTTGGATAAAGCAGAAAAGGGTTAGAACCTCTCTCTGGTTTTTATTGGGCTGTGTATTCCCACTGGGGGAATTTTCTTTTTACTTCCTGTCTTGGTGACACACACATGTGGTAACCAATAAAATCTTCCAAGTAGAGACACAACAAAAAAACAAACAAACCCTGACAGAATGCCTGTAACTTTTCTACTATGCTAAAGCTGTTTTTGAGTGGTGTTGGAGAGATTAGTCCGCACTTTCCAGCACAGTGGCAGGGGATAAAAAGTAAAAGCAAATCTCTCCCACCGAGAGACAGACATCCAAAAAGCACTAAAAACCTGACAGCACTTATAACTATTTCATTTATTATTGTTTGCGTAATACAACTCCAGCAAACATGAAAACTCTCCCTCGCACTGCAAGGGTTAAACTGATATTAAAGGCAACTTTTTTTTTTTGTTAATAATAACCAACATAGTAGTACTTACCTGCTCTGTGCAGCGATTTTGCAAAGAGCAGCCCCGATCCTCCCTGCCTCCTGGCCCCTCCCTCTTGCCGAGTGCAAGCAGCTTGCAATGGGGGCAACCAAGCAGGCTCACTCCTGAGCCACTGCTCTGCTTGTCCATTCACACACAGAGCGTTGGCTTGGCTCCACCCCTCTCTCTCTCTCTCCTCATTGGCTCACTGACTGTGTATTGACAGCAGCAGGAGCCAATGGCTCACACTGCTGTCTCAGCCAATGAGAAGGGAGACTCCTCAGAGTTTAGACTCTTGTGCAGGGGCTCAGGTAAGTATTGGGGGGGCTGCTGCACAGAGAAGGTTTTTCACTTTTATGCATAGAATGCACGAAGGTAAAAAACTTTGAGCCTTTAGAACCACTAGAAACTGCTTGTTTAGATCTCGGAGACTTAGAAAAGAATATCTACTTACCTGATCCTCCACTCTTCTGAGCTGCTAGACCAGTCCTTGCAGCATTTTCTCCATCATGCGCCAGCAGTCTAAGGTTCTGATGTCATCAAGACTGATGCAGAGTCCATAGCCCTACACCAGACGTGAGGACCCTGAGGGACAGTCTATCGTCATAGTGTAGGGTAGCGCCGTCTGCTGGAGGAGTGGAAGATTGGGTAAGTATAAGTGCCTTTTCTCTCCCCTAGAATACATGAGCCATTAGTGCTTGCGATGCAGACACAGCCCCAATGCAAGGGAAGATTTTCACATTTCCCGAATTTGGGCTTTAAAACTGAACTTGCAACACCCTAGAACCCCCAAGACCCCTCTCCCCCATCCCCCAGCTCATTTACTCTAGGGGATAATGATGAGCTCCCAATAACATTGAAATTATGTCCATGTGCCCATATTAGGTCAATGATGTGACGAGCATTTCCACCCCTTTGTGTACCTGCAGCTGTAAAGAATGCCCTGGCCGCAGTTGATTGAGTCGGCACTGACAACTTCTTTCCGTGTTTGGTCGAACATTTGTTCATCACTACTAGGGGGTTATGAATAAAGTATTCTAGTTACCCTTTACCTCACTAGTGTCATTCCTGCTGTATGACTACTTTTTGTTGCTCATCTGGTCACAGCCTTTCGGATGTTATCACTTACAATGTGTATGTAGCGCCCTCCCCAATTTAGGGGGCGCTATATTTCAAATTTAGGGGTTAGTCTGAGCCAATAGTTGGGCTCAGACTGTTAATTTCTTCTAAAACTGGCTTCTGCTCTGGTGTGATATTGCCTGGTAGTACAGTTCCCTGCTGCCTGTAGGTGGCACTGTCATCTCCGGCTCAGGTAGAACCACAGGGGGTATCGCAACGCCTTGTGTGTCTCCTCTCGGCAGCCGTGTAGTGGGAGTGGTAAACCCGATGTGCATGCCGGGAGAGGGTACAAAAGGGGCAGACGCCATTAGGCGTGAGGTGATTCCAGGGGGACCCCTGGTGGAGTGGGTGTGCCTCGTGGCCCGCATGGCACGAGGTGTGCTGGTGTGTTTGGACCTCAGGCACCTTTAGCCTGAGGTTCCTTTGTTGCAGGTAGGCTCAGCACCTTTAGCTGAGGCCTACACCAGAAGAGGAGTCCCAGGGTGCCCAGTTGGGGGTGACCCGCTCTGAAGGAGAGGAAGCCAGGGGAGGATCGGTCCCAATGGGATTAGTGAAGGAAGTCACTGTCTCGGGAGAGACCTGGTTACCTATCAGAGGGAAGGATTCCATATCCATCAAAAGCCTTGTAACGTGCCCCATTGGCACTTTAGTTCTAGTGGTTACTAGGCCGGGAAGTTTGGGACTTAAAGATTCTGTGGCAGAGGATCTCCTAAACGTATCCCAAGGAAAGCGCAAGTAAATTGTTCCGTGCTCCACACCGGCTGCTAGGACCGCTCTTACAGGGACTATCCGGGTGAGCAAAACCCACTCAGGCTTGAGTGGCGACGATTGATCTTTAAGTGCCGTGTGCCTGAACCTACCTCCCTGTTCATTTTCTCTCATTCCAACTTTCCTGTCAAGTTCCTCAAGCAACTAAAATAAACCTCTTTATTGGGTTTTAATTTACTGTCTGGACATTGGCCTTCTTAAAGTAAAGAAATAGACTTCTTCCTACACACTAGGGTGAAGACTCCAACGGAGAGAGGTAACTCGCTGCAGGACCCAAAAACAGATAACACCGCTCATCCTCTCACACAAGGAGGAAATTGGGCATGTGGCATGGTGTGTCCCACCTGCTAGCGGAGGTAAGCTAAAGGAAAGTAAAAGCAGGAAAGGGATCTGTGTGCTACACGTACAATTAATTGTACGTGGAGATGTCAATGAAAGAAAAGCAGAGGAGTATATCGACTACCAGGAGGGACTAAATAAGCAGTTCACCCTTGCTTGAGGGAGGAGGGGGGTGGTGTTGTGTTACACTATGTGATTATTCTTGCTCTGTGTCTTTAAGATCTGTCCCCTTCTTTCTAGCTGAACTCTCTCTCTCACCGTAGTTCTTTATATATCTCCTCCACTTCCTGATTCTGGTCATTACTCCTGTATATCTTCCATGCTAAACATCTTACATGTGGCTTACAACTGCAACGTTTTTCTACCTATGAATATCCATCATTAAACGGAACATTCGAAAGGATTCATCGTCTGTCGTCTTAACTGTGAGTTTATTCATTGAGTTAAACTGCCTGTATCGATGCAAGGGATGAATATCAAACCAGCTTGAGTAAGGCCTACTTAAACCTGGAGATGAACTTTATCGCTTTGTAGTTGAGACCGAACAGTAGAAAAACGGAGTTTCACAGCCTAATTACAAGATTTCTGCATGTCAGTACTGAAACAGACAAGATTTACTGCCCTCATAGCAAGACAGAAGGGACAGAGCAGCACATGGCAGCCTGAGACAATCTGCACAGTGTCATATTTCAGCACACAGATCCTGCCTGCTTTCACAGTCAGTCTGCTATCATGAGTGATCAAGCTTCTGCATGTGAACTCACATCTACCTCCCCACAAGTTCCTGAAGAAACTGAGTTACCCAAACGCTCAGTTAAACCCACTTGGAAAGTAATGGAGAATTATGAAGCTTCAAGGACTGAATTGTCAAATAGCTTGGAATTAGTCTGGGAGAAAATCCTTGCTGAAGCCAATACAGTGTCTGTTGAACGTGAACCACTGACACTAGAGGGCGCCATTAAACAACTTTCTGCCTCATATCAGCTTTATCAGCTTACCAGCAGCAAATTCACTAATGTCTTGCAAAACATGAATACAGAAAGTGCGATGACACAATTAAAGCGTGTCAACATTCTTAATATTGAAAGAGACAGTTTTATCCAGCAAACCAGATTAAAGGCAGAAGCAAAAATAAAGCTGTTACAGGACAAAAGAGAGAACAAGGTTTCCTTCCCTCCATTCTCTTTCTTCTGTGAATTCATCAGGGAAATTGCAGAGACCAAGAACGATCCAAGTTTTTCCTACGGTGAGTACAGTCTCTTCTCACCCTTTCCTAAGAGTACCAGTCTTCAGGGCAACTACAGAAACCATAGAGGCCCAGTGTCCGTGAAAGAGACTGACATCCTTCCCACTCCTTCCACAGTTCTGGCCACGAACAAACAGAGTAGGAAGATTGAAAACCCTAACAGAGAGTGTCCCATACACAAGAAGCCACACCCCCTCAATAAATGTATCGGCTTTAGGAAAAAGCCTCTGGAAGAGCGCAAGGAGCTTTAAAGACATTTAGGGTATGCTTCAGGTGCTGTGCTTCTACAGAACATTTTGCAAGGGACTGTAATGTGTCCATCAAGTGCATAGAGTGTGGCTCTGAAGAACATGTGCAAGCCCTCCATCCTCTTGAGCCCAGCTCTGCACAACCTGCCAACATTCCTCCCAGGTTAACGCATGGCGGGGAGAATACAGACCAAGTGCCTAATTCTACCATCATTTCTTCATCCTGCACTGAAGTTTGTGGAGAAGACCGCTGTGGTAAGTCCTGTGCTAAGATATGCTTGGTGAACATATACCACAAGGATCAACCAGAAAAGTCTCTAAAGGCATATGCTATCTTAGACGATCAGAGCAATCGATCACTTGCAAAATCAGAATTGTTCAATCTATTTGAAATAAAAGGCGAAGCTCATCCTTACACCTTGGGTACCTGTAGTGGAACTATAGAGGTTTCTGGAAGAAGGGCTCATGGACTCATGGTATCTTCTCTCAAAGGTAACTTGCAATTACCCTTACCTACACTTGTTGAGTGCAATCAGATACCTGCCAACAGGGAAGAAATCCCTACTCCAGCTGCTGCTTTCCATCACCCTCACCTCAAGGTAATAGCAAATGAGATACCGCCGCTTGACAAAGATGCTCAGATCCTTCTTCTGTTAGGAAGAGGCATTCTAAGAGTTCACAAGGTACACAGACAAGTCAGTGGACCCCCAGATGCCCCATTTGCCCAGCGCACAGATCTAGGGTGGGTCATCATAGGCAATGTCTGCATAGGCAAAATGAAAAGACCTACCAACATTTCGTCATTCAAGACAAATGTTCTGCCAAATGGCCGAAACACTTACTTTGAGCCATGCCCACATCACTACTGGGTGAAAATGAAGATAGCCAGCCACGAATGGCAACATGGTATCTCAGGTGACACAAGCCCTTTCTCCTGCCATGATGGCGACTTCGGCTCTACAGTGTTTAATGCAACCAGTGAAGATGACATACTGGCTCCTTCAATGGAAGACAAAGAATTCATCAAGGTAATGTACAATGAGTTCTTTCAAGATGACTCCAATAACTGGGTAGCACCCCTACCCTTTCGTCTCCCAAGAGAGAGATTGCCCAACAACTTACAGCAGGCCATCAGTAGATTCTCCTCCTTAAAGCGAAACTTAAGCAGGAAACCAGAGATGCAAAAGCACTTTGTGGACTTTATGCAAAATGTATTTGACAGAGATCATGCAGAGCCTGCTCCCCCACTAAAGGAGGGAGAAGAATGCTGGTACCTTCCATCCTTTGGCGTGTATCACCCACGCAAACCAGACGAAATCAGAGTTGTCTTTGATTCCAGTGCTCAGCACGAAGGTGTTTCTCTTAACAACATGCTCCTTACGGGACCCAATTTGAACAACAGTCTAACAGGAGTCTTGATTCGTTTCAGACAAGAGCCTGTAGCAGTAATGGCCGACATTCAACAGATGTTTCACTGCTTCATCGTCAGAGAAGACAACAGAAACTACCTCAGGTTTCTATGGCACAAGGACAATGACCTCAACAAGGAAGTTATAGATTATCGCATGAAGGTACATGTCTTCGGTAACAGTCCTTCCCCAGCAGTGGCAACCTATGGGCTAAGGAAAACAGCTCAGACTGGAGAAGTTGAATATGGATCTGATGCCCGTCAATTTGTTGAAAGAAACTTCTATGTTGATGACGCACTTAAGTCCTTTCCAACTGCTAAAGAAGCAATTGATCTTCTCACCAGAACAAAGGAGATGCTGTCTGTAGCAAACCTTAGACTGCACAAGATTATATCCAACAGCCAGGAACTTATGAATGCCTTTCACTCTGAGGACTATGCCACTAGTCTAAAAAACTTTGACTTAGGTACAGATGTGCCTCCTGTACAGCGAAGTCTGGGTTTGTTGTGGAACATCAAGCAAGACAAAGTCACCTCCCAAGTGTCAACTTGTGACAAACCCTTCACTAAGAGAGGAGTCCTGTCCGTGGTGAATAGTGATGAGCCGAACACCCCCGGGTTCGGTTCGCACCAGAACCCGCGAACGGACCGAAAGTTCGAACGAACATTAGAACCCTATTAAATACAATGGATGCGAACGTTCGAATTCTAAAGTGCTAATTATAAAAACTATTATGCATGTTATTGTCCTAAAAAGGGTTTGGGAACCCGGGTTCTGCACCAGGGGACATGTATCAATGCAAAAATAAGTTTTAAAAACGGTCGTTTTCCGGGAGCAGTCATTTTAATGATGCATAAAGTGAAAAAAAAAAGTCAAATATTCCTTTAAATATCGTACCTGGGGGGTGTCTAAAGTATGCCTGTGAAGTGCCACGTGTTTCCCGTGTTTAGAACTGTCCCTGCACAAAATGACACTTCTAAAGGAAAAAAAAGCCATTTAAAACTGCTTGCGGCTTTAATGTAATGTCTGGTCCCGGTAATATGGATGAAAATCTTTAAGAAAAATGGCATAGCTACCCCATGACCCCCCCCCTACCCCAGCCCATTACCAGCCCCTTTGGGTCTTGTATGGATATTAAGGGGAACCCCGCACATAAAATAAAAAAGGCCCTATATACTCTGAACAGCCGTATACAGGCGGTGCATACAAGACAGGGACTGTAGGTTTGTTCTTATGTAGAATCTGTTTGTAATTTTGAACAGGTACATTGTTGAAGTGTAGCTCCAGACCAAAAATCTATTTTTAAACTTTTTGGAAAACATAGGTAAGGGTTATCACCCCTGTAACATTTGTTTTGCTGTCTGTGCCCCTGTTCAGAACATTTCACCTCACTTTCCGTCCTAATGACAACTGTTTTTGAAATGTGGTGTTTTTCTTGAAACAAGGATTGCTGATAAAGCATCAGTACAGAGGAGACACCTTTCTCCCATATTTATTCTTACAGGAGAGAATTTTCCTTCCTAGTGGTAGATTTCCTCTCACTTCCTGTTGTCTTCTTGCGTTTGCAAGTAGGAGTCGTTTGTAAGTTGGATGTTTGAAAGTAGGGACCTGCCGTATATACTCTGCAGAAATAGGCCCCTTAGTTGTTGGTGTTGGCACAACACTGTAAGCACTCACAGTTACTCTTGGTTGGTGCTGGAACGCCCTGCTGTCAACTATTATATCAGGAATTTTAATTACATATAATTGTTGAACAGTGGTAGTAAAAATTGGGCCTTTGATGGTGGTGCTGGTGCCACAACACTGTAAGCCCTGACAGTTACTCTTGGTGGGTGCAGCAATGGGCCCTGCTGTGAATTATTAGATCAAGAATTGTAATTACATGCCCCTGTTGAACAGGGGCTGAAAAATTGGGCCTTAGGCACTGGTGGCACAACACTGCAACCCTTCACAGATACTGTACTTGGAGCACAGCAATGAGCCCTGTTGCAAAGTATTGCTTCAAAAATTGTAATGACACGCCCCTGTTAAACAGGGGCTGAAAAATTGGGCCTTAGGCACTGGTGGCACAACACTGCAACTCCTCACAGATACTGTACTTGGAGCACAGCAATGAGCCCTGTTGCAAAGTATTGCTTCAAAAATTGTAATTACACGCCCCTGTTAAACAGGGGCTGAAAAATTGGGCGTTAGGCACTGGTGGCGGCACCCATAAACAAAAATGATCTTCCAAGCTATCATCATCAATCGTATCATTGAGGACTCGGAGGAGGAGGATAGCCAGTCAACATAACAGCACAGGCACTCAGCATCAGCATCAGTCTTGAAGGGATGTGACATTTTAAAATCAATTAGTCTGTTATATCAGCATCAGGTGTGTGGTAGCTGGTGGTGATCCAAGACTGGTTCATCTTGATGAAAGTCAGTCGATCAACCGAGTCGGTGGACAGGCGCACCCTGTGATCCGTGACAAATCCTCCAGCAGCACTGAATGTGCGTTCCGAAAGAACGCTGGATGCAGGACAGGCCAGTAGCTCAATTGCATACTGTGCAAGCTCTGGCCAGTGATCCATCCTCAAGACCCAGTAAGCCAGAGGATTTTCGGTGGGGAAGGTGTCCAAGTCTGACCTTGCCCCTAGATATTCCTGCACCATGTTTATCAGACGCTGGCGATGGTTGCTGGAACCGATCATACTTTGGGGCTGCGGACTAAAGAATTGTCTGAACGCATCGGTCAGACGGCCACCTTCCCCACCGCTCCTTCTTTGACTGGCCGAAGCCTCAGCAACTCGTTGTCCAGGACCAGGAGTTTGCAACCTCCCAGTCTCTGGGAACGCGTTGCACAGACCTTTCTGCAAGGCCTCCCGGAGTTGTCTCATCCTCTGCTCCCTCTGCGACGGTAACATAAGGTCCGCAACCTTACCCTTGTACCGTGGATCAAGGAGAGTGGCCAGCCAGTAATGGTCCCTCTCCTTGATCCGAAGAATACGAGGATCCTTCCGCAGACTTTGCAGGATCAGGGAGGCCATGCAGCGTAGGTTTGCTGAGGCATTCGCTCCGGAGTCCTCTGGGTCACTAAGGACGACATGATCCGCAGCCACCTCCTCCCAGCCACGTACAAGTCCACTGGTTTCTTGGGACTGTAAATCATCCCTAAAAGACTGCTGCTGATGATGCTGAGTGCCAGCCTCCACCTCCATGCTGACACAATCCTCCTCCTCCTCCTCCTCCTCCTCTTCCTGTGCGATGGGTGGGACAGAAGGAACACTGTCTGGGTAAAGGGGGCCTTGAGAGGCAAGGAAGTCCTCCTCTTCCTGCCTCTGTTCTGCCTCAAGTGCCCTGTCCATTATTCCACGCAGCGTGTGCTCCAACAGGTGGACAAGAGGTACAGTGTCACTGATGCATGCACTGTCACTGCTCACCATCCTCGTGGCCTCCTCAAATGGTGCCAGGACAGTGCATGCATCCCTGATCATGCCCCACTGGCGTGGAGAAAAAAAACCAAGCTCCCCTGACCCTGTCCTGGTGCCGTAGTCGCACAGGTACTCATTGATGGCCCTCTGCTGCGTGTGCAGCCGCTGCAGCATGGCCAACGTTGAGTTCCACCTGGTGGGCATGTCACATATAAGGCGGTTCTTGGGCAGGTTCAACTCCTTTTGCAGCTCAGCCAGGCGAGCACTGGCATTATAAGATCTGCGGAAATGCACACAGACTTTCCTGGCCTGCCTCAGGACATCCTGTAAGCCCGGGTACCTGCCCAAGAAGCGCTGCACCACCAGGTTAAGGACGTGAGCCACACAGGGCACATGGGTCAGTTGTCCCTGTCGGAGGGCGGAGAGGAGGTTGGTGCCATTGTCGCAAACCACCATTCCTGGCTTAAGCTGGCGTGGCGTCAACCACCTCTCGGCCTGGCCCTGCAGAGCAGACAGGACCTCTGCCCCAGTGTGGCTTCTGTCCCCCAAACACACCAGCGCAAGCACGGCATGGCATCTTTTTGCCTGCGTACTTGCGTAGCCCCGTGAACGGCTACGGAGCACCGCTGGTTCATAGGACAAACCACAGGAAGAGGCCATGGAGGAAGAAGAAGAGGAGGGGGTGGAGGAGAGAGGTGTGTCACAACCAGTAGTAGCATTTTGGAGGCGTGGCGGTGGGACAACCTCCAACACTACTGCACCTTGTCCTGAATCCTTCCCAGCTGCCAAAAGAGTGACCCAATGGGCCGTGAAAGAAAGGTAACGTCCCTGTCCATGCCTGCTGGACCATGAGTCAGCGGTAATATGCACCTTACCGCTGACCGCCCTGTCCAGCGAGGCCAAGACATTGCCTTCCACATGCCGGTAGAGAGCCGGAATAGCCTTCCGTGAGAAAAAGTGGCGTTTGGGAACCTGCCACTGAGGAACCGCACATTGCACAAACTCACGGAAGGGGGCCGAGTCTACCAACTGAAAAGGCAGCAGTTGAAGCGCTAGCAATTTAGCCAAGCTAGCATTCAACCGCTGGGCATGTGGATGGCTGGGAGTGAACTTCTTTCGACGGTCCAGCAGCTGGGGCAGGGAAATTTGCCTGCTAGAATCGGACGTCGGTGTACTGCTAGCAGAGTGGGCGCAAGTACTTGGCTGTGACACACCTAATTCTACACCTTCATTCCTCTCAGTGCATGTTTCAGAGAGGACTGAAGTTATAGTGGGGTTGGAGATCCCAGCTGATGCGGTGCAAGGAGAGGTCCGCTTTGTTCTTTGGTGTGGGTCTTTGAGGTAGGCTTGCCAACGAGCTGCATGGCAGGTCAACATATGTCTGGTCAGGCATGTGGTACCCAAGCGGCTGATGTTTTGGCCACGCGATATACGCTTGAGACATATGTTGCAAACAGCAGCTGTGCGATCTGATGCACTAGCCTCAAAAAAGGCCCACACCAAAGAACTTTTTGAATGACGGGCAGAGGCAGCGCCCTGCACAGGCGGAGCTCTGCGGTGTGATTCCGTCGGTGTACTGCCCTTACGCTGGCCACCAAAGGGCATCCTGCCTCGTTGGAGATGTGCCTCCTCCTCATCCTCCTCCTCCTCCTCTCTCCTATTAGGCACCCACGTGGAGTCATTGACCTCATCATCCCCTCCCTCCTCATCACTGGAGCCAATCTGGCAGTATGCTGCAGCTGCTGGAACATGACTGCCAGATTGGTGTCCTTCTTGAGCATCCCCTCTGTCTGCTCTCACGCTACTGCCTTCCTCTAGCTGGGTTTCATCATCAGACCCTTCGAAACGCTGGGCATCCTCCTGGAGCATGTACCCAACACTGTGCTGAAACAGTTCGGGGGACTCCTCAGGAGGAGGACATGGTGGGTCTAGGGAAGGAGTGACTGATGATTTGTCTGACATTGATACCAGGGAAGACGACGCTTTGGCAGCTGCTTTTCCAGTACCCTGAGCCTGGGTGAGAGAGGATGAGGAGGAGGAGGAGGGCTTGGTCATCCACTCTACCAAGTCTTCGGCATGATGTGGCTCAACATGTCCAGCTGCCGAAAAGAAGGACAAGCGTGTCCCATGGCCATGTGCTGATGACAATGCACCGCGTCCACGACCAGCACTGTTGCCCCCAGACACAGAGCCTGCTTGCCCTCTTTTATTGCCTCCTGACTGTCTGCCTCTCCTTGTTTGCCTTCCAGACATTCTAATAGATGGCCTGCAGGGAGATGGGAAAAAAGCAATAAGGGCTACCTTCAGGTGTCCTTCTCTGTCCCTTGAAACAAGGACTTTCACAGTGAAAGAAACTGACACTGTCCCTACCTAGAGTTTTCTGTCCCTAGAATAAATGTTTTTTTTAATCACAATATAGCACAAGGACAATTCACTCAATGTCTCTCCAGGTCCCTGGAAACAAGGACTTGCAGAGTGAAAGAAACTGACACTGTCCCTACCTAGAGTTTTCTGTCCCTAGAATAAATGTTTTTTTTAAGCACAATATAGCACAAGGACAATTAACTCACTGTCCTTACAGGTCCCTGGAAACAAGGACTTGCAGAGTGAAAAAAAAAAAACACTCTCCCTACCTACAGTTTTCTGTCCCTAGAAAAAATGTTTTTTTTAAGCACAATATAGCACAAGGACAATTAACTCACTGTCCTTACAGGTCCCTGGAAACAAGGACTTGCAGAGTGAAAGAAAAAAAACACTCTCCCTACCTACAGTTTTCTGTCCCTAGAAAAAATGTTTTTTTTAATCACAATATAGCACAAGGAAAATTAACTCACTGTCCTTACAGGTCCCTGGAAACAAGGACTTGCAGAGTGAAAGAAAAAAAACACTCTCCCTACCTACAGTTTTCTGTCCCTAGAAAAAATGTTTTTTTTAATCACAATATAGCACAAGGAAAATTAACTCACTGTCCTTACAGGTCCCTGGAAACAAGGACTTGCAGAGTGAAAGAAACTGACACTGTCCCTACCTAGAGTTTTCTGTCCCTAGAATAAATGTTTTTTTTAATCACAATATAGCACAAGGACAATTAACTCACTGTCCTTACAGGTCCCTGGAAACAAGGACTTGCAGAGTGAAAGAAACTGACACTGTCCCTACCTAGAGTTTTCTGTCCCTAGAATAAATGTTTTTTTTAAGCACAATATAGCACAAGGACAATTAACTCACTGTCCTTACAGGTCCCTGGAAACAAGGACTTGCAGAGTGAAAGAAAAAAAACACTCTCCCTACCTACAGTTTTCTGTCCCTAGAAAAAATGTTTTTTTTAATCACAATATAGCACAAGGAAAATTAACTCACTGTCCTTACAGGTCCCTGGAAACAAGGACTTGCAGAGTGAAAGAAACTGACACTGTCCCTACCTAGAGTTTTCTGTCCCTAGAATAAATGTTTTTTTTAATCACAATATAGCACAAGGACAATTAACTCACTGTCCTTACAGGTCCCTGGAAACAAGGACTTGCAGAGTGAAAGAAACTGACACTGTCCCTACCTAGAGTTTTCTGTCCCTAGAATAAATGTTTTTTTTAAGCACAATATAGCACAAGGACAATTAACTCACTGTCCTTACAGGTCCCTGGAAACAAGGACTTGCAGAGTGAAAGAAACTGACACTGTCCCTACCTAGAGTTTTCTGTCCCTAGAATAAATGTTTTTTTTAAGCACACTATAGCAGAAGCACAAAACACACTGACACTCTCCCTACCTATCCTTCTCTTTCCCTAAACTAAAGGAATCCAGGTTAAGCAAGAAAGAAATAACAGTCACTGTCCCTGCCTATGCTACTCTATCCCTGCTCCGGAACACACTACACTAGGCCGCCGTGCTGGCGGCCTTTTATAGTGTGGGGCGTGTACTAAACACCCTCAGCAATAATTGGCCACAGGCATCCTGCCTGTGGCCAATCATTGCTCTCCTCGCTGCCGGCGCTGTGATTGGCCAAGCATGCGGGGTCACAGTGCATGCTTGGCCAATCACAGCGCCTGGATGACACTGCGATGGCGTAGTGCATTGTGGGCCGTTCGCGTCACTCGAATTTGGCGCGAACGGCCCAAATCGTTCGATCTTCGTCGAACGATCGAACAGCCAATGTTCGAGTCGAACGTATGTTCGACTCGAACACGAAGCTCATCCCTAGTGGTGAATAGCATCTATGACCCACTGGGTTTCCTTGCTCCAGTTACCATTCAAGGTAAGATTTTACTAAGACAGTTGTCTACTGAGAACATAGACTGGGATACTCCCTTGCCTAGTGAGAATCAACACAAGTGGGAAAGGTGGAGATATTCTTTGAAGTCACTAGAAAAACTTCAGATTCCCCGTTGCTATGTTCCAGGATCCACTTCAACTGCTAACCGGAGAGAGATTCATATTTTCTCTGATGCATCAGTTGAAGCTATTGCTGCAGTAGCCTATTTGAAGACCTCTGAACTGAATGGAGAATCACACTGTAGTTTTGTCCTAGGCAAGGCAAAACTCACACCCAAGCCTGCACATACCATACCAAGACTTGAACTTTGTGCAGCCGTGCTAGCAGTAGAAATTGCCGAGGTCATACGAAGTGAAATGGACACTAGAATTGATTCTTTCACCTTCTATACAGACAGTAAGGTAGTACTTGGTTACATAAACAACCAAACAAAACAATTTTATGTGTACGTCAGCAACAGGGTTGAACGTATCAAGAGATTCTCTCTACCAAGTCAATGGCATCACGTTCCCACTGAACTCAACCCAGCTGACTGTGGGACCAGAGCCGTGTCACCTGCCGCTCTTCAGGACAGCTTATGGCTGTCACCTCCAAGGTTTCTGCGTGAGGACTCCTACTTACTCCCTATTGACACCACCTATGGGCTAGTAAACCCTGAAGATAAGAAAATAAGAACTGTGAACACCTCACTCCACACTTCTGTAAGTACAAAACAGAAGCTGCGGTCACACCATTACAGGCATCAATGGAAGCAGGTGCAGCATCTAGCCAATGTGTTCTGGCATCGATGGAAGAAAAAGTATCTTCATCACCTTCAAGGTCGTAACAAATGGCAAGCATCTAAGCCGAATCTTAAGGTTGGAGACCTCATCCTTCTAAAAGACAAGGAAGTTTGTCGGAATGAGTGGCCTATGGGTCTTATTACTAAAGTTATGCCCAGCGACGATAACAAAGTCTGGAAGGTAGAAGTCAAGGTAACCAAGGGAGGATCGACACAAACCTTTAGTCGACCAATTACAGAGTTAGTACTCCTTTTGCCAGGTGAGTGACTTGTGCAAGGACTAGCCATGCTGTTGGCACGGCGGGGAGTACATTGCTGCCATCTACAGGTTCTACTCAGAACTTTGGAATTATTTGAAGACATCATACTGTGACTTTATGTTCTTCATCTTGTTGAACTTACGTTTTATTATTTGCTTGTTGCATGTTTTTCATTACAGGTTCCAGGACATTCGTCAGTATTGGACTTTTTGAAAATATATATTTTAGTTTAAGGTTATGAAATCTAAAGATTTCAGACGGGGAGTGTTGTGTTACACTATGTGATTATTCTTGCTCTGTGTCTTTAAGATCTGTCCCCTTCTTTCTAGCTGAACTCTCTCTCTCACCGTAGTTCTTTATATATCTCCTCCACTTCCTGATTCTGGTCATTACTCCTGTATATCTTCCATGCTAAACATCTTACATGTGGCTTACAACTGCAACGTTTTTCTACCTATGAATATCCATCATTAAACGGAACAATCGAAAGGATTCATCGTCTGTCGTCCTAACTGTGAGTTTATTCATTGAGTTAAACTGCCTGTATCGATGCAAGGGATGAATATCAAACCAGCTTGAGTAAGGCCTACTTAAACCTGGAGATGAACTTTATCGCTTTGTAGTTGAGACAGAACAGGTGGAGTCCAGCTTTACCTGCTGGCCTTGCTAGCTAGCTGTGGTGGTAGTTTAAAAACCCCATCTCAGTTATATTCTGCATGGATTTCCTCCCACATTCCAACATCTATTGGTACATTAAGGCTGGGGTCACACATCTTCAGTATGGTAATGCATGTGTGTTGCATTTGAATGAGCTACCTAATGCACCAAAAAAGGTGCATGTACTATTTTTGTAAAGTATATAAGAATATTGCCTGACTAGCAGCTGTTGGTGGGGCCCAAATTAGAGTGGGGTATAAAAGCAGTTCACCCCTGTGTAACATCATGTAATTCAGGTGATAGGGTGAGGGTGTCCAGTTGGGAGCCCCAACAAGTGGGATAGATGAACATATATTTCCAGAAGCAGGTGGAATAACTTTGCCACCCCTGACGCTCAGCCCCCAACTGTGGGTTTGTGGCTTGATGCAAAGAGGCCTTGCAAACTGGGAATGAGGAACTCCGTGGTAAGCTGAATATTGTAAGGGGCTTATTGTAGAAGCGTAGGAAGAGGAACCTGATGAATACTGATCTGCACTAATGTGAATATACTGTCAAGATGTCCCTTTAATATTGCTGGTTGTCATGTACCTTGGTTGAAGACAGATATGATGAGAGAGCTTCCACGTGCAGCTCTGGTCCGAGTACCCTTGACAGTAGAGTTAGCTGCACAGAGCACAAAGTAGCACGGGTGCCATTATCAGATAGCGGGTAGCAGTAGTCTCTGGACTGAAGTCAGCAACAATGGAGGCACACCAGAAGGGAATGGAGGATGGTGGTCAAGGAACAAGAGTAAGCAGTAGGCCAAGGTTGGTACCAGGAAGACAGCATAGCATAGTCAGAGAAAAAGTGGGGGTCAGAGTCCAGAATACACAAAGCAAGGCAAAGAGCAGGCTGGGTCAACGGGAGATAAGATAACAAGAGCAGGAACATGGGTCATGGGGAGCTGAAGAACATCATGTGGTTAGCACACATCAAGACCTCCTTTTAAATAGGCAGATTGGCACCATTCTTGGGATTGGGCAGGTGCGGGACAATGCATATTGACACATGCATCGATGCGCACACAGATGCGCCAATGTGTCAGTGCATGTTGGTTACTAGCTGGCACATGTACATGAGCATTAGCTGCACGAATATGTGCATGAGCATTATTGTATGAGTATTCGTTTCCTGACGCTGGTGTTCTGCACTAAGGATGCAGTCAGGGATTCTTGGAGTTGTGATGCTTTGTTGAAGATATAGATGAGAAGAGTTGCAGTAAAGTATGGAAACACGTCTAAGAGTGGACATTTCTTTATTTCAACTGTCAGACCTGTGGCCAGGGATGTAGTGAGCAGGCCTATGGCCAGGAGAAAGGCGTAAAAGATGGCGAACCAAAGACAGGTATGCAGTGACACTATCATGGGAAGAAGTGGGGCAGGACCTGAACACCTAATTTCTGTCCAGTCCATGTCCCCTACATATGCATTGTGTGTTGTTAGGGTGACTTTAAAGCCTCGTACACACGAACGAGTTTCTCGGCAAAAACCAGCAAGAAACTTGCTGGCAGAGATTTTTTGCCGAGAAATTCGTTCGTGTGTATGGTTTCTTGTCAAGAAAAGCGACAAGTATCTCGACGAGAAAATAGAGATCCTGCTCTCTATTTTCTCGTCGAGATTCTCGTCGGCATGTTTCTCGACGAGAAAAGTGAGTGTGTGTACACTTACCTGTCCTCCCGGAAGCCCGCGCATGTTCGAAATGAATTTGACGCATGCGCGGTAGCTTCCTGGGCATACGTAGGGTATACCAAGATGGCGGGGACGGCATCGAATGTGAGGAGCGCATGCTCGTCGTAGTCGATGACGTCACCACGTACGCTCCATTCAAAGAACCGCGGGTTCTTTGAATCGAGCGTCTGTACACTCGGCCGGGACAAGTTTCTTGTCCAAGAATCTCGTCGAAAAAAACGACATGTTTTTTTCGACGAGAATCTCGGCCGTGTGTACGAGGCCTCAGAATGAATGGTACTGCTGCGCAACAGTTCACGTTACCATAGCACAACAGTGTGAACCCAGCCTTATCTGGCCTTCAGGCACACAGCTAAATACACAGATTAAATACAGTACATATATATGGGAGCTGATTTACCATCCAAATTATGTTTATTTTTGCCCACCCAATTCTGGGATTCACACAGCTTTTCCACTCGGCACAGTTCTGTCTGGCAGTAGAGGAGACTTTCTATGCAGCTGTAGCACACCCCCGTAGGAGCTGCTGGTTTAGATTTGGGCCTTGCACGTTACCTCGGTATTCGTTGTCTAGGGGAAGAAAGTCTGTAAGAACTCCAATGTCCACACAAGATGTAAAACTTTCTGCTGTTAGAATTTTATTTTCTTTTGCATAAAACTTGTAAAGAATAGTAGAAGGATGAAGGAGAAAGGGGTAGGCTCAGGTACGCAGTACAGATCACTGGGGAAAAACTTCTCAACTACAAAGTCATTCACCACTCCTCCTCGAGTGGGTATTGCTCACCCGGATAGGCCCCTCTCACCTTGCCTAGCAGCCGGAATGATGCACGGATAATGATCAGGACCAGTCTCTGCCACAGACCGGTTGTGAACAAAATTGGATAGTCCGGGATCCTCTGCCACAGGACTTAACGTCCGAACTTCCAGCCAAGCAGTTAAAGAGCCTTTAAGCCGACCCGGCAGACTGCAATGTAACTTTAGCTATGGTGCATCTTCCAACAGAATCACCAGGCCTTCCTCAAGACACCAGCCTTCTGCTCGGTCCTCTCCAGGATAGGTCCTCCCCTGGTTTCCTCCATTGAGTGGCTTCCTCCTGCAGGACGAACAGCACAGAATCACCTTCAAAGTGTAGGCCCCGGTCAGCATAACGGGGCCTACTTGGTAGAGATGCAGTATCGGACGAACATGGTCCCGAGGCCAAATTCACACAACACACTTCTTGCGCCAGGAGGGCCACGAGGGGAAGAAGGACCCCAAAAGATGGCGTCTGCCCCTTAAGTACCCTTCCCCAGCATGCTCAGTGGGTACACCACTCCCACTGAACTGTTCCTGGGGAAAGATACCCAATGCACTTTGGCCTGTGAGTCTTCCACATTGGCCAGGGGTGGTAACGCCACCTGCAGGCAAACAGGGGGAAGTCCTTCCAACACAGCCATAGCCAGAGCAGAGGCTGATTTAGCATAATCACTTAAGTCTGAGCCCAACTATTGGCTCAGACACCCACTAAATTTAACATAGTGCCAAGTCATTGGGAGCAGGGCGCTACACAGCATTTTTATTTTCACTTACAAGTCTCTTCCCCCACCCCACCTGAAGCCTGTGATTGGACAGTGAAAGGAGAAGCGGCATACTCTCGAGCTCATCTTTCTGTCACTCTGCTCTCTCTTTCAACATGCTTATTGCATGGAAACACACCTGCCCCCTGCTAAGCTCTGCAGTACAGGGACTGCAAAGTCCCAGGCAAGATGCCAAGACAAATGCAGATACTTGCACTACTTTCATAAAAAAAAAAAAATAACTAATTAGAAAAAAACATAGACTAGAATAAAATAAAATAGAAAGAATTTAGCCATTTTCCCAAATTTTCACTTAAAAAAGGAATAGAATAAAATAGAATAAAACAGAATAGAAAATAAAAGAATAGAATAAAATAAAATAGAAAGAATATGGCTGTCTTCCGAAATTCGAATTTCGAATAGAATAGAATAAAACAGAATAGCATAGAATAGCACAACAAAACAATAGAGTAAAACAGAATAGAATAGATTATAATAGAATAGCATAGAATACAATAGAAATAATATAGCCGTCTTCCAAAATTTGAATTTCGAATAGAATAGAATAAAATGGAAAGAATATAGCTGACTTCCAAGATTCAAATCTCAAAGAATAGAATAAAACAGAATAGAATAGAATAAAAAAGAATGGAGTAAAGCAAAATACACCATAAAAGAAAAGAGTAGAATAAAGGAATAGAATAGAAAACGGAAGAATAAAATAAAATAGAATAAAGCTGTCTTCCGACATTCAAATTTTGAATAGAATAGAACAAAATAGAAAGAATATAGCTGTCAAATTCTTGAGGAAAATTTGCTACCTTCTGTCAGAAATTTGTCAATGGGAAGAAGGTTTACCTTCCAACATGACAATGAGCCAAAGCACACAGCAAAAAATGACCACACTGTGGTTGAATGAGGAAAAAGGTGAATGTGCTTGCATGGCCTAGTCAGAGCCCAGACTTAAACCTCATTGAAAATCTGTGGAATGAATTGAAGACTGCAGTCCACAAATGGTCAAAATCAAATATAACTGAACTTGAGCAGTTCTGCAAAGAGTGAGCAAATATTACAAAGTCTAGGTTTGCAAAGTTAGTAGAGACATAGCCCAACAGACTAAAGTCTGTAATTAAAGCAAAATGTGGGACAACAAAATATTCAGTGCTTCCGTTTTAGAATTTTTGTTTATTTTTTCTGACATGTTGGTGTTATATCTTTCAAATGGATGTTATAAGTTGCACTAGTAAATACAGCTGGACAAAACAAAAACTGTGTCTCTTTATTTCAGACTGCAAAGCAACATCATGTGATTATTTTAAAGGGGGGTGATTCTTTTCTATACCCATTGTATATACCTCAAGAGCCACAAAGGTAAGATCTCTTATGGGAACTAGAATTCAGAATCTCAAAGAGCCTTTGGGTGGGAAGGATCCTCCAATCCTGAGAGCAGGGACTTTGGTCCAGAAAGTGTTAATCTGCCTTCAGGGAAGGTCTGAAAAAGAGGAAAGAGTCAGCACCTATCAGTGAGGTGGAGTGGAGTGAATTGTTAGGGTCACTTTGTTGCTTTCTTTTTGTAAGATAGCTGGTAAGCATGCTGGGAAATTTTTGTATGTTTGTGATTGTCAGGGTCACCTGTGGCCAGGTGACAGATGCACACCGTAGGGGGACAGGAGTGCACCGCGAGGTAGTGAACCCTATGGCTGGCTTCTGTGGATAGGAAACTGGGTGGTTGTGGAAAGCGGGACCAGAGGAGCACAACCGGGATCCCAACGGAAGCGAGAGCCAAGATTCCCCAGGGCGCGGAGTCTAAGACCCAGCTGGTCTTCTCCAGGGCCTCTAGTGGTGAGGATGTTACGCTGCAGGCTGGGACCAGGTCGCGGCCCCTGGAGTTTCCTAGCTCACGCCCCGTAGGATAAGGGGAAGCAGCAGCACACGATAGAGAGAACCGAATAACAAGCCGAAGGTCAGGGGCCACAAGCAGACAAGGATAACGAAGAACGAGCCGAAGGTCAAGGGTCACGAGCAGACAGGGATGGTCGGGGACAAGCCAATAACGTAACAGAGAGACAGACGTAGCACACGGCAGGCAGGAACCCAAACACACAATGCCTAACAAACACGTTGATCAGCAAAGCAGGCTTGCAGTGCACAGGTTAATATAGTGTTCAGTGATAGGGCCTGGGGTGGAGTCAGGCTGGGAGGAGATTATAAAGGAAGCCAGGTGAAGGAGGTCTGGTCTCTAGATGAACACATGAGGAGGAAGGTAAGATGGCAGACAGACATTAATGCATATCCATGACAGTACCCTCCCTCTTACGAGGCCTCCCCCTTCCCCGCCTGGGCCCAGGTTTAGAGGGAAACTTCAGATGAAACTCCTTTAACAGACGAGGTGCAAAGACCTCAGATGCAGTGATCCAAGACCTCTCCTCAGGACCAAACCCTTTCCAATGAACGAGGTACTGAAGAACGCCTTTACAGAGTCGGGAGTCCAGAATTTGACTGATCTCGTACTCCTGATTATCCTCCGAGACAGGCGCCACGGTAGGAAGAGGACGAGAGAATTTATTGAGGACTAAAGGCTTTAGAAGAGCAACATGAAAGGAGTTAGTGATTTTAAGGCTCTTAGGAATCTGGAGTTTGAAACAAACCGGATTCAGTTTAGCAGTTACCGTGTATGGACCGATGAATCGTGGAGCAAACTTCAGAGAAGGAACTCGGAGCTTGATGTTCCTGGTAGAGAGCCAGACTTTGTCCCCTGGCTGAAGAGAAGGCGGTTTACGCCTGCGGTGGTCGGCAAAGCCTTTGAATTTTTCAGCAGCTGCCCGGAGGGAATCATGAACGTGACCCCAAACGGAATTGAGAGACTCCTGAACCGAAGCCAAAGCTGGAATGTCTGGAGAACAGATCATAGGAAGAGGAAGTTGAGGGTGTTTTCCATAAACTGTGAAAAAGGGTGTCTTCTGCGAACTGGTATTCACATGATTGTTATGGGAGAATTCTGCCCACGGGAGTAGAGAGGACCAATCGTCATGGTGAGAAGACACAAAGGTGCGAAGAAAGACCTCTAACTCCTGATTAACCCTCTCAGTCTGTCCATTGGATTGGGGATGGTAAGAAGAAGAAAAATCCAAGACAATATTGAGGGATTTGCAAAAGGCTCTCCAAAAACGAGACGTGAATTGGACTCCCCTGTCGGAAACAATATGAGAAGGGACCCCATGTAGGCGGAGAATTTCTCGAATGAAAATGGGAACCAAGGCAGGGGCAGAAGGAAGACCAGGAAGAGGAACAAAATGAGCCATCTTGGAGAATCGATCGATTACCACCCAAATGACTGTATTATTCTCAGACAGTGGGAGATCGGTGATAAAATCCATGGCAATATGGGCCCAGGGTTCCTTAGGAATAGGCAAGGGCATGAGGAGACCAGCAGGAGCTTGTGTGGAGGATTTGGACTGAGCACAGACATGACAAGCTTTAACGTAGTCTTTGACGTCTGAGCGGAGATTAGGCCACCAGTAGTGACGACTGATGAGTAGGAAGGATCGGAGGAATCCAGAATGCCCTGCCACCTTGGAATCATGTCCCCAACGAAGGATCTTAGCTCTTAGCTCAGTGGGGACAAAGGTCTTACCAGGCGGAATTTTAGACTTCAGGGTGGTAGAGTGGGCAACAATGCATGAGGTGGGAATGATCGGCTCAGGTTCAGGGGCGGACTCCTCGTCCAAAGTGTCAAATGACCTAGAGAGCGCATCAGCCCGACCGTTGCAGGAACCAGGTTTGTAGGTAATCGTGAAATTAAAACGGGCAAAGAAGAGACTCCACCTGGCCTGTCTAGGATTCAGACGTTTAGCATTCTGTAGATACTGTAAATTCTTGTGATCGGTAAAGATCGTTATGGAGTGAGGGGAACCCTCCAAGAGATGACGCCACTCCTCTAACGCCAATTTAATTGCGAGAAGTTCCCGATCACCGATGGCATAATTCCTCTCTGCCTGAGAATTTTTTTTGGAGAAGAACGCACATGGTTGGCGTCTCTTCTCAAAGATTTGAAGAAGCACAGCTCCCACCCCCATTGAGGAAGCGTCCACTTCAATAAAAAATGCATTCCCAGGATTTGGTCTCCTCAAGAGGGGGCCAGAAACAAAGGCCTGTTTCAGGTTGTGAAATGCAGAGACAGCTTCGGGAGGCCAGTCTCTGGCATTCACACCCTTCTTGGTCAAAGCGATAATAGGCGCGGCAATGGAAGAGTAATTCCTTATGAACTGCCTATAATAATTAGTGAAGCCAAGAAAGCGCTGTGTGGCCTTGAGGCTAGCAGGAAGAGGCCAGTTGGTGATAGCCAAGACCTTCCCAGGGTCCATACGAAGCCCCGAACATGAGACAAAGCACCCCAAAAACAGGACCTCAGAACATTCAAAGGAACATTTCTCCAGCTTGGCATAGAGATTGTTCTCTCTAAGACGTTGAAGTACAGTGCGGACATGGTTTCTGTGGACGAGCAGATTTTCAGAAAAGATCAGAATGTCATCCAGATAGATGACAACAAACTGGTACAGCAGATCTCTGAAGATTTCATTGACAAAGTTTTGAAACACGGCTGGAGCATTACACAGACCAAAAGGCATCACCAGATATTCGTAATGCCCGTCTCTAGTGTTAAATGCAGTCTTCCATTCGTCACCCTCCCGTATTCGAATGAGATTGTACGCGCCTCTGAGATCCAACTTGGTGAAAATGGAGGCACCCTTCAACCTATCGAATAGCTCAGATATTAAGGGTAAGGGGTATCGATTTTTAATAGTAACCGCATTTAAACCCCGATAATCGATGCAGGGTCTTAAGGTACCATCCTTTTTGGCAACAAAAAAGAACCCTGCCCCTGCAGGCGATGAGGATTTCCGGATGAACCCTCTCTCCAGATTCTCTGCTACATACTCCGACATGGCCTGGGTCTCTGGGATGGACAGAGGGTAGGTACGACCCCTGGGTAGAGTTGCTCCGGGGACAAGATCAATAGCACAGTCAAAAGACCTGTGGGGAGGAAGCACCTCAGCTGATTTTTTACAGAACACATCCCGGTAATCGCTGTATGCGGCGGGAAGATCAGAAGAAACAGAAGTGGCAGCAACCGGAAGACTCTCCTTGGGGGTCACCTTGAGAAGACACGACGAGAAACATGAGGAACCCCAGGCCAGGATCTGCCCAGAGACCCAGTCCACATGTGGAGAGTGGAGCTGTAGCCAAGGGAGGCCCAATACAACTGGGGTAGAGGCCTTGGGTAGAATAAGAAAGGATATCCACTCCTGGTGGAGAATCCCTACCGACATCCTAATGGGTAGCGTCTGGAAGCGAATAGGGCCCCCTGGGAGAACAGTGCCATCAATTGCCGAGACTACCAATGGGGTAGTGAGAGGTGAAAGGGTAAGCTTCATAGAAGAAGCAGTTCTCCAATCCATGAAATTGCCGGCAGCCCCGGAATCCAGGTATGCAAGGGTTGACTGAGGAGAAGTGCCTACATGAAGGGACACCGGCAAGAGCAGGCGAGAAGGTGATGTTTCTGGGTCCAATACTCCACCTTCCAAATGTATTAGACCCGAGCGTTTCCCGGACGAAGCGAGCAGGAGTCACGAAAATGACCCTTGCCCCCACAATAGAGGCACAAGCCCAGAGTTCTGCGCCTAGCACGTTCTTCGGGGGTTAGTCTGGTCCGGCCCAGCTGCATAGGTTCTTCAGCAGGTAGAGGATGCTCCACGGAATGAAGGGAGGGGAGCTCAGACTGGCTAGGACCCAGAGAGTGCTGGCGTCTTTTTTCTAAGGACCTCTCTTGAAAACGAATGTCGATCTGGTTGCATAATGAAATTACATCGTCCAGACCGACGGGAATGGCTCTTCCCGCTAATTCGTCTTTCACTCGGTCAGAGAGGCCATGTAAAAAGGTAGCGACCAGGGCCTCATTATTCCAGCTCAATTCAGCTGTGTGGATACGGAACTGAAGAGCATATTGCCCCACTGAACTAGATTCTTGGCGAAGACGTAAGACAGCACTAGCCGCTGAAGAAGCCCGAGCCGGCTCTTCGAAGATATTACGAAAGAGCTTCAAGAATTCGGACAGACTGGAAACCACCGGATCGTTCCTCTCCCACAGGGGGGCAGCCCAGGCCAAAGCTTCACCGGAGAGGAGGGAAATGATATAGGCTACCTTAGCCCGGTCAGATAGGAAGCTTTGAGGCTGAAGCTCAAAATGAATAGTGCATTGGCTGAGAAACCCCCTGCAGGCCTTGGAGTCCCCAGAGAAACGGAACGGAGCTGGCAATCTTAGTGAGTGTGAGGCTGCGACTGGTGAGATAGGTACAGCCGCTGGTTGTACTTGGGGTTGCGGATTCGGGGTTCCCAAGGAGACCTGAAGCTGCTCGAATCGAGAAGCCAGATCCTGGAGGAATCGCATCACCTGGGTCTGATTTGATTCCTGGGTCTCAAGTCTGCGAACTATGCCCTGCAATGGATCATCCGCGGGAAGCGGGATGTCAGCCGGGTTCATGGCTGATCAAACTGTCAGGGTCACCTGTGGCCAGGTGACAGATGCACACCGTAGGGGGACAGGAGTGCACCGCGAGGTAGTGAACCCTATGGCTGGCTTCTGTGGATAGGAAACTGGGTGGTTGTGGAAAGCGGGACCAGAGGAGCACAACCGGGATCCCAACGGAAGCGAGAGCCAAGATTCCCCAGGGCGCGGAGTCTAAGACCCAGCTGGTCTTCTCCAGGGCCTCTAGTGGTGAGGATGTTACGCTGCAGGCTGGGACCAGGTCGCGGCCCCTGGAGTTTCCTAGCTCACGCCCCGTAGGATAAGGGGAAGCAGCAGCACACGATAGAGAGAACCGAATAACAAGCCGAAGGTCAGGGGCCACAAGCAGACAAGGATAACGAAGAACGAGCCGAAGGTCAAGGGTCACGAGCAGACAGGGATGGTCGGGGACAAGCCAATAACGTAACAGAGAGACAGACGTAGCACACGGCAGGCAGGAACCCAAACACACAATGCCTAACAAACACGTTGATCAGCAAAGCAGGCTTGCAGTGCACAGGTTAATATAGTGTTCAGTGATAGGGCCTGGGGTGGAGTCAGGCTGGGAGGAGATTATAAAGGAAGCCAGGTGAAGGAGGTCTGGTCTCTAGATGAACACATGAGGAGGAAGGTAAGATGGCAGACAGACATTAATGCATATCCATGACAGTGATGAAGTTTGAGTAGTTCACAGGAGTGAGCAAGTGTGGACTGTGTGGTGATTGAGACATTTGTTTGCTGAGCTCCTGCAGCCTTTGTGGTACCCTCAAAGCAGACGGGAACCCTAGACCCAAGCGCGGGACTGGTAGACTGGCGGTGAGCCATTATAATGTCTTAATTATACCAGGATTATGGACTGCTTACGTTTACTGGAGAAAGCTGTTTTTGTTTGCTTATGTAGCGATACCCTCAGATTAAGAGGGCTGCTGGTTTGTTTGGGCCCTGTAATGCACTGCTACCAACCCCTGGCAATCGGCTCTGACTTCTCTCGTGACACAGTTAGATAAAAGAGGGAAAGTAGTGGTATAACTGTACTATCTCTATACACATATTATACAGTACAACCCCCTTTGTATACCAGCACAATAATTGACACTCACAACCGAGTACTTAACTATAACGGTTTACTGCAAGCAATAATATAAAAGGGTAAATTAAATGCAATATCTTATGCAGATCCCTGCAATATAGGTGTACACATTATATGCATATGACATTCAGTTGGACAATGAAATGTATTAACCCCGCTGCAGCTATCCTCCCTCGTGAGCAAAGAAATGACGCCCAGCAATGTCCTAACTACCCAGTCAGGCCTGACTATAACCGTGGGTATAGTTTGTTCAGGAATCTTCGCTAGCAACTGTCGGTGGTGCACATAGAGAAACAAATTATAATCCAATAAGGGGGGTTGTAGATATCCGCTAACTTGGCAACTGGAGAGGCTGGCAAACTCAGTTCAGGACAATGGTCTCTCCACAGTAGTGATGAGCCGAACACCCCCGGGTTCGGTTCGCACCAGAACCCGCGAACGGACCGAAAGTTCGAACGAACATTAGAACCCTATTAAATACAATGGATGCGAACGTTCGAATTCTAAAGTGCTAATTATAACAACTATTATGCATGTTATTGTCATAAATAGGGTTTGGGAACCCGGGTTCTGCACCAGGGGACATGTATCAATGCAAAAAGAAGTTTTAAAAACGGTCGTTTTTCGGGAGCAGTCATTTTAATGATGCATAAAGTGAAAAAAAAAAAGTCAAATATTCCTTTAAATATCGTACCTGGGGGGTGTCTAAAGCAGTGTTTCTCAACTCCAGTCCTCAAGGCGCCCCAACAGGTCATGTTTTCAGGATTTCCCTCAGATGAAACAGCTGTGGGAATTACTAAAGCAGTTAAACTGATCAAATCACCTGTGCAAAACAATGGAGAGCCTGAAAACATGACCTGTTGGTGCGCCTTGAGGACTGGAGTTGACAAATACTGGTCTAAAGTATGCCTGTGAAGTGCCACGTGTTTCCCGTGTTTAGAACTGTCCCTGCACAAAATGACACTTCTAAAGGAAAAAAAAGCCATTTAAAACTGCTTGCGGCTTTAATGTAATGTCTGGTCCCGGTAATATGGATGAAATTCTTTAAGAAAAATGGCATAGCTACCCCATGACCCCCCCCCCCCCTACCCCAGCCCATTACCAGCCCCTTTGGGTCTTGTATGGATATTAAGGGGAACCCCGCACATAAAATAAAAAAGGCCCTATATACTCTGAACAGCCGTATACAGGCGGTGCATACAAGACAGGGACTGTAGGTTTGTTCTTATGTAGAATCTGTTTGCAATTTTGAACAGGTACATTGTTGAAGTGTAGCTCCAGCCCAAAAATCTATTTTTAAACTTTTTGGGAAACATAGGTAAGGGTTATCACCCCTGTAACATTTGTTTTGCTGTCTGTGCCCCTGTTCAGAACATTTCACCTCACTTTCCGTCCCAATGACAACTGTTTTTGAAATGTGGTGTTTTTCTTGAAACAAGGATTGCTGATAAAGCATCAGTACAGATGAGACCCCTTTCTCCCATATTTATTCTTACAGGAGAGAATTTTCCTTTCTAGGGGTAGATTTCCTCTCACTTCCTGTTGTCTTCTTTCGTTTGCAAGTAGGAGTCGTTTGTAAGTTGGATGTTTGAAAGTAGGGACCTGCCGTATATACTCTGCAGAAATAGGCCCCTTAGTTGTTGGTGTTGGCACAACACTGTAAGCACTCAGTTACTCTTGGTTGGTGCTGGAACGCCCTGCTGTCAACTATTATATCAGGAATTTTAATTACATATAATTGTTGAACAGTGGTAGTAAAAATTGGGGCTTTGATGGTGGTGCTGGTGCCACAACATTGTAAGCCCTGACAGTTACTCTTGGTGGGTGCAGCAATGGGCCCTGCTGTGAATTATTAGATCAAGAATTGTAATTACATGCCCCTTTTGAACAGGGGCTGAAAAATTGGGCCTTTCGTGGTGGTGGTGGTGGTGGCGTTGCCACAAGACTGTAAGCCCTCAGAGTTACTCTTGGTGGGTGCAGCAATGGACCCTGCTGTGAATTATTAGATCAAGAATTGTAATTGCATGCCCCTGTTGAACAGGGGCTGAAAAATTGGGCCTTAGGCACTGGTGCCACAACACTCCAACCCCTCACAGATACTGTACTTGGAGCACAGCAATGAGCCCTATGGCAAATTATTGCTAAAAAAATTGTAATTACACGCCCCTGTAAAACAGGGGCTGAAAAATTGGGCCTTAGCCACTGGTGGCGGCACCCATAAACAAAAATGATCTTCCAAGCTATCATCATCAATCGTATCATTGAGGACTCGGAGGAGGAGGATAGCCAGTCAACATAACAGCACAGGCACTCAGCATCAGCATCAGTCTTGAAGGGATGTGACATGTTAAAATCAATTAGTCTGTTATATCAGCATCAGGTGTGTGGTAGCTGGTGGTGATCCAAGACTGGTTCATCTTGATGAAAGTCAGTCGATCAACCGAGTCGGTGGACAGGCGCACCCTGTGATCCGTGACAAATCCTCCAGCAGCACTGAATGTGCGTTCCGAAAGAACGCTGGATGCAGGACAGGCCAGTAGCTCAATTGCATACTGTGCAAGCTCTGGCCAGTGATCCATCCTCAAGACCCAGTAAGCCAGAGGATTTTCGGTGGGGAAGGTGTCCAAGTCTGACCTTGCCCCTAGATATTCCTGCACCATGTTTATCAGACGCTGGCGATGGTTGCTGGAACCGATCATACTTTGGGGCTGCGGACTAAAGAATTGTCTGAACGCATCGGTCAGACGGCCACCTTCCCCACCGCTCCTTCTTTGACTGGCCGAAGCCTCAGCAACTCGTTGTCCAGGACCAGGAGTTTGTAACCTCCCAGTCTCTGGGAACGCGTTGCACAGACCTTTCTGCAAGGCCTCCCGGAGTTGTCTCATCCTCTGCTCCCTCTGCGACGGTAACATAAGGTCCGCAACCTTACCCTTGTACCGTGGATCAAGGAGAGTGGCCAGCCAGTAATGGTCCCTCTCCTTGATCCGAAGAATACGAGGATCCTTCCGCAGACTTTGCAGGATCAGGGAGGCCATGCAGCGTAGGTTTGCTGAGGCATTTGGTCCGGAGTCCTCTGGGTCACTAAGGACGACATGATCCGCAGCCACCTCCTCCCAGCCACGTACAAGTCCACTGGTTTCTTGGGACTGTAAATCATCCCTAAAAGACTGCTGCTGATGATGCTGAGTGCCAGCCTCCACCTCCATGCTGACACAATCCTCCTCCTCCTCCTCCTCCTCCTCTTCCTGTGCGATGGGTGGGACAGAAGGAACACTGTCTGGGTAAAGGGGGCCTTGAGAGGCAAGGAAGTCCTCCTCTTCCTGCCTCTGTTCTGCCTCAAGTGCCCTGTCCATTATTCCACGCAGCGTGTGCTCCAACAGGTGGACAAGAGGTACAGTGTCACTGATGCATGCACTGTCACTGCTCACCATCCTCGTGGCCTCCTCAAATGGTGCCAGGACAGTGCATGCATCCCTGATCATGCCCCACTGGCGTGGAGAAAAAAAACCAAGCTCCCCTGACCCTGTCCTGGTGCCGTAGTCGCACAGGTACTCATTGATGGCCCTCTGCTGCGTGTGCAGCCGCTGCAGCATGGCCAACGTTGAGTTCCACCTGGTGGGCATGTCACATATAAGGCGGTTCTTGGGCAGGTTCAACTCCTTTTGCAGCTCAGCCAGGCGAGCACTGGCATTATAAGATCTGCGGAAATGCACACAGACTTTCCTGGCCTGCCTCAGGACATCCTGTAAGCCCGGGTACCTGCCCAAGAAGCGCTGCACCACCAGGTTAAGGACGTGAGCCACACAGGGCACATGGGTCAGTTGTCCCTGTCGGAGGGCGGAGAGGAGGTTGGTGCCATTGTCGCAAACCACCATTCCTGGCTTAAGCTGGCGTGGCGTCAACCACCTCTCGGCCTGGCCCTGCAGAGCAGACAGGACCTCTGCCCCAGTGTGGCTTCTGTCCCCCAAACACACCAGCGCAAGCACGGCATGGCATCTTTTTGCTTGCGTAGCCCCGTGAACGGCTACGGAGCACCGCTGGTTCATAGGACAAACCACAGGAAGAGGCCATGGAGGAAGAAGAGGAGGGGGTGGAGGAGAGAGGTGTGTCACAACCAGTAGTAGCATTTTGGAGGCGTGGCGGTGGGACAACCTCCAACACTACTGCACCTTGTCCTGCATCCTTCCCAGCTGCCAAAAGAGTGACCCAATGGGCCGTGAAAGAAAGGTAACGTCCCTGTCCATGCCTGCTGGACCATGAGTCAGCGGTAATATGCACCTTACCGCTGACCGCCCTGTCCAGCGAGGCCAAGACATTGCCTTCCACATGCCGGTAGAGAGCCGGAATAGCCTTCCGTGAGAAAAAGTGGCATTTGGGAACCTGCCACTGAGGAACCGCACATTGCACAAACTCACGGAAGGGGGCCGAGTCTACCAACTGAAAAGGCAGCAGTTGAAGCGCTAGCAATTTAGCCAAGCTAGCATTCAACCGCTGGGCATGTGGATGGCTGGGAGTGAACTTCTTTTGACGGTCCAGCAGCTGGGGCAGGGAAATTTGCCTGCTAGAATCGGACGTCGGTGTACTGCTAGCAGAGTGGCCGCAAGTACTTGGCTGTGACACACCTAATTCTACACCTTCATTCCTCTCAGTGCATGTTTCAGAGAGGACTGAAGTTATAGTGGGGTTGGAGATCCCAGCTGATGCGGTGCAAGGAGAGGTCCGCTTTGTTCTTTGGTGTGGGTCTTTGAGGTAGGCTTGCCAACGAGCTGCATGGCAGGTCAACATATGTCTGGTCAGGCATGTGGTACCCAAGCGGCTGATGTTTTGGCCACGCGATATACGCTTGAGACATATGTTGCAAACAGCAGCTGTGCGATCTGATGCACTAGCCTCAAAAAAGGCCCACACCAAAGAACTTTTGAATGACGGGCAGAGGCAGTGCCCTGCACAGGCGGAGCTCTGCGGTGTGATTCCGTCGGTGTACTGCCCTTACGCTGGCCACCAAAGGGCATCCTGCCTCGTTGGAGATGTGCCTCCTCCTCATCCTCCTCCTCCTCCTCTCTCCTATTAGGCACCCACGTGGAGTCAGTGACCTCATCATCACCTCCCTCCTCATCACTGGAGCCAATCTGGCAGTATGCTGCAGCTGCTGGAACATGACTGCCAGATTGGTGTCCTTCTTGAGCATCCCCTCTGTCTGCTCTCCCGCTACTGCCTTCCTCTAGCTGGGTTTCATCATCAGACCCTTCGAAACGCTGGGCATCCTCCTGGAGCATGTACCCAACACTGTGCTGAAACAGTTCGGGGGACTCCTCAGGAGGAGGACATGGTGGGTCTAGGGAAGGAGTGACTGATGATGAGTCTGACATTGATACCAGGGAAGAGGACGCTTTGGCAGCTGCTTTTCCAGTACCCTGAGCCTGGGTGAGAGAGGATGAGGAGGAGGAGGAGGGCTTGGTCATCCACTCTACCAAGTCTTCGGCATGATGTGGCTCAACATGTCCAGCTGCCGAAAAGAAGGACAAGCGTGTCCCATGGCCATGTGCTGATGACAATGCACCGCGTCCACGACCAGCACTGTTGCCCCCAGACACAGAGCCTGCTTGCCCTCTTTTATTGCCTCCTGACTGTCTGCCTCTCCTTGTTTGCCTTCCAGACATTCTAATGGATGGCCTGCAGGGAGATGGGAAAAAAGCAATAAGGGCTACCTTCAGGTGTCCTTCTCTGTCCCTTGAAACAAGGACTTTGACAGTGAAAGAAACTGACACACTCTCCCTACCTACAGTTTTCTGTCCCTAGAATTTTTTTTTTTTTTTAAGCACAATTTAGCACAAGGAGAATTCACTCACTGTCCTTCCAGGTCCCTGGAAACAAGGACTTTGACAGTGAAAGAAACTGACACACTCTCCCTACCTACAGTTTTCTGTCCCTAGAAAAAATGTTTTTTTTAAGCACAATTTAGCACAAGGAGAATTACCTCACTGTCCTTCCAGGTCCCTGGAAACAAGGACTTTGACAGTGAAAGAAACTGACACACTCTCCCTACCTACAGTTTTCTGTCCCTAGAAAAAATGTTTTTTTTAAGCACAATTTAGCACAAGGAGAATTCACTCACTGTCCTTCCAGGTCCCTGGAAACAAGGACTTTGACAGTGAAAGAAACTGACACACTCTCCCTACCTACAGTTTTCTGTCCCTAGAAAAAATGTTTTTTTTAAGCACAATATAGCACAAGCACAAAACACACTGACACTCTCCCTACCTATCCTTCTCTTTCCCTAAACTAAAGGAATCCAGGTTAAGCAAGAAAGAAATAAAAGTCACTGTCCCTGCCTATGCTGCTCTATCCCTGCTCCGGAACACACTACACTAGGCCGCCGTGCTGGCGGCCTTTTATAGTGTGGGGCGTGTACTAAACACCCTCAGCAATAATTGGCCACAGGCATCCTGCCTGTGGCCAATCATTGCTCTCCTCGCTGCCGGCGCTGTGATTGGCCAAGCATGCGGGGTCACAGTGCATGCTTGGCCAATCACAGCGCCTGGATGACACTGCGATGGCGTAGTGCATTGTGGGCCGTTCGCGTCACTCGAATTTGGCGCGAACGGCCCAAATAGTTCGATCTTCGTCGAACGATCGAACAGCCGATGTTCGAGTCGAACGTATGTTCGACTCGAACACGAAGCTCATCCCTACTCCACAGTATAACTATGTTCTATGGAAGGCCTAGGCAAAGTTATTGATTTAAGATTTCGAGCTGGCGCTCTCTCACCCAAACCGGACCGACTCTTGTCCGTTTCCTCCGTTACTGTGAATGGCGTCACAGTAGCCCGCGATGCACCGAATCTTTGGTCCTTCGGAAGATGATGGCACCTCAGACGGATCGGATGCCTTGCAGACTCCCCAGCGGAACGGAAGGCTCTCTGGAACAAAGAACGCAAGACCCAGGCTTCAGGCCTAGCGTGCGCAGCTGGTGAGTGCAGGAGATCCTCTCGCAAGGAGGGCGGCGTTCCAAGAGAAAGAAGCGAGCCCCGCCTCTCCCTTTTAAAGTCCACCCCAGCAGTCCCTGCACGGGGAATGGCACCCTGGGTGCTGCAAAGCATGCCGGGAAATGTAGTCCTGCGGGTAAAACGATACCCTGCTACACTTATTTTGGAGAAACCAATAAAGACTGTTTACTTTTACAAGCGGCTGGCTAGTGATCCAAAGCTACCCATTTTACATATTGTAGTGGTTGCTTTAACAAATCTAGAAAAAATATGTAGTGCTTGGTAAGTTAATACAATTCATAAAACCTCAAAAAAAAAAATGTCTAGCTAGCTGCAACATAAAAAAACCTATTTTTCCGGCATTGAAAGAATTAAACTCCCAAAAATGAGATTGGTTTTAACCTACCTATATGTTCCTGGATTATCAGAAAACATTCATCAGAAGCCTTCACACGGCAAGCACTCAGCAGGTGTATGTACTATGCATAAACAACTCCTCCTACTTTGGGATAAGAAAACAAAAGACCTACTGTGGATCTCAGAGCCTCTGAACCCCCTGCCAACAGAATGTCTATTGTTTCACTGGCAGACTGGGACTTTGGTTACTGAGCTGCTTGTTCAGTTCAGAACAATTCAGGCTGCCTAAAGAATTGACGTCAGTACAGTGTGTTTAATAACATCTATGTAGAGTTAGCAGTACATTTACTGTGTGTGAGCTGTTGGTTGTAATACAAAGAATTCAAACGTTAGAAAACAATCATTTTTTGTCCCATCTTTATATTTAAACTGGTATTCTATAAGCATCTTTCTTTGAGCAGCACACATCTCCAGCTGCATTCATCTCTGGACAAAAAAAGATTATAGTCCAACTATTCCATCCCACACAGATAACCATTTTATCTTGATATTAGAAAGAACCATCAGATCTAAATGGAGAGGGAGTGAGATAAGGACAGTGCAGCTGGAACATCTAAAAGAGAAAGGGGGAGACTATGTGAGTAACAAGTGTGACAGCACAGCTACAGTGCCAAATCCCTTTTAATGCCATCAAATTCTTCAGTTGACATTGTGGTCTGGCCAACAAATGAAACCTGTAGGACTGGTTATGTTATTGCATGGTTTCTCAACCTTATTTAGTTCAAATGAATTGCAATCTCGAGGCACCCCATTCTAAAATGTAAAAAACAAATACAATAGTTATACATTAGGAAGCAATATCCGGGGGGCGTGGCCAAGATGGTGCTGTGAACGGCTGCTTTTGAAGAGAGCTCCGCTGCATCTGGACATATAATCCGGATCCTGGGCTGCCTTATGCCGCTTTGTTCACCCTTGGAGATCGGAGGGGTGTGCGGACACATACGGACGACACAGACGGCGGGGAGTGAGGCTGTAAATCCAGCGGCTTCCGGCTCTTCTCTGGGCACATCCTGGCCCCCTCATGCAGATAGGCCTCAGGCGCGGCGCAAGCGGCCTTTCCTGACAGGCCCTGGAGTTCCGGAACAGGACGAAGGCGCACTGCAGTGCCTGCTGGTAAGGAGGGAGTGCTGACACACACGGAGGACACAGACAGTGGGGAGAGAGGCTGGAAATCCGGCGGCTGCAAAAAAAAAAAAGGAAGCAATATCTATGTAAGACACCCAATGTTAGAGGTCATTTTATTCTTCCAAATACACCTTTGCTCACTGATATTGAATAGTATTGCAACTTTTCTCTCTTTTACTCCCAACATCCTCCTTATCAACCAATGATATCATTGGTTGTTAGGACGCCAGCGGCTCGAAGGTTGTAATGGTGCACAATGAAAACCTGTGGCTTTGTGTAACTAAAAGGCAGGCTTGACCCACTCGCTGGCTTGTATACAATTTTTGGGCACTTTTTTTTAATTTTGCCAAGACTCCCCTGAAGAAACTCGAAGGCACCCCAGGGTGACTGGGCACCCTGGTTGAAAAAGTCTGTGTTATTGTGTTGGATACAGACATATTTCGGATACAGACAGACTTTTCTACTGAATTATGTAATAGGCAAAGATTGCTGCATAAGCTCAGTGACCACAAAAACTAAAATTTTCCCCCCTGAATTGTACCCCAAATTAAGGCAGAAAATAGCTTTAGGCTTATTAAAAAAAATCAGTATTTAAATCGCCATGGAGCCCAACCGCAGACCATGGCACATTGCTTGCTGCCCAGGAACGCCCTAAGTTAAGACCTCTCAGAACCTCCTCTTCCCCTGATTGCCAAACATTGCTCTACTTCTTTTGACTAATCAAGAGTGGTCAGGTATATTGTCAACGGTACCTCAAAATCCTTAAATACAGACAACACAGTTCTCAGCAGAATTTTGCATTCCACCTTACTCTATCTGTAGAAAAAGTAGTACACAACTCTACCCACCCCTGCTGTTTCTTCTGTGCACCACTGCAGGAAAGAGCTAAATGAATAGAAGCCCCTTTAAAATGCACAGTGCCTCTTATCCCCAAACTGAATCTTACCCCTTGCTGTGTGATTGGGTGGTTTCATAATAAACAATTTACCGTGCTGCAAATGATTATTGTTGGTCCTCTGGGAACTGATGGATCATGGCAGCTGCAGCCATGATCCTGGTATCAAACTTTTCAGCTGGCAAATGGCTTTTATATCCTCTGTGCTGAATGAAGCCGGAAGCAAAGTGTATTATGTTACCTCTGGTTACAGTTGCTTGTTTACTGGCCTGTACGGGCCAGTGAAGCAACCGGCCAAACTGATCTTGGTTTGATCGGCTGCCTTGAAGGGCAGAAGAGAGATCAGGGGTCTAATAGACCCATGCTCTTTCCATGAAGAGCACCTGTCACTATCCATGCTATCACAAGTGATGCTCTTCATCCTATTTACCTCAGACTCTCCCTACCACATAAGACCAAGCATATATTTCAGGAATCTGAGGACAACCTAACCGATCTTGAGGAAGACTACTGGGATGACTGTGTTTGCCATTGTATTACACATATGGGGTCTGCGAGGGACAGATTTATACAACTGAAGTTTCTTCATAGGGCCTATTTAACTCCCCAGCACTTGACCACTATCTATAGTACTTGTCAGTTAGCTCCTTGTGTAGGAGGTGTAATTTAGCTGAGGGTAATTTCTGCATATGGTATGGACCAGCCCTCTAATCCGTTCATTTTGGGAAGCGGTAGTATCGGATATAAAATATATATATGACTTAGCCCTCAGGTTGGTCATCAAGGTGTTGGTCCTTGGTATTCTTGATGGTGCATAACTGGGATGTTATGGCAAGTTATTGGTTTCTTACACTACATTTAATGTATGTAAGCAAATTCTTCTTAGATGGAAGTTACCCAATCCTCCTACCCTGTCCTCTTGGTGTGCTGTTATTAACAATTTCCTGTCACTTTACAAGGTGACATACCTGTATGAGAGTTGGAACGGTCCCAAAAACTTTAATAAAATCTGGATAGCCTGGATTGACTGATGACGGTTCTTGATGATACATTTAATGGGTTCTGCTGTAAAAGCTTTATTTTTGACTTATCTTGTTGGGGCTGAACCAATATGACCTCCCCTTGCATTTTTCTTCTCCCCCCGTCCATTTCCAATCCCTCCTGCTCCTCTTCCTGCTACCGCTTTTTCTTGCCCCTGACCCTCCCATTTCTTTTATCCTTTTTCCTCTCCTTCAACATCCCTTCCTCTCCCTCTTCATTTCTTTTGATGAGATGCTATGGTTTTAGGGCATGCAGCAAAACGGTTATCTGGCCTTTGTAACCTTTCTACAAGACCATTATTCTGTTGTCAAAGCATTTCTTGTTGATTTTAGCCAAGGTAATGTGTCTCAGTATTCAATATCTCATGTCATCCCTTTTTGTTATCCTTGGGCAATATTTTTACACTGGACTGTACCTTTGTTCCTCCTGCTACTTGTGTTTTTAGATATTGCAAGGGGCACTTGCCACTTGACCTGCTGACAGTTCTCAATAAAAAAAATTATATCTTAGGTAGCGCTACCCCCAGTTAAGAGAGCCGCTGGTTTATTTTCGGGCCCTGCGTGCAGTACCGCCAACCCCCAGCAAATCTTACTCGACCCCCGCTGGCACAGTTAGTCTAGGGCTATGCTTATACCACATTCAATTGTATTGCATGAATTAATCTCTAAGCAGTAAGACAACACACTAGAGCGAGAGATTGACTAGAACGGTTTTACTCTTATAGTAAATAGCATAGGTATAACCTCACACATGCAACTGGCATCAATTCAGCACACTATAATGGCACTGCGCGGTACTACACTACGCGTAGCTATTATGGTGTGCGCGCCCTATGGCGCACTAAACAATATACTATCTCCCCACCCGAGTCAGGCCTGACATGGAGTAAATCTCAGTCACTTCCTATAAGGATTTCTTCGCATGCCAGCTTTCGGTGGTGCACTTGATGAAATTCTATTTTGTAATCCACAACAGGCAGTAACTTGGAACAACTATACTGGGGGGGGGGGGGGACACTTCAACTCTGTCCTGCTACCGGTCCCCCCGTGGAACAGCAGATAAACAAACTGTGGGCCTATGCAGTTCTATAGGCCTGAACACGACACAGTCTATTGGTCTGGGCAGGTGCCCGCTCACCACTCCGGACGCGATCCCAGTCCGGGACTTCCACCTGCTGTGTATCCACACACAGCGTCTGCAACGATCAGGTCCCCGATCCAACTGATGTCCTCACACGACAAGACAGGATCCACCCAGGCTCCACAGTGGGGTGGAAGGCTCTGCGGAAGTCACGCAAGGCCCCAGGCTTTGGGCCTTGCACCGCAGCAGATCCACACAGGAAGACTGGTTGCTTGCAGCGCGGTGTCCAAAGAGGCCGAGCTCCGCCTCCCCTCTTCCTTAAATAGCCCCTCCCATGAGTCTCTGCGGTGGAAACTTTCACCCTAAGGCCTGATAGGGTTCTGGGTAACGTAGTTCCGGGGCCTTAAAGGAGACCCCGCTACACACTCCCCCCACTTAAACTCTTTGGTCCCCAAAGATAACATAACCTTAAATTACAGAACATACAACATTAATCAAAGTTTCATATGATGTCGGCAGAGGAAATTCCCACCAAAACCAAGGTAGTGAACTCCCCTGCCCACAGGACACACTATCATCAGTATCCTGTCTAACTGTGCCAGAGAGTGGGTTGCCTCCCACCAAATGAACAGTGGGAGAGTCAGGGTTCTCCATACTCCTCCTGGCAGTGACCACAGTGTCTTAAGCACTCCTCCCCATTTGTGGGTAGGTTAATCTCCTGGGAGGTTTTATGGCTCTTCGCTTCCTCTGTCCTCTTGGACTTTTTGTTGAGACAGGTTCTTCTTCTGTAACTGACTTAGAATTTACTTCTGGTTCAGGAGCACTGGACTCCGGGGCAGGGAGGTACAGGCACTCCCTTGGATCTTCTTCAGGTGGTAGGTCACAAGCACTTTCCCAAGCATCTGACCAAGGACTGGACGGGATGAACTCTGTAGCTTCTGCATTCAGTGTTTGATCTTCGGTATCTTCGTCAGGTGGAAGATCAATAGCTGAAGTTGCCGGGGCCTGGGAAGACCAAAGCCAACCAAGTTCTTCTCCCTCACCTTCACTTATCTCCGAGTCTTCTGTATCCTCGGTTCGAGGGGTCTGAGACCGAGTGTTTGGTCTAGGAGTGTCCATAATGGACGTTGGTTCAGGGGAATCCATCATAGGGGGTATCCGAACCGCCTCAGCTAGTGGAAGTAGGTGGTTCCGGTGCCAGGTCTTCAGTGGCCCCACCTTTCCTTCTGGTTTAAGTCTGTAGACGGGTAGGCCCGGCAGTCTTTTGCAAACAACATAAGGTTCAGGTCTGCAAGCTTGTGTTTTCCAGGGATCCCCAAATTTTGCAAACACTCTATCTCCAGGTTATAGATCTTGGATCCTAACCTTTAAGTCAAAATGTTTCTTGTTGCGGGCCCCCCTTTGCTCGGAGGCCGCCTGGGCCTGTTCATAGGCCAATTTCAAATTGCGTCTAAGCCTATCGACATATCCCTTGTGGGAAGCAGCAGAACAATGGTCTATGGAAGTGCCAAAGGCCAGATCTACGGGCAGTCTTGCTTCTCTCCCGAACATGAGTCTATAGGGTGAGTATCCTTTAGCATCACTGGTGGTGCTGTTGTATGCATGCACAACTGCCGCTATGTGGTTGCTCCAATGCTGCTTCTTTTCACTACTTAGGGTCCCCAGCATGTTGAGCAGGGTTCGGTTGAACCTCTCCGGCTGAGCATCACCTTGGGGATGATAGGGGGTAGTCCTTGTCTTCTTGATCCCCAAGGAATCCAGGAGTTTCCGGATCAAGCGACTTTCAAAATCCCTTCCCTGATCTGAATGGAGCCGTTGTGGTAGCCCATAATGTACAAAGTATTTCTCCATCAGCACTTTGGCCACGGTGGAAGCCTTCTGGTCCTTGGTTGGAAAGGCCTGGGCATACCGGGTGAAATGGTCGGTTACTACCAGAACATTTCCTAGTCCACTCAGGTCGGGTTCGAGGCAGAGGAAATCAATGCATACCAGGTCAAGTGGGCCTTGGCTTTGCAGATGGCCCATTGGGGCAGCTTGATGAGGTAACGTCTTCCTCTGGATGCATCGTGCACATGAGTGGCAGTATTCTTCAACGTCAGCCCTCATGCAGGGCCAAAAAGAAACGGTCCCTAACGAGTTGGAAAGTCCTTTCCGCCCCTAGGTGGCCATGGTTGTCGTGCAGGGCAACCAGGACTGTCTCTCTGTACTTCTCCGGCAAGAACAGCTGCCATTTGGCTTCTAGGTCATCAGTGGGGCCCCTTCGGTAGACCACTCCCTGATGCACCTGTAACTTGTCCTACTCCTTCCTCAACAGGCAAGCTTCCTTCGAAGGGTGGCGTGAGAGCCTATTCGGGTCCTGATTCTCCAGGGCCTCTAGGACCAATCTCCCCATAGGGTCTTCCAACTGGTCGTATCTCAGCTCCTTCTTAGACAGTCTTGGTAAGTTATCTTCCCCCAGTTGGGTTACTCCACAGTATTGCTTGGGAACTCCTACTATGGTAACCCCTATCTCTTCTGCTCTTGAGCCGCCACTGGCTTGAAGTTCAGCCCCTTGACAGAGGGCCCGCACCCCGTCGGGTGCCACTTGGGCCCAGTCTTCTGTACTGCAAGTGGGGACGTGAGATCTTCTAGACAAAGCGTCTGCATCTCAGTTTCCAGCCCCAGGTCTGTACTTCAGGCCGAAGTCGAAGGCGGACAGCGCCGCCAGCCACCTATGTCCTGTGGCATCCAACTTTGCTGTGGTGAAGAGATAGGTGAGGGGGTTGTTGTCTGTTTTCACTGTGAATTCCGCCCCATATAAATAGTCTCTGAGTTTGTCAACTACCGCCCACTTAAGGGCCAGGAACTCCAACTTATGGGTAGGATAGTTCTTTTCGGAGGGAGTCAGACTTCTGCTCACATACGCAACAGGCCTCAGTTGCTCTTCATGCTCCTGGTACAGCACTCCTCCCAAACCATCATGACTGGCATCTACATGAAGTTCATAAGGCTTCTTAGGGTCTGCATAGGCCAGGACAGGAGCAGTGGTTAATGTCTTCTTCAACATCTGAAAGGCATTCTCACACTTCTCGCTCCACTGGTCCTTGACTGACTCCCCTGGCTTTCTGGGGCCTGTGTCATCCTCTTCCCCCTCCATCTTTAGCAGCTCATTCAGAGGTCTGGCTATCCGAGCAAACCCCTCCACAAACCTCCTGTAATAGGAACAGAACCCCAGAAAGGATCTGAGCTCCGTCACCGCGGTGGGCCTGGGCCAGGAGGTGACTGCCTCCAATTTTTTGGGGTCTGTGGCTACCCCATCTTCAGACACTATATGCCCCAGATAGTTGACTGATAGAATTGGCACTTTTCAGGTGAGAGCTTGAGTCCTTCCTCACTCAGTCTCTTCAAAACTTTCTCCAGTCTCTCCTCATGCTCTTCCAAGGTTCTTCCGAAGACAATGATGTCATCCAAGTATACGAGGACTTCGATGAGGTTCATGTCTCCCACAGTCTTCTCCATGAGACGTTGGAAGGTGGCTGGAGCTCCAGACAGACCTTGAGGCATCCGGTTAATTTCAAAGAACCCCACTGGGGTTATGAAAGCCATCTTCTCTTTGTCTTCTGGTTGCATAGGGATCTGATAGTACCCGCTCTTGAGGTCCATAACACTGAACCACTTGGCTCCAGACAAGATCTGTAGGGCATCCTCTATCCTTGGAGTGGTATACTGGTCCAGTATGGTTCTCCTGTTGAGGGTCCTATAGTCTATGCACAGCCTCAATGACCCATTCTTCTTCCGGACCACCACTATAGGGGAGGCATAGGGACTTCTAGTTTCTTGAATCACCCCTGTTCGCTTGAGCTCGGCGAGCTGTTCCCTCAAGTCTTCGAGGTCTGCGAACGAAACCCGCCTAACCCTTTCCCTGAAGGGTTTGTCTTCCTGGAGGCGGACCCGATGGGTGGCACTCCTAGCACACCCCACATCGAATTCGTCTTGGGAAAAGATCCTTTCCCACTTGGCCAACTGGGCCTTGGCTCTCTCCTTCCAAGCCCTGGGCAGATTTGGATTCTCCATGGAAATTTTCTCCCATACAGTACTTTCTCCATCTGTCTTCTCCACATCTGGCGAAGCAACTGGGGTAGCTGGGCTCACTCGGCCCAGTAACAGCCTAGCTGGGATTTCCATGGGACCATCCGTGGTATTTCTGACGCTCACAGGTACTTTACAATGCGCCTTCTTCAGAGCCCTCACTGGGACCACTTCTGGGACTACTTCTAGGCCCGAATGTTCTTCCCTTGGGTCGGGTTCCAACATGACAAAAGGACCAGGCTGCTCCCAAGTGAGTTTCACTGTGGCTTTCAAGCAGGTTACTTCACCGGGCTGTAGCACTATTCCCCTTCTCCCCAGCCTCCAGACCTTCCCTACCCCCTCTTCCGGGGCCTTCTGTTCCAGGATCAGCCGTTGGTAGGCTGTCTTTAACATTGGGTGGATCTCCGTGGCTGTGGGGTCTTTCCTTCTTGTCAGAGGGGCCAAGAGTCTTCGGACCAGATCCGTCTTTATTATCAGAGAACTCTTGCTAACTCCAGGCGGTCGGGGGCACACCACAGCCAAGGTGTCGAACACTTCAGCCTTTCCGGCTATGGACGGGTCAAAAGTCAGTTTTATAGGCAGATAGCCATCGTAAGGGAAACTCTCTGTCCCAATCCCCCATATCTCCAACTCTTCAATCTTCTGGATGGGTAGGTGACTTAAATGCTTGTCATAAAAGTCCCGGTACAACAGGGTCACTTGTGCCCCAGTATCCAATATGGCTCTTGTGTAGACCCCCTCCACTTGAACTGGTACTATCGGGGAGGGACCCACCAGCTTCTCTGGATATCGCTTCGTAGGGGTCTCTTTCCTTTGATCTTTGCCATGTCCCTTTTGACTTTCTTTCCTCCATTTCTCTTTGGACTTAAATCTCTCTTGGGCCTGGTATGCATTGATCTCCCTCCTTTTGGTGGGTGTAACTACCCACTGAGGGACACTACTCTCTTTCTTTGGGGTGCGTTCCTTCTGAGGAACTTTGCATTTCTTCTGAGGGGTCTTCTCCACCCTTTTCATGTGCTTCTCATTCAGTTTGGAGCTCACTGGAGATGATGGGCACCCGATTGACTCCTTCACCGGGGCCCGCTGAAGTTTTCCGGCGGCTTGCGGTTATTCATCTTTTTTTTTTTTTTTTTTCTTCGGGCTGGCACACACTTTGGCGAAATGGCCAGCTCCTCCATAATTGAAACAAATCACATCCCCCCCCAATCTTCCAGGGATGCAGGCGCTGAGGTGTTGGGAAACAGCTCCTTCCTCTGACTTTCCCTCTCTGGTTCCCTTGACTTCTTTTCCATCAGGGAGGTCAGCATCCCCAACACTTGGGACATCTGTGACTTCAAGGTATCCACCTCTGAGTCTCTTTCCAGAGTCATGGCCGTCCTGACCATCACTGGAGGAGGATTCACTGTCTCAACTGGTTGGCTCCTCTTCTTCTCCTCCAGCATAGCTTCTTCTTCTCTGACTACTCGGATCAAGTCAGGGTACTCCAGGCTCTTCCCGTCCTGTCTTGTACGTAGCGCCAGTGCGATGGGGTCCAAGGGCTGAGATCCTCTCATCACCTGCTGAACACGGGCCTCATCCACTTTCCGCGGATCAATCCCCTTCTTAAGGATCATCTTGTGCAGTATCTTATCCAGGCGCTTCATGAAATCTGACAGCTTTTCTCCTGCCTTTTGGTAGCAATGCTCCAGCTGGTAAGTGAGCTCAGTGATTTTCTCTGTTCCACCAAACACATTCTGCAGAATGTCTAGATAGCCCTGCGCATCAGTCTGTCTTGCTCATCTTAAGGTTGCGTATGGCCTCCAGAGCAGGTCCCTTTAAGCTCTCAGCAATTCTCTGCTTCTTTCTGTGGTCTGGGACTTCCCATTCTTCTAATGCCGCGTACACACGATCGTGATTCACGGCGGTGAAAACACCGCCGTGAATCACGGCATGAAAAAAAATGAAAAACGAGGGAACGGCATGTTCCCCCACACACGACCATTTTTCCCGTCATTTTTTTCTTTGACGAGAAAAACGACCGTCTGTGGGCTCCACGGCAGTGTCTCCCTATGGGAAAACTGCCGTGGAAAAAAATGATGGAAAAAACGATGAGAAAATTTAGAACATGTTCTAATTTTTCTCGTCGTTTTTCCTGCCGTTTTTCTCAACGAGAAAAACGGCATAAAGCCCACAGACGATCGTTTTTCTCGGCGAAAAAAAAAAAATTCATTTTTCCCGACGGGAAAAATGATCGTGTGTACGCGGCATAAGGCCTGAGTGGCACCGTCTAGCCACTCCTCAAACTCCTCTTCACCCGAAGGTACAGGTTTCCTCCCTGAAAACATTCTGAGTTTTCGGTATCCTGACATTTGGTAATCTGGAGGGTCTTTCTTACACTGGGCTATAATTTCCTCTAGGACCGCGCATGATTTGGTGCTGAGGGTGCCCTGCGGCGACCCGGGACTCTCTTTCTTCTCCCTTTTTACAGTTTTTGGGGGGAGTGGTAATGCGTGTATTAGGCTATAGGTTTGATCATCTGTCGCTTTTATACTTGGATTCTTGAAGTCCTCCGGGACTCCATCCTTCCACTATCAGTGCGAGCGTCAGCGAAGAATTCGACCTGACATCCACTATCCATGCCTCCTGGTGCGGGGACAGTGACGTCACTAGCTGTTTCACTGCTTCTTCTTGCCAGATCCCTGGGAGTTCTATAACTACTACCCCTTCTGGATCTGTGCTGACCACCTTACACCACTTGAATACTTCCGATGGGTCCATGCTGGTACTTTTTTTGGCGTGTTACTTGCTGCACCAGGATCCCAGACTCGAGAGCCCCCACGTGTAGCGCTACCCCCAGTTAAGGGAGCCGCTGGTTTATTTTCGGGCCCTGCGTGCAGTACCGCCAACCCCCAGCAAATCTTACTCGACCCCCGCTGGCACAGTTAGTCTAGGGCTATGCTTATACCACATTCAATTGTATTGCATGAATTTAATCTCTAAGCAGTAAGACAACACACTAAGGCGAGAGATTGACTAGAACGGTTTTACTCTTATAGTAAATAGCATAGGTATAACATCACACATGCAACTGGCATCAATTCAGCACACTATAATGGCACTGCGCGGTACTACACTACGCATAGCTATTATGGTGTGCGCCCTATGGTGCACAAAACGATATACTATCTCCCCACCCGAGTCAGGCCTGACATGGAGTAAATCTCAGTCACTTCCTATAAGGATTTCTTCGCATGCCAGCTTTCGGTGGTGCACTTGATGAAATTCTATTTTGTAATCCACAACAGGCAGTAACTTGGAACAACTATACTGGGGGGGGGGGGCACTTCAACTCTGTCCTGCTACCGGTCCCCCCGTGGAACAGCAAATAAACGAACTGTGGGCCTATGCAGTTCTATAGGCCTGAACACGACACAGTCTATTGGTCTGGGCAGGTGCCCGCTCACCACTCCGGACGCGATCCCAGTCCGGGACTTCCACCTGCTGTGTATCCACACACAGCGTCTGCAACGATCGGGTCCCCGATCCAACTGATGTCCTCACACGACAAGACAGGATCCACCCAGGCTCCGCAGTGGGGTGGAAGGCTCTTCGGAAGTCACGCAAGGCCCCAGCTTTGGGCCTTGCACCGCAGCAGATCCGCACAGGAAGACTGGTTGCTTGCAGCGCGGTGTCCAAAGAGGCCGAGCTCCGCCTCCCCTCTTCCTTAAATAGCCCCTCCCATGAGTCTCTGCGGTGGAAACTTTCACCCTAAGGCCGGATGGGGTTCTGGGTAACGTAGTTCCGGGGCCTTAAAGGAGACCCCGCTACACTTAAAAAAAAAATATATACCCCCTCTTCCCAGTACAAATCCCCCATCTCTAAGCCCCTATCCTCTACAGTACAGATCAGCCCCAAAAGTCCCAATTCCTCACCCAGTACAGATTTCACCCACAGCCCTAAACCAAGCAGCCCTTTCTCAGTACAGACCCCCTCCTCCAGTACAGACAACTTACCCCTTAAATGTAACTACTAGATGCAATGCAGATCTAACATGCAGCAGCACTGGGAAATTCTCCCATCAGATGTAATATGTGACCTGAGCCAAAAAAGATGCTCCCTCAACAGCCTCAGCAGCTCATTCATATGCAAATCCGCACAATCCAGAACTGTTGGGAGGTACAGTATGTTATTGTGCGTTGTGATGTGCTGCAATGAATGTGTTTCGAAGTTGCATTGTCTTAATCCATTGGGGTGCTATTCAAAATTAATGTGATTGCAATGTGCTACTGCATGTAATGTGCCGAAACAGATGTGTAAATGTAAATGGGCTATCAATGTATGATACCTTAAATTATAGCTCTCAAATACAGAATCTGCTATTGCTGCCCACAGTGCTCTTGCAACCACAGCTTAAAAATGCATAAACAGTGCACATTCCAAAAATGTAAGTCTACTTTAGCCCTGGTTCACATTGATGCTACTTTGAAATCGCGCTACTTCACTTGAAGTATCGCAATTTCAAATTAGCAAGGTCAGCGCGATTTCAGGTGATAGACATTTGTGTGGCTTCATGTACAGATGTCTATTGAAGTCGCACCTGATATCGGCAAAAGTAGTACAGAAACTACTTTTGCAAATCGGTGTGGTGCCGCAAAATTGGTGTTGCACTGATAGGAACAGTGTCCTTGCCTCTAATAGGCTGCGACTTGTCATGCGATTTGATCTCTCAAATCGAATGACAAATCGCTCCACTATGAACCTAGGCTTACACAAAGAAAATGGACCCACAGCTTCCTAGCAGGATTTGTGATGCAGTGATGCATACTTTTTGCCAATTCTTCCATCACAATATACAACAACAACCCCCTATGATGCTATGCATTTACTTAGATTTCTAGAAGTGGGTAAGTGAGAAGTGGGTAACTAGACACAATCCAGTGCACCAGTGTTTTTGATATATTTGGTTAGGCACTGTGAGATAAAGAGATGCACAGGTTTGCCCCATACTTAGAAGTTTGTGTTCTTCATAAAGCTTTCAGAAGTAAAGTGCAGCAGTATGCAAAATGTAAATGTTACCAGAGGGTGCCTGTTATATAGCTTTGGGGTCATTTTGCTTTGGTTAAACAATGTAAAAGTTTTATTTTAATGTTTAGATCTTATGGTGGTTTTTACCAGGTGACTCCGTTCACTGAGTGCAATTGTTCTGAGAATTGCCAATAGAAATGACATGAGTTTAAAATGGGTATCTATTTCCATTGAAACAAAAAGAACGTGATTCCTAAAAAAGGCAGTTCCATCGCATGTGTAGCCACCATGTGGCAAATGTGCAGTAATGCACTGTACAGTAACTGCACAATATATAATGTCATATATACATACCTAAGAACATTGAACTACTGGTCTTGATTTTCTAAAGTAGTAGAGAATGTTAACAAAGCGAAGTTAAAACAGAACTGGATGCAAAACTTTTTTTTTTCTTTTGGTTAGTGTAAGGTAAGGTTATATTTGCCATCTGCGTTCTATTGGGCAGATTTGCCTTCACCTTCTGTGCCATAGCCAAAACAAGAAGTGGAAGAAAATCCCTCTAGAGTGACGGAATCCCTGGATGTCACCAGATTCACCAGAACTAGTCTCCCCCCCCCCCCCCCCTGTATTTGGAAAATATCCCCATTATTATTGTTCTGGGGACAACCCAAAATTATATAAGAGCTTGATCTAGGTTGGTGTCAAATTAAAGAAAAAACTTTTTTTTAGTGTCAGTGTTACTGTAAGGCTTCATGTACACTGCTGCTGAAGTTGGGTGTTTTTTTTTTTAGCTGCCCCTGAACTCTACTCTATGTTATCTTATCAGTACATATACACAGGGTCGTATATAGTCATTTCTAGACAGTTGAGTTTAGAAGCATTTTTTGGAAAGCAAAAAAATGCGTTCAGGATGGATGTTCAGAGGCATTTGATATGCCAAACGCCTGTAACAGCTTGTAAACGCGCGTAAGAGCGGTAACTCACGTTTAGCCACATTTAGTTTACAGGCATTTTAAATTTTTGACCATTTGAAAAAAAAAATACGCTTTTAAACGCAAACGCGGCTAAACGCGGCATGTAAACGCGGCCAATCTGATGTTTTTAAACTTCGGTTACTATCTGTCAAGTTAAATTGTTTAGGAGAGGTTGTAAAACGTCCTGTGTACATTAAGCCTTAGGGTTATATTATTTAGAAAGCAATCCTTGGATGAATGTCACACACATTTCTGCAGGCTGGACAAATATTCCCCTTATTTTCTGTGATAGATTATTTCCTATTACCATCAGCTCTATGTAGTGCCAAGATGTATATTTTCTCATAGAGGTGTTTCAGAAAACTTTACTGCATTACAGCCACTAGATGGAGCTGGCTATCAAAGGAATTATTCTACTACAGAAAATAGGGGGAAAATGTGTCCAGCCTGCATGAATGTGTGTAACATTAGTTCAGTGAATGTTTATAACTAGGCCCCTTAATGACAATGTGTTTAAAAAAAAAAAAAAAGAGCACTATTGTTTGGGCCCTACTACAGGTACAGGGTTTTTTTTTTTAAGGTTTTGGTGGTGGGTCATAAAAATGGCAAACCGCAAAAATGTCACTTTTTTTCATAGTATTTTGGGCCAGTTTCCTTTGATAATATCAAAAAATCAGGAGATATCTATTATCATTTAGCACCAAATAATGACCCAGTTTATATTGACAAAAATCAAGGTATAATTTACGGTACCTTAATACACTGCAGTGGCGGTGCGTCCATAGAGGGCGCAGGAGCGCCGCCCCCCTCTCCTGTCACTCTCTCTCTCACCATAGATAGATTCATGCATTGCATGAATCTATCTATTTATGGTTGCTGCTGCCCCCCCCCCCCTATTCATGTGCCTGGCCCCTTTGTCGGGCCCCGGGCATATGAATTACAGCGGCGGGTGTGTTTTGGAAGCACCTGATTAGAGCTATAGGCTCTAATAGGCTTCCTGATTAGAGCCTGTGGGCTCTAATAGGCTTCAAAAAGGGTAAACAGCGGGCGCACTGCGGTGCGTTCGCTAATTACTCAGTGGTGTGTTAGGGAACCGAATACATCCCTTCCCTAACACTGACCTGCCTCTCAGCCAATCAGGTTGCTCAGGTCTGGTTACCTGTCACCTGATTGGCTGAAACAGGCGCCACTATTGGACGCCTGACGGGACATGAGGACAGGAGAAGTGCAGGAGACATGAAGGACCCCGCTCGTCGCCGTCACCCGCTGCCCCACAAGACAGGGTAATCAGCACACTCACACTGGCAGCATTTGGCACAGTGGCAGCATTTGATGGGCACAGTTGCAGCATTTGATGGCACAGTGGCTGCAATTGATGGCACAGTGGCTGCAATTGATGGCACAGTGGCTGCAATTGATGGCACAGTGGCTGCAATTGATGGCACAGTGGCAGCGTTTGATGGCACAGTGGCAGCGTTTGATGGCACAGTGGCTGCAATTGATGTTTTGTTTTTTTTTCAATTTTTTTTTAGTTTGTTTGTGCCCCCCCCCCCCCCCCCCCAATTTATTTGAGCTCCAGCCGCCACTGATACACTGAGTAGTTGCAAACATAAACAGTTTTACTAACACATGTCAGAGATGCAAATCTGGGTTCATCCATTAAAGCTAAATTCCAGCATGCATGTTTGTACATAATTACATTGCTCCAACTTGAACCAATGTAAGTACCTGTGGGATCCTGCGGAAGATGGAAGTCACTGCAATAGGCACTGCTACTACGATTACCACTGGCTTCCCTTGTCAAGTGGCTGCCCTGCTGACATGCAAAGGCACCATTCAGAGAATGTCTTGCATTTTCTTAATGAATTCTCTGACTGGACAAGGTGGAGAGGTGGGTTGGTGGTGTCATGATCTCCATCTTGTCCAATCAGAGAACATTTTGCATTAATTGAAAAAATGCGAAGTGTTCTCTGAATGGCACCCATACCAAGTGAGCAACATCCTGTTTTCACTAAGCAGAAGAGCAGCCACTCAGCACAAGACCTGGAGGCCAGCAGCAATCACTGTAGTAGCAGTGCCTACTACAGTGATTTCCAGCTTTCAGGAGTATCTTCCAGGCATGATACATGCATACTGTAGTTACATTGGTCCCAGCTAAACCAGTGTAACTAAATAAAAATATTTATACCTCAAATTCAGCTTTAAAGTGTAAGTTCACCTTTTAGGAACATTTTCAGGAAATTCTCCTATGCAAATCTACATCCATCCATACATACCATAGCGCCTCCTGTTGGAAATGGTGAAGGTCTTCCCATTACAGATGCCGCTATTGGGGGTCCTCCCCAGAAAAAGCGCTGGCCCCTCATTCTTCGCCATCCACCTTACTAACCGCTCTGTGTCTGCTACTCCTCTCTGTCAATCCCTCCACTGGCTTCCACTCGGGAGTACCCAACAAATTAAATTCAAAATACTAACAACTACTTACAAAGCCATCCACAACTCTGCCCCCAGTTACATCACTAACCTAGTCTCAAAATACCAACCTAATTATTTTTTTCATTCCTCCCAAGACCTCCTGCTCTCTAGCTCCCTCATCACCTCCTCCCATGCTCGCCTCCAGGACTTTTCCAGGGCCTCTTCAATCCTATGGAACTTCTTACCCCATCTGTCTGATTATCTCCTACTCTATTAGCTTTTAGACAATCCCTGAAAACCCTTCTCTTCAGAGAAGCCTATCCTACCCACACCTAACAACTGTATTTTTATTTTCTCCATCTGATCACCCCCCACAGCTATTACCTTTTTGTTCCACTTGACCCTCCCTTCTAGATTGTAAGCTCTAACGAGCAGGGCCCTCTGATTCCTCCTGTATTGAATAGTATTGTAACTGTACTGTCTGCCCCCATGTTGTAAAACACTGCACAAACTGTTGGCGCTATATAAATCCTGAATAATAATAATAATCCTAGGGGATGCACTATTTTAAAATTCAGCCTGTTCTGCAAACGCAAGACGAAAATAAGTGAAGGGCCATCGCTTTTTCTGGAGAGGATCCCTAACAGTTGCATCTGTAACGGGAGGACTGGCTGATGCAACAAGACAAGAAGGAGTGGGTCTAGGGATTGCTGAAAGGAAAAGAGAGGACAGTCATAAAGCTAGCAGGGCGTCAGAAAAAAGGGACTTGGCTGCTGGCTGAATGGAACCCTGCCATAGCTGACTGCAATCGTGTGAGATCCCAGAGAAGCAAAGATACTGCTTGTAGCAAAATACTGAAACTGAGAAATGGTTTGGATCACTTCAAAGGTGACAGCAAAGATTCATTCCAGGAAATGTAGAGACAGAATGTCTACTGATGTCTGAATAAGTAAATTGGGTTAATTGGGGGTCTGAGGTAGCGTTCCATTCATCTATTGTCAGTGTGTTAATGAAGCCACCTATTATCTGCTACGGGAGGTAATTACACTCCTAGTAATGTGTCTGGCACGGTTTCATTGTTATGGGTAAATATGCGGAGACAAAAGTCTCACGCATCCCAGGTTGTTAGAAATAGTTCCAGCTAATTAAATCACTGTCATCTGTTAGTTGTTGAAGGAAATGCCCCTGGAAAATGAGTTAAGAAACCCCTTGCATGGGAAATGATATAAAAAGCCAGCTGGGGCAAAATAAAGGGTTGGTTTACTCCCAGAACTGTGTGTCGTCCAGTTACTGGGGGGTAACAGGTTGCCTTGGATAAGTCAGTACTTCCTCAGCTTCAAGGATTTCCCAGCGGACATTGGAGTATCCGCAACACTGGTTGGCAGCGGTGGGATTAAAGCCTTGCAGCAAGAGGAAGCAGCGTTCATGCAAATTCGGTTACACGAATGGAAGTGTGAATGGAGACAAACTATGCTGGATTAAAACGAGCAACGTTAAAGAATTTGCTGGAAGCAAGAGGGAAGAGCGCCAGCAATAAAACCAAAGCCGAGCTGATTGCAGAACTGACCGAAGGAGATCAGGCACACAGTATGGCTACAGAAGCCATGGAGACTGAGTTTGACCAAGAAGTGAAACGCAGGCTAGCGTTTTATGGAGAAAACCCCTCCAACGAGCTGGTACAGGCAACGTTAGCCCAAGTGGATGCCTTTATCACGGCGAGAGAAGAACGGGAGACCCAACTCCGGCTGGCGGAACAGCGTGCCTCTGACAGACTGCTAACGACTACACCGGCACCAGAGACAAAACTAAAAGTACCCCATGATGCCTTTAAAAAGTTTGTGGAAGCAGAGGAAGAGATCGATAGCTTCCTGCAAGATTTTGAACGGCAATGCAAGCTGTACCAAGTACCCCAGACAGACTGGGTACGGATCTTAGCTGGTAAGCTGTCAGGCTGTGCAGCAGAAGCCTACAGAGCCGTGCCAGAGGAGGAAATCGCGAGCTATAGCCGGGTAAAGGAAGTTATTTTGGCAAGGTATGCCATCACCCCAGAAGCATACAGGAGACGCTTCCGGGACACAAAGAAACAGGAGAAGGACTCCCACACCGAATGGACTTGCCGAATGCAGAGGGCAGCCCTAGCTTGGCTGCAAGCCCGTCAGGCAACCACAGCAGATGCGATCACCCAGCTGATTTTACTGGAGCAATTCTTTAATGGACTAAACCCAGAGGTACAGGAGTGTGTAAGGGACCCCAAACCTACCACTCTCTCGGAAGCGGCCAGGCAAGCTGATGAATATCAAGATGCCCGCAGGCCATCACAGACTAGCTTCAGACCAAACACCAGACCACTGAACAATAACCCAGGGCCACCAGCTACACAACGACCCGGGCTAATCCCTACCCCCCCTGCAAATCGATACTTCGGGCGCAAGGGAGTGCAGTGCCATTCGTGCAAGCAATTTGGGCACTATCAGAGAGACTGCACTCAGAACCAGGACCAAGCGGCATGGATTCAACCAGGGCCACCCCCTCCAGCATGGGCTGCCGCTCATTGCTATCACACGGAAGCGGCCCCAGACAACCACGGAGCTGAAGAATTGGAGGAAAAATGGGGCGTCCTGCACAAGGCTGATCCAATACAAGCAGCTAACCGGGACAACCGGCAGCAACACAGGCAGACTGTCTGGGTCAATGGAAAGGTAGCCAATGGCCTACGTGATACTGGCACCACCATGACCCTACTACAGAAGAACCTCATCCCAGAGAGCCAACACAACGGAGACACTGTAGCCGTAAGAGTAGCGGGAGGCACCGTCTTCCGGCTACCCATTGCCCGTGTTCACTTGGATTGGGGGGTTGGGTCGGGACACGTGAATGTGGGGGTGATGAAGGATTTGCCAGCAGATGTACTACTGGGGAATGATTTGGCCCCCCTCGTTTCTGCTTACACCCCGATGGGCCCCGCTGAAGCCAACCCCGTGACTACCTGTGCACAGACCCGTGCTGCTGGAACCGACCCGCGTGCTGCTGAGACCCGGGTAAGACTATCTTCCCCGACAGGTACCGTAGATCAGGCACAATATCACAGTCTAAAATTGGAATGTGACAAGTTGGCCAGTGAGAAATCAGAGATGCAACGACACTACGTCATGTATTATGAGATGTCACATGGCTTGAACATTGAAATGCACAAACAGGCTGAAATTTGCAAAAGGTTAAATGGGATTTGCGCCCAGGTTTTGCCGTACCTCTCCCAAGAGCAACAGCAGCAAGTTTTGGGAGGCATTGAGAGAGCAAAGCAAGTGACTGTTCCAGAACTGACTGCCATTATTTGCCCTGCAACCTTACAACCTCACCATCAGCTACTGACCCGGGAAACAGAACGGCAATGCTGACGGATTATCGCAGCAAACTGGACTGGAAAAGTGATCCGTGAGTACTCTCCGGACATCCCCAAGCTGATCTGTTAAGGATCAGACTGTGTATGCCGGCTTGTGGGTAAGGGGGAGCAGTGTAGCAAAATACTGAAACTGAGAAATGGTTTGGATCACTTCAAAGGTGACAGCAAAGATTCATTCCAGGAAATGTAGAGACAGAATGTCTACTGATGTCTGAATAAGTAAATTGGGTTAATTGGGGGTCTGAGGTAGCGTTCCATTCATCTATTGTCAGTGTGTTAATGAAGCCACCTATTATCTGCTACGGGAGGTAATTACACTCCTAGTAATGTGTCTGGCACGGTTTCATTGTTATGGGTAAATATGCGGAGACAAACGTCTCACGCATCCCAGGTTGTTAGAAATAGTTCCAGCTATTTAAATCACTGTCATCTGTTAGTTGAAGGAAATGCCCCTGGAAAATGAGTTAAGAAACCCCTTGCATGGGAAATGATATAAAAAGCCAGCTGGGGCAAAATAAAGGGTTGATTTACTCCCAGAACTGTGTGTCGTCCAGTTACTGGGGGGGTAACAGGTTGCCTTGGATAAGTCAGTACTTCCTCAGCTTCAAGGATTTCCCAGCGGACGTTGGAGTTCCGCAACACTGCTCATCACTAGGGATGAGCCGAACACTCCCCGGTTCGGTTCGCACCAGAACCTGCGAACAGACCGAAAGTTTGCGCGAACTCTGGAACCCTATTAAATAGAATGGACTCGAACGTTCGAAATCAAAAGTGCTAATTATAACGGCTAATATGTAAGTTATTGTCCTAAAAAGGGTTTGGGGACCCGGGTCCTGCCCCAGGGGACATGTATCAATGCAAAAATAAGTTTTAAAAACGGCTGTTTTTTCGGGAGCAGTGATTTTAATGATGCTAAAAGTGAAATATTCCTTTTAAATATCGTACCTGGGGGGTGTCTGAAATATGCCTGTGAAGTGGCACGTGTTTCCTGTGTTTAGAACTGTCCCTGCACAAAATGACATTTCTAAAGGAAAAAAAGTCATTTAAAACTGCTTGCGGCTTTAATGTAATGTTTGGTCCCGGCAATATGGATGAAAATCATTGAGAAAAATGGCATGGGTACTCCCCCAGCCCACTACCAGACCCTTTGGGTCTTGTATGGATATTAAGGGGAACCCCGCACCCAAATTAAAAAAAGGCCCTATATACTCTGAACAGCAGTATACAGGCAGTGCAAACAAGACAGGGACTGTAGGTTTGTTCTTAAGTAGAATCTGTTTGTAATTTGGAACAGGTACATTTTTTAAGTGTAGCTCCAGCCAAAAAAATCTATTTTTAAGCTTTTTGGAAAACATAGGGAAGGGTTCTCACCCCTGTAACATTTGTTTTGCTGTCTGTGCACCTGTTCAGAACATTTCACCTCACTTTCCGTCCCAAAGAGAAATGTTTTTTGAAAATTTGGGGTTTTTATTGAAACAAGGATTGATGATAAAGCATCAGTGGAGAGGAGACACCTTTTTCCCATATTAACTCTTACAGGAGAGAATTTCCCTTCCTAGGGGTAGATTTCCTCTTACTTCCTTTTGTCTCCCTTCATTTGCAAGTAGGAGTCGTTTGAAAGTTGGATGTTTGAAAGTAGGGGCCTGCCGTATATACTCTGCAGAAATTTGGCCCTTAAGTGTTGGTGTTGCCACAACACTGTAAGCCCTCACAGTTACTCTTGGTGGGCGCTGGAACGCCCTGCTGTGAACTATTATATCAAGAATTGTAATTACAAGCCATTGTTGAACAGTGGTAGGAAAAATTTGGCCTTTGGTGGTGGTGCTGGTGCCACAACACTGTAAGTCCTCACAGTTACTCTTGGTGGGTGCAGGAATGGGCCCAGCTGTGAAATATTAGATCAAGAATTGTAATTACATGCCTCTGTTGAACAGGGGCAGAAAAATTGAGCCTTTGGTGATGGTGGTGGTGTTGCCACAACACTGGTAAGCCCTCACAGTTACTCTTGGTGGGCGCAGGAATGGGTCCTGCTGTGAATTATTAGATCAAGAATTGCAATTACATGCCCCTGTTGAACAGGGGCAGAAAAATAGGGCCTTTGGTGGTGGTGTTGCCACAACACTGTAAGCCCTCACAGTTACTCTTGGTGGGTGCAGGAATGGGCCCTGCTGTGAATTATTAGATCAAGAATTGTAATTACATGCCCCTGTTGAACAAGGGCAGAAGAATTGTGCCTTTGGTGGTGATGGTGTTGCCACAACACTGTAAGCCCTCACAGTTACTATTGGTGGGTGCAGGAATGGGCCCTGCTGTGAATTATTAGATCAAGAATTGTAATTACATGCCCCTGTTGAACAGGGGCAGAAAAATTGGGCCTTAGGCACTGGTGCTGGTGGCACAACACTGCAACCCCTCACAGATACTGTAGTTGGAGTGCAGCAATCAGCCCTGCTGCAAAGCATTGCATCAAAAATTTTAATTACACGCCCCTGTTAAACAGGGGCAGAAAAATTGGCCCTTAGGCACTGGTGCTGGTGCCACTACACTGCAACCCCTCACAGATACTGTAGTTGGAGCGCAGCAATGAGCCCTGCTGCAAAGCATTGCATTAAAAATTTTAAATACACGCCCCTGATAAACAGGGGCTGAAAAATTTGGAACAGGTACATTGGTGGCGGTGCCCAGAACCAAAAATGTTCTTTCAAGCTATCGGCATGATCATTGAGGAGGAAGAGGATAGTCATTTAGCATAACAGGATAGTCACTCAGCATCAGCATAGGCAGTCTTGAAGGGATCTCACATTTTCAAAAAAAAATACTTGGTTACATCAGCATCAGGTGCTTGGTAGCTGGTGGTGATCCAAGACTGATTCATTTTTATGAAGGTCAGTCGATCGACCGAGTCGGTGGACAGGCGCACCCTGTGATCGGTTACAAAGCCTCCAGCAGCACTGAATGTGCGTTCCGAAAGAACGCTGGATGCAGGACAGGCCAGTACCTCAATTGCATACTGTGCAAGCTCTGGCCAATGATCCATCCTCAAGACCCAGTAACTCAGAGGATTCTCGGTGGGAAAGGTGTCCAAGTCTGATCTTGCCCCTAGGTATTCCTGCACCATGTAAACCAGACGCTGGCGATGGTTGCTGGAACCGATCATACCTTGGGGCTGCGTACCAAAAAATTGTCTGAACGCATCAGTCAGGCAGCCACCTTCTCCACCGCTCCTTCTTTGACTGACCGAAGCCTCAGCAACACGTTGTCCAGGACCAGGAATTTGTAACCTCCCAGTCTCTGGGAACGCGTTGCACAGACCTTTCTGCAAGGCCTCCCGAAGATGCTTCATCCTCTGCTCCCTCTGCAACGGCAAGATAAGGTCCGCAACCTTACCTTTTGTAACGTGGATCAAGGAGGGTTGCCAGCCAGTAATGATACCTCTCCTTGATCGCAAGAATACGAGGATCCTTCCGCAGGCTTTGCAGGATCAGGGAAGCCATGCAGCATAGGTTTGCTGAGGCATTCGGTGCGGAGTCCTCTGGGTCACTGAGGACAGCATGATCCGCAGCCACCTCCTCCCAGCCACGTACAAGTCCACGGGTGTCTTGGGACTGTAATTGATCCCTTGAAGACTGCTGCTGATGCTGAGTGCTAATCTCCACCTCCATGCTGACACAATCCTCCTCCTCCTCCTCTTCCTGTGTGATAGCCGGGCCAGCAGGAACACTGTCTTTTCCTGCCTCTGTTCTGCCTCAAGTGCCCTGTCCATTATTCCACACAGCGTGTGCTCCAACAGGTGTACAAGAGGGACAGTGTCACTGATGCATGCACTGTCACTGCTCACCATCCTCATGGCCACCTCATGGCCCACTGGCATGGGGAAACAAATCCAAGCTCCCCTGACCCTGTCCTGGTGCCATATTGCAACAGATACTCATTGATGGCCCTCTGCTGCGTGTGCAGCCGCTGCAGCATGGCCAACATTGAGTTCCACCTGGTGGGCATGTCACAGATTAGGCGGATCTTGGGCAGGTTGTAATCCTTTTGCAGGTCAGCCAGCCGAGCACTGGCATTATATGACCGGTGGAAATGCCCACAGAGTTTCCTGGCCTGCTTCAGGACCTCTTATAAGCCCGGGTACCTGCCCAAGCACCACTGCACCACCAAGTTAAGGACGTGAGCCAAACAGAGCACATGGGTCAGTTGTACCTGTTGGAGGGCAGAGAGGAGGTTGGTGCCATTGTCGGAAACCACCTTTCCTGGCTTAAGCTGGCGTGGCATCAACCACCTCTGAGCCTGCCCCTGCAGAGCTGACAGAATCTCTGCCCCAGTGTGGCTCCTGTCCCCCAAGCACACCAGCTAAAGCACCGCATGGCATCTTTTTGCTTGCGTAGCCCCTTGAACGCCTACGAAGCACCGCTGGTTCCGAGGACAAAGCACAGGTAGAGGCCATGGAGGAAGAAGAAGAGGAGGGCGTGGAGGAAAGATGTGTGTCAGAATCACCAGTAGTAACATTTTGGAGGCGGGGTGGCGGAACAACCTCCAACACTACTGCACCTTGTCCTGCATCCTTCCCAGCTGCCAGCAGAGTCACCCAATGCACCGTGAAAGATAAGTAACGTCCCTGTCCATGCCTGCTGGAGCATGAGTCAGCGGTAATATGCACCTTACTGCTGACCGCCCTGTCCAGCAAGGCCAAGACATTGCCTTCCACATGCCGATAGAGAGCCGGAATCGCCTTCCGTGAGAAAAAGTGGCGTTTGGGAACCTGCCACTGAGGAACCGCACATTCCACAAACTCACGGAAGGGGGCAGAGTCCACCAACTGAAAAGGCAGCAGTTGAAGTGCTAGCAATTTAGCTAAGCTAGCATTCAACCGCTGGGCATGTGGATGGCTGGGAGCGAACTTCTTTCGGCGGTGCAGCAGCTGGGGCAGTGAAATTTGCCTGGTACAATCGGACGTCGGTGTAAGCAAGCCATTTGAAATGCTGAAAGAGTATAATTTATATAGCAATATGATCACCTTCTGAGCTATGCAATTTAAATCTCAATTGCACTTTCATCTTAAATCGGCTAAATACATTCCAGGTGCATCAAAACAAAAGGTGTGCAAAGTATTTCAGTAATTTTTCTTTAGAAAGCAGTCATAGCCTATAATCTATGACCTATAGCACTGCAATAAGCAAAGATCCTGATCTCTGCTGATAGGAGTCTCTAGCTATCACTTAACGGCAATGTGTCAAACGTCTGTAGGAAGACCACTTGTACGTGTAGCACACAGACAACTCTTCCTTACCTTTTGGCTCACTTGTAGGAAAAGGGGCACACCATGCCACAGCCCGTACCCTCCTGTGTGAAGAGGTTGAGCGGTGTAATGTACCTGGGTCTCTATGGTCAGGTTCTCCAGAGAATGGTTCCCGTCTTCACTGTAATAAAGAAAAGTCTCTATTCCCCAATAACTCCAAGGTCCACACCAATTGCAACTCCAACGTAGAGTTTATTTTCTCTTATGCATAGTCATTTAAATAGGAAAGGTTGGAGGAAGATCAGGACAGCAAGAGGTGTTGGAGTAGGTCCAGGCACATACGAATACTTATTCACTACCCATATCTTCAGGTAGTCTCAGCTCATCTGGATAGTCTCCCATTAGATTGGATCCTAGCAGCCGGAGTGATGCTCGAATTAGATTACACACAGTCTCTGCACAAACTCTGCCACAGATCTGGTGAACGATGGTTCTGGTATTAGGCCTCTAACAGGAAGATGACATCCCTCCAGAGAGTTCCCGGGCCCCTTCCTTCACTGTGATCTCTCACCAGTCCCTCGGAACGATCCTCCCCCGGCCTCCTCTTCTAGATACGGGTCTACTCGCAAGGCAGCACCCTGAGATTCCTCCTCCCTTCGTGGGCTCCAGCCGAAGGTGCTGGACCCAAGGCCTTCAGTTGCAGCCCCAGGGCTAAAGGTGCCTGGGACTGATCCACCAGTGTACCGGGCCAGGAACTGCACCCCAGGGCTAAAGGTGCCTGGGGTGGCCACGAACAGGACAACACACTCCCGGGGTCGGACCCCCGGGAACTCACACCTTACAGACAGGGTCTGCCCCTTTTTATATCCTCTCCCAGCATGCACAGCAGGCCGACACGCCCACCATACCACCGCCGAGAGGGGACTTCCAAGCTACAGCACTGTACCAGCAGTTCAACCCTAGCCTCCGATGGCTGTGCCATCAACAGGCCATAGGGAACTATACACCAGCAGCCCACCTGTAGTATAAAAAGGGTTTTACAGAGCCCTATCAAATAGTGTGTTTGAGTACAACTACCACTCAAACATTCCCTTAGATTTAAAGACCCCACTACATAAGCATGTGTAGTTTGTCCTCCATCCGGTAGGTGGTGCTGTGCCAATGTACTGGTGGAGCAGAGGCTTAAGCCTTGTACACACGGCCGGTTTTCTCGGCAAGAAAACTGCTGGGAGAGCTTTTTGCAGAGAAAACCGGCTGTGTGTATGGTTTCTCCAGGTAAACCCGCGCATGCTTGATGAGACTTCGATGCATGCGCGGTAGCTTACAAGGGTAGTGTAGGGTGAAGCAAGATGGCGGCGACGGCATTGAATGTGACGAGCCCATGCTCGTCATAGTCGAAGACGTCACAGTGTTCTTGCCATTCAAAAGAACGGCGGTTCTTTTGAATGTGCCATGTGTACACTCGGCGAGCAAGAAAAGCTTGCCAGGAATCCTGTCAGGAAAACCAACGTTTTTTTTCCTGACGAGATTCCCGGCCGTGTGTACAGGGCTTGAGAGAAAAAGCTGTTCTTCTCTGCAGGCTCTATAAGGGGAGCAGCTGTCTGATCCAATGCTGCAATCCCTGGTGACCTTCAGTGGCCATTTTGCGTGGGGCAGTCATTTTAAATAAGGGTGCACAGCTGTTTTTGCAAGTGTTAAGTCAGGCACAGAGCCACTTCTTGTTAGGGTACGTTTTAGCACAAGGAGAGGGTAAGTTTTAGCACAAGGAGAGGTTCCTGTTTGAGACGGGTCAGTGCGGGGACATAAACTACTTAAACTACATTCTAGTTTTTGGAGCCGCCATAGAAGACCGTACAGTGCAGAAGGGCAATTATTTGGGTATCCAATCAGCCACCCCTCTTGCAGAAGTCATCCTTGGAAAAGCAGGCCTTGCCTGCAACAGTGCATTAATACTAATATTATTGAGACACTGCTGCATTGCTGTATCATTTCTAACGTAATCTACTGTTACATTTCAGTGCCTTATTGAGAAACTATTTGCTGCAAACTGTGCCATTTGAGTAAGGTGACCAGATTTTTAAAATTAAATCCAGGGACATATTATTTTTTTTTTTTTTTACTAGTAATGGCGGCAATCAGCGACTCTCTGCTCCGCCAGGGAAGGCAAGGAGATAAGCAGGCAGGCGGCTGGCCAGGACTTGAGCCAAGGCAGAAGAACATGCGAGCGGAACTGAATGGGCATGTACCCGAAACTGAAGAAATAGTCCGTCCGCTCCGACCAGCACATAATCATCAGAAAGGGGCATAAATAGTGGAAAAAAAATACAGCTTCGGGGGTTTTGGGGCTGTGTGATTCAGATTTTTTTTTATTTTTTTATTCTGCACTGACTGTCTTTGAAATTGCCCCAGCCCCTGTTCATATCCAATCCAGGCACAAAACCGGTGACAGACTTGGTCCGGGGACAGTGTCCTCAATCCAGGGATGTTTGGTCACCCTACATTAGAGATTGTTCTTTGTCAACGGGACTCTAGTGTCTGCAAGTGTTCACTTGCATCCCTCCCTCAGAATTTCTCTACCCTGCAGCCGCTGGCACATTTAGGGCCGGTTCACACGTATGTGTTCTGTTTATGACAGCACAATCATATAATGGCCTGCTAGAAGCACAAGAATATGCAAAAACCACGGCATGCATGACTATTAAAAATTGCGCTGCATCAAACCACATGATACTCTGTTATCATGTGGTTTGGTGACCACAGGCGAGTTGCGTTAGTTAGATGCATTTGGGGGGCCATTAACAATTATTGGCACCTTTGCCCATCTAACAAGGGCAGCACATTCTTGTGCAGTGCGGGAAACGCATACGGAAACCAGCCTTTCCTGCCTTACATTCTGGTGTGAATGGGCCCTTAAAATTGTCTCCACCTGCACAGCCACGTAATTCATTTTCATTGTGGAAGACAGATTTGTAGTTCTCAATGGCCTACAAGTAATTCCCAGTCAATAGGGATGAGCCCGATGTTCGAGTCGAACGTAAGTTCGACTCGAACAGTGGGTGTTTGCCTGTTTGCCGAACAGCGAACATTATGTGGTGTTCGCGACAAATTTGAAAGCCGCAGAACACCATTAAAGTCTATAGGACACCAACATGATAAATCAAAAGTGCTCATTTTAAAGGCTTATATGCAAGTTTATGTCATAAAAAGTGTTTGGGGACCCGGGTCCTGCCCCAGGGGACATGTATCAATGCAAAAAAAAGTTTTAAAACATCAGTTTTTTCGGGAGCAGTGATTTTAATAATGCTTAAAGTGAAACAATAAAAATTAAATATTCCTTTAAATATCGTGCCTGGGGGGTGTCTCTAGTATGCATGTAAAGTGGCGCAGTTTTCCGGTGTGTAGAACAATACAACAGCAAAATGACATTTCTAAAGGAAAAAGTTATTTAAAACTGATTGCGACTGTAATGAATTGTCGGGTCCCGGCAATATAGATAAAACTCATTGAAAAAAACGGCATGCCCCCCCCCCCAGTCCATTAACAGGCCCTTTGGGGTTAATTAGGGCAGGGTAATTGAGGGTGGGGTTAAATGGGGATTGTGGGGTGGTAGAGTTGGGATAGAAAAGGCTGTGATTGCTGGGGGGAAGAGGATGGGGATGGGAGGGTCATTGGGAGACATGGGGGCACAGGTGACAGCTGGTGGAGGGCAGGGTGGGAGGGCACAGTAAGGAAGTTAGGAGGGCACAGTAAGGGGGGTAGGAGGGCACAATACATAGGGTTAGAAGGGCAAAGTACAAGGGGTTAGGGTACGTTAAGTTGGTTAGGAGGGCACAGTAAGTTGGTTTCGAGGGCACAGTAAGGGAGTTAGGAGGGCACAGTAAGGGGGTAGGAGGGCAGAGTACAGGGGTCACTGCTGGCAGAGCTCTGTTTCCCATTCCTGCAGTGTACACAGCCTGAACACAGGCAGAGCTCCTGCTCCCTACACAGCACACACAGGAGCTAAGATCCGATTCCCTTACAGCTACAATGTGCACAGTGTATAACAAGCTTCTGGTTGCAGTTCTGACCTGTAACATTCCATGGTAGGAATGGAGTTGCAGTAGCTAGCTATACACTATGCACATGGTAGCTGTAAGGGAATGCGATGGGGAGGAGGAGCTCTTAGTGCCATTCGGGGATGGGAGATTGTCGGCTAATGGCAGGGTTGGTGGAGGGCTTAGAAGAGTGGAGCCCACCCCTCTCCAATACCCCGCTAGATCGGGGCATGATTGTACTTCTGCTATATGGAATTGTACTGCTCCGATCCCTACCGGCCCTCCTCTCCATGCCCTGGCTGTGATTGGAGCACTACAGATACCATCCACATAGGCAGAGCCCAAGTTGGGCCGTGCATTAAGATGGCTCTGGGCCAGAGGAGACAGCCGGCCAAAGGGGAGGAGGAGGCATTCCACTCCCAAGCTGATGTCACTTACGGTATTGGGTTCGGGTATCGGAGCATTTTCGCGAGTACCGATACTCACGAAAATGCCTAGTATTGGGTATCGGTGCAACCCTAGTAAAAATCCTTAAGGCTTTAGAACCACTTTAAACTTTTGTTGACAATTGCTAGGTTTCAACATCGACTATGACCTACACTCCTAAATAAAGTCAAAAGAGGGTATTTTGTTGACCACATAGTTACACTGGTCCAGCTTGGACGAATATAAGTATACGTAAGCTGAAAATCACTGTAGCATTCTCCGCTACGACAGTGATCATTACTGCCCTGCCTCTCCACCTTGCATTCATTGAGAAAACAGCAAGATTTTCCGTGAATAGTGGCTGTTGTGTTACACTATGTGATTATTCTTGCTCTGTGTCTTTAAGATCTGTCCCCTTCTTTCTAGCTGAACTCTCTCTCTCACCGTAGTTCTTTATATTTCTGCTCCACTTCCTGACTCTCGGTCATTACTCCTGTATATCTTCCATGCTAAACATCTTACATGTGGCTTACAACTGCAACGTTTTTCTACCTATGAATATCCATCATTAAACGGAACATTCAAAAGGATTCATCGTCTGTTGTCCTAACTGTGAGTTTATTCATTGAGTTAAAACTGCCTGTATCGATGTAAGGGATGAATATCAAACCAGCTTCTTTCTGTAAGGCCTACATCAACCTGGAGATGAACTTTATCGCTTTGTAGTTGAGACAGAACAGTAGAAAAACAGAGTTTCACAGCCTAATTACAAGATTTCTGCATGTCAGTACTGATACAGACAAGATTTACTGCCCTCATAGCAAGAAAGAAGAAGGGAGCAGCACATGGCAGCCTTATAGCTTGAGTTTGTCTGCATGGTGTCATATTTCAGCACACAGAGCCTGCCTGCTTTCACAGTCAGTCTGCTATCATGAGTGACCAAGCTTCTATATGTGAACTCACATCTACCTCCCCACAAGTTCCTGAAGAAACTGAGTTACCCAAACGCTCAGTTAAACCCACTTGGAAAGTAATGGAGAAATATGAAGCTTCAAGGACTGAATTGTCAAATAGCTTGGAATTAGTCTGGGAGAAAATCCTTGCTGAAGCTAATACAGTGTCTGCTGAACGTGAACTACTGACACTAGAGGGCGCCCTTAAACAACTTTCTGCCTCATATGAGCTTTATCAGCTTACCAGCAGCAAATTCACTAATGTCTTACAAAACATGAATTCAGAAAATGCGATGACGCAATTAAAGCGCGTCAATGCTCTCAATATTGAAAGAGACAGTTTTATCCAGCAAACCAGATTAAAGGCAGAAGCAAAAATAAAGCTGTTACAGGACACTGCATCTCACAGATCTGTTTCCACCAGACGTTCTAAAAACTCCTCAAGATCCCATAGTTCAAGATACTCAACACTCAGTGAGCGACTTATTAATGCCCGTGCTGAAGTGGAAGCCAGCAAAGTGCAGGTGGCATATGCAGAAAAAAGAGCAGAGTTGGAAGCGCAGTCAGCACGTCAAAGAGCAGAGTTGAAAGCTCAGGCAGCACGTCAAAGAGCAGAGTTGAAAGCTCAGAGAGCAGAGTCGGAAGCTCAGTCAGCACGTCAAAGAGCAACAATGGAAACCTTAAATGAACAGTGTAAACATGACGCAGCTATGGCAAAGCTAAGGGTCCTAAAGCAAGCTATCAGTGCTATCAGTGCAGACGAAGGTGCAAGTGAGAAAGACCGCATTAACCTAAACATAGCAGATATGGAAGACCCCCTTAAACGCACTAAAGACTATGTCCTAAGCCATTGCTCGTCTTCAATGCTCCCGACTACATAGAGACTCCTTCACAGCTTCAAGTTAAAGAGGTTCCAGCAACTTCCTGCACACAAAATCACTCCACTGCATTTCCTACCTGCCTACCTTGCCTGCCTTCATACGTCACAGAGCATCAGCGCAAGCTTCAAGCAAGTCATCAATCTCCAGTCATCGGTACAGCCTTGAATCAACGTACCATTGGAACAACTGACTTCAAGCAAGCAACTCACCTGGATGCATCTGCTGCACCATATTTCTCTGTGTCCTTTAACAACAATGTCAAAGATAACGCAATCAGCACAATTCAGCCAACAGCATCTCACATAAAGGCGGAGACAACCGAGACAGAAGAGTTTGTGAGGTACATGCTTCGCAGAGAGCTCACAAAGACTGGTCTTACAAGTTTTGATGACCAACCTGAGAACTACAGAAGTTGGAAATGTGCCTTCAGAACTACAATCAGCAATCTTGGCATTACAGCTGATCAAGAATTGAATCTGCTGATCAAATGGCTTGGTCCTCTATCTGCTGCACGTGTTAAGCCATTAAGATCGGTTTTCATGGACAATCCTACTGCAGGCCTCACAGCTGCATGGGAGCGACTAGAGCAAAGTTATGGCAGTCCAGAAGCTATAGAAAATGCTTTGTTCATACGTCTGGAAACTTTCCCAAAGATATCCGGTAAGGACAACAAGGAGTTCCAGAGACTGAGTGACCTTCTGCTTGAGCTTCAGCTAGCCAAGACAGACCCAAAACTACCTGGACTCAGTTACCTTGACACTCCAAGAGGGGTAAACCCAATTGTCTCCAAGCTCCCGTATGGTTTGCAAGAGAAATGGACTGCACTAGGGTCATCATACAAAAGAGAGAACAAGGTTTCCTTCCCTCCATTCTCTTTCTTCTGTGAATTCATCAGGAAAATTGCAGAGACCAAGAACGATCCAAGTTTTTCCTACGGTGAGTACAGTCTCTTCTCACCCTTTCCTAAGAGTACCAGTCTTCAGGGCAACTATAGAAACCATAGAGGCCCAGTGTCCGTGAAAAAGACTGACATCCTTCCCACTCCTACCACAGTTCTTGCCACGAACAAACAGAGTAGGAAGATTGAAAACCCTAACAGAGTGTCCCATACACAAGAAGCCACACCCCCTCAATAAATGTATCGGCTTTAGGAAAAAGCCTCTGGAAGAGCGCAAGGAGCTTTTAAAGACATTTAGGGTATGTTTCAGGTGCTGTGCTTCTACAGAACATTTTGCAAGGGACTGTAATGTGTCCATCAAGTGCATAGAGTGTGGCTCTGAAGAACATGTGCAAGCCCTCTATCCTCTTGAGCCCAGCTCTGCACAACCTGCCAATGCTCCTCCCAGGTTAACGCATGGCGGGGAGAATACAGACCAAGTGCCTAATTCTACCATCATTTCTTCATCCTGCACTGAAGTTTGTGGCGAAGACCGCTGTGGTAAGTCCTGTGCTAAGATATGCTTGGTGACTATATACCACAAGGATCAACCAAAAAAGTCTCTAAAGGCATATGCTATCTTAGACGATCAGAGCAATCAATCTGTTGCAAAATCAGAATTGTTCAATCTATTTGAAATAAAAGGCGAAGCTCATCCTTACACCTTGGGTACCTGTAGTGGAACTATAGAGGTTTCTGGAAGAAGGGCTCATGGACTCATGGTATCTTCTCTCAAAGGTAACTTGCAATTACCCTTACCTACACTTGTTGAGTGCAATCAGATACCTGCTAACAGGGAAGCAATCCCTACTCCAGCTGCTGCTTTCCATCACCCTCACCTCAAGGTAATAGCAAATGAGATACCGCCGCTTGACAAAGATGCTCAGATCCTTCTTCTGTTAGGAAGAGACATTCTAAGTGTTCACAAGGTACACAGACAAGTCAGTGGACTCCCAGATGCCCCATTTGCCCAGCGCACAGATCTAGGGTGGGTCATCATAGGTAATGTCTGTATAGGCAAAATGAAAAGACCTACCAACATTTCGTCATTCAAGACAAATGTTCTGCCAATTGTCAGAAACACTTACTTTGAGCCATGCCCACATCACTACTGGGTGAAAGAGAAGATAGCCTGCCAGGAATGGCAACATGATATCTCAGGTGACACAAGCCCTTTCTCCTGCCATGATGGCAACTTCGGCTCTACAGTGTTTAATGCAACCAGTGAAGATGACATACTGGCTCCTTCAATGGAAGACAAAGAATTCATCAAGGTAATGTACAATGAGTTCTTTCAAGATGACTCCAATAACTGGGTAGCACCCCTACCCTTTCGTCTCCCAAGAGAGAGATTGCCCAACAACTTACAGCAGGCCATCAGTAGATTCTCCTCCTTAAAACAAAACTTAAGCAGGAAACCAGAGATGCAAAAGCACTTTGTGGACTTTATGCAAAATGTATTTGACAGAGATCATGCAGAGCCTGCTCCCCCACTAAAGGAGGGAGAAGAATGCTGGTACCTTCCATCCTTTGGCATGTATCACCCACGCAAACCAGACCAAATCAGAGTTGTCTTTGATTCCAGTGCTCAGCACGAAGGTGTTTCTCTTGACAACATGCTCCTTACAGGACCCAACTTGAACAACAGTCTAATAGGAGTCTTGATTCGTTTCAGACAAGAGCCTGTAGCAGTAATGGCTAACATTCAACAGATGTTTCACTGCTTCATCGTCAGAGAAGACAACAGAAACTACCTCAGGTTTCTATGGCACAAGGACAATGACCTCAACAAGGAAGTTATAGATTATCGCATGAAGGTACATGTCTTCGGTAACAGTCCTTCCCCAGCAGTGGCAACTTATGGGCTAAGGAGAACAGCTCAGACTGGAGAAGTTAAATATGGATCGGATGCCCGTCAATTTGTTGAAAGAAACTTCTACGTTGACGACGCACTTAAGTCCTTTCCAACTGCTAAAGAAGCAATTGATCTTCTCACCAGAACAAAGGAGATGCTTTCTGTAGCAAACCTTAGACTGCATAAGATTATATCCAACAGCCAGGAACTTATGAATGCCTTTCACTCTGAGGACTATGCCACTAGTCTAAAAAACCTTGACTTAGGTACAGATGTGCCTCCTGTACAGCGAAGTCTGGGTTTGTTGTGGAACATCAAACAAGACAAAGTCACCTTCCAAGTGTCAACTTGTGACAAACCCTTCACTAAGAGAGGAGTCCTGTCCGTGGTGAATAGCATCTATGACCCACTGGGTTTCCTTGCTCCAGTTACCATTCAAGGTAAGATTTTACTAAGACAGTTGTCTACTGAGAACATAGACTGGGATACTCCCTTGCCTAGTGAGAATCAACACAAGTGGGAAAGTTGGAGATATTCTTTGAAGTCACTAGAAAAACTTCAGATTCCCTGTGGCTATGTTCCAGGTTCCACTTCAACTGCTAACCGGAGAGAGATTCATATTTTCTCTGATGCATCAGTTGAAGCTATTGCTGCAGTAGCCTATTTGAAGACCTCTGAACTGAATGGAGAATCACACTGTAGTTTTGTCCTAGGCAAGGCAAAACTCACTCCCAAGCCTGCACATACCATACCAAGACTTGAACTTTGTGCAGCCGTGCTAGCAGTAGAAATTGCCGAGGTCATATGAAGTGAAATGGACACTAGAATTGATTCTTTCACCTTCTATACAGACAGTAAGGTAGTACTTGGTTACATAAACAACCAAACAAAACAATTTTATGTATACGTCAGCAACCGGGTTGAACGTATCAAGAGATTCTCTCTACCAAGTCAATGGCATCACGTTCCCACTGAACTCAACCCAGCTCACTGTGGAACCAGAGCCGTGTCACCTGCCGCTCTTCAGGACAGCTTATGGCTGTCACCTCCAAGGTTTCTGTGTGAGGACTCTTACTTACTCCCTATTGACACCACCTATGGGCTAGTAAACCCTGAAGATGATAAGGAAATAAGAACTGTGAACACCTCACTCCACACTTCTGTAAGTACAAAACAGAAGCTGCGGTCACACCGTTATGAGCATCAATGGAAGCAGGTGCAGCATCTAGCCAATGTGTTCTGGCATCGCTGGAAGAAAAAGTATCTTCACCACCTTCAAGGTCGTAACAAATGGCAAGCATCTAAGCCGAATCTTAAGGTTGGAGACCTCATCCTTCTAAAAGACAAGGAAGTTTGTCGGAATGAGTGGCCTATGGGTCTTATTACTAAAGTTATGCCCAGCGACGATAACAAAGTCCGGAAGGTAGAAGTCAAGGTAACCAAGGGAGGATCGACACGAACCTTTAGTCGACCAATTACAGAGTTAGTACTCCTTTTTGCCAGGTGAGTGACTTTTGCAAGGACTAGCCATGCTGTTGGCACGGCGGGGAGTACATTGCTGCCATCTACAGGTTCTACTCAGAACTTTGGAATTCTTTGAAGACATCATACTGTGACTTTATGTTCTTCATCCTGTTGAACTTACGTTTGTTGTTTGCTTGTTGCATGTTTTTCATTACAGGTTCCAGGACATTTATCAGTATTGGACTTATTGAAAATATATATATTAGTTTAAGTTTATGAAATCTAAAGATTTCAGACGGGGAGTGTTGTGTTACACTATGTGATTATTCTTGCTCTGTGTCTTTAAGATCTGTCCCCTTCTTTCTAGCTGATCTCTCTCTCACCGTAGTTCTTTATATTTCTGCTCCACTTCCTGACTCTCGGTCATTACTCCTGTATATCTTCAATGCTAAACATCTTATATGTGGCTTACAACTGCAATGTTTTTCTACCTATGAATATCCATCATTAAACGGAACATTCAAAAGGATTCATTGTCTGTCATCCTAACTGAGTTTATTCATTGAGTTAAACTGCCTGTATCGATGCAAGGGATGAATATCAAACCAGCTTGTGTAAGGCCTACCTCAACCTGGAGATGAACTTTATCGCTTTGTAGTTGAGACAGAACAGTGGCCGTGCCAAGTGGGTGACCCCCTATTGCTACTATTCAGCAGGGCAGCCACATGGGACTCAGTAGAGTGTGGTGATAACTGTAGTGATCCACAGGGATCCCACATGTATGCCATATACTTACATTGGAGGCAAAAAAAACACGTTTTTAATTGTGTTGCTGGTTTAAACCCTGTGGGTTGGGCTGTAGTCACAAGTGGGATCAAAAGCAAACTGCAGGGCAAGTTGTTTTGGTTGGGGATTGGGTAATACAGACACAACCAACTATGTCTTAAATCATGGTAAAAGGAAATTGAATAGTTCTTCACTGTTGGCACAGCTGTTCCATGTCCATTTATGCTACATGATCTTAGTTATGCATACAAGTACATTTCTTTAGGTACCTCAGTATTGCTTGCTCATCAGGAACAAAGCATCACATAATTTAATAAACATATAACATCCTATTAGCACTAAAGAAACTTTGTAAATGAACAACTATGATTGCCTATCAATAATTGATCAGCAACAGATCCCAGAGGGCCAGCAAAGTTGAATTTACTACCCTGAAGATCTATGTTTTGTTTTAAGCCTAGTCAGTTCTTTTGCATTATATATAATGGTATACGGGAAACACATGATCACCAATAATATTCTTCCCTTAATGTTCTTTTTATTGGTATGTTTCTGGTACCACAGAATGATACCTTTAATAAAAATAGATCACAGCTATATTCTGTTTGATCACAATGAATGACAATTGTTGGCAGAGATTTTCATTTTCTGAGACCCCCATCTGTTTATTCTATAAATCAGTGGCTCATGATTGATGGACTTAGCAGGGGTAAAGATAATGGAAGTAAAGTGCTGGTTGTAATTAGAGATGGGCAAAGCTGTTCAGGCCGAGCATTGGTTCTGCCCCCAACAGCGCATATTCGGGTGTTTGCCGAGCACCCGAATTTGCGGGGCGCTCGGTGGGATGTTCGCCCACCAAGTGCCCCACAATGTACTGCGCGCTGCACAGTGCAGTCTAGGGCCCTGATTGGCTGAAGCAATGCACCTGACCGTTGGTCAAGTGCAAGGCTTTGCCCAGGGTACAGAGCCCTGTCAGAGCCCTGATTGGACAAAGTCGTGGTGACTTTGCCCAATCATGGCTCAGTGCTCATGATCCCACCAGCAACAGTATAAAGATAGCCCTAACTTGTTATATACACAACAGCCCCAATTTTATCATACTGGCCAGTGATTGATGAAAATAAATAAATCAATAGTTGGCAAATTTGGGGTACAACAGTTCCCAGTAGACAAAAGTCTTTTACCAGACTCGGGGCACCCTCATCTGGGTCTCTGGCAGTGGTGTTGCCTTGGGGGGGGTGGCCCACACCTGGCAGAGGGGTAACACCAGCGGCGCATCATTCATCTCTGTGCAGTGTGTGCAGGGCTGAGCCACAGTGCACACATGGAGTTTTTTGAGACAAAATCTGAGCCCCGGAGCTTCGCCTATGACTGCCGGCTGCTGAGGTAGTTCAGTGTCATATTAACCCCCCACACACACAGCACACAAAGCCGATGTGGGTCACAGTGCCCCAGACGAGCAGCGCTGCAGACACCACCCGCCCCATCCCTCCTGACCAACTAAAGCGATCACAGGACTGACCAGCAGCAGCGTCGGCCAATTGGAAGAGATCGGGAAAGATGTCCACTGCCCAGCAGTATCTCTATGAGAGAGGTAGGGGGCGGGCGATGTGTAATACAGCTCTACTGTCCCAGCGGCACCCTGTAGTTTGTGAGTTTTTAAACCCTGCCCCCTGTACACAGCGACCTTTTGAACTCTGCACCCTGTATGTAGCGCCCTCCTGAGCCTTGTGCCCTGTATACAGCACAATCCTGAGTCCTGCACCCTGTATGTAGCGCAATCCTGAGCCCTGCACCCTGTATGTAGCACAATCCTGAGCCCTGCACCCTGTATGTAGCGCAATCCTGAGTCCTGCACCCTGTATGTAGCACAATTCTGAGTTCTACCCCCTGTACGTATCACAATTCTCAGTCCTGCCCCCTGTACATAGCACAATTCTCAGTCCTGCCCCCTGTACGTAGCGCAATCCTGAGTCCTGCCCCCTGTACGTAGCGCAATCCTGAGTCCTGCCCCCTGTACGTAGCGCAATCCTGAGTCCTGCCCCCTGTACGTAGCGCAATCCTGAGTCCTGCCCCCTGTACGTAGCGCAATCCTGAGTCCTGCCCCCTGTACGTAGCGCAATCCTGAGTCCTGCCCCCTGTACGTAGCGCAATCCTGAGTCCTGCCCCCTGTACGCAGCGCAATCCTGAGTCCTGCCCCCTGTACGTAGCGCAATCCTGAGTCCTGCCCCCTGTACGTAGCGCAATCCTGAGTCCTGCCCCCTGTACGTAGCGCAATCCTGAGTCCTGCCCCCTGTACGTAGCGCAATCCTGAGTCCTGCCCCCTGTACGTAGCGCAATCCTGAGTCCTGCACCCTGTACATAGCACAATCCTGAGTCCTGCTCCCTGTACATAGCGCAATCCTGAGTCCTGCACCCTGTATGTAGCACGCAATTCAGCCACACCTACCCTTTCATGCGGTGTGGTCCCCCCTGAGGGGGGTTGTGGTGGGGGCGTGGTTGAGCCATGGTTGACACCATCAAGTGCACTGTGGCAGGCTAGACAGGAGAGCCTGATGTGCTAGCCTTCCAAGTGTCTACTGCTCTGTCCTGCTAATGCTGTCACTCCCCAGCAGCAGGGCAGAGCACTGTGGCAGGCTAGAGGGGAGGGCCACTCCGATGCGGCTCTGCAGTAAAGCATGGGGGGGGGTGACACCATGCTTTACCGCACCAGACAACACCAAACTTGGTGACGCCACTGGTCTCTGGACAAGGATAGAGCAGGTGTTCAAGGACACGGATAGAAGTTGCTGTTATTTCTCTCTTTCAATCCTGCTGAGAGAGTCCCTCTTTTGCTTCTTTACAAATGGTGGGGGTGCTCTCTTGTACAGTCTGTTCACATCCAAATCACACCTCACACCCTCTGAGGGAGAAAGTTCCTGGTATCTGAGGAAAGGTCCTGCATGATGAGAGTCTTCTCTAAGGTTTCTCCCGAATGTGTTAAGCTATGGCAGGGTTCTGTTCAGCCAGCAGTCCAGTCTCTTTTATGACACCCCTGCTAGCTTTATCACTGTCACCTTTTTTTCACTCTTCAGCCTGCAGAAACACTTCTCCTTTTTTTCAGCCAATCACTGTCCTCCACAGATACTAAGTTTACTAAATAGCTCACTGAGTTTTTTATTATGGCCATTTTACTGTCTGAATACAACCTGTAGTATAAAGACTTACTTATACTCTGCCAATCCAGATTAGAACATCATGATACATCAACATGAACATCAGCGCGAACATCAACAAAGTTCTGCTAGAACAAACCCTGGAATTCAAAAAGACAGGTGCAGACAGATTTTGCAAATGTGTCTTGTATGCATTCCAAAAGTGGCACAACGTGCGTCAAATTCATGTACCTGTCTAGAACTAGTACTTGAATTTGGCATATGCTGTGACACTTTTTAAACTCCTGCAGCACTTTTCTGGCGTCAATTGCTTTTGCTAATATGTCTTGCCTAATTCAAACATCTGCAATAATTTAAGTTCTGACGGCAACACGTGCGCCAAATTCAAGTAGTTCTAGTTTGTTCCACTTTGTGTGGTGCAACATCTGCGCCAAATTTAAAGTAAGATACGGCACTGTTTTTATCTTACAAAAGTAGAGTTAGTTAAGACCAACGTCCTTTTGGCATACATTGACAGAATTTCCAAAAGTGTCTCACATGTGTTCTAAAAGTGGTGCAGCATGCTCCAAAATCAAGTACAAGTTCTACATAGGTGCATGAACTTGGTCCAGGCTGCATTACTTTTATGCCGCATACACACGGACGGAATTTCCAACAACAAATGTTCGATGTGAGCTTGTTGTCGGAAAATTTGACCGTGTGTATGCTCCATCGGACATTTGCTGTCGGACTTTCCGAAAACAAATGTCCGATGTTTGTTTGAGAGCTGGTTCTCAAATTTTCCGACAACAAAACTTGTTGGCGGAAATTCCCAGTGTGTGTACACAATTCCGACGCACAAAATACCACGCATGCTCGGAATCAAGCGGAAGAGCCACACTGGCTATTGAACTAAATTTTTCTCGGCTCGTCGTAGAGTTGTGCATCAATTTCCGACATTTGTGTGACCGTGTGTATGCAAGACAAGTTTGAGCGAACATCCGTCGGGAAAAAAATCCACAGTTTTGTTGTCGGAATGTCCGATCGTCTGTACGCGGCATTAGAATGCATGCAAGATACTCCTACAAAATCTGTCTGCACCAGTCTTTGGTGCAGGCATTTCAGCACAATGTAAATGTGTTGCAGTTTTGGAACTACCTGAATTTGGAGCATGAGTTCCTGTCAGTTCAGATGCAAAAATGTTACAGATGCTTTAAGAATTTTAACCACTTGCTGACCGCCTAACTGTAAATGTACGTCATTACTAGCTAGCTGCCATAACCCTGGTATCATTATTTACAGCAGGCGGTCAGCTTTCAGATAAAAGGGTTCTGAGCGGCTGGTCTGACACGAGATCACTTTTAAAGGACCACGGGAGAGGTGCCCCCCTCCTGCAACTTGCCGGGGGTTTCCCGAGCTTATCGGACCGGTCGGTAACCCAGGAAACCATCTTGTGCAGGCCGATCATCAGACACTTTAAAAATAAACAGTAAAACACATAAGAAAAAATGCTGTTCAAGCCACACATGTGAGGTATTGCCACGATTGTAATGCCGCGTACACACGATCATTTTTCCCGTCAGGAAAAATTAAATTTTTTCCTTTTGGACGAGAAAAACGATTGTCTGTGGGCTTTTTGTCATTTTTCCAGACGGGAAAAACGGCATTAATCACGACGAGAAAAATTAGAACATGCTCTAATTTTTCTCGTCGTGATTCCCGTCGTTTTTTTTCCGCGGCAGTTTTCCCATAGGGAAACACTGCCACGGAGCCCACACACGGTCGTTTTTTCCGACCCAAAAAAAATGTCATTTAAAACGGCCGTGTGTGGGGGGAACAAGCTGTTCCTCGTTTTTCACGTCGATTTTCTCGACTGTGTTTTCACCGTCGAAAAAAATGATCGTGGGTACACGGCATTAGAGCAAGAGCAATAATTCTAGCACTAAACCTCCTCTGTAACTCTAAACAGGTAACCTGTAAAAAAGTTTAAAGCGTTGCCTATGGAGATTTTTAAGAACCATAGTTTGTCCCCATTCCACGAGCGTATGCAATTTTAAAGCATGATATGTTAGGTATCTATTTACTCGGCGTAGCATCATCTTTCACATTATAGAAAAAAATTGGGCTAACTTTACTGTTTTTAGTTTTCTTTTAATTCATTAAAAATATATTGTTTTTTAAAAATGTGTTTGCAAGACCGATGCGCAAATACAGTGTGACATAAAATATTGCAACGACTGCTATTTTATTCTCTAGGGTGTCTGCTAAAAAAATATATACTGTTTGGGGGTTCTAAGTAATTTTCCAGCAAAAAATACAGATTTTTAGTTGTAAACAACAAATGTCAGAAAAATGCCTGGTCTCATAACACATGAAAATAAGCGATTAATAACAAAAAAGTGTTGCAGCAGCTTTATTAAATTCCCCCTCCCATAGAATGGTATCTGTCGTTATCTGTTACTACAGTAAGTATATTTTACTGCAGGGCAAATGGGCACAGATAAGTCCTGCAATGTTCCACACACATTGACAAGGAGTACCACAAGCAGTACACATACTACAATAGAAAACGTTGAAATTTGTAGCGTTTTTCCCAGAGGAGTTGCGGGTTGTATTAGGTTCTTTGCTTCTGTAGCGCCCTGCTCCAAATGACTGGGCGCTATGTCAAATCTAGTAGTTGGCTCAGACTCTGTATATAATTATAATAAATTAGCTAAACTGGGATACAGGCACCGATACATTGGAAAATGTCGCCTTCGCCCGTGTGGTTCAGCCTGTGCGCACTACTTCTGCTGCAGAAAGTGAGCCTGAAAGAGATGTCGCTACCAATACAGAGGTACCAGCGGACATCGTAGCGGAGGAAACCGGAAACCAGGGGAGGACCTGTCCTGGAAAAGACCAAGCGGAAGGCTGGTTCTTGAGGAGGGCCTGGTAATTCAATTGGAGGATGCACCGCAACTAAAGTTTACCTTGCAGTCTGCCGTGTCGGCTTAAAGGCTCTTGACTGTTTGGAAGTTCAGGTGTTAAGTCCTGTGGCAGAGGATCCCGGATTATCCAATTCTGTGTACCACCAGTATGTTGCAGAGACTGGTCCTGATTATAGTTTGTGCATCATATCGGCTGTTAGACCAGGTGAGAGGGGCCTATCCGGGTGAGCAATACCCACTCCGGAAAGAGTGGTGAATGACTTTATAGTGAGGAGTTTCCCCCAGTGATCTGTACTGCGTACCTGAACCTACCCCTCCCCTTCACCCTTCTACTGTTCTTCAAATGTTTTATGCAAAAGGAAAATAAAACCTAACTGCTTAAGATTTTACATCTTGTGTGGACATTGGAGTTTCTACAGACTTTCTTCCCCTAGACAACGAATACCGAGGTAACGTGCAAGGCCCAAAATTAAACCAGCAGCTCCTACGGGGGTGTGCTACACTTCCTTGAAACATGGTAGGACAGTCAGTGTGTCAGTTTTTCAGTCAGGCTTCCATGGATGCCCAAATGGCCTACAGGTATGAAAACACAATTACCGGTAATGAACATTTTACAGATCTTTGTGTTTTTTAATACCTACTGGGGCCCCTTGACCGCATAGGCTATTTTTTTGGAAAAGGTGAACTTAGCCTTTAAAGTAAGGTGACCAGATTTTTTTAATGAAATCTAGGGACCAATTTTTTTTTTACTAGTAATGGCAGCATTCAGCGGCTCTCTGCCCATCGCCGCTGGCCTCACAGCCTGTCGAGTTTTACTCTCCGGGCCCCGGCTACTACTGGGTGGGGAGCGGAGGAAGATCACTCCACCAGGGAAGGCAAGGAGATAAACAGGCAGGCGGCTGGCTGGGACTTGAGCCAAGGCAGAAGAACATGCGAGCGGAGCTGAATGGGCATGCACCCGAAACTAAAGAAATATTCCCTCCGCTCCGACCAGCACATGATCATCAGAAAGGGGCACAGATAATGGAAAAAAATACACCCCCCTAAGCTAGTAGGAGCGGCGGAGCAGGGGTGTGTAATTCAGAATTTTGTTTTTTAATTCTGCACTGACTGTCTTTTAAATTGCCCCAGCCCCTGTTCAAATCCAATCCTGGGACAAAACCGGGGACAGACTTGGTCCGGGGACAGTGTCCTCAATCCAGGGACTGTCCCTGGAAACCGGGGGATGTCTGGTCACCCTACTTTAAAGTAGAATAGAATCCAGGGGCATCAAAACAAAAGGTGTGCAAAGTTTTACATTTGCTTTCTTTAGAAAGTAGCCACAGTCTGAGTAGACAGCCTTTCCTCTGCCAGCAGTGGCAGAGTGGGACCCTAGCTCTCTGTGTGGAAGCAGTGTTCTTATTGCAGGGGCCTGACATACCCCCTACTGAGTCAGATCTATAATAACTTTACAATCAGCAGAGCTTTGACTTTGACCCAGGACGTGGCATGTTGGACCTTTTTAAAAGAGATCACTGCTTCCTCATAGAGAGCAAGACTACCATTCTGCAGCTGCTGACAGGGGAAATGCTTTTCTACTCAGGCTGTGGCTGCTTTAGAAAGAAAACAAACTGTAAAAAATGTAACACTTTTTATTTTGATTCACCTGGAACATTTAGCTGATTCAAACTGAAGATTCAGTTGGGCTTTAAAAGATACTAAAGCTACAGTAAGTGAGTAAACGGTAAGCAAACCGTACTTATTGTTGGTATGTAGAATTCGGTGTATACTATAGATGTTTCCTGCTGTGGCTAGAATTTAGATCTACTGCAAGGTACCGAACAAGAAATTAGGAAAGAAGTAAGGAAAAAGAAAAGATTGGTGTTTTGTGTTTATTGTTCGGGTACAATGACCTATGAAATAATGATGGATACACCACCATGTAACAAAGAGCATTAAGTGAGTCTTGTGGAGCACTGGGAAAATAAGCAGTCTACAAAACCCGCTGATCTAAGCACAGACTGAATAGGAAGGTAACACAAACAGTGACCTTACATCAATGAAAGTGTCACCTCTACCCACACATACAACCTTGGAAAAATAATGGACAGTTTATTTTCCCTGATTAAAACATGGTTGAAGTGAAAGATTTCAGGCTAGAAATACATCAGCCGATAATACTTTGACCTTTCTTCAAGCATCCAGTTTAAATTGATATTCATAAATTAAGGAATAATGCACATTTTATAATCATTTTAGTTACTCCTTTCTAATATACTATTAGATACATTGTAGTAAAGGTCATATTATAGTGAATGTATACATTTTCATGACAAGATATTCAGAATTCCCATCCCTGTAATGAAGAATTAGTAAGTGCAAAGATAATCTCTTATCTTCTACTTACATGTAAGAATCCTCATTGTGATAATTGTACAAATTAGATAAAGCATGTTAAATTTGGTGAAACGAGGTAAGGTAAGTGGAAAGGTAAGTTCTCATCATAATTACATGCTGGCATTAGTTTCTTATGTGAATCAAGGGAAAAATGCCTGCTGCTTATTTGCCTTTTGAAAATGCTTGTTCCCTGGCTCTTTGGCTTAAAGTGTTACTAAACCCAGGACCCTGTATTCACTATATCTGGGCTCCCACAGTACACAGAACATGGAAATGCAATTATTTAGTAAATATAAACTGCTAAATTCCTTTTCTCAATCAGCAATATATACCCAGATAGCAAGAAATTGTGCTGCAAGTTTGAAAATTACTTGCTAAGCACTTGCTAGACTTGCCAGGCTTCACAAGTTTGTTGCACAACTGCAGCAAGTCCACATTGCATGACTTCAGATCAACCTTCTTTGCAAACATTCTGCAAGTTCTGGTTCAGTTATGTTGTGTAAAAGTCATACCACCACAGGGGTCACTGTGACTGGATTTTGATGCTATAGAGACTCGAAGAGCTCTTGCTGTGGACTCCCCACTGCAACTTTGCTCTTGCTAGAGACTTGTCATGCAAATTTGCTACAAATTGGAAAAGTGCCAACTAGAACGTGTGTTTTAGATGTACAACTTGCAAGTAAAAATGTGCAGCAAGTTAACAGACTAATTACAATTCGACACTACCACAAATGTGTGACAAGTTATCCTTGCAATCTGGGTAGCAGTGTTGTGACTTCTATCAGTGTTCATTCTCCTCTGACTGTCCAATGAGGCTGCATGACTCCGGATCTTCTGTCTGGACAGTGCTAATTGGCCCTGTGCTGATCACATGCACCCCCACCCCCCAAAAAAAAACTCTAGCAATTCACACCAAATTGAGCATGTGCAGAGTGCCTCCAAGGCTCTGTACTATCAGGAGATGGATTGGGAACAGTAAAAGGAGGGGAGGATCATAGAACATAGGATCAAACAGCCTTTCTACACAATGCACAGGATTAACCCCTTAAGTTCCACAGTGAGTAGAACAAGCATGCCTTACTGCATATACAGACTGGTTTTACTGTTGTGGGCTTAGTAACACTTTAAATGCATTCTATACCACTAACCCATGCAGTCTGTGAATTCAGAAATTCTGATCTGCAAACAGTAGTTGTTCCAGGTTACTCACTTAGAAAGTCTAGCAGCCATTAGTTAAGTGTAAATGATGATTACACCACACGTATTAGGTATCGTTGTGCATGCCAGAGTAAGAGCAATAATTCTAGGGCCATCATTAGGGGCTGGTTCACACCAAAATGTAAGCGGGAAACCCGTGTTCTGTGCGCATTTCCCCCATTACGTTCAAAATGCACTCCATTTGCGATCTGCAGTGGGTGTCAATTATAAGTTAATGACCCCCCAATTGCACTGGATTGCATAGTAAAATTGTACAGTACATGCACTACTTTGGTACCTGTGTGATTTCAGCCAATTTAAAATGTATGGGCTGAAATCGCACTGCATGTGAATCGCACATAAACCACACACAATGGGTGTTGGGAATTGTGCCCCAACTGCTTATCTTAATAGCAGGAATTGAAAAAACATCCACAATTAGATTCATTAACTTCCTGCTAAACATAATGAGTTTCAAAGTCCCTATGCCCGACCAGCCCAGACCTGTAGATCTATTAGTAGTCTGATAAGGGAAAGGATAGGGTTTCCACACAGAAGGGTATGCTGGGAGAAGGTGTGCTGGGCGCAATAATTCATCCTATCTTTGTTACATACTAGGATGGTTGCATTGGGAGGGTAACATTAGGATGGGGCATAGGGCCTCTAAATACCAGGTTGCTGAGTGCTGCATATGATCCCAAAAGGGTTGCTTCAAGGATCACTGTGGATTGTCCGTGGGCTGAAAAAAAAACTGTGGTGCACTGCACTGTCACCAAACAGCTATCCTATAATAAAATTTGAAGTTAAAGCGAAACTCCCCCCAAAAGGGGAAGCTCTGTTTGTTTGCCTCCCCCACCCACTTTCGCTGCCACATTTGGCACCTTTCGGCGGGGGAGTGGGTACCTGATTTTGACACCCGCTTACATGTCTGGCTGATCTCACCGTGGCAAAGTCAGCAGGAAGTTTGGCCCCCTACTCCTTCCCTCGCCGTCGGGCCATTCACAAAGCATTGCGCGCTACGCGCATGCGCAGTGGGAACTGTCTGTGAAGCTGCAAGGCTTCATTACCGGTTTCCCTTAGTGGAGATGGCAGTGGCAGCACCCGACAGCCGATTGAAAAAATCGGCTGGGGTGAAGACACCGCTCGATTCGTGGACAGGTAAGTGTCCTCATTAAAAGTCAGCAGCTACAGTATTTGTAACTACTGTCTTAATTTTTTCTGAAGGAGCCTGGCGCTCCTCTTTAAGAAAAGCCAAGCCTCCTTGGAAAATTGGTAGCTGTAGGGATTTTCCCGCAAGTCTGGGTTTCTTCCCAGCCCACACAAAAGAAATAACAACCGCAACTCGTCTAAAAAATCTGCTCCTTTGCTAACCAGGCCAATAACATACCATTTATTCCCTTGTTCAAATATCATCTGAGCCTAGTGTAACTGTTATTTTTTGCGGCAGAAGTGCAAAGAAGGAGAATATCCTTATACACGGTTAGTAACATATCATTTATTTGGAGGTCTTGAATCTGTCCATACGTCCTTCTTATGCCGCGTACACACGACCGTTATTCATGTCATGGAAAAAAACGACGCTTTTCTTGACGTGATTTTTCATGTTTCCTCTCAAGCCTGCCTTGCATACACACTATCGTGAAAAAAAAAAATGCTTGCGCAAACAAGTACGACGGCACAATAAAGGGGAAGTTCCATTCGAATGGCGCCACCCTTTGGGACGCTTTTGCTGATCCTCGTGTTAGTAAAGTTTGGTGATAGACGATTCGCACTTTTCTGTCTTCGTGCTTTTCAGTCTTCGTGCTTTTCAGTCTGTTACAGCGTGACGAATGTGCTATCTCCATTCTGAACGCTAGTTTTACCAGAACGAGCGCTCCCGTCTCATACTTGATTCTGAGAATGCGCATTTTTTTCCCCTCGTAAAAGCATACATACACGACCGTTTTTCACGACGTGAAAAACAACGAGAAAAAATAGAGGTTCCGGAATATGAAAATGTGTGGCAGCACTCAAAATTACAACATGGAAAGAAACAGAGTAGAACATTTTATAGCAGCAAATGATCTCCCTGTTTGAATTTCTAAAATGTATAAAAAGCCAAGCCCTGACTTGGACCACCAGGCTCCATATACAGTATCTCACAAAAGTGAGTACACCCCTCACATTTTTGTAAATATTTTATTATATCTTTTCATGTGACAACACTGAAGAAATTATACTTTGCTACAATGTAAACTAGTGAGTGTACAGCTTGTATAACAGTGTAAATTTTCTGTCCCCCAAAATTACTCAACACACAGCCATTATTGTCTAAACCGCTGGCAAAAGTGAGTACACCCCTAAGTGAAAATGCCCAATTAGCCATTTTTTCTCTGTGTCATGTGACTCGTTCGTGTTGCAAGGTCTCAGGTGTGAATGGGGAGCAGGTGTGTTAAATTTTGTGTTATCGCTCTCACTCTCTCATACTGGTCACTGGAAGTTCAACATGGCACCTCATGGCAAAGAACTCTCTGAGGATCTGAAAAAATGAATTTTTGTTCTACATAAAGATGGCCTTTGCTATAAGAAGATTGCCAAGACCCTGAAACTGAGCTGCAGCACGGTGGCCAAGACCATACAGTGGTTTAAAAGAACAGGTTCCACTCAGAACAGCAGAGGCGTAAATAGAAACTTCAGGGCTCCGGTGCAAGAAATCATGAAGGTGTTGGGGGGGGGGGGTGGGGTGGCAGTGGTGGGGTTGAGGGGGGGTGGCAGCGGTGTTATTAAGGGGGGTGGCTGCGGTGGTGTTGAGGGGGTGTGGCAGCGGTGGTGTTGGGGGAGCGGTGGAGTTGGGGGAGTGTGGCAGCGGTGGTGTTGGGGGGGTGACAGTGGTGGTATTAAGGGGGGTGGCAGCGGTGGTATTAAGGGGGGTGGCAGCGGTGGTATTGAGGGGGGGTGGCAGCAGTGGTGGGGGGATGGGATCATTAGTAAGAGGCAGCAGAGGTGGTGGAGGTTGGAATCCTTTGCACTGGCAATTTGTCACTTACTTAGTTCAGGCAATCGATTCCTCCTCAGAACTCTGTCACACGGTGAGCCTAGGGATGCCTTTTCCTCATGGGCACTTGACTCCTGGCAATCGCAGGAGAGAGCTCCTCCCCCTTCACGCGATTGGTGTCAGCTGCTTAGCTGACTTTCTTTTTCAGTGACCGCCCTCGCCTCCCTACATTCTCTCTGGATAGGGGCGGGGTGGTCCACGTCCACTGTCTCAGCTCTGCCTTCTCTCCCCTCATCCTCAACACTATCAGCCGACGAAACCCCCCCTCCTCCCACGGTGGAGCTAACTGGCGGGCCCCTCACACTGGCAGATGGGCGGGCGGGTCCGCGGGTACCTCACACTGGTGGACGGATGGACGGGGAGTAGCGGAACTGCGGGGCCCAGTCGCAATTGCGACTACTGCGACCATGATAATTCCGCCACTGCAGAACAGGCCTCACCATGGTTGACCAAAGAAGTTGAGTGCACGTGTTTAGCGTAGCATTATATCCAGAGGTTGTCTTTGGGAAATGGACATATGAGTGCTGCCAGCATTGCTGCAGAGGTTGAAGAGGTGGGGGGTCAGCCTGTCAGTGCCCAGACCATACGCTGCACACTGCATCAAACTAGTCTCCATGGGCCGCAGGGCAGTATTCCAACATGATAACGACCCGAAACACGCCTCCAAGACGACCACTGCCTCGCTAAAGAAGCTGAGGTTAAAGATGATGGACCTGGCCAAGCATGTCTCCAGACCTAAACCCTATTGAGCATCTGTGGGGAATTCTCAAATAGAAGGTGGAGGAGCACAAGGTTTCTAACATTCACCAGCTCAATGATGTTTTTATGGAGGAGTGGAAGAGGACTCCAGTGGCAACCTGTGAAGCTCTGGTGAACTCCATGCCCAAGAGGGTTAATGCAGAGCTGGAAAATAATGGTGGTCACACAAAATATTTACACTTTGGGCCCAGTTTGGACATTTTCACTTAGGGGTGTACTCACTTTTGTTGCCAGCGGTTTAGACATTAATGGCTGTGTGTTGAGTAATTTTGAGGGGACAGCAAATTTACACTGTTATACAAGTTGTACACTCCCTACTTTACATTGTAGCAAAGTGTCGTCACATAAAAAGATGCAATAAAATATTTACACAAATGTGAGGGGTGTACTCACTTTTGTGAGATACTGTATAACTAACATATTACTACTAGGTGGGCATATCCTTTAAAACTGATATGTGGAAAAACAGTAGTTTTTTTTTATAAATAAAGGACACCTCAACCATCATATTACATTAATTTCTGGAATTAGATCACTTTAAATACAGGGCTGATTCACATTATGGCCTTTTACTAGCTGATTTCCGGAACTGGCTAGTAATTCTCACCCCTGCCAAATACCCTGCAGACTCTGGGTCTAAAGGTTTGTACTCTACCAAATTTTATTGCAGTGTGGATAGGCAGGTTGGTACAAATGCTATCTGCGTTGTTTTTTAAAGCCCCTTTCACGCTGGGGCAGTGGGTGCGTCAACGGTAAAGCGCCACTTTTTTTAGCGGCGCTTTACCGTCAATTCCGCATCGCTGTTCGGCCGCTAGTGGGGCACTTTTAAGCCCCGCTACTGGCCGAAAAAGGGTTAAAACCACCCGCAAAGCGCCGATGCAGCAGCGCATTGCCGGCGGTATAGCCGCAGTGCCAATTCATTTCAATGGGCAGGAGCGGTGGAGGAGCCTAAGACCTCTTGCACACTGGGTCGTTTTGTAGGCGCTATTGCGCTAAAAATAGCACCTGCAAACCGACCTGAAACAGCCGCTGCTGTCTCTCCAGTGTGAAAGCCCCGAGGAGCGGTGCGCTAGCAGGATGGTAGAAAAAGTCCTGCTAGCAGCATCTTTGGAGCGGTGAAGGAGCGGTGTGTATACCGCTCCTGCCCATTGAAATCAATGGGGCACCGTGGCTATACTGCTGGCAAAGCGCCTCTGCAGAGGCGGTGGTTTTTAACCCTTTCTCGGACCCTAGCAGGGGTAAAACCGCACCGCTAGCGTCCGAATAGTGCTGCAAAATAGCAGCGCTTTACCGCCGACGCACCTCCCGCCCCAGTGTGAAAGGGGTCTTATACACACCGCTCCTTCACAGCTCCAAAGATGCTGCTAGCAGGACTTTTTTACCGTCCTGCTAGCGCACCTCTCCAGTGTGAAATCCCTTGGGGCTTTCACATTGGAGAGACAGCAGCGGCTCTTTCAGGGTGCTTTTCAGGTGCTATTTTTATCGTTATAGTGCCTGCAAAGCGACCCAGTGTGAAAGGGGTCTAAGTGTTTATTAAAGATGTTTTTTTATTTCTGGCATATAGGGTTATTTAAAACTGGATCTGCAGTAGTGCAATCCTTCTCAAAGTTTAGGGCATTTATTGTTCATTAACAGATATGTACAGGTTACATTTTCATAATAAGCAATTATATTAAAATTACTATTTATTAACTTCTAAATCAAAAGCTGACAAACATCCCTGTTCTGTGACAAGCCTGGATCTTATTTATATTTAAATAATGTCACTGTGTGATATTTTACCTGCTAAGGTAATGTGTATTTAAAAGCATTAAACATTTTAAGAAAACAAATAGTAAATTCTTCTTATAGATTCAAAATACTTGAATTCTTATTTTAGACACAGGAGTCTACATGTCAACGGTACAATAAGGCTGATATGCTATCAGTATTAGACTGGTAAAATGCTGCCCTCTAGTGCTTAATGTTAAGTAAGCACTCAGTTTGTTCCTGTACTGTATATAATATTAATGGTATATTTTTTATAAATGCACTTTTGCTTGTTCAGCTTTAACAGTTCAAAAAACAGATTACATTTATGAAGATTCTGAATTTTGTTAAACGTTATGATTTTCATAAATGTCTGCATCTTAGATGTACAGTACTGTGAGTGCTGAGTGACCTAAGCTTGTGCTTTTTTATATTTACAGTACAAGTGTGTCCTTACAGTCATACATATATAAATTGTATTTCTTGTTCACCAACACGTTTCTCAGAGAATTCATTTTTTTTAACAGAAAATACACGCATGTACCTATAGGCTACCCCATATGCATCATTTCAATTATGCCATTAGGTGCCCCTAGATTCACACATTCTGAATGTGCTCTAGGCTCTAATATGCAAATTTCTTGAGGGGGTGGGGTCAGGCTCTTGACCAGAAAAGTGAATTGATATTTGCATACTATTGCACCTGGGATTTATTGCTCTGAGGGTACATCATAGGACACCAAATTAACTGATTTCAGGTTCACTTTAAAAAAAAAAAAGATTGGCCACCCTGCCTAGTCTATAGATAAAAGTACATATATTGCTGAACAACGAGGATGTCTACTTTGTTGGTATTTATCTATGCTGGGTTGTTGCTTCAAGTTCACATTTGTGATGCATGATAGGAAGGAAGGAAGGAAGGACCTCTTAAATTTACAAGTTGAGAAAGAGGTAGCATGTAGAGCAGCGGTTCTCAACCCGGGGGTCGCGACCCCCCGGGGGGTCGATTGCCGATTCGCCGGGGGTCGCGAAAGCTGGCCGAGACGGACCCGAAATTACTGTGTACGCCGGAGTCTGTCCGTCTCGGCCAGCAAGACGTCACTTCCGGGAGAGGAGAACCCGTGCGGAAATTACGTTCCGGCGCCGCCATCTTGGTACTCTCGTCCACAGTAAGGCTACAGTTAGAAGTTGGCAAGCGGACATCTTTATACACCCACCAAAGTCTTGCAGTTTACACGTATTTTTACCAGGAAACTGAGAATATATACTATATAAACCTTATCTAGTATGTAAGCTCAGTTTACTGGTAAAAATAAGTGTAAAATAAAAGACTTTGGTGGGTGTAAAAAGATGTCCACTTGCCGACTTCTAACTGTAGCCTTACTGCCCACGAGAGTACCAAGATGGCGGCGAAGTCACTTCCGGTTAACACAATAGACGGGTTGCTGATGCTGACAGAACACCTGAGGGACTTCAGCTAGTTAGGCACTAAAAAACGGTAATTAAGGCATTTTTGTACTGTTTGGCACAATCAAAGCGGTGCAATCAATACATAGATCATGATTACATAAGTCCGACATGACTGTGCAAAAAAAAAAATTGTGGAACAATACATATCATTTATATATAAACGTCCCAGTTGGTTCCTCAAAAATGGTTATTCCGTGCCAGTGCTAGATACATGTTTGGGTGCTATACACTTTGTATATCTAGCACTGGCACGGAATAACCACTTTTGAGGAACCAACTGGGATGTTTATATATATAAATGATATGTATTGTTCCATAATATTTTTTTTCTTGCATAGACACGTCATGTTGGACTTAAAGCGGAAGTCCACCCTGAAAAAATATTTCTATTAAAAATCCTAAAAAAAAAAAAAATTAATAGAAAAAATAAAATAAAATTATACTCACCCTAAATGCCTGTTGCTATGCGGAAGTCCCCTAATCTGCCTCTAATGTTCCTCTTCTCGTCTGCCGTGGGTGGTAGGAAGCTGACAGGGGGGATGGAGATGACACAGGAGGGTGGTAGGAAGCTGACAGGGGGGATGGAGATGACACGGGTGGGTGGTAGGAAGCGGACAGGGGGGATGGAGATGACACGGGTGGGTGGTAGGAAGCTGACAGGGGGGATGGAGATGACACAGGAGGGTGGTAGGAAGCGGACAGGGAGGATGGAGATGACACGGGTGGGTGGTAGGAAGCGGACAGGGGGGATGGAGATGACACGGGTGGGTGGTAGGAAGCTGACAGGGAGGATGGAGATGACACGGGTGGGTGGTAGGAAGCGGACAGGGGGGATGGAGATGACACGGGTGGGTGGTAGGAAGCTGACAGGGAGGATGGAGATGACACGGGTGGGTGGTAGGAAGCGGACAGGGGGGATGGAGATGACACGGGTGGGTGGTAGGAAGCGGACAGGGGGGATGGAGATGACACGGGTGGGTGGTAGGAAGCGGACAGGGGGGATGGAGATGACACGGGTGGGTGGTAGGAAGCGTACAGGCGGGATGGAGATGACACGGGTGGGTGGTAGGAAGCAGACAGGGGGGATGGAGATGACACGGGTGGGTGGTAGGAAGCGGACAGGGAGGATGGAGATGACACGGGTGGGTGGTAGGAAGCGGACAGGGAGGATGGAGATGACGCGGGTGGGTGGTAGGAAGCTGACAGGGGGATGGAGATGACACGGGGTGATAAAATGTATGACAGGCCTCAGAGGTAGGGTGGTGGGATACCAGGAACAGGGGGGTGACGAGGAGCATGATGATGACAGGAGACAGTAGGTGACACCGTGACATCATAGCATTAGGGCTGTGTGTGAGGTCATCAGCGGCTGGTAGCAGGGAAGTTCGGGCGCCCTCGTTTAGGGAAAATTATTTTACTGTTGGGGGTCCCCACAACTTGGGAAATTTCATCAAGGGGTCACGGCACTAGAAAGGTTGAGAACCACTGATGTAGAGAAAAGTGGTTGTAGCTACAGACAATAAATACCTTGGTTGGTAGAAATTATGTACAGCAAAGCTCACAGATTATGTCAAGAGTATGTAAGCTAAAACATAAGGGAGAAAAACCCCAGTGCAATAGGAGGCAGAAATGCTTCAGCATGGGTGGGAGGAAGAAAAATGCCCTGCAGTGGGTGGTCAGCGGGAGGAAAAATTCCCCATTGTCAGTGGTCAGTTGGAGGACATTTGCCCCAATAGTCAATGGGAGGCCCTGTAAATACAAGAACAAAACCCACTGAATACAGGACATATCCCCTTACAGAAGTGAAAGCATGAACAGCTTGTTTATTAAACTTTTTTGATATTGGTAGAAAGACAGAAGGTATAAAAGAGACATTCCACTGGCCACAGCCCAGAAAAAATGGGAAAATTAAAGAGGTAAAAAAATTAAAGTAGCCTGTTGTACAAATATACAGTACTGTATATAGAATACAGAAGTTGTAGCCAACCCTGGCCCTTCTTCTCCTTCTCCAATCCAAGCGCTTATGGTGTCAGTGAAAATTAAGGGGATGTACAATACACCTCCCTCAAAATAATCAAACTGTTGCCAAATAAGGCTGAAGCTGCTAACGTTCAACCTGCTAGATAGCAGGTATCAAATACATATAAAAACAAGTCAAACAAGGCAGCGCTACATATAAATTGACACTTATCAACTTAAAAATAACTTAAAAATATGCTTATCAATGATAAAGAGCATGTGCAAATAGCATTAGTTATAAGGAAAAATAGGTGATTAATCCAAAAGTCAATATCAAGTGAAAATCCAGTCAGGTTATAGATCCCATCATCTGTCGTGGATGACGAAACGCGTCAATGTTGGTCCAAGCGACTGCCAATAGTGACGTCAGTACATAGACTGGGACAAGCGCTCGCAAGTGAACAGTACAGCAGTACAGAGCGAGGTAGGAGATGCCGCCTGGTAGCTCATCCCGTCTGGACGTATATGGATGTCAATAGGATATATTGCCTGTTGTGATTTTAAACATTGTAAGTGCATTTCTTAAAAGGGCGCTCGGTTTGTTTGAAATAAAAGTATTTTAAACGGAATTACGCTATGGATTTTTATTTATTTTGCCTCAGCATGAGTGCATTAGTGTGACATCCAACCCATGTGCTGCAGAGTGAGAGTGCTGTATATAAGTGAGTTTAGTTTATGTGTCAGTCTGCCCCCACTCTGATTCCATTCTGCCTATCTTCTGTAATATAGAGACTCATCTCCCATATTTTATGGTTTGAATTGATACATTTATAGTCAAGCAGAAATAATTGATCATTTGTTGGTGTGGTGCAAGAGAGTCTTTTCAGGACTCATTTATAGTGATATGTACTGTTTTTGTCAAGTAGCAGTTATGGGCAACCACACAGATAACATTTGGTAAAAATGGATAATTGGAGATGGAAGAATATATTAAAGGGGTTGTAAAGGTTTGTGTTTTTTAACCTTAATGCATCCTATGCATTAAGGTGAAAAAACACCTCGCTGTCACGGGCCCCATAGCCCCCCCCATTTTACTTACCTGAGCCCGTTCACCTGCTGTGCGCATCCCCCGGCGTCCTCTTCTCCACTGAGTCTGGCCGTTGATTGCATAGATTGGTAGCAGCGCAGCCATTGGCTCCCGCTGCTGTCAATCACATCCAATGACGTGGCCGCCGGGGGGGGCGGGACCGAGTCATACGTCTATGGACGCCAAGTGTATGACAAGGGAGCGCGCCCGCAAGCTAACCCCCTCGGGAAAGAGCTTCCCAGAGGGGGTTAGCTTTAGAAGACCAGGATAGGGCCCACTCTGTGCAAAATGAACTGCACAGTGGAGGTAAGTATGACATGTTTGTTATTTTTTTTTAAAAATCGAACCTATACAACCCCTTTAAACACTACTTGGGCCTTTCCCCTTCTCTTTTATGCATGTTGCAACATAATTTTATGCTAATTTCCCAATATGGATTGCTTTAGAGTTTTTACCAAGAAAAAAAATAGAAATGGTTTACATGCTATTATCCCCTTTTCTGATATAAATACACATCCACAATGGAATCCAGATAATAATGCTATAGGGCAGTGATGGTGAACCTTGGTAGCCCAGCTGTTTTGGAACTACATTTCCCATGATGCTGAACTATACTGCAGAGTGCATGGGCATCATGGGAAATGTAGTTCCAAAACATCTGGGGTGCCAAGGTTCGCCATCACTGCTATAGGGTAATATGTGTTTTTTTCCTAAGGCCTGTGAGGCAAAATACTTATGGCTTTGCCAATGTCCCTGTTTTACAACTTGTCTTGGAAACACTGGGCATTTAAGGAAGTGAGTTTTAATTGTCTTGTGCTGTGCTGTGTAGTTTATCGGTAGGGCTAGAAACAGATCTTGTGGCCACAAAAGTTTTTAATGGAGCAATAACCAAAGCAGCACAAGCAGCAGCAAGTGTAATGGATGGGAGCCTGCTGCATGAAAACATTGTGGCTATACAAGTATGTTAGTATAAATCAGTGCTTTTATGAGAGAATCCATGTGCTTGCATAAGGAAGAGTTGGCTGAAAGTCAGAATTTATCCAAGACTCATTGATTTTGACTAGGAACTTTATTTCCACAGTTGCGATGGACAGTGGACAATATTTCAATTAGTATTCTTTTCAAGAAGTTGATTTTTGAATAGTCAGGTTCCTCACAGAAGACAGTACATAATTACACACACACAAAAAAACATTGTACACGCTGGATTTTTCAATGACAAAATCCTGGAAACAGAATCCAGGTCCGATCCGCCTTTGGTCTCCCAGGACCCCAGCTGAGCTCTGTAATCCAGTCCAGAGCTTCTAGCTTGCCTGCTCCCCAGACCACACCCCTCCCTACGCTGCTCTCATTGGCTGGAGGAGAGAAGTGCGCGGATTAGCAGTCGGGAACAGAAGCTTGTGGAGGTAAGAGGCACGCTACTGTGTAGGAGAGTTCTCTCATGTGGGCACACATTAGAACAGGCACACTGACACTCCATTCGGCCTACCAGCACGGACAGAAAACTTTTATAATGTAAATGATCTCCTAACACCCCTCCCCCACCAACCTGAAGTGGGGATGGATGTTGAGAGGTGCTGCTCTGCTGCGCGCACCATTCACAAGAAGAAGAAGCGGAAGGAGACCCACCGCGGATGAGAAGAGGCACATTAGAGGCAGATTAGGGGACTTTCGCATAGCAACGGGCATTTCGGGTGAGTATAAAAAAAATTCTATAAATTTTTTTCTTTTTTTTTTAGGATTTTTTATGTAATTTTTTTTTCTGGGTGAACCTCCGCTTTAAGGTAAAAAATCTTATTTCTCTTATCGTCAATGGACTGACACAGCTCTAATACTGAAACACGTGGGTATATGCCCCTGCTCGCAAGAGAAGATCTAGGCAGAATGTTAGATGTTAGAAACATACATTCTAGAAAAAACCAGAGCTGAACAGCCCCGCCCAGGGGGGCGGTCCCTCCAGACATAACCCTCCTACCTGCAGCTAGCATCCTCAGTTTTTTTTCTGCCTAGCAGAAGGAGAAGACGTGGTTCTCTCAGGAGCCAGTCTCCTGGAAGATTTTATTTTTATTCCTTTGGGAATTGTATTATTTTATTTTTGAGGGGTACCTCAAGCGGACGCTGTCTACCTTGGTTCTTTTCAATCTTTTCTTTTACACAGCTTCCTCACGCGTCGAGAGCAGCATGGATGATGCAGTGGTACACAGTGCCCCCCCCTGTTGGTGGGGGGGGGGACTTTATTCATTTATTTCTATAGTCCCTGTGAGCTTTCTGTGTGATGTCTCTGAGGCAACAACAGTCTCTGCACCTGTGGTTTCCCACCATTTCCTGGGGAACGCTCTGACCTCTGACAGGACCACGGTCTGGGGTGTCAGAGGTTACCTTTTACCTACACTGGATACATTCACAGTGTATGTATGTGTTATTGATCTCTGTGTCTGCGTGGGTTTCATCCCACGTTCCAGTACTGTTCTTCCGTCCTTGTGTCCTCACCCATCGCATCCCTGAGAGTTTGCGCTTCATACATTGGATGTGGTACGAGCCTTACGGGTGTACCTGTCTGCTACTGTTTCCTTTTGGAAGTCTGACTCACTGTTTGTGTCTGTCTCTGGTCCAAAACAGGGCCAAGCGGTGTCGTCTGCCACTTTTTCGAGGTGGATCAGACAGACCGTTATACAGGCCTATGCCCTTAAGGGACGGGCGCCTCCCTTTCCGGTTACGGCGCATTCTAGCAGGGCAATTGGTGCTTCCTGGGCTTTCCGACATCAAGCGTCGGTTGCACATGTGTGCAAGGCGGCGACCTGGTCGTCCATTCATACCTTTTCTAAGTTCTATAAGGTTGATGTGGCTGCATCTTCGGATGCTTCCTTTGGCCGCAAGGGTTGCAGGCCGCTGTTTAAAGTTGCAACTCCTCCATTGAGGAGTTCTGCTTGTTTGGAGTGGAGTTTGTTTTTTCCTTTACTACTGCTCCCACCCTTTTCTGATACTGCTTTGGGACGTCCCACATGTTTCAGTATTAGAGCTGTGTCGGTCCATGGACAATAAGAGAAAATAGGATTTTTATACTCACCGTAAAATCCTTTTCTCTGACGTCCATGGACTGACACAGCACCCACCCTTCTTTTAAGGTTTGTACTGCTTTGTTACGAACTGAGGCTGCTAGCTGCAGGTAGGAGGGTTATGTCTGGAAGGACTGCCCTCCTGGGCGGGGCTGTTCAGCTCTGTTTTTTTCTAGAATGTATGTTTCTAACATCTAACATTCTGCCTAGATCTTCTCCTGCGAGCAGGGACATATACCCACGTGTTTCAGTATTAGAGCTGTGTCAGTCCATGGACGTCAGAGAAAAGGATTTTACGGTGAGTACAAAAATCCTATTTTTTGTTATTTTCTATATAATAAGGGCATATTTTTTAGTCTAATCGCCCTCTGCCTCCAACATCCCCCTCTGCTGTGCCACCATCACCCCCTGACTCAACCCCCTTCTGCCTCCATCCCCCCTCTCTGCCTCCATCTCCCCCTCTGCCTCCATCCCCCCTGTGGTGCCATCACCCCCTGACTCCATCCCAATCTGCCACCATCACCCCCTGCCTTTACCACCCTCTGCGGTGCCACCATCACCCCCTGACTCCACCCCCCTCTGCGGTGCCACCATCCCCCCTGCCTCCATCCCCCTCTGCCTCCATCGCCCCCTCTCCCTCCAACATCCCCCTCTGCCTCCACCCCCCCTTGCCACCATCGCCCCCCTGCGGTGCCACCATCAACTCCTGCCTCTACCACCCTCTGCGGTGCCACCATCACCCCCTGACTCCACCCCCCTCTGCCACCATCACCCCCTGACTCCACCCCCTGACTCTGCCACCATCACCCCCTGACTCCACCCCCTGACTCTGCCACCATCACCCCCTGCCTCCATCTCCCCTGCGGTGCTATCACCCCCTGACTTCATCCCAATCTGCCACCATCACCCCCTGCCTCTACCACCCTCTGAGGTGCCACCATCACCTCCTGACTCCACCCCCTCTGCCACCATCACTCTCTGCCTCCATCCCCCTCTGCCTCCACCCCCCCTGCCACCATCGCCCCCTGCAGTGCCACCATCACCACCTGACTCCATCCCAATCTGCCACCATCACCCCTTGCCTCTACCACCCTCTGCATTGCCACCATCACCCCCTGACTCCACCTCCCTCTGCCACCATCACCCCCTCTGCCACCATCACCCCCTGACTCCACCCCCTCTGCGTTGCCACCATCCCCCCTGCCACCACACCCCCCTCGACTCCATCCCCTCCTGCCTCCGACCCCCCCTGCCTCCATCGCCCCCTCTCCCTCTAACATCCCCCTCTGCCTCCACCCCCCTGCCACCATCGCCCCCCCTGCGGTGCCACCATCAACCCCTGCCTCTACCACCCTCTGCGGTGCCACCATCACCCCCTGACTCCACCCCCTCTGCCACCATCACCCCGACTCCACCCCCTGACTCTGCCACCATCACCCCCTGACTCCACCACCCTCTGCCACCATCACCCCCTGACTCCACCCCCTGCCTCCATCCCCCCTCTGCCACCGTCACCCTCTCTGCCACTGTCACCCCCTCTGCCACCGTCACCCCCTGACTCCACCCCCCTCTGCGGTGCCTTCATCCCCCCTCTGCCACCATCACCACCTGGCCCCTGCGGCCTGCCACCATCACCTGCTGTCACCGTTGGCTGGGCTGTCACTCCATCCCCGACTCCCCCGTGGACTCTGGAATATGCATTGTCTGGATGCAGGGCTCCTCCATTCTGCCACTGCGTACTGCTCAGCCTCCGAGTCCTGCTCCAGTGCTCCTGGTTACACATTTTAAATGATGGCGCGCCTGGCGGGATGTGCTAATATATTACTCGCCTCGCCAGTAAAGCGCGGCACAGCCTCTGTGAAATCCGTCCCCCCCGCCGGAAGAATACAGGATCTGCTCAGCAAGCTCCGGAACTGCGCATGTGCAGTTCCAAGCTGGACCGGTCATGGCTATTGTTACTGGGGCATTTATGTGCAGGGGAAAAAGTGCCAGTTTTTAACGGGTGGTTGGCAACACTGGCTTAGAGGCTTGGAGCAGAGAGGGAGTGCTGAGCGTGCCTCCCCTATACATCTGAGAGCCCCGCCCTGGACCAGTTAGAGCCCCACCCCTACTGCAGGAAAGCCCCACCACCTACTGTGGAAAGCTTCTGAGAGCAGGAGGTGAGCCCGCTGGCCTGGTAGGTCTTTCTTCCAATAGTTACACACTCAATGTTATACTATGTCATTTCCTGTAGTTACAGCTGCAGTCTCTGGGCATTTCCTGTAGTCACAGCCGCAGTCTCTGGGCATTCCCTGTAGCAATGGAACACACATGTCCTTAGGGTCAGTTCACGCTATAGAAACGCAGTCCGGATGCGTTCCAGATGCTTTTCTGCATGCGCGTTTTTGATGCAGTCCAGTGCATTTTTTCCCCCTCTTATTTTCTTAACCTTAAAGTGGATGTAAACCCACTCTCATCCTTTCTAAACTACTGCCATAGTGCTGATCTATAAGGATATAGATGCCTCCTGCATGTATCCTTATCTGTTATATGTCTCCCCTCTGTCTGTTATAAGAACTGAAAAACTGCAGATTCTGTGGGTGGATCTGTTGTCAGTAGACTCCCCGCTCACCTCTACACTCCCCTTGTCAACATGCATTTCCTCAGGCGTATTCCTTCTGCCAGGGGCGTACCTAGAGCATTTGGCACCCGGGGCGGATCCTATATATGGCACCCCCCCACCTTAAAATGTAAAAACACCCCACTGTGCCCCGGCATACCTCTGTATCCTTCAATATCTCTTTGTCACTACTGTGTACCCCCTCTCCACAACTGCACCTCTTGACCCCTTTACATTACACAGCACCTTGCACCTCTGGACCCCTTTATATTACACAGCACCCTGCACCTCTGGACCCCTTTATATTACACAGCACCTTGCACCTCTGGACCCTTTACATTACCACTGCACCTTGCATCTCTGGACCCTTTTACATTACACTGCACCTTGCATCTCTGGACCCCTTTACATTACACAGCACCCTGCACCTCTGGACCCCTTTACATGAAACAGCACCCTGCACCTCTGGACCCCTTTACATGAAACAGCACCCTACACCTCTGAACCCTTTTACATTAAACTGCACCTTGCATCTCTGGACCCCTTTACATTACACAGCACCTTGCATCTCTGGACCCCTTTACATTACACAGCACCTTGCACCTCTGAACCCCTTTACATTACACAGCACCCTGCACCTAAGGATCTCTTTACATTACACAGCACCCTACACCTCTGGACCCCTTTACATTACACAGCACTCTGGACCCCTTTACATTACACAGCCCTTGCACCTCTGGACCACTTTACATTACACAGCCCTTGCACCTCTGGACCCCTTTACATTACACAGCACCTTGCACCTCTGGACCTCTTTACATTACACAGCACCCTGCACCTCTGGACCCCTTTACATTACACAGCACCTTGCACCTAAGGACCTCTTTACATTACACAGCACCCTGCACCTCTGGACCCCTTTACATGAAACAGCACCCAACACCTCTGGACCCCTTTACATTACACAGCACCCTGCACCTCTAAACCCCTTTACATTATACAGCACCATGCACCCCTTTACATTACACAGCCCCCCACAGACACCCCCCTACAGTGCAGACCCCCTTCCCCCTACAGTGCAGATCTCCCACAGTGCAGACCCCCACAGTACAGGCACCCCTACAGTGCAGACCCCCCCCCACAGTTCAGACACCCCCTACAGTGCAGACCCCCCAGTACAGACAACCCTACAGTGCAGACCCCCACCCCCCCCAGTACAGACACCCCTACAGTGCAGACCCCCCCAGTACAGACACCCCTACAGTGCAGACCTCCACCCCGCCACAGTACAGACACCCCTACAGTGCAGACCCCCCAGTACAGACACCCCTACAGTGCAGACCCCCACCCCCCCTCCCACAGTACAGACACCCCTACAGTGCAGACCCCCCACAGTACAGACCCCCCACAGTACAGAGACCCCTACAGTGCAGACCCCCACAGTACAGAGACCCCTACAGTGCAGACCTCCACAGTACAGAGACCCCTACAGTGCAGACCCCCACAGTACAGAGACCCCTACAGAGCAGACCCCCACAGTACAGAGACCCCTACAGAGCAGACCCCCCACAGTACAGAGACCCCTACAGAGCAGACCCCCACAGTACAGAGACCCCTACAGTGCAGACCCCCACAGTACAGAGACCCCTACAGTGCAGACCCCCACAGTACAGAGACCCCTACAGTGCAGACCCCCACAGTACAGACACCCCTACAGAGCAGACCCCCACAGTACAGACACCCCTACAGTGCAGACCCCCACAGTACAGACACCCCTACAGTGCAGACCCCCACCCCCCACAGTACAGACACTCCTACAGTGCAGACCCCCACAGTACAGACACCCCTACAGTGCAGACCGCCACCCCCCACAGTGCAGACACCCCTACAGTGCAGACCCCCACAGTACAGACACCCCTACAGTGCAGACCCCCACCCCCCACAGTACAGAGACCCCTACAGTGCAGACCCCTACAGTGCAGACCCCTACAGTGCAGACCCCTACAGTGCAGAGACCCCTACAGAGCACACCCCCACAGTACAGAGACCCCTACAGAGCAGACCCCCCACAGTACAGAGACCCCTATAGTGCAGACTCCCCTACAGTACAGAGACCCCTACAGTGCAGACCCCTTACAGTGCAGACCCCCACAGTACAGAGACCCCTACAGTGCAGACCCCCACAGTACAGAGACCCCTACAGTGCAGACCCCCACAGTACAGAGACCCCTACAGAGCAGACCCCCACAGTACAGAGACCCCTACAGAGCAGACCCCCACAGTACAGAGACCCCTACAGAGCAGACCCCCACAGTACAGAGACCCCTACAGAGCAGACCCCCACAGTACAGAGACCCCTACAGTGCAGACCCCCACAGTACAGAGACCCCTACAGTGCAGACCCCCACAGTACAGACACCCCTACAGTGCAGACCCCCACAGTACAGACACCCCTACAGTGCAGACCCCCACCCCCCACAGTACAGACACTCCTACAGTGCAGACCCCCACAGTACAGACACCCCTACAGTGCAGACCCCCACCCCCCACAGTGCAGACACCCCTACAGTGCAGACCCCCACAGTACAGACACCCCTACAGTGCAGACCCCCACCCCCCACAGTACAGAGACCCCTACAGTGCAGACCCCTACAGTGCAGACCCCCACAGTACAGAGACCCCTACAGAGCAGACCCCCACAGTACAGAGACCCCTACAGAGCAGACCCCCACAGTACAGAGACCCCTACAGAGCAGACCCCCACAGTACAGAGACCCCTATAGTGCAGACTCCCCTACAGTACAGAGACCCCTACAGTGCAGACCCCCACAGTACAGAGACCCCTTACAGTGCAGACCCCCACAGTACAGACACCCCTACAGTGCAGACCCCCACAGTACAGAGACCCCTACAGTGCAGACCCCCACAGTACAGAGACCCCTACAGTGCAGACCCCCACAGTACAGAGACCCCTACAGTGCAGACCCCGACAGTACAGAGACCCCGACAGTACAGAGACCCCTACAGTGCAGACCCCGACAGTACAGAGACCCCTACAGTGCAGACCCCGACAGTACAGAGACCCCTACAGAGCAGACCCCCACAGTACAGAGACCCCTACAGAGCAGACCCCCACAGTACAGACACCCCTACAGTGCAGACCCCCACAGTACAGACACCCCTACAGTGCAGACCCCCATCCCCCACAGTACAGATACCCCTACAGTGCAGACCCCCCACAGTACAGACACCCCTACAGTGCAGACCCCCACAGTACAGACACCCTAACAGTGCAGACCCCCACCCCCCACAGTACAGACACCCCTACAGTGCAGCCCCATAATGTACCTCAGTCAGATAAGCGCGGGACATGCACAGAACTGGTCAGGGGACGGTCCGGTCCCCTCCCCCTGTGTAGGGAGGAGGAGGGGGAGGCGGCTTCACTGAGCACTCTGCTCGGCTGAGACAGCCGAGACTGAACAGAGCCGCTCAGCCGCGGTCATGAGAGAAGGGGATCGCTGCGGGTCCTGGGTGTCACTCGGCTCGCAACCCCCCTCCCCCTCCTTGCAAAGCCACTACAGGCTCTTCCTGTCACCGCCGCGATGCCGCGGCTTAAACCCACCCGCCCTGCTGTCTTTACTTCAGCTGCGGAGGGGGGGGGGGCGCCGGCCTGACACCCCCCCAGTGTGTGTCACCCGTGGCGGCCCGCTAGTGCACGAGATATGTAAATAACCTGTCACTCAAAGCAAGGGGGCGGAACGGACAAAGGCATTTCAATGTTTGTCCATTTTATCTCTCTGAACAATAAGAGGATTGCTCAGAGCTGGATTAACTCTTTGTGGCAAGACCTGGCACAAATGATAGGAAATCTTATACTCTACATTGTGACAGCAAAAAAAAATAAAAATTGGGTTTACATCCACTTTAAATAAGGTCATGTGTGTTTCGGTGCGTTTTTGTGCATTCCTGTGCATTTCAGTGTGTTTTTGATGCATTTTACAGTGTTCCAGTACAGGCCGGTGCAGGAAAAATGCAGAATGTTCTACTGTAGCAAATTGGATCATGCTCTGCTGGGGTTTTTTGCCTTCCTCTGGATCAACTTTGGGTATAGAATTGGGTATATGGGATTGTACGATATATTTTTTTAAATTTTTTTATGGTTGAACTGGATGGACTTGTGTCTTTTTCAACCTGACTAACTATGTAACTATGTAACTTGCCATTGAAAACCATATAACCTACCTTCCATGCGTTTTTGATGTAGAAAAAAAACAGGACTGCATGTGGTGTGAACTGGCCATTAGGTTACGAAAAAAGGTGGGGGGGGGGGGGAGAAGCGCTGGACTGCATCAAAATCGGGCCAAAACATGCCTGCAGAAAAGCATCCGGAACGCATCCGAACTGCGTTTCTATGGTGTAAACTGGCCCTTAATATGGCTGTTGGGTGTATACTCTGTTTTTAAGATTGAGGGCCGGTTCACACCACAAAAACGCACTCCAGATCTGTTCCGGATGCGTTTCTGCATGCACGTTTTTGGTGCGTTTCCGGATGCATTGCAGGTGCTTTTTTTTTTTATTATTATACTAGGGTCCAGTGCGTTCTTGATGCGTTTTACTGCGTTCCAGTACAGTCCAGTGCAGGGAAAATGCAGCATGTTCTACTTTTTTTTTTTTTTTTTCTGGAACTGACTGCACTGGTGTGAACTATGCCATTGGAAACCTGCTTTCCATGCGTTTTTGATGCAGAACAAAAACGCACTGGACTGCATGTGGTGTGAACTGGCCCTAAAGAGTACTATTTTGGGCCCAGCGTGGTCCACGTAAAGCAACTCTATTTTATATGGGATATGTTACTGTTTTTACAATTATGTTGGCCAAAGATTGGCCGTGTGTTATATACAGTGCCTTGCGAAAGTATTCGGCCCCCTTGAACTTTTCATCATTTTGCCACATTTCAGGCTTCAAACATAAAGATATAAAATTTAAATTTTTTGTGAAGAATCACCAACAAGTGGGACACAATTGTGAAGTGGAACGAAATCTATTGGATATTTTAAACTTTTTTAGCAAATAAAAAAAACTGAAAAGTGGTGCGTGCAAAATTATTCGGCCCCTTTACTTTCAGTGCAGCAAACTCACTCCAGCAGTTCAGCGAGGATCTCTTAATGATCCAATGTTGTCCTAAATGACTGATGGTGATAAATAGAATCCACCTGTGTGTAATCAAGTCTCTGTATAAATGCACCTGCTCTGTGATAGTCTCAGGGTTCTGTTGAAAGCGCAGAGAGCATCATGAAGACCAAGGAACACACCAGGCAGGTCCGTAATACTGTTGTGGAGAAGTTTAAAGCCGGATTTGGATACAAAAAGATTTCCCAAGCTTTAAACATCCAAGGAGCACTGTGCAAGCGATCATTTTGAAATGGAAGGAGTATCAGACCACTGAAAATCTACCAAGACCCTGGCTGTCCCTCTAAACTTTCAGCTCAGACAAGGAGAAGACTGATCAGAGATGCAGCCAAGAGGCCCATGATCACTCTGGATGAACTGCAGAGAACTACAGCTGAGGTGGGAGAGTCTGTCCACAGGACAACAATCAGTCGTACACTGCACAAATCTGGCCTTTATGGAAGAGTGGCAAGAAGAAAGCCATTTCTCAAAGATATCCATAAAAAGTCTCATCTAAAATTTGCCACAAGCCACCTGGGAGACACACCAAACATGTGGAAGAAGGTGCTCTGGTCTGATGAAACCAAAATCGAACTTTTTGGCCACAATGCAAAACGATATGTTTGGCGTAAAAGCAACACAGCTCATCACCCTCAACACACCATCCCCACTGTCAAACATGGTGGTGACAGCATCATGGTTTGGGCCTGCTTTTCTTCAGCAGGGACAGGGAAGATGGTTAAAATTGAGGGGAAGATGGATGCAGCCAAATACAGGACCATTCTGGATGAAAACCTGTTGTAGTCTGCAAAAGACCTGAGACTGGGACGGAGATTTATCTTCCAACAAGACAATGATCCCAAACATACAGCAAAATCTACAAAGGAATGGTTCACAAATAAACATATCCAGGTGTTAGAATGGCCAAGTCAAAGTCCAGACCTGAATCCAATCGAGAATCTGTGGAAAGAGCTGAAAACTGCTGTTCATAAACGCTCTCCATCCAACCTCACTGAGCTCGAGCTGTTTTGCAAGGAAGAATGGGCAAGAATTTCAGTCTCTCGATGTGCAAAACTGATAGAGACTTACCCCAAGAGACTTACAGCTGTAATCGCAGCAAAAGGTGGCTCTACAAAGTATTAACGCAAGGGGGCCGAATAATTTTGCACGCCCCACTTTTCATTTTTTTCTTAGTTAAAAAAGTTTCAAAAATCCAATAGATTTCGTTCCACTTCACAATTGTGTCCCACTTGTTGGCGATTCTTCACAAAAAATTAAAATTTTATATCTTTATGTTTGAAGCCTGAAATGTGGCAAAAGGATGAAAAGTTCAAGGGGGCCGAATACTTTCGCAAGGCACTGTACATTCAGTATGTATTCAATGTTACTTTGAAAAGTGCCTGTTAAAATTGTATATTGAAAATGAATAAATAAATCCTTTAAAAAAAAATTGAATAATAAAATAAAAAAAACGTCAAAATAGTGGCAGTTGGCGACACTGCTGAAAAGATATAACTGATTTGATGATGGAGGAAACTACAGAAAGCGCCATGACAACAGAGGTAAAGTGTAAATCTTTTCTGCCAGAGGCGTAACTAGAACCTTCAGGGCCCGGTGCAAGAACCATGATGTGACCCCCTGACCCATCCTTCCATCCGAGCACCAGGCTTCCAATTTTCGGAGGGCATCCATGGACATCCTTCCAGAACCCAGCGAAAATCACAGCAGCCCTTTACAATGTGATCAGCTGATCACATGTAAATAGACTGCCCACTGTCGTCCCATATACTGTTCCCCCCCCCACTGTATACTGCCCACTGTAATCCCCATATAGTTCTCCCCCCCCCCCACACTGTATACTGCCCACTGCCATCCCCATATAGCGCTCCCTCCCACTATATACTGCCCACTGCCATCCCCATATAGTGCTCCCCCCCACTGTATACTGCCCATTGCCATCCCCATATACTGCCCCCCCCACGGTACACTGTCGTCCCCATATACTGCCCCCCCCCCCCACTGTCATCCCCATTCATGGATACTGAACCTCCAGAAGTCGGTGTTAGTGCTGACCCAGCGCCTAGAGTACCTGGGGTTGATTCTGGACTCCTCGGAGGCAAGAGTCTTTCTTTTCTTAGAGAAGTTGCAGACACTCCAGTCGGCAGTCAGGTTGTAGACATCCCGCAAATGGTCGTCTCTCCGTTACTGCATGCGAGTTTTGGGCCTCATGGTAGCCTCTTTCGAGGCAGTACCGTATGCCCAATTTCACACTCGGATCTTGCAGATGGAGATTCTCTCCAAATGGAACAAATCTCCGTTGTCTCTGGATCATCAGATTCAGTTAAGTCACCTTGTCAGGTCTTCTTTGAGTTGGTGGCTGAGATCCCCGGCTCTTCGGTCCGGGAAGTCCTTCCTCCCTTTTCATTGGACGGTGATCACGACGGATGCCAGCCTGACCAGTTGGGGGGAAGTCTGGGGGGTTCAGGCGGCTCAGGGCCGCTGGTCCCCGACCGAATCCCAACTGTCGATCAATGTTCTGGAACTCCGGGTGATCAGGCTGTGCCTCTCCAAGTGGTCTCGGAGACTGCAGGGGTGTCCAGTCAGGATCCAGTCAGACAACTCCACGGCTGTGGCGTACGTCAACCATCAAGGAGGTACAAGAAGTTTGGCTGCCCCATCGGCAGTTTACATCCCAGGCGTGGAAAACTGGCAGGCGGACTATCTGAATCGCCAGATGCTGGACCACGGGGAATGGTCGTTACATCCGGAGGTTTTTCAACTCCTTTGTCGGAGATGGGGCACGTCGGATGTGGATCTGCTAGCCTCTCGACTCAATCGCATGGTGTCGAGGTTCGTGAACAGGTCAGACGCGTTGGTGGCCCTGTAAAGTCAGTATCGGTTAATTTATGCCTTTCCCCCACTGAAGTTGCTTCCTCGTCTACTCCGCAGGGTAGAGACCGAGGGAATTCAGGTGATTCTCATCGCCCCAAATTGGCCCAGGCGTCCCTGGTACGCCGATCTAGTGAGCCTGGTGGCGGACATGCCCTGGCGACTACCAATGAGGTAGGACCTTCTCTCGCAAGGTCCCCTGCTTTACAGTCGCTGGCTTTAATGGTGTGGCTATTGAAAGCCAGGTACTGAGGGACCGGGGCCTGACGGATTCAGTAATTTCAACTATGTTGAGAGCATGAATATCTTCTTCTTGGAAGATCTACCATCGAACATGGAGAGCCTACATCTCTGTGTGAGGAGATGGAATGGCGTCCGCGGACTTATTTGGTTTCCAGGATCCTGCTGTTTTTATAGCGCAATTTGCTACAGCAGGGGAAAAAATTCCTTCCTGATCCCCCGAGAGGCAATCGGATATTCCTCGGATCAACTTTACCTATAAATGTCAGTACCCAGTTATATTATGTACATTTAAGAAAGAATCCAGGCCCTTCTTAAAGCAATCTACTGAGCTGGCCAGAACCACCTCTGCAGGGAGTCTATTTCACATTTTCACAGCTCTTACTGTGAAGAAACCTTTCCATATTTGGAGGTGTAATCTCTTTTCCTCTAGACGCAAAGAGTGCCCCCTTGTCCTTTGTGTTGACCGTAAAGTGAATAACTCAACACCAAGTTCACTATATGGACCCCTTATATATTTGTACATGTTGATCATATCCCCCCTTAATCTCCTCTTCTCAAGAGTGAATAAATTCAGTTCCTCTAATCTTTCCTCATAGCTGAGCTCCTCCATGCCTCTTATCAGTTTGGTTGCCCTTCTATGCACTTTCTCCAGTTCCCCAATATCCTTTTTGAGAACTGGTGCCCAAAACTGAACTGCATATTCCAGATGAGGTCTCACTAATGATTTGAACAGGGGCAAAATTATATCTCTCTCTCTCTGGAGACCATACCTCTCTTAATACAAGAATGGACTTTGCTCGCTTTGGAAACCGCAGCTTGGCATTGCATGCCATTATTGAGCTTATGATCTACTAAAACCCCCAGATCCTTCTCCACTATGGATCCCCCCAGTTGTACTCTCCCTAGCATGTATGATGCATTCATATTCTTAGCCCCCAAGTGCATAACTTTACATTTATCAACATTAAACCTCATCTGCCACATAGTAGCCCAATTAGACAGAGCATTGAGGTCGGCTTGTAAATTGGTGACATCATGTAAGGACGTTATTCCACTGCATAGCTTAGTGTCATCTGCAAAGACAGAAATGTTACTTTTGATCTCAGACCCAATATCATTTATAAAGATATTAAAAAGTAAGGGTCCCAGCACTGAACCTTGGGGTACACCACTGATAACCTTGGACCATTCAGAGTAAGAATCATTAACCATGACTCTCTGAATTCTGTGTTTTAGCCAGTTTTCTATCCATTTACAAACTGATATTTCCAATCCTTTAGACTTTACCTTGCACATGAGCCGTGTGTGGGGAACTGTATCGAACGCTTTTGCAAAATCCAAGTATACCACGTCCACAGCCACCCCTTTGTCCAAGGTCTTACTTACCTCTTCATAAAAATAAAATTAGGTTTGTCTGACAACTTCTGTCTTTCATGAATCCTTGCTGTCTGTTGCTTAACACTCACTAGTAAGTACGTTTGTGTAAGGGGTTAGACATGTGGCTTCTCCGGTGCGCCCACCACTACCTCCGTGGGATTTGAATCTGGTGCTCTCGGCGCTTCAGAAACCTCCTTTTGAGGACATTAGGGAAATTCCTCTTTTGACACTCTCTCAGAAGGTGGCCTTCCTGGTAGCCATCACATCCATTAGGAGGGTTTCTGAATTGGCGGCCTTGTTATGCAAGTCTCCATATTTGGTCCTCCATAAGGACAAAGCGGTGCTACGCCCGCAGCCTTCTTTTCTTCCAAAAGTGGTTTCGGCCTTTCACCTGAATGAGGACATTGTGCTTCCATCGCATTCCAAGGAGGTTGCGCTACATTCCTTGGACGTGGTGCGTGCCCTGCGGGTGTACCTGTCTGCCACGGCTCCGTTTCGGAGGTCTGACTCACTGTTTGTGTCGATGTCTGGTCCGCAGAAGGGCCTGGCGGTCTCGTCGGCTACCATTTCTCGGTGGATCAGGCAGACTGTCATTCAGGCCTATGCCCTTAAAGGGCGGGCACCTCCCTTTCCCGTTAAGGCGCATTCGACCAGGGCTATTGGTGCCTCTTGGGCTTTCCGACATCAAGCGTCTGTATCTCAAGTGTGTAAGGCGGCGACCTGGTCGTCCGTTCACACCTTTTCAAAATTTTACAAGGTTGATGTGAGTGCATCTTCGGATGCTAGCTTCAGCCGCAAAGTTTTGCAGGCGGATATTTAAGGTTGCAACTCCTCCGTTGAGGAGCTCTGCCTGTTTGGGGTGAAACTGGTTTCTTTTGATTGCTGTGCCCACCCCTCGTTTTTTTGATACTGCTTTGGGACGTCCCAACAGTCAAGATTGAAGGAGCTGTGTCCATCCATGGACGAAAATAGGATTTTCTCTTATCGTCCATGGACTGACACAGCTCTAATACTGTAAACGTGTGGGTATATGTCCCTGCTCGCAGGAGAAGATCTAGGCAGAATGTTAGATGTTAGAAACATACATTCTAGAACAAAACCAGAGCTGAACAGCCCCGCCCAGGGGGGCGGTCCCTCCGGACATAACCCTCCTACTTGCAGCCAGCAGCCTCAGTTTTTTTCTGCCTAGCAGAAGAAGACGTGGCTCTCTCAGGAGCCAGTCTCCTGGAAGATTTTATATTTTATTCCTTTAGGAATTTTCTTTTCTTTTTGAGACCTTCAATCAATTGTCGCCTGGGCAACAGGTTGGGTACACTGATCCTCACCTTGTGTGCGTGAGACTCAGTTCACGACATGCCCCATGACTCCAGGGGTGGCCAGGTTGCTTTTATGCTCCCGCAGTCCTCTCAAGACTGAACAGTACCTGACTGTATCTTTCGCGGTGGACCGGGCCGACAGCTACTCAGTACTACTCTGTGATAGGTCTGTCTGAAACAAGCCAGTGGGTCCCTCTGGGACGAGTAAGTAGTCTCTCCTGCTACAGGTGAGTACATGCTGGCTGTGTTTCTTATATGGGGGGTTTATCCCTGTCTCCCCCCTGTTATGCTGCTCTCTGCACCCTGTACTGGCGCTGTGCTGTATGGGGGTGCTTGGGGGTCACTCTGGCCTGGCGGGGGTGCTCATGTCTGTGTACTGGGAGAGGAGCAGTGTTCTGGTATGTGTGAATGTTTGGAGACTTCATGCGTGCGCCATTAGCGCTGTGTGGTGATTTTAAAAACTGCGCTCGGCTGCCATCTTGCCGTGGATCAATGACGCAGTATTACATGCGGCCGGCGGCCATTTTCTTGAAGCCGCGGCACTTTCGGCCTCTATTGCCGCGGCTGCGTCGCAAATCTCCTCATAATCTCCTCACACTCTCCTCAGGCTTCACTCGCGCTGCAGCGCAGTTACTTTCAGCGGAACTGAGCGGTCCTTATAAGGGTTGGTGAGTCCTCTGGGTATCCCCTCCTCAGCCTCAGCGCAGCCAGTGGGTGGACTGTATTATCCACTGTAATAGTGTATAAGGTCTCAGAGGGTGGCAGTATGGAGTCTGGTTCACCTGCTTCTCCACACTTGTCAGAGGCAACTGGCAGTGCTCCTGCACCTGCGGTCCCTATGGACCAGTTGTTGGCAGTCTTGGAATCATTCCTTGTCAGGATGGAAGCGGTGTGTGAGCGCAAGGGAGCTGTAAAGCGCCCCCTCCCCACACATTCTTCTGTAGGTGAGTGCTCTGTCTCAGATATGGGCCTAGCTACTGCTGCTCAGGACCCTAGCTCTGAGAATTTTTATGTTTTTGAACAGGACATTCCTTGTGAGGAAGACCCCAGTTCTGAACCAGTAACTGACAGGGTGCTTGTAAGTGAACTCATTGATGCTGTGAGGGACACTCTCAAGCTGAATGATGCGGTTGAGGAGCCTCAGGTGGAAGCTGTCTCCTTTGGTTCCTTTAAAGCCGTTTCTTCAAAAAAGGTCTTTCCATATGTGCCCTTTTTTGATGCATTCATTGACCAAGTCTGGGATAAGCCGCAGAAGACTTTGATGGTCCCGCAGTGCTTAGCCATAAGGTACCCCTTTGAGGAGGTCCTGGTTAAAAAGTGGGCTCTCCCTCCAGTGGTCGAACCCTCCGGTCGCCCGTTTGAATAAGGCTACCACGCTCCCAATGGAAGGGACTCCTGCATTTAGGGACCCCACTGACAGGAGGTCAGAAGTGGTGAGTAGAACTATGTTTGCCTTGTTGGGGTCTGCATTACACCCTATAGTGGCGGCGACCCTTGTGTCTCAGACACTCACAGGATGGGAAAAGATTTTGCACCAGATGGTGCAGGAGCATAATCTCCCTCCAGAGACCATTGCCCTGGCTCACCAACTTGCGCAGGGTTTAGTCTATGTGTGCGATGCCACTTTGAATGCGGCCCCTTTAATATCTGGGGCCTCTATCTCTGCTGTGGTGTTGCGTCGCCTTATCTGGCTGAAATGCTGGTCGGACGACCTAGCTTCCAAAAAGCTCCTGGCTGACTTGCCCTTTAAGGGCGGTAGACTGTTTGGGGCCGCCCTGGATGACATCATTAAGGATGTCACAGGGGGTAAGAGCACCTTCCTTCCTCAGTCCGTTAGGGGAAAGGAGCCCCACCGCAGGCCGGGCCCTTCCTTTCCGGCGAAGAAGACGTTTTTTCGTCAGTCAGAATCCACGGGTAAGCCCGCCCAGACTGAAAAAAGTGTGGCTGGGGGACAGAAGCGTCCCTGGATGCGTAAGCCTACCAAGCAGGCTTCCAGGCCCGCCACCGCATGAAGTCTTGCCCCTGCCCGACTCTGGGGTGTGAGGACGTCTTTGCAGGTTCACGATTCGGTGGACCTCCCGAATCTCCGACCGGTGGGTGTGCGAGGTGGTCACTTCGGGATACAGGATAGAGTTTCGCTCGTGGCCCCCAAACAGGTTCTTTCCCTCAAACCTCCCTCTCCTCCCTGCCCGTCGGGCGGCCCTCTTGGGGGCCGTACAGGATTTGCTCAGGTGCAGAGTAATTGTGCCGGTTCCATCACAAGAGAGGTTTCAGGGGTTTTACTCGTACCTGTTTGTTGTTCAAAAGAAGGACGGGGTCCAGTCAATCCTGGACCTCAAGGCCTTGAATGCCTATGTGAAGGTACAAAAATTCCGGATGGAATCCATTCGCACGGTGATTGCGACACTCCACCAAGGGGATTTTCTGGCGTCCTTGGATATCAAGGACACTTGCACATTCCAATCTGTGCAAGTCACCAGAAGTTTCTGCGCTTTGCCATAGACGAAGTACAATATCAGTTTGTGGCTCGTCCCTTCGGTCTAGCATCGGCACCACGGGTTTTCACCAAAGTGCTTGCCCCGGTTCTAGCTTTGCTGAGACAGCAAAGAATTGTTATCGTGGGCTATCTGGACGATCTCCTTCTAAGAGCAGAAGATGGCTCAGAGTTGGAGGAAAATGTGACAATAGTCAGTCAGACCCTCCGGGACTTCGGGTGGCTTCTGAACATGCAGAAGTCGGTTCTAGTCCCGACTCAATGTTTGGAGTATCTGGGTCTGATCCTGGACACTTCGGCAGCGAAGGTGTTTCTACCCTCGGAGAAGTTAGACACTTCAGTCGGCAGTACGGGTCCTGACGTCTCGAAAATGGTTGTCAATACGTTTCTGCATGAGAGTCCTGGGACTAATGGTGGCCTCCTTTCGAGGCTGTTTCGTATGCCCAATCACACTCGGGCATTGCAAAAGGGAATTCTGTCTATTTGGGACAAGTCCCCGTTGTCATTGGATCTTCAGATCCAGGTGAGTCACGCTGTCAAGGCGTCCCTGACGTGGTGGCTGAGATCCCCGGCTCTTCGGGCCGGGAAGTCGTTCCTCCCCATCCAGTGGACGGTGGTCACGACGGACGCCAGCCTGACGGGCTGGGGAGGAGGTTGGGGAGTCCTGTCAGCTCAGGGGCTCTCATCTACCAATCAACATTCTGGAATTGCGAGCGATCAGACTGTGTCTCTCCGCGTGGTCGAAGTGGCTACAGGGCCGCTTGATCAGAATCCAGTCGGACAACGCCACGGCCGTGGCGTATGTCAACCATCAGTGGGACACTCGGAGCTCGGCGGCGGCATCCGAGGTCGCCCACATCCTAAGGTGGGCAGAAAGAAGCGTGCCGGCCCTGTCGGCCGTTTACATTCCGGGCGTAGAAAACTGGCAGGCGGACTATCTGAGTCGCCAGTCCCTGGACCAGGGGGAGTGGTCCTTGCATCCGGAGATGTTTCAGCTCCTTTGTCGGTGGTGGGGCACGCCGGAGATGGACCTGATAGCGTCTCGACTCAATCGCAAGGTGTCGAGGTTTGTGGCCAGGTCCAGGGGACCCCTGGGCGGATGCCTCGGACGCGTTGGTGGCCCCGTGGGTCAGTATCGCTTGATATATGCTTACCCTCCGCTGCAGTTGCTTCCTCGTCTGCTGCGCAGGGTAGCGGCCGAGGGCATTCCGGTGATCTTCATTGCCCCGGATTGGCTTTGGCGTCACTGGTACGCCGATCTGGTACGTCTCATCGCGGACGTCCCTTGGCGACTGCCCATGAGGGAGGAACTTCTGTATCAAGGTCCTATCTTTCATCCTGCTTTACAGTCTCTGGTTTTAACGGCATGGCTATTGAGAGCCAGGTGCTGAAGGACCGAGGCCTTTCGGATTCAGTATTTTCAACCATGCTGAGGGCACGGAAGTCTTCTTCTAGAAAGATCTATCACCGTACCTGGAGAGCTTACATTGCTATGTGCGAAGAGCTAGACTGGCGTCCACGGACGTACTCTGTCCCCAGAATCTTGCGGTTCTTGCAGCGTGGTGTAGCCCAAAGGCTGGCTTTGAGCACAATTAAGGGTCAGATTTCGGCCTTGGCCGTTTTCTTTCAACGACCCCTGGCAGGTCATTCTTTAGTTAGCACTTTTGTGCAGGGGGTTCGCCATGTGATTCCCCCTGCCAAGCCTCCGCTCCCTCCTTGGGATCTGAACTTGGTGCTCTCGGTTCTTCAGGAACCTCCCTTTGAAAATATCAGAGATATTCCTCTCTTGACTTTGTCTCAGAAGGTGGCCTTCTTAGTGGCCATTACTTCTGTGAGACGGGTGTCTGAGTTGGCGGCCCTGTCATGCAAGTCGCCTTACCTGGTCCTCCATAAGGATAAGGCGGTGTTGCGTCCGCGACCGTCTTTCCTTCCAAAGGTGGTCTCGGCTTTCCCCCTTAATGAGGACATTGTCCTTCCGTCCTTGTGCCCTCACCCATCGCATCCTAGAGAGTTTGCGCTTCACAATTTGGATGTGGTGCGAGCCTTACGGGTGTACCTGGCGGCTACTGCTTCTATTCGGAAGTCTGACTCACTGTTTGTGTCTGTCTCTGGTCCAAAACAGGGCCAAGTGGTGTCGTCTGCCACCATTTCTAGGTGGATCAGACAGACCGTTATACAGGCTTATGCCATTAAGGGGCGGGCGCCTCCCTTTCTGGTTACGGCACATTCCACCAGGGCAATTGGTGCTTCCTGGGCTTTCCGACATCAAGCGTCGGTTGCACAAGTGTGCAAGGCGGCGACCTGGTCATCCGTTCATACCTCTTCAAAATTCTATAAGGTTGATGTGGCTGCATCTTCGGATGCTTCCTTTCGGCCGCAAAGTGTTGCAGGCCGCTGTTTAATGTTGCAACTCCTCCGTTGAGCTCTGCTTGTTTGGAGTGAAGTTTTGGTCGTTCCTTTACTACTGCTCCCACCCTTTTCTGATACTGCTTTGGGACATCCCACGTGTTTCAGTATTAGAGCTGTGTCAGTCCATGGACGATAAGAGAAAATAGGATTTTTGTACTCACCGTAAAATCCGTTTCTCTGACGTCCATGGACTGACACAGCACCCACCCTTCTTTTAAGGTTTGTACTGCTTTGTTACGAACTGAGGCTGCTGGCTGCAGGTAGGAGGGTTATGTCCGGAGGGACCGCCCCCCCTGGGCGGGGCTGTTCATCTCCGGTTTTGTTCTAGAATGTATGTTTCTAACATCTAACATTCTGCCTAGATCTTCTCCTGCGAGCAGGGACATATACCCACACGTTTACAGTATTAGAGCTGTGTCAGTCCATGGACGTCAGAGAAACGGATTTTACGGTGAGTACAAAAATCCTATTTTTTGTACTCACCGTAAACTTTTTTTCTCTGTCGTCCATGGACGGACACAGCACCCACTCCTCCTTTTTTGGTTTGTACTGCTTTTCTACGAACTGAGGCTGCTGGCTGCAGGGTGGAGGGTTATGTTCAAAGGGACCGCCCCCTGGGCGGGGCTGTTTCAACTCTGTTTAAATAACATGTATGCATATCTAACATGTTCTGCCTAGTCCTCTCCTTATAGACGGAACATACCCAACTGTCAAGAATTAAGGAGCTGTGTCCGTCCATGGACGACAGAGAAAAGGATTTTACGATGAGTACAAAAAATCCTATTTTTTAACGCATACTGTTAGGTTATTTGTTTGTCTGCGAGCTGGTCGGTAAGTAGGCTTGGTTTTTTCCTGGCCATTCCCCAGGCTTTTGTTGTTATCCTCCCCAATGTATATTGCCCAATACAATCCCCGTATACTGCCCATTGCCATCCCCATATACTGCTCGCCCCCACTGTATACTGCCCAATGCCATCCCCATATACTGCTCCTCCCCACTGTATGCTGCCCAATGCCAACCCTCATATACTGCTCCTCCCCACTGTATATTGCCCATATACTGGGAGTAGAGAGAGATTGCTGTTCCTGATCACTAGGAACAGCAGATCACTCTACTTCCCTGACAGAATGGGGAGCTGTCTGTTTACATTGACAGATCCCTGTTCTGTCTCTCTCAGGAGCGATCGCGAGTCGCCACGTGCATCGGCTCTGGTGTCACGCTGCGTGTGCCCCTATACCCCTTAATGTGGCTGCCGTACAGCTACGGCAATTCACGCAGGGGAGCCAACCTGCTGCCTATAATGACGGCGGCTGGTCGGTTAATAGTTAAAGAGATCATTGTATTTCATTTTAATTTTTTTTTGCCTACTCCTATTAATTTGAATTATTTTGAAGTATTAGGCTGGGTTCACACATGTGATATGGGAAACGCAGCAAATCCTGTGTGTTTCCTGCATCACAATCGTATGGCATCCATGCGATCGGTGGCGGGTGTCAATGTTATCTTAACGACACCCTGAAACAGATCGCAAAACGCAGTGTGATTGCCAGAATCGGATCACATGGGTGTAAACACTTATGCGATTCAGATTCGGGGGGAAAAAAAGAGTCCTGCATCATTTTGGTGCGGATTCGATTTCAGCCATACAAACTGGCTGAAATCGCACCGCAAAGACATCACATGTGATATGAGGAGGAATGCTGTGCGATTCCTGTGTGAATTACATGCAGTGTCTGCATCGCACCAATGTGATCCTAGCCTTTGGTTGTGAAGATCCTCACACATTTTCTTGATCTCTGTGACACGTAGTCCTGCCCTGTGGGTAGATACTGCAGTGTTACACATTTCACAGAGCCTGTGTTCTGTCAGAATAGTGGACCCGTCAAATTTTGTAACGGAAGTGCCGTTCAGGCACGGCCATCTTGGTACACCCGCAGTACATAAAAAATGCAGCATGACCAATTTTTTTTTTTCCTTTCTGAAACGCACTGGAACGGACTGCAGTGGTGTGAACTATGCCACTGGCATTAATGTGATCAACTTTCTTTGCGTTTTTCATGCATCAAAAAAATGCACTGCACTGCATCCGGTGTGAACTGGCCCTAAATATCATACCTGGGGGGTGTCTATAGTATACCTGTAAAGTAGCGCATGTTTTCCATGTTTATAACAGTTCGAGAGCAAAATGACATTTCTAAAGTAAAATAATAGTCATTTAAAAGTACTCGCGGCTGTACTGAATTGCTGGTGGGTCCCCCTAAATGGCGTGGGGGTCTCCCTAAAAATCCACACCAGACCCTTCCGAGCATGCAACCTGGCAGGCCGCAGGAAAAGAGGGGGGGAAGAGAGAGCGCCCCTCCCCCTGAACCGTACCAGGCCACATGCCCTCAACATGGGGAGGATGCTTTGGGGGTCTGAACCCCAAAGCACCATGTCCCCATGTTGATAAGGACAAGGGCCTCATCCCCACAACCCTTGCCCGGTGGTTGTGGGGGACTGCGGGCGGGGGGCTTATCGGAATCTGGAAGCCCCCTTTAACAAAGGGGACCCCCAGATCCTGGCCCCCCCTGTGTGAAATGGTAATGGGGTACCAATGTACCCCTACCATTTCACAAAAAACAAGTGTCAAAAATGTTAAAAATTACAATAGCCGGTTTTTGAGAATTCCTTTATTAGAGTCTACTCCTTTCTTCCATCTTCTTCTTCCATCTTCTTCTTTTCTCCATTCGGGTTTCTTCCTCCATCTTGTTCTTCATCTTCCTTCTTCCTTCGGTGTTCTCGTCTGCATCTTGCTCCGGCTTCTTGTTCCCCTCTTCTTTCTCCGGCCGATCCGCTTGAATTCGAGGTTCCCGCTGTGTGACGCTTCAGTTCATCAGTTCTGCTCTGGGTCCGCTGCCACCCGGTGACCCCGCCCCCTCTGACGCACATGGATTTCACAGGGACTTTCCCCGTGGTGTCAGAGGGAGGCGGGGTCACCGGGTGGCAGCGGACCCAGAGGAGAACTGATGAACTGAAGCGTCACACAGCGGGAACCTCGAATGCAAGCGGATCGTCCGGAGAAAGAAGAGGGGAACAAGAAGCCGGAGCAAGATGCGGACGAGAACACCGAGGGAAGAAGGAAGATGAAGATGAAGATGAAGAAACCTGAATGGAGAAAAGAAGAAGATGGAAGAAGAAGGAAGAAGATGGAAGAAAGGAGAAGACATTAATAAAGGAATTGTCAAAAACCGGCTATTGTAATTTTTAACATTTTTGACACTTTCTTTGTGAAATGGTAGGGGTACATTTGTACCCCATTACAATTTCACACAGGGGGGGTGGGATCTGGGGGTCCCCTTTGTTAAAGGGGGCTTCCAGATTCCTATAAGCCCCCCCGCCCGAAGACCCCCACAACCACCGGGCAAGGGTTGTGGGGATGAGGCCCTTGTCCCCATCAACATGGGGACATGGTGCTTCGGGGGGGACCCAAAAGCACCCTCCCCATGTTGAGGGCATGTGGCCTGGTACGGTTCAGGAGGGAGGGGGGGTGCTCTCTCGTCCCCCCCTCTTTTCCTGCGGCCTGCCAGGTTGCATGCTCGGATAAAGGGTCTGGTGTGGATTTTTAGGGGGACCCCCACACCATTTTTTTTAAGTTTGGTGCGGGGGTTCCCCTTAAAATTCATACCAGACCTTGAAGGGCCTGGTACAGATTTTGAGGTGGACTTGCACGTCATGTTTTAAAAAAAAAATGGAGCAGAGTTCCTCTTAATATCCATACCAGACCTGAAGGGCCTGTTAATGGAATTTTGGGGGACCCCCACGCATTTTTTTTTTTTTTTCAAAGACTTTCAAAGACTTTCAATGACTTTTCTCTATATTGACGGGAGCCGACAATTCATTGCAGCCACGAGTGCTTTTAAATGCCTTTTTTTTTCCTTTAGAAATGTCATTTTGCTGTCAGACTGTTATATAATGGCAAGTTTAGGAGATGCGCCTGTTCAACTTATGCAAATTGATTTACGTGACTTGACATTTACTAAGATTTTGCCGGCACAGTGAACCGGCTCATTTGAACGAGTAAAATTGCCGCGCAGAGCATAAAAAGATCTCTCGGAGTTCTAAATGTAATTGCCGGCGCAGCAGGCTGGTTCAGAAAAAGTTACTTTCTCATTCTATTTTGGGCATATTTGTTACTTGGGCAGTTGTCACTATACTTCCTCACATCACCCCACATCACCCACATTATATTGGCACTTCCAGCTTCTTTATATTTTAATTTGAAGATGCCGTGCGCCAGGTCCATAGTGGCACACTGAGCGCCTCCTTCCGTGCGCCGAGAACATTATAGTAAATAGGGAATAGCGCTGCGTTACCGGCGCTAATGTTTCGTAAATACCAAAACTGCCGTTGCGCACGCAGATGCGCCGATACTCATGGCGCAAACGTTTCGTAAATCAGCCCCACTGTTCCATTTATTGGTCCTGGTACAGCATATTTATAATATACATTCAAGATTTAACCCACCAATGGAATATCACCAATCCAAGCCATGCCTAACACCTCCCCCATGTACATATAATTATTCTCGCCTGTCAATGTTCAGACAGTTTTATAACAGCTTTTATAACACAAAACAGGCTATCACATCACTTTGATCCAGGCGTTAGATTTGTGGTAAGGACAAAACTAAACCAAGACTTCCATCTTCTTTATAGAAACATCTCTCTTACTTCTAACTTCAGAGCAACAACATATTTAAAGGAGTAATAACTCAAAACAAGAAATATATATTGGGGGGCTCTAAACCACCTCTTTCAGTCAGTGTTGTAAGATTCCTGAACTTGAGTAACTAACAACAACAAACAAGGTTGTAGAATGTGGTGGTGTGGTATGGGTTAGCAACCCTCTTACCCAGCCCTTCACTGTAGCGATGCGAGGCAATTGCCTTGCTGCTGGGGGGCCCCTTGCTCTCACTGTCCTCCCATTGATTTAGTGGTACCAATGGCTATGACCCGATCTGTCTGCCTGCAGGATCAACTATCCTGCTTCTCAGTATGATCAGCGATTGGGAAATCCCCTGCTTCACTCTCCAGTCCAATCTAATCCGGCCTGTGGTCTCCTGGATCAGCGCTCCACTCTTTTACATGCCCTGCCTCTCTCTGTCTTCTCCTCTCTCCCCTGAGGGTTCCTGGGCTTTTCTTCATATAAGCTCCTGCCCCTTTGCTCGTTCACTTGAGATCTGTAGTTCTATTCTAGCTAAACTGAATGAAGAAGTCTTGCTTGCAGCATACAAGCCCCATTATTCTTAGCATTGCTATAAGTTTGCTAAAAAAAACAAAATCTGTGTTAATATCAATATGACAAAATTAATTGTGCCATATATGCCTAATAAACTCTCCATCACTGCTCCATGCTATAGTAGTTGTTATCAGAGTACACTCTCCTTTGTTCTGCAGCCACCAGTCGCCAAAGCAGGGAGATTACATGACTTGATAGTAGCAGCTTTACAATAGCTAAAGGTACACATCATTCTTACAAACATTTGAAAAAATATGTGTTAGAAGGGAGCATGTTTCTGATTACTTAGGTGGTTACTTGAATTACACAGCAACCTTAGCAGTACAGCTAACATAATATACATTTTATTATGTAAATATCTCCATTTACCTCATCTTTAGGAGCAGATTCGGATGATGCACAGTGCCTTGCAAAAGTATTCACCCCCTTGGCTTTTTACCTATTTTGTTACATTACAGCCTTTAGTTCAATGTTTTTTTAGTCTGAATTATATGTGATGGATCAGAACACAATAGTTTAAGTTGGTGAAGTAAAATTTGAAAAATATATACATAAAACTACTTTTCAGAAATAACATACGCACATGCCAATTATCATTTTTTTATCAACCCCTTTGTTATGAAGCCCATAGAAAAGTTCTGGTGCAACCAATTACCTTCAGAAGTCAGATCATTTGTGAAATGATGTCCACCTGTGTGCAATCAAAGTGTCACATGATCTGTCATTATATATACACACCTTTTTGAAAGGCCACAGAGGCTGCAACACCTAAGCAAGTGGCACCACTAACCAAACACTGCCATGAAGACCAAGGAACTCTCCAAACAAGTAAGGGACAATGTTGTTGAGAAGTACAAGTCAGGGTTAGGTTATAAAAAAAAATATCCAAATCTTTGATGATCCCTAGGAGCACCATCAAATCTATCATAACCAAATGGAAAGAACATGGCACATCAGCAAACCTGCCAAGAGACGGCCGCACACCAAGACTCACAGACCGGGCAAGGAGGGCATTAATCAGAGAGGCAGCACATAGACCTAAGGTAACCCTGGAGGAGCTGCAGAGTTCCACAGCAGAGACTGGAGTATCTATACATAGGACAACAATAAGCCGTACACTCCATAGAGTTGGGCTTTATGGCAGAGTGGCCAGAAGAAAGCCATTGCTTTCAGCAAAAAACAAAATGGCACATGTTGAGTTTGCGAAAAGGCATGTGGGAGACTCCCAAAATGTATGGAGGAAGGTGCTCTGGTCTGATGAGACTAAAATGTTACTTTTTGGCCATCAAAGAAAACGCTATGTCTGGCGCAAACCCAACACATCATATCACCCAAAGAACACCATCCCCACAGTGAAACATGGTTGTGGCAGTATCATGCTGTGTGGATTTTTTTCAGCAGACTGGGAAACTGGTCAGAGTTGAGGGAACGATGGATGGTGCTAAATACAGGGATATTTTGGAGCAAAACCTGTACCACTCTGTGTGTGATTTGAGGCTAGGACAGAGGTTCACCTTCCAGCAGGACAATGACCCCAAACACACTGCTAAAGCAACACTTGAGTGGTTTAAACACTTAAGCCCCGGACCATTTGGCTGGCCAAAGACCAGAGCACTTTTTGCGATTCGGCACTGCGTCGCTTTAACTCACAATTGCGTGGCCGTGCGACGTGGCTCCCAAACAACAAAATTGACGTCCTTTTTTCCCCACATATAGAGCTTTCTTTTGGTGGTATTTGATCACCTCTGCGGTTTTTATTTTTTGCGCTATAAACAAAAAAAGAGCGACAATTTTGAAATAAAAGCAATATATTTTACTTTTTGCTATAATAAATATCCCCCAAAAATCTATAAAAAAAATTTTTTCCCTCAGTTTAGGCCGATGCATATTCTTCTACATATTTTTGGTAAAAAAAAATCGCAATAAGCATTTATTCATTGGTTTGCGCAAAAGTTATAGCGTCTACAAAATAGGGAATAGTTTTATGGCAAATTTTTTTATATTTTTTTTTTTACTAGTAATGGCGGCGATCAGCGATTTTTATCGTGACTGCGACATTATGGCGGACTCATCGGACACTTTTGACACATTTTTGGGACCATTGTCATTTTTACGGCGATTGCTGCTATAAAAATGCACTGTTTACTGTGAAAATGACACTGGCAGTAAAGGGGTTAACCACTAGGTGGCGCTGAAGGGGTTAAGTGTGCCCTAGGGAGTGCTTCTAACTATAGGGGGGATGGGCTGTGCGTGACACGACAGTGATCACCGCTTCCGATTACAGGAAGCTGTGGTCACTGTCCTGTCACTAGGAAGACTGGGGAAATGCTTGTTTACATAAGCATTTCCCCCTTCTTCCTCACCGTGACACGATCGCGGGTATCCCCGCGGACATCGAGTTCGCGAGACCCGCCGTCAGAGTCACGGAGCTTGCGGCGGGCGTCCACAATGCCGGCTTCTTAAAGGGGACGTATATATACGTCCTTTTGCCTGCCTGTGCCATGCTGCAGATGTATATCTGCGTGCGGCGGGCGGCAAGCGGTTAAGGTGAAACATGTAAACGTGTTGGAATGGCCTAGTGAAAGCCTGGACCTCAATCCAATAGAAAATCTGTGGTCAGACTTAAAGATTGCTGTTGACAAGTGCAAACCATCCAACTTGAAGGAGCTGGAGCAGTTTTGCAAGGAGGAATGGGCAAAAATCGAACAGGTAAGATGTGGCAAGCTCATAGAGACTTATCCAAAGCGACTTGGAGCTGTGATAGTCGCAAAAGGAGGCTCTACAAAGTATTGACTTTAGGGGGTGAATAGTTATGCACATTGACTTTTTCTGTTATTTTGTCCTATTTGTTAATTGCTTCACAATAAAAAAAAAACATCTTCAAAGTTGTGGGCATGTTCGGTAAATTAACAATCCATGTTAATTCCAGGTTGTGGGACAACAAAACACATCAAAACATGGTGCTATTTTGGGACCATTCACATTTACACAGCGATCAGTGCTATAAATATGCACTTATTACTGTGTAAATGTGACTGGTAGTGAAGGGGTTAACCAGGAGGGGGCACTGAAGGGGTTAAGTGTGTTCTAGGGATGTGTTCTAACTGTAGGGGGATGGGCTATGTGTGACACGACACTGATCACCGCTCCTGATTACAAGGATCTGTGATCAGTGTCCTGTCACTAGGATGACTGGGGAAATGAGACGATCGCGGGTATCCCCGTGGATATCGAGTCAGCGGGTCCCGCGATCACAATCACGGAGCTCGCCCACAATGCCTTAAAGGCAACGCACAGGTACATTAATCTGCCTGTACGTGCCATTCTGTCAACGTATATCGGCGTGAGCCGGTTGGCAAGCGGTTAAAATGTGTTTTTTCACAAAATTATAATTAAAAATACATAAGATGTATTTTGAATTGTTTATTGATAACAATTAATTATATTCAATAAAATATACAGTTACCTATTTTATGTTTCATTCCATTATGTTACAGCTAGATTGTGAACAAAATATTAAATTAATAAAATAGTTAATAAATTAATGAAATGCATGAATGTATATATAAACATTTATATACAGTGCTCAGCATCAGCATGAATGAGTACACGCCAATAGTGATGAGCCGAACACCCCCGGGTTCGGTTCGCACCAGAACCCGCGAACGGACCGAAAGTTCGCACGAACATTAGAACCCTATTAAATACAATGGATGCGAACGTTCGGATTCTAAAGTGCTAATTATAACGACTATTATCCATGTTATTGTCCTAAACAGAGTTTGGGAACCCGGGTTCTGCACCAGGGGACATGTATCAATGCAAAAAGAAGTTTTAAAAACGTACGTTTTCCAAGAGCAGTCATTTTAATGATGCATAAAGTGAAAAAAAAAAAGTCAAATATTCCTTTAAATATTGTACCTGGGGGGTGTCTAAAGTATGCCTGTGAAGTGCCACGTGTTTCCCATGTTTAGAACTGTCCCTGCACAAAATAACATTTCTAAAGGAAAAAAAAGCCATTTAAAACTGCTTGCGGCTTTAATGTAATGTCTGGTCCCGGTAATATGGATGAAAATCTTTAAGAAAAATGGCATAGCTACCCCATCAACCCCCCCCCCCCCTACCCCAGCCCATTACCAGCCCCTTTGGGTCTTGTATGGATATTAAGGGGAACCCCGCACACAAAATAAAAAAGGCCCTATATACTCTGAACAGCCGTATACAGGCGGTGCATACAAGACAGGGACTGTAGGTTTGTTCTTATGTAGAATCTGTTTGTAATTTTGAACAGCTGCATTGTTTAAGTGTAGCTCCATGCCAAATTCCTTTTTTTTAGCTTTTTGGAAAACATAGGGAACGGTTATCACCCCTGTCACATTTTTTTTGCTGTCTGTGCCCCTGTTCAGAACATTTCACCTCACTTTGCGTCCCAATGACAACTGTTTTTGAAATGTGGTGTTTGTATTGAAACAAGGATTGGTGATAAAGTATCAGTAGAGAGGAGACACCTTTCTCCCATATTAATTCTTACAGGAGAGAATTTTCCTTCCAAGGGGTAGATTTCCTCTCACTTCCTGTTGTCTTCTTCCGTTTGCAAGTAGTAGTCGTTTGTAAGTTGGATGTTTGAAAGTAGGGACCTGCCGTATATACTCTGCAGAAATTGGCCCCTTAGGTGTTGGTGTTGGCACAACACTGTAAGCACTCACAGTTACTCTTGGTGGGTGCTGGAACGCCCTGCTGTCAACTATCATATCAGGAATTGTAATAACATATAATTGTTGATCAGTGGTAGTAAAAATTGGGCCTTTGATGGTGGTGCTGGTGCCACAACACTGTAAGGCCTGACAGTTACTCTTGGTGGGCGCAGCAATGGGCCCTGCTGTGAATTATTAGATCAATAATTATAATTGCATGCCCCTGTTGAACAGGGGCTGAAAAATTGGGCCTTTGGTGGTGGTGGTGTTGACACAACACTGTAAGGCCTGACAGTTACTCTTGGTGGGCGCAGCAATGGGCCCTGCTGTGAATTATTAGATCAATAATTATAATTGCATGCCCCTGTTGAACAGGGGCTGAAAAATTGGGCCTTAGGCACTGGTGGCACAACACTGCAACCCCTCACAGATACTGTACTTGGAGCACAGCAATGAGGCCTGTTGCAAAGTATTGCATCAAAAATTGTAATTACACGCCCCTGTTAAACAGGGGCTGAAAAATTGGGCCTTAGCCACTGGTGGCGTCACCCATAAACCAAAATGATCTTCCAAGCTATCATCATTAATCGTATCATTGAGGAGGAGGAGGAGGATAGCCAGTCAACATAACAGCACAGGCACTCAGCATCAGCATCAGTCTTGAAGGGATGTGACATTTTAAAATCAATTAGTCTGTTATATCAGCATCAGGTGTGTGGTAGCTGGTGGTGATCCAAGACTGGTTCATCTTGATGAAAGTCAGTCGATCAACCGAGTCGGTGGACAGGCGCACCCTGTGATCCGTGACAAATCCTCCAGCAGCACTGAATGTGCGTTCTGAAAGAACGCTGGATGCAGGACAGGCCAGTAGCTCAATTGCATACTGTGCAAGCTCTGGCCAGTGATCCATCCTCAAGACCCAGTAAGCCAGAGGATTTTCGGTGGGGAAGGTGTCCAAGTCTGACCTTGCCCCTAGGTATTCCTGCACCATGTATATCAGACGCTGGCGATGGTTGCTGGAACCGATCATACTTTGGGGCTGCGGACTAAAGAATTGTCTGAACACATCGGTCAGATGACCACCTTCCCCACCGCTCCTTCTTTGACTGCCCGAAGCCTCAGCAACTCGTTGTCCAGGACCAGGAGTTTGTAACCTCCCAGTCTCTGGGAACGCATTGCACAGACCTTTCTGCAAGGCCTCCCGGAGTTGTCTCATCCTCTGCTCCCTCTGCGACGGTAACATAAGGTCCGCAACCTTACCCTTGTACCGTGGATCAAGGAGAGTGGCCAGCCAGTAATGGTCCCTCTCCTTGATCCAAAGAATACGAGGATCCTTCCGCAGACTTTGCAGGATCAGGGAGGCCATGCAGCGTAGGTTAGCTGAGGCATTCAGTCCGGAGTCCTCTGGGTCACTAAGGACGACATGATCCGCAGCCACCTCCTCCCAGCCACGTACAAGTCCACTGGTTTCTTGGGACTGTAAATCATCCCTAAAAGACTGCTGCTGATGATGCTGCGTGCCAGCCTCCACCTCCATGCTGACACAATCCTCCTCCTCCTCCTCCTCTTCCTGTGCGATGGGTGGGACAGAAGGAACACTGTCTGGGTAAAGGGGGCCTTGAGAGGCAAGGAAGTCCTCCTCTTCCTGCCTCTGTTCTGCCTCAAGTGCCCTGTCCATTATTCCACGCAGCGTGTGCTCCAACAGGTGGACAAGAGGTACAGTGTCACTGATGCATGCACTGTCACTGCTCACCATCCTCGTGGCCTCCTCAAATGGTGCCAGGACAGTGCATGCATCCCTGATCATGTCCCACTGGCGTGGTGAAAAAAACCCGAGCTCCCCTGACCCTGTCCTGGTGCCGTAGTCGCACAGGTACTCATTGATGGCCCTCTGCTGCGTGTGCAGCCGCTGCAGCATGGCCAACGTTGAGTTCCACCTGGTGGGCATGTCACATATAAGGCGGTTCTTGGGCAGGTTCAACTCCTTTTGCAGCTCAGCCAGGCGAGCACTGGCATTATAAGATCTGCGGAAATGCACACAGACTTTCCTGGCCTGCCTCAGGACATCCTGTAAGCCCGGGTACCTGCCCAAGAACCGCTGCACCACCAGGTTAAGGACGTGAGCCACACAGGGCACATGGGTCAGTTGTCCCTGTCGGAGGGCGGAGAGGAGGTTGGTGCCATTGTCGCAAACCACCATTCCTGGCTTAAGCTGGCGTGGTGTCACCCACCTCTCGGCCTGCCCCTGCAGAGCAGACAGGACCTCTGCCCCAGTGTGGCTCCTGTCCCCCAAACACACCAGCGCAAGCACGGCATGGCATCTTTTTGCCTGCGTACTTGCGTAGCCCCTTGAACGCCTACGGAGCACCGCTGGTTCCGAGGACAAACCACAGGAAGAGGCCATGGAGGAAGAAGAGGAGGGGGTGGAGGAGAGAGGTGTGTCACAACCAGTAGTAGCATTTTGGAGGCGTGGCGGCGGAACAACCTCCAACACTACTGCACCTTGTCCTGCATCCTTCCCAGCTGCCAAAAGAGTGACCCAATGGGCCGTGAAAGAAAGGTAACGTCCCTGTCCATGCCTGCTGGACCATGAGTCAGCGGTAATATGCACCTTACCGCTGACCGCCCTGTCCAGCGAGACCAAGACATTGCCTTCCACATGCCTGTAGAGAGCCGGAATCGCCTTCCGTGAGAAAAAGTGGCGTTTGGGAACCTGCCACTGAGGAACCGCACATTGCACAAACTCACGGAAGGGGGCCGAGTCTACCAACTGAAAAGGCAGCAGTTGAAGCGCTAGCAATTTAGCCAAGCTAGCATTCAACCGCTGGGCATGTGGATGGCTGGGAGTGAACTTCTTCCGACGGTCCAGCAGCTGGGGCAGGGAAATTTGCCTGCTAGAATCGGACGTCGGTGTACTGCTAGCAGAGTGGCCGCAAGTACTTGGCTGTGACACACCTAATTCTACACCTTCATTCCTCTCAGTGCAGGTTTCAGAGAGGACTGAAGGTATAGTGGGGTTGGAGATCCCAGCTGATGCGGTGCAAGGAGAGGTCCGCTTTGTTCTTTGGTGTGGGTCTTTAAGGTAGGCTTGCCAACGAGCTGCATGGCAGGTCAACATATGTCTGATCAAGCATGTGGTGCCCAAGCGGCTGATGTTTTGGCCACGCGATATACGCTTGAGACATATGTTGCAAGCAGCAGCTGTGCGATCTGATGCACTCGCCTCAAAAAAGGCCCACACCAAAGAACTTTTTGAATGACGGGCAGAGGCAGCGCCCTGCACAGGCGGAGCTCTGCGGTGTGATTCCGTCTGTGTGCTGCCCATACGCTGGCCACCCAAGGGCATCCTGCCTCGTTGGAGATGTGCCTCCTCCTCATCCTCCTCCTCCTCCAATCTCCTATTAGGCACCCACGTGGAGTCAGTGACCTCATCATCCCCTCCCTCCTCATCACTGGAGCCAATCTGGCAGTATGCTGCAGCTGCTGGAGCATGACTGCCAGATTGGTGTCCTTCTTGAGCATCCCCTCTCTCTGCTCTCACGCTACTGCCTTCCTCTATCTGGGTATCATCATCAGATCCTTCGAAACGCTGGGCATCCTCCTGGAGCATGTACCCAACACTGTGCTCAAACAGTTCGGGGGACTCCTCAGGAGGAGGACATGGTGGGTCTAGGGAAGGATTGACTAATGAAGATAATGATACCAGAGAAGAGGACGCTTTGGCAGCTGCTTTGCCAATACCCTGAGCCTGGGTGAGAGAGGATGAGGAGGATGAGGTGGGCTTGGTCATCCACTCTACCAAGTCTTCGGCATGATGTGGCTCAACATGTCCAGCTGCCGAAAAGAAGGACAAGCGTGTCCCATGGCCATCTGCTGATGACAATGCACCGCGTCCATGACCAGCACTGTTGCCCCCAGACTCAGAGCCTGCTTGCCCTCTTTTTTTGCCTCCTGACTGTCTGCCTCTCCTTGTTTGCCTTCCAGACATTTTAATGGATGGCCTGCAGGGAGATGGGAAAAAGAGCAATAAGGGCTACCTTCAGGTGTATACTGTGCAGGAGGCTTAGCAACAATGACACTGACACTGTCCCCTGCCTATCCTTCTCTGTCCCTAAACACAAGGATTTGCAATATGCTTCAGCAAGATTGGTTTAGAGCAGAATAGCTCACTGACACTTTCCCTCACTGTACCTCTCTGTCCCTAAACTCAAGGATTTCAAATATGGTTCAGCAAGATTGGTTTAGAACAGAATAGCACACTGTCAGTTTCACTCACTGTCCTTCTCTGTCCCTACAAACAAGATTTAGCACAGAATAGCACACTGATAGTTTCCACGAGTGTCCTTCTCTGTCCCTAAACTCAAGGATTTCAAATATGGTTCAGCAAGATTAGTTTAGAACAGAATAGCACACTGACACTTTCCCTCACTGTACCTCTCTGTCCCTACAAACAAGGTTTAGCACAGAATAACACACTGACACTCTCCCTACCTATCCTTATTTGTCCCTAAACACAAGGAATCCAGGATTAGTAAAGGAAAAAAAATGACACTGTCCCTGCCTATGCTTCTCTTTCCCTGCTCCGGAACACACTACACAAGGCCGCCGTGCTGGCGGCCTTTTATAGTGTGGGGCGTGTACTAAACCCCCTCAGCAATAATTGGCCACAGGCATCCTGCCTGAGGCCAATCATTGCTCTCCTCGCTGCCGGCGCTGTGATTGGCCAAGCATGCAGGGTCACAGTGCATGCTTGGCCAATCACAGCGCCTGGATGACACTGCGATGGCGTAGTGCATTGTGGGCCGTTCGCGTCACTCGAATTTGGCGCGAACGGCCCAAATCGTTGGATCTTCGTCGAACGATCGAACAGCCGATGTTCGAGTCGAACGTATGTTCGACTCGAACACGAAGCTCATCCCTACACGCCAACAGATTTGTCAGAAAACCTTTAGGCCAGCTTCACACTGAGGCAGTTTTAAGAGCATTTTAGCGCTAGAAATAGCCTCTAAATAACGCCTGAAAACTGCCTCCCATTCATTTCAGTGTGACTTTTCACACTGGGGTGGTGCGCTTGTGGGACGTTAAGAAAAGTCCTGCAAAAGCATCTTTGGGGCGGTTTGGGAACACTGTATAGAGCACTCCCAAAATGCCCGGCCTATTGAAATTAACGGGCAGGGCTTTTAAAGCGCCTGAAAAACTATTTGAAAGTGCCAAAACACGGGCGTGTTTAACCCCTACTTCGGCCAATAGCGGAGGTTAAAAGCACCCTGCTAGCGGTCGAAAATTGCCACTTAAACAGTGCCAAAGCGCCGCTAAAACGAGCAGCCCTTTAGTTCTAATGCGGCCACGGCTCAGTGTGAAGCTGGGGTGATTGTTTCCTGTGGCACAATACGGCGTACACAGCAATGGCATGCATGGGTTTCATTCACGAAGGAAGCCTTTCTTAAAGCCCATGCACAAAAAATGCCTGCCTAGAATTTATCAGGGCCCATGCTGAAAAATAAGAAGCCTAATGGGACTCTGTACTCTTGAATGATGACACCAAGATAAATGTTTTTGGAACCGATGGGTTTAAAACTGTATAGCGTCGCAAAGGTGAGGATTACAAAGAAAAATGCATGGTGCCCACAGTGAAACATGGTGGTGGCAGTGTCCTTCTGTGGGGCTGCATGAGTGCTGCTAGTGTCAGGGAGCTTAATTTCATTAATAGTATCATGAATTCACAGATGTACTGCTCTATATTGAAAGAATAGATGCTGGACACGTGGTTTGCCTGGGAAAAAGATGGCCACGTAAGGCCTGAGCTCCAGCTGACAGGAGCCGCAAATATTCCCCTCTGGACGCTCTATTAACGTAGTAAGACCTCTCACCATGGGGACATCTTCCCACAGCAACTCTGCGACCCGATCTTGCTCTTCCCGTGAGACTAGCGGGCGCATTAGCCAGAATATCCAGGAGATATTCCGGACCCAGGCAAGCAGCATGGCAGCGCAGAAACAGCCACCATCACAGGGACACCCTCCTCCCTCGGCTTCCAACAACGCTCATCCTCCAGCATCTGACCCTTAGCCACCAGAGGGACATGGCTCACAGCAGCAGCACTTAAGCCTCAATGATCTCTGCACCATAGCAGCGGACGTCAAGGACACCCTCTCGGCAGCCATCTCAGACCTGAGGCAGGACATACAGGCCCTAGCAGGCACAGTGCATAAAGTCGAACGTACAGGGGCTCACCATCACACTGCCATATGATGCATTCACCAGCAGGTAGACTCTCACACCCTTCAAATGCGAGATATGCAGCGCCACATTGAAGATCTTGACAATCGTGGAAGAAAACACAATCTCAGACTGAGAGGCCTACCAGAAATGATCGACTCAGACCAGCTACTATCAACAGTGATGTGCCTATTCAACAATCCACTTGACAGGCCCCTTATCGCAATGATCGAGATGGAGTGTGTGACAGGAGGGTCACTTTGGACACAGGGTGAGCCAGGAAATAATGGACATTAAGAAATATATCTTGGGCTACCTAAAATGGGTCTGTAATATTTATCCACCATATCCCCAAGGATATCTGTAAAGGACTATTTACTGTTTCTAAACTCAACAGGTTAATTGAGAGATACTGAGGTGTTCAGCCTCAATCACCTGTCTGCCTAGTGTAATGCTAATCCCAGCTTCTAAAAGACCTGTTCATTGTTTGTGGTGATTTACATTCTATTGTCCATTGTGGTTTGGGGGAATTAAGCCTATAATTATAGGTTGTGGAACTAGCAGCAGACGGGTTAATTGAAGAAATGTTGATGAATCACCTGCATACTTGTGTGTATTGGGTCTGTTATGTTGTGGGTGGAGCTGGACCATTGTTCATTTTAGGTTAATGCAGTATTGGATGGGTATAAAAGTTACAATGTTTTTCTCAATAAAGTCATTAGATCCTAGGAAGATACAGAGTGCGTCTCGTTCTTCCAGAAGGATTAATTCCTATGGGAAGGGGTCGGGAAAAACGTACCGCTCAAAAGCTTGAGAATTCACCAAATGGCTGCTTCCGCCCAGTCACTCACACAGGTGCTGGCTCTGCACTGATGCATGGGAGAAAAAGAAACCCTGGACTGCCGCACTCTGTATAGACAGTTATTTATTCCAAAATTTCAAGTAAAAATCCAAATTCCAAATAAATCCATAAATCCAAAACAACAAATGCAGATAGCCACGCTTCCCTGCATGCATACTATCTGCATTTGTTGTTTTGGATTTATGGATTTATTTTGAATTTGGATTTTTTACTTGAAATTTTGGAATAAATAACTGTCTATACAGAGTGCGGCAGTCCAGGGTTTCTTTTTCTCCTATGGGAAGGGGTCGTCTGGCTGTGGAGGCTCGACAGTGAATTTGTGTCCAGGCCCAGGGAAGATATTTAAACGGCGTTACCCCCTTTCGTATTTGGGGTGCCGTTACATTGGTGGCAGCAGTGGGATCTTCCCTCCAGTTACTGGGACACTCCAAACCACCGCAGTGAATGACCAGCTATGCAGCCTGCAGGAGAGCCACGCTGAAAGACTTACTTGAGAGCCGTGGAGGCACCGATGGGACAAAGAACAAGGCCACCTTGATCAGGGAACTAGCGGAGATGGATCAAGGAGATGGTGATGCAGGATCCCGGTCAGTTGAAGACTTGTTTCAACAACGAGTGCGACAGCGGTTGGCATTGTACGGTGCTAGCCCATCAGAGACCGCCATACAGGAAGCCATTAGAGAAATCAAGCGGCAGGATGAGTGGCAACATGAGCAGAGAATGGCGGAAATACGGCAATCGGAGACAACACCTAAAGAAGCAGCACCAACTGAAAGGAGAGGAGAGATACAGATACCAGCCGACATGGAAAAGGAATTCAGAAGGAGGTTGCGAGAGATGCAGATACAGCATAGAGGACCAGTATCAGAGGAGGTCCTGCTAGGATGGTCTGATTCAATCCGCTGCAAACTCTGGAAGAAAACGCTAGCTCTCGAGCAGCAACACCAGGGAAAAGTTCTCCCCTCCATCCATGTAAGGTACTAGTCGCAGTATGAAGTACGAATGCTGTTATTGGGGGAACAACTGAAGCAGGAGTGGACAGCTGAGTTAAGCAGGCTGATCCGGGCAGAGATGCGGTTGGACGAGAGCTACAGAGCCCTCCGGTGGTATGTAGCCCAAGAGTGCCAGTGGTCAGCGGATGACAGCCCCACGGAAGGCTTTGACTATAATGGCCTGGGATTGTTGTATTGGAGGCTGTCCGAGAACCCTGACTTTGGGAGTGATCGGGAGTGGCGTTTGGAGGAAATAATGGAGCACAGAGAGCAAAGACTGAATGTCTCGGAAGGGCACTGGGCACAGGAAGATTTGGAGTTTCTGGCCGGTCAGGAATGTGAGCTGGAGATTGCCTACAAACAGCTGCTAGACTCTGCTCAGCAGCAGGGTGGGGCTCCCTTTGCCTGGGACTATCAGGAAATACCAGCTGACAACTATGAAATCCTGGCTGAAGAATCAGCAGTGGAAAATTTGGAGATTGCCATCCCTAAAGCCGAAGTGGATGATGTGGAGTTCCAGGGAGCTAGGGCAGTTGGCTCATCTCCCCAGCCACAGATTACAGAATGTATGGACTTAATGGACTGTTCAGAGGATGTTATGGATTATGCATCGCCTGCCAAAGTACTGGCAGCAGGACAGAGTGCTGCAGACCCCTGCTCTACACCCGTGGCAGTTTTGGAGGCCCGAGTTGAGAGGGTGATGGTTCCTCTTTCCCAGGGGATTTCAGAGATGCAGGGGGGAGAAGCAGCTCTTTTCCCTCCCCAACAGTTAGCCAGAGCAGATGGTGTGGAGTCCCCAGCAGAAGTGCTGGCAACAGGGTAGAGTGATGGCAACCTCTGCCCAGCACCGGAAACAACTGTGGAGTTTCAGGGAGCCGGGGCAGTTGGCCCCTCTCTCCAGCAACAAGCTGAGGTGGTAAAGCTTTTACCCCCAGCTGAATCACTGGCAGCAGGGCAGAATGCTACTGGCCGCTGCACACAACTGCCACTTGAGCGGATATCGGTGGATGGGACTGCGGTCTCCACTCACAGCAACCCAGCACAAGAGCTGGCAACAGAGCAGAGTGCCGCGGGCCTCTGCTCTCAACTAACAGAAGAGGGAGTTCCGGTGGTACTGGATGGGACTTCGGTCCTCACTGACACAACCCCAGAAAATGGTGTGGCACTGGGACAGGAGGATGTCAGCCTTGCTTTGCAAGCACTGGGGGATTTTCACCTACCACAAGGGGATGGGACTTCAGTCTCCACTTGTATACCTCAGGGATGCTGGGCAGTCGGCTCAGATCCCCAACAGCATGACGGACTGAGCCCAGTCACCCTGTCTTCTCCCCAGCGGCGGGTATGTTCTCTGAGAGAGGCAGAGGTTGGCTGGGTAAGTAATGCTCTGTTTGGAGCAATTTATTTGGGGTACTGTGTGGATACCGGCATTAGAAGAATGGACCTACGGACTAACTTCGGAGTCAACCCGTCTGGGGTCACCTCCTGTGTTAGTCTCCTGCCGAAAGGGGAGATGTGTGACAGGAGGGTCACTTTGGACACAGGGTGTGCCAGGAAATAATGGACATTAAGAAATATATCTTGGGCTACCTAAAATGGGTCTGTAATATTTATCCACCATATCCCCAAGGATATCTGTAAAGGACTATTTACTGTTTCTGAACTCAACAGGTTAATTGAGAGATACTGAGGTGTTCAGCCTCAATCACCTGTCTGCCCAGTGTAATGCTAATCCCAGCTTCTAAAAGACCTGTTCATTGTTTGTGGTGATTTACATTCTATTGTCCATTGTGGTTTGGGGGAATTAAGCCTATAATTATAGGTTGTGGAACTACCTGTAGCAGCAGACGGGTTAATTGAAGAGATGTTGATGAATCACCTGCATACTTGTGTGTATTGGGTCTGTTATGTTGTGGGTGGAGCTGGACCATTGTTCATTTTAGGTTAATGCAGTATTGGATGGGTATAAAAGTTACAATGTTTTTCTCAATAAAGTCATTCGATCCTAGGAAGATACAGAGTGCGTCTCGTTCTTCCAGAAGGATTAATTCCTATGGAAAGGGGTCGTCTGGCTGTGGAGGCTCGACAGTGAATTTGTGTCCAGGCCCAGGGAAGATATTTAAACGGCGTTACCCCCTTTCGTATTTGGGGTGCCGTTACAGAGTGCATCCATCGGGCCTTAAGACCCACCACGAGATGTGGTTTGCTGCCTGGTTGACTTTCGCTTAAAAGAAGAGATCCTTCACAAAGCCTGCAACAGGACCCAGCTCTCTCATGGAGGCAACGGTATAAAGATCTACCAAGACCTGTCAGCCATCACCCTTCAACACTGAAGAGACCTGCGTCTCGTGGAGAGCCTGCGTACCAGAGCAATCCAGTACAGATGGAAGTTTCCTTTCTGTTTAACAGCAACTTCCCAAGGTTGCACAGCAATGCTGAGAGTTCCAGAAGATATCAGATTGTTCTGCGAGACACTGGATATTCCTCTGGTGGAAACTCCAAATTGGTACGCCGAATTCCACACTCAAGTCAAGACAAAAGCTAGTCCCATGAAATCTCCCCATCCAAGAAGGGCACGGCGGGACGATTAGCGTGACACGGACCCCGCAGTTGACAAAGCGGGTAAGTATCAGCCTTTTCTATTGACCTCCTTTTAATGTTCTAACTCTTTGTTCCCTTGATGTTGCATGCGGTCTGACAGCAGACGTTTATCGCAGCAATAATATTTGCCATAGATCACGTTCCCGTCCAAACAGCTAGCAACAATCCCCCTAAGCTAAGCTTGGAAATCTGTCAGGAACAAACATAGATCTTCACCCTACCCCCGGTAAGCAGCAGATCTCCTGACATACACCTTCATACTCTTGGAACTTGGAGAAATAAGGGGGGTGATACACAAACCCAAAATTCCTGAATGGAAATACTATCTTCCTAATTCCAGAAACCCTCCTTCCCTTCCCCAATCATTTCATCACCAGGAGGAGGCCCAGCATTTCACAGGCAAAGACAGACTTCCCGAATAGCAATAGAGGTCTGCACTGACCAGTGAAGCGGACGTGAAATAATTCCCCCACAAGCAAACCATTGGTTTTTACGAAGTTAATAGCTTTTTGACCAATGATCAACCACATAGCCCCCTAGGATACGTAATATTCATGCATAGTATATATGACTTTTCGAGTTCTGCATTACTTTTTATTTCTATGTGGATGTTTTTTTCACTAACACTTTATTCCTGTGTATTCTCTTGTGTACTCGCCAGGGGAGTGGGTGACTCGTGGGGTACGGTCTGGAAACACCTATAAATCAACAGCTTGTCGCCCTGTGAACCCAGGAAGGGTTTACATATACACGGCCATATTTTTCATATTCAACATAAGTTACTTTAATTCTAGATAGCACACCCAAAACGATGGGACTCGATAACCTATGACCACAACCATCATTAACCTCAATCCCCCGATTATAATACCCACGTTTTTTCCAGGTCTTACTGGCTACTACCAGTGCAGGAATTGTCAAGTTTGCTCTTTAACCACTTCCCTACCCAGCCATAGTTAAATGACGTCCACAGATGGGATCTCCCATCCTGGGTGGACGTCATATGACGTCCTCGGCTTTGAGGGGGGATATCTGAATGATGCCTGCAGCTAGAGGCATCATTCAGATATCCTTTTCTTGTGCCAGGGATTCTGCGCACCATAAGAATGATCATAGAGGCGGTTCCGACGCTTGATCGTTCTTATAGGCGGCGGGAGGGGACATCCCCCCCTCCCGCCGCCATCCGGTGCTTCTCCGGGCTCTCCCGTGCCATCGGGGACCCGGAGAGAATCGTCCGGTGCCGGTGGTGGGTCACGTGATGAGCATAGAGATGACGGGCGCGATGTGATGACGTCACGCCCGGGTCCTCATATGTAAACAAAGCCGCCATTGCGGCTAGTAAGTATGAGATCAGTGAAAAAAAATTCACAATCTCATGCTTTCCAGCCTGGAGGAGAGATGTGGGGTCTTATTGACCCCGCATCTCTCAATAAAGTGGACCTGTCACACACATTCCTATTACAAGGGATGTTTACATTCCTTGTAATAGGAATAAAAGTGATCAAAAAAAAAAAGAAGGAAAATGAGTGTAAAAAATAAATAAAATAAGTAAAAAAAATAAAAATATTAAAAACGCCCCTGTCCCCGGTAGCTCGCGATCAGAAGCGAACGCACATGCCCACATATGTAAACGCCGTTCAAACCACATATGTGAGGTATCGCCGTGTGCGTTAGAGCACATGCAACAATTCTAGCACTAGACCTCCTCTGTAACTCTAACCTGGTAACCTGTAAAAAAAATTAAAGCGTCGCCTATGGAGATTTTTAAGTACCGAAGTTTGGTGCCATTCCATGAGTGTGCGCAATTTTAAAGCGTGACATGTTAGGTATCTACTCTGAGTAACATCATCTTTCATATTTTCACAAACAATTGGGATAACTTTACTGTTTTGTTATTTTTTAATTCATGAAACCATTTTTTTTCCAAAAAAAGGCGTTTGAAAAATTATTGCGCAAATACTGTGCAAGAAAAAAGTTGCAATGACCGTCATTTTATTCCCTAGGGTGTCTGCTAAAAAAACATATATAATGTTTGGGGGTTCTGAGTAATTTTCTAGCAAAAGAATGATGATTTGTACATGTAGGAGAGAAGTGGCAGAATAGGCCCGGTATGGAAGTGGTAAAAAAAGCCCGGTGTTGAAGTGGTTAAATGGGTGCAGGACTAGAAGAACTATCAAATTTAGTTCCACATGTACTTCTAAGAGTTACACCATAGAGCCCTTTATTACCTGTTCCACGGTGGGAGTGCTCCACTGTCCGTGCGGTTTGCAGTATGTGGGCAGGACCAAGCGCCCCTTGCAAGTACGTTTTGAATGAACACATCAACAACATCAGGAGAGGTTTCACCAAACATTCCGTGTCAAAACACTACCTTGCAGTGCATAACAGGGATCCAACTAATACTGTTTTTTTAGGTATTGATAAATACAGCCCCCATTAGAGGGGTAGTTGTTTAGTTAGGAGCATCTCTAGATTAGAGATGGCATGGGTACATAAACTGGTGACACTGGTTAGCCAGTTAGTTATTTAGTTATTTAGGTTACCCGTCAGGTTTTTATATAGCGTCAGGTACCCCCATATATAACCTAATAAAGGTTTTAACCCCCTGATTGCCCCTAGTTAACCCTTTCACCAGTGATCACCATATAAGTTTTACGGGTGACGCTGGTTGGTTAGTTTGCTTTTTATAGCATCAGGGCACCCGCCGTATATAACCCAATAAAGGTTAAATCCCCTGATCGCCCGGCGGCTGATATCAATTAGGTTTTAGCGCCAGAGAGGGTCTGCGTCGCCCCAGGCAGCGTTAGGTTAGTGCCAGTAACGCTAACACCCAAGCGCAAAGCATACACCTCCCTTAGTGGTATAGTATCTGAACAGATCAATATCTGATCTGATCAGATCTATACTAGTGTCCCCAGCGGTTTAGGGTTCCCAAAAATGTAGTGTTAGCAGGATCAGCCCAGATACCTGCTAGCACCTGCGTTTAGCCCCTCCGCCCAGCCCACCCAAGTGCAATATCGATCGATCACTGTAACTTACCAAACACAACACACGTAACTGCAGCGGTCTGACTGACAGTCAGGTGTTTTTTTTACCTGTGAATCTTACTAGTCTACCCCTGAATTTAGAGCCAAAAATGGCAAATCGAAGGTACACTAGTAAAGAGGCCTACGAGATTCTGAGCATGACAGATGGTGAAGAGGAGGACACGCAAGGTCAGGCGTACCCGATCCCGATCTTCTGAGGTTGTTGAGGAGCAAGAACCGCAGGGCTCTCGTATCATGGAGCAGAGTAGTACTAGTGCCGCTATTCCTTCTGGTGAATTGGCAAGCACCAGCGGCCTAGTACAGCCTGGGTGTACATCCAGCACTGCAGTATCACGTGGTGACGTGGCGAGTCCCATAAGTGCAGTTCAAGCTGGCGAGGTGGCAAACACAAGTAGTGTCCTGCTGCCACCAAGAAGAAGACAAAGGCAGCCCCGTCGTGCCCATAGTGCCCTTCCTGCAGAATTTGCCTATCCTGATTGGGTCCCCACCACTTCTGCAGAACCCGTACTTCCCCCATTCACTGCCCAACCCGGTATTCAGGTGGAAACAGCTGATTTTATGCCAATTGATTTTTATTCACTGTTTTTCACAGAAGATCTCTATAAATCTATTGTGGACCAGAGTTATTTATATGCTGGTCAATTCATCGCCGCTAGTCCCCAGTTGCCTTCCATTGCCAAAGATTGGAAACCAATTACGGTTTCTGAATTTAAGACCTTTCTGGGCCTTTCCCTCAACATTACGTGCTTATTGGTCCACGCACCCAATTGACCACATGCCGTGTTCTCTGCCTCCATGCCCAGGATACGATACGAGCAGATCTTGCGGTGCATGCATTTCAACGACAATGAACTTTGTCGTCCACGTGGAGACCCTGAATACGACCGGCTCTACAAAATTCGGCTCCTCATAAACCACTTCAACAAACGTTTTGCAGCCTTGTTTATTCCCGATCAAGTTGTCTGCGTTAATGAGTCCCTGATTAAATTTTCTGGCCGCTTGTCTTTCAAGCAGTACCTTCCCAGAAAGCGTGCCAGATACGGGGTCAAGCTCTATAAGTTCTGTGACAGGGCAACAGGCTATGTATGGAGCTTTTACGGTTTATGAGAGAAAAGATAGTCAGGTTGAGCCGGTCAACTGCCCAGATTACATAGGGAGCGCTGGCAAGATAGTGTGGAACTTGGTGTCACCCTTATTCGGAAAGGGGTACCACTTGTATGTGGACAATTATTACATGAGCGTGCCACTGTTTAGTCACTTGTTTGATCATCAAATTGGAGCATGTGGCACTGTGCGACCTAATCGCCGGGGCTTTCCCCAGAGGCTTGTAGATTCCCGTCTTAGGCTGGGGGAGAGAGCCTGCTTGAAGTGTAATAACTTGCTTGCTATGAAGTGGAGGGATAATAAGAATGTTTTCCTTCTTACCTCCCTTCATGCAGACACGACAGTCCAAATTCGTACGGCGACTGGTGTTGTGGAGAAACCCCTCTGTGTCCACGAATATAACCAAAATATGGGAGGGGTGGACCTCAACGACCAGTTGTTGGCGCCGTATTTAATTGACCGTAACGCGAGACGCTGGTACAAAAAAGTGTCTCTATCCTTATTCCAATTGGCTTTTCTGAATGCTCATGTGCTATACAGAGCTTCAGGCTGGACGTTATCTCTCCTAAAATACCAGGATGAGATGGTCACAGAACTCCTGTATCCAGGCGGTTCTGCACCTCACCATCCCCAACCAAATGCAGTAAGCCGGCTGCATGAGAGGCATTATCCGTATGTCCTCGAGAGTACCCCTACCCAACGAGCCCCCCAAAAAAGATGTCGTGTCTGTAGCAAGCGCGGATTTAGGCGTGACACCCGTTATTTTTGTCCACGCTGTCCTGACAATCCTGGTCTTTGCATTGGTAAATGTTTTGAACACTTCCACTCAAAAGTGAAGTTTTAGCGTAGGGTACAGCATTGCAAAGAACAGGACACACTTACACAGGTTCTCCCAAGATGCCATCGCATTTTGAGAGACCCGAACCATTACAGTTGTTAAAGTTACAAAAAAAAGTGTAAAAAAAATAAAATAAAATAAAAAAACAAAAATAGTTGTCGTTTTATTGTTCTCTCTCTCTCTCTCTTTTCTCTCTATTGTTCTGCTCTTTTTTACTCTATTCTATTCTATTCTGCAGTGTTTTATCATGCTTGCTTTTCAGGTATGTAATTTTTTGTTTTCAGGTGCGCCATTCAGCTGCAGCGCGGAATTATTTATCTTGACAGCAACAGTGTTTGCTCCCACGATACATAAAGCCGTGACTCCAGTGCTGTAGGAGGTGATTCCACCACCACAGTTAAAAAAAAAGAGCATATATGCCGAAGCATAGGGGCGGAGGAGCGATTTTGCTCCTAATGCCGCGTACATACGGTCGAAATTCCGACGGAGGCTTGCCCATGGAAAAGTCCGACCGTGTGTACGCGGCATAACTTTTTTGCGGGAGGATGCCCCCATGCTTCGGCATATATATATTTTAGGCACAGGTTGCGTTAAAAAAATGTTTTATTTTTTACTAGTTTTTTTTTGGTATTTGCTTTGCAGGTATGGTATGGTAACGTCTTACTGTTATACTGTAATGTTACTTTGTTTTAATGTTAACCATCATTTGCTTAGCAGGTACGCCATTCAGTTGCAGCGCGGATCTATTTATCTTGACAGCAACAGTGTTTGCTCCCACGATGCATAAAGCCGTGACTCCAACGCTGTAGGAGGCGATTTCCCCACCACAGTTAAAAAAAAGAGCATATATGCCGAAGTATGGGGGCAGCAGGGGCGGAGGAGCGATTTTGCTCCTAATGCCGCGTACATACGGTCGAAATTCTGACGGAGGCCTGCCCATGGAAAAGTCTGACCGTGTGTACGCAGCATAACCTTTTATGCCGCGTACATACGGTCGAAATTACGACGGAGGCTTGCCCGTGGAAATGTCCGACCGTGTGTACGCGGCATAACTTTTTTGTGGGAGGATGCCCCCATGCTTCGTCATATATAAATGGTGCATGTATGCCCATCATTAGAAGTGGGTGGATGAAGGGAGGTATTCTAATGGTGGGCATACCCATCGATCAATCTTTTTTTTTCGTTCAGCCAACAGGCTGCATGAAAAAAAAGATTGCAATACATGTCCAACAAGGACCAGCAACGTACTGGTATAAAATAAAATGAAATAAAAAAGCAAAATAAATAATAATAAAAAAAAAAGCACCCCTGTCAGCCCTGCTCTTGCGGAAAGGCGAACGCAAGCGTCGGTGTGAGGTATCACCGCAAAGGTCAGATCGAGGGCAGTAATTTTAGCAGTAGACCTCCTCTGTAAATCTAATGTGGTAACCTGCAAAGGCTTTTAAAAAGGTATGTAGTTTGTCGCCGCTGCGCGTTTGTGCGCAATTTTAAAGCATGTCGTGTTTGGTATCCATGTACTCGGCCTAAGATCATCTTTTTTATTTCATCAAACATTTGGGCAATGTAGTGTGTTTTAGTGCATTAAAAATAAAAAAAGTGTGTTTTTTCCCCCCAAAAATGCGTTTGAAAAATCGCTGCGCAAATACTGTGTGGAAAAAAAAATGCAACACCCACTATTTTAATCCGTAGGGCCTTTGCTTTAAAAAAATGTATAATGTTTGGGGGTTCAATGTAATTTTCTTGCAAAAAAAAAAAATGTTTTCACAAAAAGTGTCAGAGGGTTTTGTCTACAAGTGGTTAGAAGAGTGGATGATGTGTGACATAAGCTTCCTAATGTTGTGCATAAAATGCCAGGACAGTTCAAACCCCCCCCCAAATGACCCCATTTTGGAAAGTAGACACCCCAAGCTATTTGCTGAGAGGCATGTTGAGCCCATTGAATATATTTTTTTTTTTTTGTCCCAAGTGATTGAATAATGACAAAAAGAAAAAAAAATGTACAAAAAGTTGTCACTAAATCATATATTGCTCAAACATGCCATGGTTATATGTGGAATTGCACCCCAAAATACATTCTGTTGCTTCTCCTGAGTACGGGGATACCACATGTGTGAGACATTTTGGGAGCCTAGCCGCGTACAGGACCCGAAAACCAAGCACCGCCTTCAGGATTTCTAAGGGTGTAAATTTTTGATTTCACTCCTCACTGCCTATCACAGTTTCGGAGGCCATGGAATGCCCAGATGGCACAAAACCCCCCCAAATGACCCCATTTTGGAAAGTAGACACCCCAAGCTATTTGCTGAGAGGTATGTTGAGTATTTTGCAGATCTCGCTTTTTGTCACAAAGTTTTGAAAATTGAAAAAAAAAAAAAAAAAAAAAACATTTCTTTCTTCATTTTCAAAAACAAATGAGAGCTGTAAAATACTCATCATGCCTCTCAGCAAATAGCTTGGGTGAGGCTGAGCTTATGGGCACTGGTGAGGCTGTATGCAGTCTCTGACCATATCTTGTACTATGTCTGCAGTCTCTGACCATTTCCTGTAGTATGTTTGCAGTCTCTGACCATCTCCTGTAGTATGTTTGCAGTCTCTGACCATCTCCTGTACTTTGTCTGCAGTCTCTGACCATCTCTTGTACTATGTCTGCAGTCTCTGACCATCTCTTGTAGTATGTCTGCAGTCTCTGACCATCTCTTGTAGTATGTCTGCAGTCTCTGACCATTTCTTGTATCATGTCTGCAGTCTCTGACCAATTCTTGTATCATGTCTGCAGTCTCTGACCAATTCTTGTATCATGTCTGCAGTCTCTGACCAATTCTTGTATCATGTCTGCAGTCTCTGACCAATTCTTGTATCATGTCTGCAGTCTCTGACCATTTCTTGTATCATGTCTGCAGTCTCTGACCATTTCTTGTATCATGTCTGCAGTCTCTGACCATTTCTTGTATCATGTCTGCAGTCTCTGACCATTTCTTGTATCATGTCTGCAGTCTCTGACCATTTCTTGTATCATGTCTGCAGTCTCTGACCATTTCTTGTATCATGTCTGCAGTCTCTGACCATTTCTTGTATCATGTCTGCAGTCTCTGACCATTTCTTGTATCATGTCTGCAGTCTCTGACCATTTCTTGTATCATATCTGCAGCCTCTGACCATCTCTTGTACTATGTGAAGAGTAGGAGATCCGAGTAATTTTCAAAGTAGAATAATGCACCTCATCCCGGTAATTTATACATCAAAGGATCGAGAAAAATGGGATTATAACGGTGCTTTGGAAATTAACACATAAACAATATCATAAATTTGTAATTTTATTAAAATATCTTATAGATATTATACACAAACATGAAAAACAGTATAATGGTAAAAACAACTTAGACAAACAGGGTTTTTCTGGGTTGCTGGTTTGCCCAAATGGAGTATGGCGGGGGTCAGGTGAGGTGTTGTATCCCTATATATTTCGCCGGGTCTGGCTTCTTCAGGGGAGTACACTACGACCACCCAAATTGTTTATATAACCAGCTCTAGCAAAGGATCAAAAAAACATGGTATCAGAAACATAATACATATGAACATTTGTTTATACATAAATATTTGTTATAGTCTGCACCACCATAGTTACCCAATGAGGGGCCCAGTCCTTACTCAGCCCAAGCAGGAGAAAGTACACATGCGGATCCCACCTGAGATGTAAAAAAGTTTTCCACAAATGCAGGACCACGCAGGGAGTTTTGTTCAGCCGTAGGGGGCAGAAAAGTCCCAGCTATAGGGAAGAAAAGTCCTAGTGACTAATTGCTTCCAGACATGAAGTTCAGAAAAAATGAATAGAAATAATATAGAAGGGCCAGCAGGCTCAAACATAACTTAATTTGTTAGATATATTAAAGAGAGAACATATTGGCGAGGGCGACGAAAGAGACAGTATCCACAGTGTCACTAAACAGCGAGGACTGAAAGACCTGTCTAGCAGTGCGATACAACCTAAAATAGATTGATAAATAAACAATCTCAAAAAGTATTCCAGGCTCAGATGCTGATATATGGTTAAATGATTAACAATCATAGAAAGTATAGCTGAAGGTAAATATACCGAAAAATGAAAAGAGTATACACACTAAAGATCATAGTATGTATAAACGCATATTCAGAATGATGGCAGACATGTGCATTCAAAGCATTTAGAACACAATATAAGATATAAAAGTGCCTGGATATAGATAGCATCAGTTACCTGAGTAAGGGAAGCACAGGGTGGGGTCGCCCCCATGTATCAGCCTGAGATGAATGGCGATGATGCTGGCATTTAAACCCCCCGCTCGCTCGGGCGTGCTGACGACACCGAGCGAGTGCGGATGTTGAGGTGCTCATTCTCACGCATAAGGGGAGAAACCGCCGCCAAACTACAGTCCCCAAGATGCCCTGCGGCGGGCGCATGCGCCGTAGTGACGGTGGCGAGAATAGTATTAGCCGGCGCCACAGATGATTGCCAAAGCTGGTGGGCGGCAATGAGGGGAGGGGAAAGGAAGTGTCAGCCCAAAAGGGCGGAGAAGATGGAACATAGGCAAGGAATGCTGCTCATTGATGGTATGACACTTAGGCAAGAGAAATGACAGCACAGGGTCGGGCTTCAAGATAACGAAGCCCTTGGGTGTCCATACGGCAAAAACAAAGAAGCCCTGAAGCATAAATGCCACAATATAGGAAAAATCAAGGTGATATAAAGGGAATTTGAAAACCGCATATGTGATACCATGCACTGGGCTAAGAAAGGGTAAGGAATGGGCCCCTGTGAATAGATAAAAGGCATGGTAGTGCAGAGGACACACATATATGAAAACCAAGGACATAATATTCCAATATCTATTACATGGCAAAATATAAATTGACCTAATATAGAAATGTACAAAATACATTTAGAGGTGTCTGAAATCTACTACAAATGAAACAAGAATATAGAGGGGGTATAAGATGGAGGTATTATTATTATCAACAATCAGGGTAAAGGGAAAGGAAAGAAACGAAGATGAAAAACAATAAAAAATAAATAAATAAGAAAAACATACAAAGAAGGATCGAAGAATGGGGAGGGGAAGGGTAGAGAGGGGGGGGAGAAGAAAGGGGGAGGAGGGGAGAGGGGAGGGGGAAGGAGGAGGGGAGAGGGGAGGGGGGAGGGGAAGGAGGAGGGGAGGGGGGAAAAAAGGGTAAAGAGGGAAGGGGGGGGGGGAAGGAAAAGGGAAGGAGAATGAGGATGGGAAGGAAAGAAATGGAAGGGAAAGGCGTAGAAGAAAAAACAAGAGGAGAGATGGGAGGGGGAGGAGGGGAGGGGGGAGGGGAAGGAGGAGGGGAGGGGGGAAAAAAGGGGAAAGAGGGAAGGGGGGGGAAAGGAAAAGGGAAGGAGAATGAGGATGGGAAGGAAAGAAATGGAAGGGAAAGGCGTAGAAGAAAAAACAAGAGGAGAGATGGGAGGGGGAAAAAGGGGGGGGGGGGAAGTGAGGAGTGGAGACAGGGGGAGAAAAAGATTAAGACGGTATAAGAAACAGACGGAACATGACTTGAGCCCCAGATGAAGACAAGGGGTTGGAGGCCAGACAGATAAATAGATCAATAACATGAGTATCAGAATATAATCTAATGTAGTCATAAAACAAATTTTGTTCAACAATAATATATGTTTTTTTAAAGAAAGGATTTTAAACTGATATACTCATTTAAGCCAGGATAGCGAGTAGCTTTTAGTTGGGGGATCCATTTGGTATCAAGTTGCAGGAGTTTGCGGTCAATGGCACCTCCTCTTGCATGTGTGGGTACATGTTCAAGGGCTGAAAATTTGATCATTCCTGCCTCAAAGTTATGTTCACCACCTACATGACGGCTGATGGCCGTGGTCATCAGTCGTTTATGAATAGGGCCAATATGGTCTTTGATACATTTAAAGAAGGGCCTTTTTGTTTTCCCCACATAGAAACAGCCGCAGAGGCATTTGGCTAGATATACAACACCAATAGTTTGACAGGATACTCGGTGGTGAATCGAATGTTTGAGACCGTTTGGAAGAATCACAGTCTGGCCATTTAAAATAAATGGACAAATATCACACTTGTTGCATGAGAAGGTACCTGTCTGTGTACTGCGTATAGGATCTATATGGTCAAAATGACTTCGAACCAGTCTGTCCCAAAGAGAGGGAGCACGTCGGTAAGTGATATCTGGGCGTTTGTTAATGTATTTACCAGCAGAACTATCGGCCAATAGTAAAGGCCCGTATTAAGTCAGGATGTCTGAAAGATGCATGATGTTTAGAATATTGCGTGATTAATCGAATTGGTTGTAGGGAAGATTTGGTTTTAGTGGAAAACACGAATTCATTACGATTACATTTGGAAGCTCTATTATATGCATGTTTCAGGATTCTATGGCTGTAGCCTCTGTCCTTTAATCTGTGATAAAGATTTTTGGCTGCCATTTCGTAGTCATCATCATGAGCACAGTTCCTTTTTAGTCTCACATATTGGCTATATGGGATGCTCTTGATAAGAGGTTGAGGATGTCCACTTGATGCATGTAAAATAGTATTGCCAGATGATGGCTTGCGATACCTTGATGAGTATAGAAGGCCATCCTTGTCAATAGAAATTGTTAGATCAAGAAAATTTATGTGATTCTGACTACATTCCATAGTGAAGTTTAAATTATATGTGTTCGTGGCTAAAATAGTCATGAACTGTGTTAGTTCATTCCTAGTGCCAGACCAGAGAAGTAGGACATCATCAATGTACCTGTACCACGATATTACGTACGACAGGTACACCGATATGTCCTCGCGTGAAAAGAGTTCCTTCTCCCACCCCCCCAGGTACAGGTTGGCATAGGACGGTGCACACTTTGTGCCCATGGCAACCCCCTGTACCTGGGGTAGTGGGAGAGTCCAAAAAGAAACACATTACGGGTCAAAATAAATTTGAAAAGATCCAGAATAAATGCATTATACGCATATGCCGAGCTACCTCTGTCCTTCAAAAGATGTCCCACAACCTCAATGCCCTTGGTATGGGGAATTGTGTTATAGAGACTTTCTACGTCAATGGCAACTAACCAAGCATCAGGGGGGACACATGTCCCCTCGATCGTTTGCAGTAAGTCGATTGTGTCTTTGATGTATGACGTCAAAGATGTCACATGTGGGTAGAGGTAGCGATCAACCAGAGCACTCGCATGTTCTGTGAGGCTCTGGCATCCAGATACGATGGGTCTGCCTGGTGGATTGGACATAGATTTGTGCAGTTTAGGGAGTGCATACATAGTAGGTATTCTAGGCTCTTGGGTATTTAAATAGTTCCACATATCTTTATCAATAAGTCCATTCCGGAAAGCTTTAGTAATCAAAGAATAGTATTCCAAAATTGAAATTAGTGATAAGAGTTTTAGAAATAGGACGACACCATTCTTTATTTTGAAGAATCGTGAAACACATGGTTTCGTAGTCTGCTGTGTTCATGACTACTACATTGCCTGCCGCCTTTGTCGGCTGGCTTGATTGTAATTTGCCCGTTGTTCTGAAGAGATTGAAGGGCTTTCTTGTGTTTCAAGGGGAGATTGTTGTTGCAGTTATCCATACCCAAGTCAAGCTTATCTATCTCTCTGGTAGTTTGCTCAACAAAGGACCATATGCTGGCATTTTTGCTTAAAAGGGGAAAATTGAATGATTTTGGCTTGTATGATGGAGGAGGGGGAAAGGTCACACCGGGGGCACAAATGCCTTCCAGAGGGGGAGCCATAGGATCCTCATGGTCGGTATGGCCTTCCTCCCAAAGTTCCATCAAATCCTCAATAGCCTGAATTTCGTCAACGTCAAGTTTTCGTTGTTCAAAAGAAAGGGAGTCAGAAGAAGCTGTACAGTCAATCGACGGTCTGTCATATATAACTTTAAACATAAGTTTGCGTGCAAATAGGTGTATGTCTTTAATCATTTGAAATTTGTCACCGCTAGCTAAGGGGCAGAAAGTTAGACCCAGTTTAAGAACGTCAATTTCATCTTGAGTTAAAGAAATAGATGAAAGATTAACAACTTCCAATTGGGTTTTGTTATCTGATATTAGGGCTGTGTTGTTAGTGATGTTGTAGTGCCGGGCTGACTCAGAGTTTTGGCTAAAAAAATAGGTGCCAATTTAGGATCAAGAGACGCTGTGCTCTGTGGGAATAAGGACGATAGATTAGGTTCACTTACCCTTCTGGTGGGAGTGGTTCTAGGCGATAGGGAGAAAGGTGGGGCCAGAGCCCGAGCAGATTGTGCAGAAAGTGAAGCCGGTACGAAAGGGGTGTCGGTTCGAGGAAATCGCATAAGTGAAGAGGAAGGGCGAGCAATATCCAGTGTAGAGGAACTCGCTGAAGAGTGCCGAGTGATGGTAGAGCCAGTGTGTTAAAGTGAGTCCGATGATCCGGAGTTTCGGTTGCCCTTTCGTTTTTTAGGGAGTCGATCAAGAGATAGGTCTCGATAGACCGTAGATTGACTGGATACTGCTGAAGGGACTGAAACAGAAGACATATTAGGCATATTTGAAACATTTTCAGTTACTCTACGAGTAGAAGGATATGTGGATGGTCTATTAAACACTGATTGGTTCCACTTGTATGCATAATTATTGTCATAGGCAGATTTGTCTTTCAAAAATTTGCCTTCTTTGACATTGATGATATCCGAGGTATATTCCTCTAGATGTTCGCGTAGGGCCTTCACTTTCTGTATAAAAAGAGAAGTAGAGACTGCAAGTATCATTTCATCGTACCATGCACTGATTAGTGTGTCCAATTCTGTAATCTCACTGTCATATTGATAGCATAAAATGGTCATCATTTCAAAAGAGCAGCTTTGCAAATTGTGTTCCCATTTCAGTTTAAGTGAATCATCAATTTTCTTGAGATTAGGGAATATTTGTATACGCAGTCCCCAGGGGGTGATTCTATGTTCAGAGTATTTTTCAAAATAGTGTTTGTGCCCAAACTTTTGTGAGATTGTTTATTTATCAATCTATTTTAGGTTGTATCGCACTGCTAGACACGTCTTTCAGTCCTCGCTGTTTAGTGACACTGGATACTGTCTCTTTGGTCGCCCTCGCCAATATGTTCTCTCTTTAATATATCTAACAAAGTAAGTTATGTTTGAGCCTGCTGGCCCTTCTATATTATTTCTATTCATTTTTTCTGAACTTCATGTCTGGAAGCAATTAGTCACTAGGACTAGGACTTTTCTTCCCTATAGCTGGGTCTTTTCTGCCCCCTACGGCTGAACATAGCTCCCTGCGTGGTCCTGCATTTGTGGAAAACTTTTTTACATCTCAGGTGGGATCCAAATGTGTACTTTCTCCTGCTTGGGCTGAACAAGGACTGGGCCCCTCATTGGGTAACTATGGTGGTGCAGACTATAACAAATATTTATGTATAAACAAATGTTCATATGTATTATGTTTCTGATACCATGTTTTTTTGATCCTTTGCTAGAGCTGGTTATATAAACAATTTGGGTGGTCGTAGTGTACTCCCCTGAAGAAGCCAGACCCGGCGAAATATATAGGGATACAACACCACACCTGACCCCCGCCATACTCCATTTGGGCAAACCAGCAACCCAGAAAAACCCTGTTTGTCTAAGTTGTTTTTACCATTATACTGTTTTTCATGTTTGTGTATAATATCTATAACAGTGATATGCAATTAGCGGACCTCCAGCTGTTGCAGAACTACAAGTCCCATGAGGCATAGCGAGACACTGACAGCCACAAGCATGACACCCAGAGGCAGAGGCATGATGGGACTTGTAGTTTTGCAACATCTGGAGGTCCGCTAATTGCATATCCCTGATCTATAAGATATTTTAATAAAATTACAAATTTATGATATTGTTTATGTGTTAATTTCTAAAGCACCGTTATAATCCCAATTTTCTCGCTCCTTTGATATATCTCTTGTACTATGTTTGCAGTCTCTGACCATCTCTTGTATCTTGTCCGCAGTCTCTGACCATCTTATGTAGTATGTCTGCAGTCTCTGACCATCTCTTGTATCATGTCTGCAGTCTCTGACCATCTCCTTTTGTTTATTGTTAAGAGATCGTGGGAGGATTCCAGGGTAACAAGGACTCCTTAGGGGAGCATATCTGTGTTAAAGTCAGTGCCATAGAAACATGTGCAAAGGGGAGGAGTTTGTAAGATGACCACGCCCACGTGGGGGCGCCCAAAATATTTCTGCACCCAGGCGCCTGTGACCCTAGGATCGGCCCTGCTAATTGTAAGTGTGTTTTTTTCTTACTACAATAAAACTTTTTAAAGGGTTTTATACTATGTTAGTTCATTTCAATTCCATGTGGTGATATTCCGGATATTAGCCTATGCGAATTCTGATCTCCTGTAACAAGAGATCACATCCATCTGGTAAGCGGCAGTGTGTACCTAGGTGGAGGTGCTTTTCTATCATCACTTCTTTCTGAACGTTGTGGATCAAGTGTTGCACCGTGGATTTTTCACATCACAAGGATCCCCCCACTTTTTTTTGCTAACAAAGCATGATTATTGACTGTTTTTTGTGAACACGGATTTCTCTTATTATTCTACAAACATTCACATTTTTATCAAATTTTTTGGGGTTTCTCACGAACTGAGATTGTTATTTATCACATAATTCTTTACTTTGATTATTTGGATTTCAATTATTTAGTGTCACTTGCTTATTTATCACATTCACGGTTATATGTGTAGCGGGTACTTACTTTCCCGGGGGAAAGATTTGAATCTTTTCGGTGACACAGTGGTATATCTTCGGCAGTCCATCGGGTGGCGCTGCCACTGTGGGCCGACGAGCGAGTCATTGCTGGGTCGAATCCCTTTTTGTCCTTCTTCGGCGGCCGTGTGGTGGGGCGGAGAACCCGCTGCGCATGCCGGGGGAGGGTATAAAGGGGCCGGCCATCTTGGTCACAGGGTCTTCGTCCCAGGCACCTTCAGCTTGCGGACGGTGGTTCGTGTTTGTCCTCTAGGCGCCCTAGGCCTAGAGGACCACCGGAGATCGTGTTCCACCTCATGCACCTTTAGTCCTGAGGTGAGGTACTTGGATGGAGGTCCGGAGCTCAGTGCCCAACACTGAGTTCCGCGAGGGAAGGATCCTAGGGCACTCCGGGGATGGATGCCTGAATCCGAGGTGGGCGTAATGGACCGGGAAGAGCTCCTCATCTGAAGACCCGGTGCAGCAGACTGCCGGTGACGGGTGAGTCTCTTGTCGGAGACGGTCCGGAAGGAAATTTCCCTCGTGCGGAGACCATAACCCACTCTTTGGAGGAGAGCGGAGGATCGAACTTGTGTCTGGGCCTATTTGTACACACACCTCCTTTTCTGTTCTATAGCCAAGGGAGTCCATGTTATGTTCTGAATAAAGGAGTGTTGGACTTTAACGGTGTGTGGCTCAATTTCTGGCAGACGAGGTCCAGGGAGACTCTTGGAGGGAGGATCCGATGCACAGCACAGACCCGAAGGTAACGAGAGACATTGCTGAGACCACATACACATCTGTGGTGGAAGCCTGGCGTAGCTCAACCCCCACGGCTTAGTTCGTGGGCGTGGCTCAACCAAAGAAAGTAAGAAAGCCCGCGAACTGGAGCAAAGGGGAGGAGTCCAATACGTGTGAAGGGACTACACGTGGGACATTGGCGCGAAAACTCTGCAGTGTGCGATGGATCAGCAACAGGTTGCCATGTTTGGACACACCTTGTGGATTCCGGTTCACCCTTCCACCACGACACTGACTGCTGCTGCTCCAATAACGGATACGGGGATTCGACTGAAGCCAAGGGGTCGATTCGCCCTATACTCATGTATGGACATTGAGGCCCTGGGTATGATTTGTCCCCGGTGTTCGGGACTAGTATGCCTGTTGAAGCCGTTCGGACGCTGTGAGGCCTGTGGGGAGTTCACGTTTGAGGTGGATTCGGCAGTTGAGAGGCCGAGAACCATCTACCCAGGCCGGGCTTCAGGTACCACCACTCAAGGAGGAGAAATCACCGCTGTGAGAGTCGCCCCAGCGCACACTGCAGCGACCAGGGAAGAGGTCTTTAAAACTTTGCGGGAGAAATCCGAGGATGCTGACTCGGTCGCCACTGTCTCGCAGCATCCGCCACCGAAGAAAAGAACCAGCGTGGTGGCCCCGACCAGCGGTGGTGGTGGACCGTCTCGCCCGCTTACACCAGGCCCGGATGGATCCATTGACGAGGGTTCCGGACATCCCGCTTCAAGGAAAGGCAGAGGTAAGCCAGGCGAAGAGACTTGGTGTGTGGGAGGAGGTGTCGGGAAGGCATGGCCTAGCAAGTCCGCGGAGGGTGGAGGCTCCGTTTCCACAAAGAGCTACATACCCGCGGAGGAGTGTGACACCTCCGACCTGGAATCGCTTTCGGATCTGGGAGATGATGCCATCATTGACGATTTGTTTGCAGAGAAAGGCTGGGACAAGGTACCGCTTGCTTCATTCTGCAGACCTCGGAATTCACCCATGTCAACAGGGGAAAGTACACCCCGGGTGGAGGCGTCAGCGCCTGAAGAGGGGTCCCGTCCCCAGCTTGCCCTTACATCCCTGGCACAACCTGCATCTGATGCTGGGGTACAGAGACTGTTGCTGAGGGCACCCATGCCCAGATAGGAGGTGGTCAAAGCGCCTCGTCATCCAGACTCGGTAGTTATGCCTGGTGAAGGAGACAGGGCTACCATGCCTCCGTTGGCAAGACTACAACGCCTATTTGGCCAAAAAGTTGCAGAGGAGTACGGATGGGAGTATCCCTACTTATCGAAGGACTTGCTCTACGAGGTGGAAGTGTACAGAGAGCGCTGGTACAATGACTTCGTGTGGACCCACCTGAAAGTTCTGCATGCTCGCAGGTACCTGGCATGCTCTCCCAAGGCTTTGCAATGTTTCAAGAATTGCAAGGCCGAATGGATGTTAGGAAGACACATCCATGCGGATAAAGTGCTGATCCGACGCAAAGAAGGTGAAGATGTGGAGTATAATCTGGAGACTGTGGATCAACACTTGAAGCCACTGATTCTGCTGCATCCCCGCTTTTACTTATAGGAGAAAAAGACTCCGTTCTTATCATGTTGCTGAACTTTTAGGGCAGTTGTTGTGTATGCCCAAAGGAATGAGGAACTATTCCTGTGTTTTTTTTGTTTTTTTTTCTTTTCCATCTTCCTGCAAAGAGATCACGGACTCTGGGGTTAGATAGGGCCAAGAAGAAGAAGCTCCACGATTGCAGTACCGCGAGGCTGTCACCAAGAGGGGAGTGGGGAGAGGGTGTGCGCTACATATGTAATAAGTTTCAGTGATTCATTTATTTCTACATACATGTGGCAAATTAAATTTCATCAATTCTTCACTTACCCTATGTTGATATATGGTAGTATTGCCATATCTGATCACGTTTAGCGCAGCTCTTCTTTTTACCATTGCCTATTGGTGTTGTATAACACCTTTTGTTGCCGCTTATTTTTTTGAATAGCGCAGTATACCCCTTTGCCACCCTCTTAACCTCACTTCTCGCTGGACTTGAGAGCAGGTGAAACCATAACTGCAAAAGTAATAATTTTCTCACTTGAAATAATCGAATGGTCACTGAAAGAACTTGATTATCCCACAGTAAGATGACATTCTCATTGAGAGCAAAGTAGCAATTAGCCTGCAACTACTCAAAAGAATATCAGAGACTCCCACCACTATCCTCGGGGGAAAATATAAACAGTGAGAGTAAAGCCCTGTACACACGATCGGATTTCCTATGGATTCTAATCCGATGGATTTTTCCATCGGAAATCCGATTAAGCTGACTTCCATCAGTCTTGCCTACACACCATCAGTCAAAAATCTGACCGTCCCTAAACGCCAAGACGTAAAACACTCTGACGAGACGAGAAAAATTAAGTTCAATGCTTCTGAGCATGTGTCGGCTTGATTCTGAGCATGCGTGGGGTTTTTCTCCGATGGAGTTCCACACAGACGATCGGAATTTGCTATTGTTTTTTTTTTTCCATCGGATAAATTTAAAACATGTTCTATTTTTTCGCACTGATGGAAAAAAGACCAATGGGGCCCATACACGATTGGTTTGTCCGATGAAAAAAGTCCATCGGACTGTTTTCATCTGTAAAACCGATCGTGTGTACAGGGCTTTAGTCTCAAATTGTTTATCCTATACAAACAGGTAACCCCCACTAAAGTGAGAATAACCATCATAGATATCCACTACTGGACTATAACCCCTACAACTCTCCATCAGACTGTCAGCGGTGCAGTATTAGGCACAAAGGGCAATAACTACTAAGACCCCATACTCCATTAAACAATATTGGAGGGGTACAGTTACTCCGCAACCAAAAGAACACATCTATGCGCCCTGCAACATTTCTTGATGACCGTACGCTAAACTCACTAAAGTGGCAGTGTTGCACCACATGGTTTCTGCAACTTGAGGAAATCCCCAAGCTAATGGTAATACAACAGAAACCACTGCCCCTCCTGAGCAGATAAATTACGCAAAGGCAATATCTAAGAGATCAGGCTCTCTGGCCACTAACCCTCTTAGTATTCAGACATTAATATACTGTTTGAGGAAAAAACCCTCCTATATGAAAGTGCGCACTATACCTCTAAACCTATACAGATTTCCTGATGTGAACACCCAAATAATTTTATGATTTGCCATGTGGGGATAATTTTCCACCTCCGACACTACTTTTGAGCACAATGCACTCCTTTTTCCTTATCTTTTGCACTTTAACCCTGACAAAGCTTTCTTTAAAGCGAAACATGTAGTTTTTTTGGTCTTTCTGTTCATTTGGGGAGTTTTTTTGGTTCTGGGTTTACTTGGCTTCAGTGGGGGTATAGAACCTCAGTGTGATGAGAGATGAATGGTGGTCATTAGAGAGCACATATTATCTACAACAAGGTAGCAATTGTATTACTACCGATATAGACGGATTGGCTGGAGCAGAGCTGTAGATTGGATACTAAGCAGATACTACAGATAGAACTAATCATACAATTATCTGAGCTGAGCTGTAGAACTGTTGAAAGTTATTTATTTTAAACAGCTTATGGGCATCTGTCAGGTTATCTATCATATTAACAGGTATGGTATTAAAGTAGCCTCCTGCAGATAGACAGTTTGCCGCAAAGCCATACACTATCCTGGTGCTGAATGGCCCCTTCCCCCCTAATTGCAAGATGGAGACGGAAGGGGTCATAACTTACCCTTTGCCTTGCACAAGAACTGATAGCGTGATCTCTGGTATCCACATGCTCCATCAGGTCGTTTACTATGTTATTAAATTAATATGTTAATATGTTACTATGTTAACAAATGCAAGGTTGCCAACACTAAGTTGCCATACAGTTTGGTTTTGTGTTTTCTGCTTTCTGTTAGATTATGATGTCATGTGCAGCCCGCACGACCCTAGTGATCGTACCATAATATGCTCACCTCCTCCTCCCATACACTCAAATATCTTAAAAAATGTCCCTTGGAGACCACTTGGCTTCCCTTACCCGGAGAGCATACATTTATCTCCTTCACACTCACCATGGACCCTCTACCGAAAACCACCTTTACCCTACACCCTGCGTAACTTTCACTTAAGCACTCTCTTTAGCACAGCCTCCATTAACATTCATCAAAAAGCTCTAATAGGCAGTCTGTTTAGCGAACTCATTTCAATGATTAATCTACTCTTCTCTCAAACCTCCCTTCACTCAGTGGTGGTCTGTACCTAGACATTTCATTAACCACCTGTCAGACTGAACACCTCTTTCAGTACCACCCTGGCTCTACAATTTAAATGGCCCCGCAATTAGCTGAAAGAGTGAGCAGGCCTCACCCGGCGCCAAATTCACCTTCCAGGGTTTAGCTAAACCTGCCTTTCTATCTTAACACCCACCCCTTGTCCCCCCTCTGGTAATTCCCCCGTCCCCTCCCTTCCCCATACCTGCCTGCTCCCTCACTTCTTGTTTAACTTCTTGCCAATAGCAGACACCTGTTCTTCCAGTCGTTAGCACGTCTTTAAGTAGATTCCACCGAAAATTACTCATCAATAGCCCCACATTTCTGGACTTCCACTCAAAATTGTCTCTCTCAATGACCGTGGCCTTAACAAACCAGAGAAGCGTTCCCAACATCGTCTCACAATGCATAGGACGAAAGCAGACGCCATCTTCCTTCAGGAGATGCATTTTCGTGAGAATTCTGTCCCAAAACTCACAAACTTTTACATGTGGGATAGAGCATCAGGTTTACAATTCTTGGATCCCGGACAGTACGTGATATGCATTTGAAATCGGGTGAAGAAGAGAGCCCATCTGGCTTGTCTAGGTCTGAGACATTTATCTGTACGGAGGTATTCCAAATTCCTATGATTAGTGTAGATAAGTACTGTATAGGGTGCGAGGCTCCTTCCAATAGATATTGTCATTCTTCCAGGGCCAGTTTAATAGCAAGGAGTTCCCGGTCCCCTACATCATAGTTCCTTTTGGCTGTGGACAACTTCCTGGAAAAGAAGGCAACAGGATGCAATATGGCTGTGGTTTCATGGCGCTGAGAAAGAACTGCCCCAAACACAATTTCTGAAGTATTGACCTCCAGCACGTAAGGCAGGGCTGAGTCGTGATGACAAAGGACCGGGGCAGAGGTGAATTACTTCTTGAGTTTGTCGAAAGCTGTCTGTGCTGAGGGGGACCACAGAAAACAGCTTTTTTGCTTGGTGAGTTGTGCGATAGGTGAAATTATTGACAAGAAGCCTTTGATGAATCTTCTATAAAAATTGCCAAATCCCACGAAACTCTGGACGCTCTTACGGTCCGGGGGTACTGGCCATTCAAGATCTGCAGTTCCCTTCTGGGGGGTTCATGGATATGCCAGGAGTCTAAATAATGAGGCCAAGGAATTGTATGGTATCTTTCTCAAACTCACATTTTTCAAGCTTGGCGTAGAGTTTATGGGCTCGGAGGCGAAAAAGGACATTTTTCATGTGGATGTGATGTGCCTCAAGGTAAGGTGAAAAAACAAGGATGTTATCTAAGTACACTATCTTGAAGATGTCAAGAAAATCCCGAAAGATATCGTTCACCAAGTGTTGGAAAGTTGCTGGGGCGTTACACAGCCCAAATGACATGACAAGATATTCAAAATGGCCAAACCTAGTACGAAAGGCCGTTTTCCATTCATAGCCCTCTCTTATCCATATTAAATTGTAGGCCCTCCGTAGGTCCAATTTTGAGAACACCTTGGCGGTGCGGAACCTCTGAACAAGCTCAGGGACTAGAGGCAACGGGTATCGATTCTTGATTGTGATACTGTTCAATTCTCTGTAGTCGATTCATGGTCTTAAAGAATGGTCCTTGTTTTCCACAAAGAAGAGTCCAGCGCCAGCAGGAGAGGTTTGAGGGCCGGATGAACCCTTTCCTAAGATTGTCATCAATGTATTTTAGGAGGATTTCTAATTCAGGCTCAGAGTGGGAAGATCCTCCCAAATAGTATTTCAGAACCATGAAGAAGCACAATGGGGCAATCATACAGCCGGTGAGACAGTAGGGATTTAACCCCCTTCTTGTCGAAGACGTCCAAGAAGTCTCTGTAAACCTGGGGGAGAAGAGTGTTGTCATCTGTGGAAAGGGGTTGAACCGTCAAACAGGCTTGTTGTGGGAAACAGTGGTGTAAGCAAAAGGGTGAGCCGAAAGACACAGCTTCAGTGGACCAATCAATCTGTGGCTGGTGCTGTCGAAGCCATGGTAACCCCATAAATAACCAGAAAAATGGAGGAAGAAATTACATCCAGCCGAAGATATTCCAGATGGTCTGCTTCGGTGGTGGCCAATATGAGGGTGGTCTCATGGTTCGGCACCAACCTCGGGTCCAATAACCCATCTGCCAGATGAACGGTAAATGGCTGGGGCTTCTTGCATAGTGGGATTCCATTCTTTTTGGAGAAGTGGATGTAAATAAAGCAGCTGCAAGCCCCAGAGTCAATAATGGCTGCTACTCAGATTATCCTTCCCGGTATGTGCAAAGAGAGGCAGAGAGTGAGATGCAAGGATTTAAAAACGTCTGGCGAAACAGATGGGGGTTCGATCCACTTACTCGGCTTAATGGGACATCCCTGAAAAATGTGACCAGCTCCACCACAGTACAGGCATAGATTGTTCAGGCGACAGCGTTGTCGCTCTTCGGGTGTGAGGGGTGCACGAACTAAGCAGAGTTGCATCGGCTCCGCATCCTGAATTGGGGTTAATGCGTGGGTCTCAGGGGTTCTCAGGTGTGGAGCTATGGGTACTCGTAGGAGCATCCATGTAGGACGGGCCATACCGGATCGTTCCCTGCGACGTTCTCTGAGTCTGCGATCAAGCTGGATAGCCAACTGAATTGTAGGTTCCAATGTATCAGGGAGCCCCACTCCTGCTAATTCGTCTTTGAGGGGCTCAGACAGGCCCAAGCGAAACTGATGGCGCAAGGCAGCATCGTTCCATGCAGTGTCTGCAGCCCACTTGCGGAATTCCGTTACGTAGTCCTCAACAGGGCGTTTCCCCTGTTGTAGAGAGGTCAACACTGTTTCAGCCGTGGTGGTTCGTTGTGGGTCATTATAGAGCATTGCCATGGCATCGAAGAAAGAAGACAGTGAGTGCAGTATAGGACTCTCCTTTTCCAATAGCTGATGAGCCCATGTCTGAGGTTCTTCTGTAAGTAAGGCTACTACGAACCCGACCTTTGTATCCTCTGAAGAGAAGGTTCTAGGCTGTATAGTAAAGTATAGCTGACAGTTGTTCCTGAAAGCCCGGAACTTGTGGCGAACCCCTGAAAAGCATTCCGGCATAGGAACCCGTGGTCAGGAGCTGGAGTAGAGATGGGCTGCTCCATAGCCATAACAGGTTGTTCCGCGGGGCTCAGAACTGAGGCATTGGCCAATGCAGTCAGCCAACCATCCAATTGAAAGTACCCCTCTTGTATGGACGTCAGGGCCTGAGGCACAGAGGCCACTTGTTGGCACAGGGGCTCGAAGGCGGAAGCACTCCCCTCAGTCTCAGACATGGCTGGATTATTCTGTCATGTGGGCCACGTACCTGAGGTGAGACTGAAGTAGTGGGGAGTCCTCCCTTGCACCTCAGGTTCTCCAAGTTTCTGGAGATGGAGACAGAGACTTGGTGGACACCGAGTGGCATGGGCACCAGGGTTGTGGAGCACCGTGCAAGCCTTAGTCTGAGATCCGAGCCGAGGTCAAGTCCACTCTAGTAACGAAGTACAGAAGGGTTAATCAGAAGAATGGTCGAGATCCAAGCCAGGGTCGGTTCCAATCTGGCAGCTGAGTACAAAAGGGGCAAAGAAGTAGAAGGGTCAAGGTACAAATCCGAGGTCAAAAGGCAAGCAGCAATCAAAAGTAGACAAATAGGTTTCCAAGTCACAACAAGTTCAGACAGATCACACATTAGCACAGGAACAAGGGGGGACTGAAGATAATCCAGCAATTTGGCAGTGTCTGGGCTGAGCTTTTATAGGGAAGTTTGAGGTCACTTCCTGTGCGCCTCCTGGGAATTTTCCCGCCTTTTTTCCATCAGGTTGAGGTCACTTCCTGTGCGCCTCCTGGGTATTTTCCTGTCTTTTTCCATCAGGTTGAGGTCACTTCCTGTGTGGCTCCTGGGCATTTTCCTGCCTTTTTCCATCAGGTCTTGTGCGCAGGTGCGGGTTGGTGCACTAAGGTGTCTTTGGCGTATGCTCAGTTGGCACGGATTTCCTCTTGCGGCAACACGTCATTGGTGCATGCATAGTAAGCCCTGGACTCTTACAGTAGACCTAAAGCTTTTTACCAAAACCCTAGCTAATCGACTTCTGCCCCTTCTTCCACAATTGATTTCCCTGGATCAAGTGGGTTTCATTCCAGACAGGGAATCGAGGGATAATACCCTCAGAGCGATCAACATACACCATTGGCTCACAATAACCCAGAAACCCAGCTTCATGTGCACACTGCTGGATGCCGAGTCTGTGTCACAGGGAGATGAATGGCAGCTGCCTCTGCACATGGCTCCTTGTCTGCCCTGACCAGTTCTTTTCTGCCGAACACACTCTAAACTACGCCAATAGAGCTTCTTGGCCCCAATCACGTGTTTACACACAGGTCATGCCTCCAATAGCACCCCGTGTCCGGCGCCCTTAACACACCCACTTAAAGGGACACTTTAAATTTTTTTTTAATTATATATATATTTTTTTTTAATAAGTAGCTTTGAGGGGGGGGGGGGGGCGGCGCTCCTGCGCCCCCTATTGATGGCCTGCCACTGGACACTACCCTACTAGCATAGGCGTGTGCAACCTATTGCATTAGGGTGTGCACCTCAAACCAAAGCTCAAACACACGTGCGTCTGTGTGTGTATGTATGTATGTATGTGTGTATGTATGTGTATATATATATATATATATATATATATATATATATATATATATATATATAAAATCGTATTTTTCGCTCCATAAGACGCACCTTTTTCCCCTATCCCCTATCAGGCATCCAATCATAGCAGAGGACGGGAAGAGAGGATGGGAGAAGACATCGAGGAGCGTGGAGGTCACCGCCGCCGTGACCCGCTGCCCCACTAAGACAGGTAAGTGGCGGGCGGGCGGGGATGCACACTGGCAGCATTTGATGGGCACAGTGTCAGCAATTGATGTGTACACTGGCAGCAATTTATGGGCACAGTAGCGGAAATTGATGGGCACACTGGTGGCAATTGATGGGCACAGTAGCGGCAATTGATGGGCACACTGGCAGCAATTGATCGGCACACTGGCAGCAATTGATGGGCACAGTGGCAGCAATTGATGGGCACACTGGCAGCAATTGATGGGCACACTGGCAGCAATTGATGGGCACAGTGGCAGCAATTGATGGGCACAGTGGCAGCAATTGATGGGAACAGTAGCTGCGTTTGATGACGTGTACAGTGGCTGCATTTGATGGGCACATTGGTGGCATTTGATGGGCACAGTGGCTGCAATTGATGTTTTTTTTTTCAGTTTGTTTGCGCCCCCCAAAAAAAATTTGAGCACCAGCCGCCACTGCTCCAATGTGGGCTGACATACAGGTATGTTAACCCACATTTGGTACTGCTTTCCGACCACCATATATTGGGGCTGTGGGCATATGGGAAGTGGTTAATTTACACTTGGGATTTATTTTTTTATACCAAAGACATGTAATATATATATATATATATATATATATATATATATATATATATATATATATATTGTGAGGGGGTTAGCTCGGCAGCGGGTGTGTGTGACCCCCGGGATGGGCTCCCCACACAAAACAGGCCCAGCAAACGGAGGTTGTGGTTTTCAAAATCAAAAAAAGGTGCGGTTTATTTTCTATTTACAGTGACAAAACACAGCAAAGCAAAAGAAACATAACCAAAATAAATCCTGGTCAAGTTGACCTCTGACTAAACATACAGGTTTCCTAACTAACAACTGGGATCAGCCTAGTGCTGTCCTAGTCCCTAAGTCCCTGGTTTAGTAAAAGTCCAAACAAATAGCCACACAGGCTTTGCCTCACCGCACAGGGGTTCACTCTCCCTAGACAGTCCACACAGGTCTGGTTCCAGGCATGAGCTAACATCTAATGAAGCTGGGAGTTCTTATAGAGGCCTAAATGAGCTGACAAGCTTCAGCTGGCCTCATCAACTCCCTGTCTGTACGACGCCCAGCCCTCTCCCTAGAGGTATAAGTCATCCATGAGCCCACTAGCCTTATACAACTCTCCACCTAGTTGTATAAGTCGGCGTAAAGCCTGAATCTGGGCGAAATATATCTACCCCCCTGGATGCAACCAGGTGACTTTACCTTCCTGCTGTCACATACCCCCCCCTCTTGTTTTAACCTCGGGGTTGGAACACCAGCAATCAGGCATTCATGTACTCGAGACAAAGCATCCACATTCCCCATTTGAACGCCAGGGCGATGCTTTACTGTGAAGTTGAATTCCTGGAGGGCCAGGAACCACCTATTCACTCTTCTATTTGTTTCCTTGTTTTGAGCCATCCACTTTAACGGAGCGTGATCCGTAACCATGTCAAAGTGCCTACCTAGCAGGTAGTACCAAAGGGAATCTAGAGCCCACTTCACCGCTAAACACTCCTTTTCAACGGTGGCGTAATTTACCTCATGGGACTTCAACTTCCTGCTGAGGTAAATGACTGGGTGCTCTTCCCCGTTCCAGACCTGGGACAATACTGCTCCTAACCCCACATCTGACGCATCACTTTGTACGACAAAGTCTTTAGAGAAGTCGGGTGAGTACAACACTGGCTGGCTACATAAGGCTTGTTTCAAGAACTGGAATGCTGCCTCAGCCTCGGGGGTCCATTTAATCATGACCGACCCTTTCCCCTTCGTCAGGTTGGTTAGGGGCACAGCCTTAGAAGCAAAGTGGGGAATGAATCGCCGATAATACCCAGCGATTCCCAGAAAGGCTCGTACCTGCTTCTTGCTGTTGGGACGTGGCCAACTCTGGATGGCCTCGACTTTGTTGAGTTGGGGTTTTATTACTCCCCTCCCAATGGTGTACCCAAGATATTTGGCCTCCTCCTGCCCAATGGTACACTTCTTGGGGTTAGCCGTAAACCCCGCTTCCCGAACAGAGTCCAGGACTGCTTGCACTTTTGGCAGATGTGAGGCCCAATCTGTGCTATGGACAATTACGTCATCCAGGTAAGCCGCAGCATACTTCCGATGGGGCCTCAGCATCTGGTCCATTTTCCGCTGGAATGTGGCCGGCGCATTCTGTAACCCGAACGGCATTCTTTTATATTGGAACGCCCCGTCTGGGGTTACAAATGCGGTTTTCTCTTTGGCCGACTTGGCCAGGGGGATTTGCCAATACCCTTTTGTGAGGTCAAGAGTCGTCATGTATCGGGCTGTTCCCAGCCGGTCGATCAACTCATCTATACGTGGCATGGGGTAGGTGTCAAATTTTGTAACTTTGTTCAACTGACGAAAATCGTTACAAAATCGCCAGCTCCCATCCGGTTTAGGCACCAACACGATGGGACTAGACCAATCACTTTGGGACTCCTCTATCACCCCTAAGTTCAGCATTTTCTGTACTTCCTCCCGTATTGCCTCCCGTCGAGCCTCTGGGATCCGATAGGGTTTTAACTTCACCCTTTCACCGGGCGGGGTAATGATGTCATGCTCTACCCCAGATGTTTGTCCCGGCAGCTCAGAGAATACCTCCTTGTTGCGAAGCACAAACTCCTTAACCTCCTGTTGTTGGGGTTGTGACAAGGTGGCTGCTATTCCAACCTCAGGAATCACGCAACCAGTTTGAGCTGGTGACCAAGTGTCTGCGACTAGGGACTCTCTATCCCTCCAGGCTTTCAACAGATTAACGTGATATATCTGTTCGGGCTTTCGCCTTCCTGGTTGTCTGACCTTGTAATTCACTTCGCTCACTTTTTCCATTATCTCGTAGGGGCCTTGCCATTTGGCAAGGAATTTACTTTCAACCGTAGGGACAAGTACCAATATCCTATCCCCCGGGGAAAAGGTACGGGTCTTGGCTCCACGGTTGTACACTCTCTGCTGTGCCAACTGCGCTTGGGCCAAATGTTCCTTCACGATGGGCATTACCTGTGCAATTCGATCTTGCATCAGGGCGACATGCTCAATCACACTCCTGTGGGGAGAACTCTCACTTTCCCAAGTTTCCTTGGCAATATCCAACAGCCCTCTTGGGTGTCTCCCATACAGTAACTCAAAGGGGGAGAATCCCGTAGAGGATTGGGGCACCTCCCTAATAGCAAACATCAAATAAGGAAGTAAACAGTCCCAATCCTTTCCATCTCTATCCACCACTTTCTTCAACATTTGTTTTAGGGTTTTGTTGAATCTTTCAACCAGCCCATCGGTTTGGGGGTGATACACAGACGTACGCAATTGCGTCACTTTGAACAATTTACACAGCTCTTTCATAACCCGGGACATAAAGGGTGTACCTTGGTCCGTAAGCAGTTCTTTACAAATACCCACCCGGCTAAAAACAAGAGATAGCTCTTTGGCTATGGTTTTGGCCGAGGTATTTCGAAGAGGGATCGCTTCTGGATAACGGGTGGCATAGTCCATTATAACTAATATGTACTGGTGCCCCCTAGCGGACTTGATTATAGGACCTACCAAATCCATGGCGATCCTCTCAAACGGGACCTCAATGATGGGTAGAGGGACCAGCGGGCTACGGAAATGTGGCATCGGGGCCAACCTCTGACACACAGGGCAGGAGGAACAATAATTTTCTACGTCCTTCATCACCCCCGGCCAATAGAATCTCTGTAATACCCTCTCTCGGGTTTTCTCTGTCCCCAGATGACCTCCAAGAATGTGCCCATGGGCCAACTCCAACACCAACTTCCTGTAAGGTTTGGGCACCACAAGCTGCTCAACGGTTTCTTCTGCCCTTTTTGCCACCCGATACAGTAGGTCCTTCTCTACGCTGAAGTATGGGTAAGTGCGGGTATTATCTGGGTTCACTAACTCGCCATCTATTTTCACTACGTTTTCCCGTGCCTTTATTAGGGCGGGGTCTTTCAACTGTTCTGTGGCAAAGTTTTCCCTGTGAACCTCAAGATCAGAAAACTCCACAGACGGTAGGTTTTCGTCTGAGGAGGTGGGCTCCTCTCCAGTTTCTTGAGTCTCCCCTGCCAATACTGATAAGGGAAATTCCGGAGAGTCCTCACCACTCTCAGGGGAGTTCTGGCTATCACATTCCTGGTACATAGGGGCACCAGTGAGGGGCTCAGGATCATCCCACAGTTCCCAGAACTTCGGAAAATCCCTTCCCACAATGGCGTCATGCGGTAACTGAGATACTAAGCCCACTGGATGAGAGAGGGTACCTTTGGGGGTCTCGAAACACACTGTAGTTACTGGATACTCTCGGGTGTCCCCATGCACACAAATAACAGCTACCTTGCTATTCCCAGAGACCTCTGTTTTAACTAACTCAGCCTTTATCAGGGTCACAAGGCTACCTGAATCCAGCAATACCACAACATTTCTACCATTAACACACATTTTGCATAAATGTTTCTCAGTTCCTCGAATGGCAGTGCATGCGACTGTCGCACACAGCGACTGACGTCTGCCCGTCAGAAAGTCACACTGCATGGGTTCCTCCACAACCGGGCAATTGGCTGCAATATGTCCCGCTTGCCGGCAGCGGTAGCAAACGATCCTTCTTGCCGCCTCTTGAGCCGCTGATTTCCCAGGCTGTTCTCGCCAAACTTGGGGTAGAGCTCCCACCCTCTCACTCTCTCCACCCTCACCCCTTGGAATCCTCTTATCCGCCCCTGGGGATGGTCTGGTCTTAGGGTGGAAAGTCCGAGTGTCTCTGGAAGAGGCCGTCAGGTTCTCTGTAGCCAAGTATTTCTCCACACGATCCACAAGACCATCGGCCGTCTCTGGGTCTCCATGGCTTACCCACTTTTGGATGGCAGTAGGAAGAGCTCTCAAAAACCGATCCATTACAACACGTTCCACAATCTTTGGTGCGGACAAAGTCTCTGGCTGTAGCCACTTTCTGCTCAGGTGAATGAGATCATACATTTGAGACCTGGGGGGTTTTCCAAGCTGGAAAGTCCAGTTATGCACACGCTGAGCCCGGACAGCCTGGGTGACACCCAGCCTTGCCAATATTTCAGCTTTTAGCATCACATAGTCTTTTGCTTGGTTAGGCTCTAGGTCATAGTAAGCTTTCTGCGATTCACCAGTTAACAGAGGAGCCACCAGTCCAGCCCACTGCTCCTCAGGCCACTTTTCTCTTTCAGCGGTCCTTTCAAATGTGGTCAAAAATACCTCTGGATCATCCTCTCCAGTCATTTTTGTCAATAAACGACTCACCCCAAAGGACGCGGTATTAGTGGGACGGCTTTCCTCACTGGTCTGCGGACGTTGCTGCATTACTGCTTCCATCTGTTGTTGTAGTCTCTGCTCTTGCTTCTGCAACAGGTCTATGAAGCGGGCCTCAGATTGCTGCTGGGCTCGTTGCTGAGCCTCCAGACTCTGTTGCAAAGTTGCGTTTGTCTGCTGCTGGGCTGCAAGGCTCCTTTGCAAACCTGCATTTGTCTGCTGTTGATTGGCATTTGCTAGAGCCAGCTGCTTCAGTATCTCCTCCATGCTGGCTTAAAAAAAAACTGCCACTGGTTCTCCACCAACTGTGAGGGGGTTAGCTCGGCAGCGGGTGTGTGTGACCCCCGGGATGGGCTCCCCACACAAAACAGGCCCAGCAAACGGAGGTTGTGGTTTTCAAAATCAAAAAAAGGTGCGGTTTATTTTCTATTTACAGTGACAAAACACAGCAAAGCAAAAGAAACATAACCAAAATAAATCCTGGTCAAGTTGACCTCTGACTAAACATACAGGTTTCCTAACTAACAACTGGGATCAGCCTAGTGCTGTCCTAGTCCCTAAGTCCCTGGTTTAGTAAAAGTCCAAACAAATAGCCACACAGGCTTTGCCTCACCGCACAGGGGTTCACTCTCCCTAGACAGTCCACACAGGTCTGGTTCCAGGCATGAGCTAACATCTAATGAAGCTGGGAGTTCTTATAGAGGCCTAAATGAGCTGACAAGCTTCAGCTGGCCTCATCAACTCCCTGTCTGTACGACGCCCAGCCCTCTCCCTAGAGGTATGAGTCATCCATGAGCCCACTAGCCTTATACAACTCTCCACCTAGTTGTATAAGTCGGCGTAAAGCCTGAATCTGGGCGAAATATATCTACCCCCCTGGATGCAACCAGGTGACTTTACCTTCCTGCTGTCACAATATACACACTTTTTGCTGACAAGCCAGGGTTCATATAGTTTTAATTGTATATGTAATATATGGTATATATATTTATTTTTACACAATATATATATATATATATATATATATATATATATATATATATATATTATATATTACGTAAAAAAAAGTATATTACATATACAATTAAAAAACTATATTAACCCTGGCTTGTCAGCAAAAAGTGTGTGTGTGTGTGTGTGTGTGTGTATGTATATATATATATATATATATATATATATATATATATATATATATATATATAGTGACAAGCCAGGGCCCAGGGTAATGTTCATCAATTGTTTGGCTGGCTATTTTTTTTGGTGCATCATCTGCCCACCCGCTGCCCTGCTCAGTGCTGTTTGCCCATCTCTCTCACTTACCTTGATCTTGCAGGCTGCCTGAAGCCACTCACCTGCCGCTATCCAGGATAGTCAGCTGCTTCTAGGGTAGAGAAAGGCCGGAGGGAGGGGCAGAGTGCAGTTGTGGATCACTCCACCGGCGCCTGCGGGACCTGCAGCCGGAACTATAGAAGCTGCATCGGCAAATGCGGCTCCCAGCTGGGTTACTCCACGGCGGTTCTAGTTCCCACTCTGCTCAATCCTCCCACTCGCAGCAGCAGCACACAGCTGTTTTTGCCAGCCGGACCCGACCCCAGGCACTGGCGGTGTTATAGGGACATTATAGGGACATGTTGCAGGCAGTCTGAGTCAGCACAAAACATGAGCACAGGTATGATTAGGGTGTGCCTGGGCACACTCGGCACACCCCGTGGGCACGCCTATGCCTACTAGCTTTTCAGGAAGCCTGCTGTAAATTCAAGATATCATCTTCCCCGGCTCCTCTAACCCCCATCCGACAAAACACAGAATTCTCTCCTGGCATGACAAATCCCTTCCCGATGGAAAGCTGCCCGTATAACAGTCCACACAGAACATTTTTTTTAGCAATGAACGTCTTCTGTCTTTGCCCGCTCTTTCCCCCATGACATCTAATCAGTACTTACCTTTCTGGACATACGCACAAATACTGCATATCCTATGTAGACCCCAACTAATTTCTGAATGGACACGTCAACACACACCATTTGAATTGATATGCCTAAAATAAGAGCCTCAAAGGCACTTAACTTCTGACATTTATTCCTTACTGTTCCCTGACCAAGACCCAAAAAAGCTGGCGTTAGACCTTTTAACCCATTAATGAGAGAAAATCTTTACCTATATTCAGAAGGGCTCAATTATGGTATAGGATCCCACTCAGAATACACAAATGTGCCCAATCCTTCTCCCCCAACTGCTGGTGATGCAACGAAGACCTGGGCTCGCTTTTTCATATATGGTGGGCATGTCCCTTACTCCAACCATTCTGGGAAGAAGTCCACAGAGTTGCCTGCAAAATCTCTACCCTACCATTGGATTACTCCCCAGCAGAACTACTACTACACCACTCTGCTATACCAATATCTGACTGCTTTCACTCATTGACCATGCATCCGATAAATGCAGCCAAACTATGCATACTCTCCCATTGGCACTCTTAAAACCCACCAAGCACTGTGGAATGGTTCAAACGAATACAAAAAACTGCTGACATGGAAGAACTTATACATCAAGCAATAGATACCCCCTCTAAGTTCAGGAAAACTTGATCGTGCTGGCAAAACTTTAAAACGACAGAAGACTATGCCAAACACCAAAATTAATCTATCAGGCTTATGTCCCTGGCCGGAGGGCGAGCGAGCAGGCAGGTACCCCGTCACCCCCACACACCCCCCTCTCATACAGAGGAACTCCTGAACCTTACTTTATCCCCCAGCCCCCTTATCCAGTCAAATACCACCCTTTACCCCTCTCTCCCCCCATCCTTTCCCCCTCCCAATCACATACCCTTTAAGCCCCCCTCTTAGTCCTTATACCCCCTGCAGTTACCTCATCCCAACATACTCCCCCTCACATAATCAAATGTAAACATGCTGTTATCCTTATCGCGCTCTCTCGCTAAAGCCACACTCACAAATAAATATCTCTATACTATAACCCCTTAAAGCAATTGCATTTAGAAATCGGATGTCGTACATTAAATTAAATTATGTTACCTGGGTCCATGATACATTTCCCTACTCTAAGACAAGAGGTGTCTCTATTGCATTTCATAAAGATATACCGCATCAAATTGTACAAAGCTGGAAAGGCAAAGATGGTAGATCCTTGATCATAAGGGTAATGATATATGGGAAAATATTTACAATTATAAATCTATATTTACCAAATTACGAACAAATTAAATGGGAAATAAAATTCATTGCCGAAGCAATGGAAAAAGCAGAAGGAACAGTAATTATGGGTGGAGACTTCAATTTTATAATGGATTTAAAAATTGATACAACTAGTACTCACTCTCACAGGAAAAATAGCCAACTAAAGGAATTTAAACAACTATTGGGAGGACACCAAATTATAGATATATGGAGGGCTCAACATCAGACGGAAAAAAATTATACATATTATTCTAATATACACAACTCATATCATAGAATAGATTACTTTTTTATTAATCAATCAGGTCTAATGATGACTCCATCAACAGACATCGGGAATTTTTCTTGGTCAGACCATGCCCCAACATACCTGGAACTTAATATAGTGGAAAATAAAAAAACAATAGGGACGTGGAGACTTAATGATAACTTAATAAAAAACAAAGAATGTGAAAATGATATAAGACAGGTTGTGAAAGAATTTCTGGTCAATCATGAAAAGGATGTTACCCCTATACCTATACAATGGGAAACACTTAAATGTGTGCTGCGGGGAATATTTATCAAGCACGTATCTAGGCTTAAAAAGGAAAGACCAGAAGCAGTCTCAATTAATGACGAAATTATATTATTAGAAAGTAAGCATAAACAGAGTTTAAAAACAGAAAATAAACTAGCACTAAAAGAAAAACAAATGCAACTACAAAGCCTGCTTGATGAAGGATCCCTTTGGTTGAGGGATAAGAATAAAACACCATGGTATCAACAAGGTAACAAAACAGGGAAATTATTAGCCAGAACCTTAAAAATTCAACGGCCTATGACTTCCATAGTTAAGATCTTAAAAACAAATGGGGACTTGGTATATGACCCAACGGAAATATCCAAAACTTTCCATACATACTACTCCAAATTATATAACTTAAACACCCAACAGGAAAATAATGAAAAAGATAAGAAAGGGGAAAAGATCCGTAAATATATAAAAGATACAGCTTTACCAGTGTTTCCAAAAGAAACAATGGAGGATCTGGAAAAAGAAATTTCAACAGAGGAAATCCAACAGGCTATCTCCGAGCTGGTCCCGGGCAAAAACCCTGGACCAGACGGATATACTTCAAGATTTTACAAATCATTTCAAGACATAATAATACCTATTCTCAAAAAAACATTTAACTCTATATCGAGAAAACAAACTTTTACAACACAAAGTATGGAAACCCACATTGTATTAATACCAAACCCGAGAAAGACCACACACTATGTAATAACTACTGTCCAATCTCTCTGACTAACATAGATATAAAGCTATATTCAAAGATTATCTCCAATAGATTAACACCCATATTACCAGTATACATAAACTTAGACCAAACGGGCTTTACGAAAGGCCGAGAAACAAGGTACAATATAATAAAAACTTGTACACTAATGGAATATGCCCAGAGAAATGCCATCCCAACATGCTTACTATCTATTGATGCTGAAAAAGCATTTGATAGAGTGGGATGGCAGTTCTTGGAGGAAATATTGGTCCAGATAGGAATGGGCCCAAAGATGCTCAGTAGGATTGTTGCCTTGTACTCTAATTCACACGCCAAAGTAAGAACGAACGGAATACTATCAGAATACATAGAAATATCAAATGGAACTAGGCAGGGATGCCCACTATCTCCCTTATTATACGTAATAGTGGTGGAACATCTTATACAAGCAATTAGAAAAAATAAAGACATAGAAGGAATTAATATTAAAGATAAAGAATGTAAAACCGCAGTCTATGCAGATGATTTATTAATATATGTGACCAACCCCATAATAACAATACCTAACTTAATAAAAGAATTTAAAAGATTTGAGGAAATTAGTAATTTTAAATTCAATTATGATGAATCTGAAATGCTAAATGTATCACTAACAGAAAAAACACAGACATTATTACAAAAAGATTTTCCATTTAAATGGCAGAAAATAGCAATCAAATATCTAGGAATTTACATCCCGAAAGACCTGAATAAGCTACAGGAGTTGAATTACAAGGCGACAACCCGAAAAGTAATAAAACTAGGGAGGATAAACAATGGGTTAAATTAGAAGAAGATATTTTAGGTATTCAACTCAAAGCGCTCCCTTGGATAAAACCCCATTTAAGACCTGGAAATAAAAGAATTAACAATATTTGCAAGAGCTACATTAAAAATATGGGACGCAGAATTAAAAAAGGGGAACCTATCCACTAGTATGGGTCCAATGACCCCACTGTTCTCCAATCCAGAATTTCCGCCAGCTTTAGCAACCACAGAATACTTAAAATGGAATATACTGGAGAACGCAAGGGTGGCCCAGATCCTAGTGGAAGGGAAAATACCAAAAATGCAAGATCTGGGACCCGAACATAAACATAAATGGTTGCAATACCACCAATTAAAAACATATATCGCAACAAATATAGAATTACCCTTAATAAACAGACCCAAAACTAAATTTGAACAAATCTTAACAGACGAACAAAAATCATCTAAAAAATTAGCTAAGATTTACAGTTTACTACTCCCTACAGGACCACTCAGAGAACTAATAGGAATGAAAAAAATGGGAAAAGGAAATAGGGAGGTCAATATCAGAATTAGAATGGGAAAAAATATTTTCAATAATTCATAAAACATCTTTAGCGACCAAATACCAAGAAAGAAACTATAAAATAACAATGAGATGGTATTGGAGCCCAGTAGCGCTGAATAAAATGAATAGCGGACAAACAAATATATGCTGTAGATGCTGGGCTGAAAGGGGGACTATGGACCATATCTGGTATAATTGTCAGTTGGTGAGGAATTTCTGGGAAAAAGTCTATGAGATGTATTGGAAAGTGTCAGGAGTAAAGACGAACATAAACATAGACATTTCCTTGTTATCCTTAATCCCAGACTCAATAAAGAGTATTAAAAAAGATATATTACACCATATGATAACGGCAGCAAGAACAATAATAGCACGCAATTGGAGAGTAAAAAGAAGCCCACATATACAGTAATAGAAGGGATATGTGAAATGAACGAAATACAATATATGGAAAGACAGATAAGAGAAGAAGGATATATAAATAGTCAAATGCCAGAAGTTTGGCAAAAATGGGAAGAATTTCGGCTCTCGGAAGGAATGAAGGAATATATATAAGTGGAAAATAAGGAGAAATATGAAGGGAAAGGAGGAAAAAGGGGGAGACGGGGGTGGGGGATTAAAGGGTAAGAAAAGAGGAAAGAAAAGAGAATTTTTTATTTTTTTCTGGTTGTTCGTTGGTAATTTGTGAATGAATGACAGGATGAATGGAAAGGGAAGATAAAAGGAATAATGTAGGAGATTGACGGAGGTACATTGTTCTTAAACGATAAGTAATTGATAAATATCAAGATTCGGCATATTGAATAATTAAGGGGAACAATGTAATAATAAGTGAATGTTGTATAAATGTAAAAGTTTTTGTTTTTTGTATTTGAAAAGTTATAAATAAAAAGAAATTAAAAACATTCCGAGCCCGGGTGATTACCAGATGATTTCCCCATATACCTCTGAGTGGTATCTTGTTTTATCTCGCTAGCACAATCACATCATTTGGAATGTTTATTGGGATAAAGTCCCTCCTACCGCAATTGACGTCAACCACATTATCTTCAGTGATGTGCTCTTTGTTTGATTGCATATAACCTTGGTAATGTTGGATCCGTTAAGGAAACTGTAACCTATGCATATCTTAATTTGTACTTTGGACTATGCAACATGCGACTATGTGATTGTCACTTACTTTAACTGATGTATTTGCATTTGTCAAATAAAGATTTTTGGAAAAAAGCAAAGAAAGAGAAGATGCTACCATCACTCCATGCTCTTGGTTGTCGTGCACATTTCTATCATGACAATGCTCCAAAACACACATCTAAGGCCACTGTTTCATTTCTGAAGAAGAACAGGGTAAAAGTGATTCAGTGGCCAAGTATGTCTCCTGATCTGAACCCAACACCTATGGGGAATTCTGAAAAGACAAGTTGAGCATCTCTCTCCATCCAGCATCCAGGCTCTAAAAGAGGTATTTCTTGAAGAATGGAAAGAAGATAGATGTTGCAATGTGTCGTCAACGTGCTCATTCCAAGCCTAGAAGACTTGGTGCTGTCCTTACAAATCATGGAGGTCATACAAAATAATAGATTTAGTAGTTTTTGTTGTGGGGTGTATTGATTTTTTCATCAACTAATTTAAGTAAAACTGAAGATTTTGTAATCTAAGTTATATTATTAATCTTACTTTCCTGTAATGGAGATAAACAAATGTTCTGTAAAACTCAGGTTTGTCAAAAATTTGGAAATGACCCTTGTGTTTGAGATATTGATTAAAATCTTACTTTTCAAAAGGGGTGTACTCATTTATGCTGAGCACCATAGAAACAGCCAATTTACACTTTATTGCCAAAGGTATTGCAAAGCAAGGTCCATAAAGACAAGGCTGAGTGAATTTGGGGAGAAGGAACTTGACTGGCCTGCACAGAATTAGAGTACAGACTGAGAGCCAGACCTTCTCGTCCAACATCAGCGCCTGACCTCACAAATGTGCTTCTGATAGAATGGTCAAACATTCCCATAGACACACTCCTAACCCTTGTGGACAGCCTTCCCAGAAGAGTTGAAGCTGTTTTAGCTGCATAGGGTGGGCCAACTTAATATTGAACCCTGTGGACTAAGACTGGGATGCCATTAAAGTTCATCATGTGTGTATAAAGGCAGGTGTCCCAATACTTTTGACAGTATATGGGGTATGTCCCCTTCTTAAAGGTTCCAGTAGTACTAATTTTTCAAAAGTTTCAGCAGAATGCAAAAAAAAGAAACAATCTCTGGAGGGAAGGAAAAAAAAAAACACTTGCACAAATGTACATGGCAATGATAATAAAACAAGCATAGTTAGTGAGATAAGACAGAGGGAGAGCTATAGACTTGGGGGGGGGGGGGGGAATGACGACTTTGATGACAGTCACAGAGGGGGTCGTAAAACTGCAGGATAATGAGTGAGAAACCCCATATCTAAATTCAGGCCATTATTTTTTGTGTAAAATAAAACTACCATTTTTGGTTAAAAAGTTTTCCTTTCCTGAATAGTTTTGAAGTTTCATTTAAGAACTAAAACGTTGAGGCCTTCCATAGTGTGGTCCGGTTGTGATTAATTATGTCCCTCGGGTGTGCAGAACTCATCTTCTTTATGTTCCTTGATGGTATGTCTGTGCAAATGTATCCTCGCTTGCAACTTCTGTCCTGTTTCACCAACATAAGATCCTTTGCTACATCTTTTGCATTGGATGAGGTATACAACATTACTGGAGGTACAGCTGTATGATCACATGATATTGAAGGTCGCTTTTGTGTTTGACACCTTTAGATTGATCTGGTTGCACAAATTGCAGCATTTTTTATTGCAGGGTTTGCTTCCATTATTTGTGACTTCATAATCAGAATAAAGTTTCCTGCTGATTAGTTTATGTCTGAGGTTGGGTGGTTGTCTGAATGCCAGTATTGGGGGTTGTTGGAACTTCTCATCCTCTGTTATGATGTGTTGAAAATATTTTATTATCTTTTTTATCCCTTCTAGTGTTGGATTGTATGTGGTTACTAGAGGTTATTTTTTTTTTCCTCTTTGTATTGGAGGTGATGTTCTCTTCAGGTTTTCAAGTCTGTGTTTATGCTGTTGTTGATGGTTTTGTCTTTGTAACCTTTCTTATAGAAGTAGTCTGCTAGTGTTCTGAGATATTTTAGCTACAACACGAGGGTATGTGTCCCACAGCACCTAAACCAACTGGTCTTAAAACCTAACTTTTATTAGTTCACAAATAAAATATTGAAAAAGTGTGTAAAAAAACTGTATTGTTTTTTTACTTAAAGGGGTAACCTCAAAAAATGAAAGATGAGAGATTACCACGGTGGTCACTATCTAACCATGGATTGTTATTACTGAAAATATCTTCCCTGCTTCTAATCTGTACAGGATCTCTCTGGCTGTATAGTAGAACTACCTGATCTGCTGGCTTTATGGGAAAACTGTCTATCTGCAGGAGGCTACTTTAATACCCTACCTGTCAATATGATAGAAAACCTGACAGATGCCTATGAGCTGTTTAAAATAAATATCTTTCAGCAGTTCTACAGCTTAGCTCAGATAATTGTACAATTAGTTCTATCTGAAGTATCTGCTTAGGCCCCTTTCACACTGGGGCGGGGAGGTGCGCTGGCGGTATAGCGGCGCTATTTTTTGCGCCGCTATACCGCCATTTTTGCCGCGATATTCGGCCACTGGCGGTGCGGTTTTAATCCCCACTAGCGGCCGAGAAAGGGTTAAAACCGCTCGCAATGCGCTGCTGAAGCTGCACATTGCGGGCGGTATAGCTGCGCTGTCCCATTGATTTCAATGAGCAGCAGTGGTAAAGGAGCACAGTAAACACACTGCTCCTTCACCGCTCCAAAGATGCGGCTAGCAGGACTTTTGGAGCGGTCCTGCTAGCGCACCGCTTCAGTGTTAAAGCCTTCGGGCTTTCACATTGAAGACTGCAGGGCAGGATTTTTTCAGGCGTTTTTCAGGCGCTATTTTTAGCGCCAAAAAGCCTGAAAAATGCCCCAGTGTGAAAGGGGCCTAAGTATCCAATCTACAACTCTGCTCCAGCCAATCTGTCTATATCGGTAGTACTACAATTGCTACCTTGTTGTAGATAGTATGCCCTCTCTAATGACCACCATTCATCTCTCATCAAACCAAGGTGCTATACCCCCACTGAAGCCATGTAAACCCACAACCAAAAAACTCCCCAAATGAACAGGAAGCCCAAAAAGCCTACATGTTTCGCTTTGTCAGGGTTAACGTGCAAAAGATAAGGAAAAAGGAGTGCACAGTGCTCAAAGGTCGTGTGGGAGGTGGAAAATTATCCCCACATGACAAATCATAAAATGGCTGATTTGTTTGTTTTCTCTCCTATTTATAGTCAATCCGCCGAAGATGGCCGCTACGTCTCCGTGCGTATGATGTCATTTGTGTGTTTGGCGTTATTGCAAATCTATATGTGTGATCGCGAAAAATTCAATCACATATTTGCTATGCCATCTTGTGGAGAAATAGAAGACGGCACTCTAGTTCTACAGGAATATGATCGCCTTCATACATTCGCAACGCTGTTATATGACATCTTGTGGAGCAATAGGAGAAGACACTCTGAGTTCTTATAATAAGACTGTACATTATATATATATATATATTATACACCAACTCTAAAATATCAAAAAATGGCATATAGAATATTTTTTATTTCATTTTACAAAGCCATTATTTTAATTTATTAGATTCTTAATTATTCACACATATAAATGTCTATTATCTTAGCATATATTTATTTTATTTATTTACGAGGCATCCAGGTATCAGCTGCGCAGTCTATTTAATTTGTATTATTAATTGTGTACAAAGGGTAAAAAAGTAAAACCTTTGTTTAACCCATAAGGTGCTCTTGAATTCAATTGGAAAATCCATCTTGCCTCTGCTTTTAACAATCTTTTGTCCAGATCCCCTTTTCGAGGACCCTGTTTAATCAGCTCAATGATCCAAATTTTTAAATGAAATAATTGATCACTGTGTCTTTCTCGCATATGTCGTGCCAGAGTTCTCTCTCTTTTTAAAATTACTGTAAAAAACTCGAGTATAAGCCGACCCAAATATAAGCCGAGGCACCTAATTTTACCACAAAAAACGGGGAAAACATATTGATTCGAGTATAAGCCTAGGGTGTCCATCTGCATGCCTCACTGTGCCTCACTGTGTCCATGTGCATGGCTCACTGTGCCTCACTGTGCCCATGCCTCACTGTGCCCATGCCTCACTGTGCCCATGCCTCACTGTGTCCATGCCTCACTGTGCCCAATCTCCCTACCTGATCTCCGGCGCTGTGTGACTAGACTGACATTTAACATGGGAGTCTATGGAAGGGGTGCCCGGCTTTGAAAAATCAGTGCTCCTCGGCTGTAGGTCCCCCGGACAACAAACTTTGCACACTTGTAGAGGAAGAGTGGGGCTACATGTGTGCCAAGTCTGGGGTCCAGGGGACCTACGGCTGGCCGGGATCAGGCGCACAAATTTGAAAATGGACACAGACTCAAGTATAAGCCGAGGGGGGCATTTTCAGCACAACAAAAGTGCTGAAAAACTCGGCTTATACTCGAGTATATACGGTATGTCATTTATATGCTCCAAGACACGTCGTCTGAATTGGCAAATTGTCTTGCCAATATACAAACAAGAACATGGGAATTGCACAGCATAGATAACTCCTTCAGAGCTACAATTAAAGAATGACTGTAATTGAATCATATCATCATTCTTAAGCCCTGTACACACGATCGGATAACCTAATGGATTTTCGTCCGATGGATTTGACCATCGGAAATCCGATGAAACAGTTTTTCATCAGTCTTGGCCACACACCATCAGTTTCAAAACCGACGGCAAGAAAACGACGGCACGTACAAAACGTACGACGCGCTATAAAAGGGCCAAACAAATCTAATGGCGCCACCCCTTGGGCTGCTTTTGCTGATTTCGTGTTACCGCGTGTTAGTAAAAGTTTGGTGAGAGCCGATTCGTGCTTTTCAGTCTCCGTGCTTTGCAGATCGTTTCCTGGTGTTCAGTTTGTGCTTGTGGGTTTGTATTTGTGATTCAGTGCGTGTGTTACCGGCCTCAAAATGTGATTTACCGGCCTCAAAATGTGAATTAAGAGAGCCGATAATTGTAGACATGATGAGATAAGGTGATCAGCTTGGCGTGGACTGCAAAGAATCACACAACAGCATAAGACAGGACCACTGGGTTTTATGGCTGGAAATCGTTTGACTCCAGTCACATGGTGGGTGGCCTTATATAAACTCTGTTTGTGTACCTTCTCTGCCATCTACTGGTTCTTGCTAGAATAGCAGGAAGGTATTTCTTTGCTAGAAATAAAAAAAAAAAATGAGTATGTACTTTGCTTTGGGGTGTCTGTTTTGTGACCATATAAACCCCAGTCCGTCACACTCTCCCCTCCTTCAGTTAATGGCTCCCGACATTAAACTCAATTGTTATCTGAACACTGTTTAGTGATTTAAGTAACCCAGATAGGCACTTGTTGCCACCAAGGAGCTATGTTAACTACCTGGCATGTCATGGGAGTAGCTATCATTGTAGGAGTTTGTACGGTGTGAATCTGACTTGGTATGTATCTTGGTTGACCTAGTGTGTCATATGTAAAGATCTCTTTAGGCTTAGCTTGTCTGGTAGATCTTCTGACAGGAGTTGAGTCATCTCCATCAACATCATTCTCCATTTGCAAATCTTGGCTCACAGGTAAGTCTTGACTTAATGAGGGTAATTCTGCAGTGTCTAGTCTCACCATGTCTGTAGCCCAGATTTGGTCGCCAACTAATGTTCCATCATTTTGTTCTTGTTCAAGATTGGGTGTGGTAGTTGTAGGATAGAACTCTTCTGCAGAAACTCTTAAAGGGATTTTCTGTACACTTTGAGAGTTTTTTTGAGACACAACATGATCATGACTTTCTGTAGTCTCTGGTATATAAGGATAATACCATCTTTCTTCATCTGAACATTCCTCCTCTTGGTCCAGATCCAGTCTGGTCTCCTTTCTGTTACTTGATTGTCTTTGTTTCATTGGTACTCTTGGAATGTGTCCTTCAATTGGTAGGTCATTTACTGGTAGTAAAAGATTTCTGTGCAGCACTCGAATAGTCTTTTTACCACTTTCAGGCTGAATTTTGTACACAGGCCCATCTTTGATTCTTTCTACCACTTTGTGTACTGATTCTTCCCAGTATGAACGAAGTTTACCAGGTCCTCCTCTTTCAGAGAGATTTCGTACTAAGACCCTATCACCCGGTTGAAGAGGTGCTCCTTTTATCTTCTTGTCATAGTACTTCTTCCCTTTAGCAGATGATTTTTGGCTGTTCTCGGATGCGATTTTGTAAGTTTCTTGCATTCTGGATGCCCATTTTTGAGTAAATGTTGGTTGACTTTCTGATTCCTTTTCCAAATTTAGGTTGAGCATTAGGTCAATAGGCAAACGAGGAGATCTTTCATACAATAGAAAGAATGGCGAGTATCCTGTGGCTTCATGCCTGGTGCAATTGTATGCATGAACCATATGTTGAAGATATTCTTTCCAATCTGACTTTTTCTCTTCCTCTAAGGTGCGAAGCATCTGTAACAAAGTACGGTTCAGTCTCTCCACTGGGTTACCCTGTGGATGGTACGGAGTAGTTCTTGAATGAGAAATCCCTGCCAATCGTTGCAATGTCTGAAACAAGTTGTTTTCAAATTCTCTTCCTTGGTCATGGTGGAGTTTCTCTGGATAGCCAAAACGTGGTATGAAATCTTGAAAGATCTTTTCTGCCGCCGTTTTTCCAGATTTGTTCTTAGTGGGATACGCTTGTGCAAAGCGTGTGAAGTGGTCAACTATTACAAGTATATACTCATATCCTCCTTTGCTTTTTTCCAAGTGAAGATAATCAATGGATACTAACTCCAAGGGTGAACTGGTAGTAATCGAACCCATAGGTGCTCTTTCGGTGATATTTGGACGCTTTTGTTTGATGCAGTTGCACTTCTTCAGCACATATTCATCAATGTCTCTTTGCATAAATGGCCAGTAAAATCGTTCACGTGCTAGGTGGGTTACCTTGTCATCAAGCCAATGTGACCCATGTCATCATGAAGATTTTTTAAGACCAATGGTTTTAGCTTTTCTGGTAGGACTAGCTGTTTTCGGGTTCCAGCGTCTCGGTAGAGGATTCCTTCATCAACTCTGAGTTTGTTCCATTCATGTATCAAACGTCTTGTTTTACTGGTCATACTCTCCTTCTCTTTGTGGTTTGGAATCCAGTCGTTTTCCTTAAGCCAGACAACTTCTCTAATGTTGGTATCGTCTTGTTGTAATGCTCTGATGTTCTCCTGAGTCATTGGGCAGATTGTCTGTCCTTTCAGCAATTCTTCGGCCACATCACTTTCTGAGTGAAAAGTCAATTAAGCCACCCATAGTGCCTCTTCTTCGTCGACAGCTTTGCTCCCTTGCCACATAGCTGACACAACCTCAGATGGTACAAGCTCTGTGTACTCACTCAAATTCTTTGTGAGTTCCACCGGAAATCGTGACAGTGTATCCGCGTCTGCATTCTGTTTACCTGGCCTGTACTTGATATCAAAGTGGAAATCGGCCAACTCGCCAACCCAGCGATGACCCACAGCATTCAGTCTGGCAGTACTCAATACATATGTCAATGGGTTGTTGTCTGTGTAGACTGTGAATGTTGGAGCGTAGTACAAGTAATCTCTGAATTTGTCACAGACTGCCCACTTGAGAGCTAAAAACTCAAGTTTACCAGAGTGAAGATGGTAATTGCACTCTGCTGGAGTCAATGTTCTGGAGCCAAACCCGATAACACAAAGTTTTTTCTCCTTGTTGTTGGTACAGTACAGCACCTAGGCCTTCATTGGAAGCATCAGTGTGTAATATGAAGGGTAGGTCAAAATCAGGGTATGCTAGTATTGGTGGATTGGTTAGCATGTCCACCAGTTTGGATACTACAGCTTGATGTTTTGGTGTCCATTGAATCGGTGTTTTAGATGGCACTTGTGTTTTGTTCCCATTTTTCTTTGTAGGTTTCCCTTGATTGTTTTTGGTAATGGATGTCGCAGATTCTTTCTCAGTGTTCTGCAAAAGTTCATACAGTGGTTTAGCAAGTCGAGAGAAATCTTGAATGAAGGACCTGTAGTAGCTCAGGAATCCTAACAAAGATCTGACTCCTCCCACTGTTTTTGGTTCTTTCCTTTTCAAATACCGCTTCAAGATCTTTTGGGTCAATTTTTATGCCTTCTTCTGACACCATTCGTCCAAGGTATCGAATCTGTCGTTTAAATAGTTCACACTTCTGCGGTCTAAGTTTGATACCATGCTCGCGCATTCGACTAAGCACTTGCCTAATATCATTGACATGCTCCTGAAAAGTTTTGGAGTAGCAAAGTACGTCATCCAGGTATGGAGAACAACATTTGTCTCTGATGCCCTCTAGTACATTTTCCATGCATCTCTGAAAAGCTGCTGGGGCATTAGTTAATCCGAACGGAATACGATTCCACTCCAGGAGTCCCCAGGGGGTGCTAAAAGCTGTCAGATGTCTGGAGTCTTCATGCACAAAGCAGTGATGATACGCACTACCCTGGTCCAGGATTGAGAACCATGTAAATCCTCCTAAGCTATCCAGCAGATCTTGTATTCTGGGTAGTGAATGTCTATCTGGGATAGTCTTTCGGTTTAACTCCCTAAAGTCAACACATAGTCGTAGGCTACTGTCCTTCTTTCGAACACAGACAACCGGTGATGAGTATGCGGAAGAAGATTTTGTTACCCAACCTCGGTCAAGAAGGTTTTGGGTATATTCTTTCACTTCCTTGTATAGGGGTTTCGGTATCGAATTGTAGTGTTTCTGGACAGGAGTTTCATCTTTCAGATTTATCCTCAATTTCAGGTTAGGAATGCATCCTATGTCTCCCTCATCTTGAGCAAAGACATCTGATTCGTCATATAACATTTGTCTCGCTATCTCCTGTTCTTCTTCTGAGAGATCTTCCAAATTGACAGGTGCGTGCCACTTAACAGATTTGTTAGTGGATAGCTGATTTCCAGTGTCCACTTGATTCAACTGGTTTACATGAAACGCCCTTTTCTTCTGGTCAATTCCCTTTCCATCGTCTTTGTTTGGAGACAATGGTAGAATTTCAGCTGCTGGAGTAATGGTACCCAATACTGTTCTGGGCGGAAGATAGATGTCATGTTGAGCACGGTTCAGTATAGGTATCTTCACTAGGGATGAGCTTCGTGTTCGAGTCGAACATACGTTCGACTCGAACATCGGCTGTTCGATCGTTCGACGAAGATCGAACGATTTGGGCCGTTCGCGCCAAATTCGAGTGACGCGAACGGCCCACAATGCACTACGCCATCGCAGTGTCATCCAGGCGCTGTGATTGGCCAAGCATGCACTGTGACCCCGCATGCTTGGCCAATCACAGCGCCGGCAGCGAGGAGAGCAATGATTGGCCACAGGCAGGATGCCTGTGGCCAATTATTGCTGAGGGTGTTTAGTACACGCCCCACACTATAAAAGGCCGCCAGCACGGCGGCCTAGTGTAGTGTGTTCCGGAGCAGGGATAGAGCAGCATAGGCAGGGACAGTGACTGTTATTTCTTTCTTGCTTAACCTGGATTCCTTTAGTTTAGGGAAAGAGAAGGATAGGTAGGGAGAGTGTCAGTGTGTTTTGTGCTTGTGCTATAGTGTGCTTAAAAAAAACATTTATTCTAGGGACAGAAAACTGTAGGTAGGGACAGTGTCAGTTTCTTTCACTCTGCAAGTCCTTGTTTCCAGGGACCTGGAAGGACAGTGAGTGAATTGTCCTTGTGCTATATTGTGCTTAAAAAAACATTTATTCTAGGGACAGAAAACTGTAGGTAGGGAGAGTGTCAGTTTCTTTCACTCTGCAAGTCCTTGTTTCCAGGGACCTGTAAGGACAGTGAGTGAATTGTCCTTGTGCTATATTGTGATTAAAAAAAACATTTTTTCTAGGGACAGAAAACTGTAGGTAGGGAGAGTGTTTATTTTCTTTCACTCTGCAAGTCCTTGTTTCCAGGGACCTCTAAGGACAGTGAGTGAATTGTCCTTGTGCTATATTGTGCTTAAAAAAAACATTTATTCTAGGGACAGAAAACTGTAGGTAGGGACAGTGTCAGTTTCTTTCACTCTGCAAGTCCTTGTTTCCAGGGACCTGGAAGGACAGTGAGTGAATTGTCCTTGTGCTATATTGTGATTAAAAAAAACATTTTTTCTAGGGACAGAAAACTGTAGGTAGGGAGAGTGTTTTTTTTCTTTCACTCTGCAAGTCCTTGTTTCCAGGGACCTGGAAGGACAGTGAGTGAATTGTCCTTGTGCTATATTGTGCTTAAAAAAAAACATTTTTTCTAGGGACAGAAAACTGTAGGTAGGGAGAGTGTTTATTTTCTTTCACTCTGCAAGTCCTTGTTTCCAGGGACCTCTAAGGACAGTGAGTGAATTGTCCTTGTGCTATATTGTGCTTAAAAAAAACATTTATTCTAGGGACAGAAAACTGTAGGTAGGGAGAGTGTCAGTTTATTTCACTCTGCAAGTCCTTGTTTCCAGGGACCTGGAAGGACAGTGAGTGAATTGTCCTTGTGCTATATTGTGCTTAAAAAAAACATTTATTCTAGGGACAGAAAACTGTAGGTAGGGAGAGTGTCAGTTTATTTCACTCTGCAAGTCCTTGTTTCCAGGGACCTGGAAGGACAGTGAGTGAATTGTCCTTGTGCTATATTGTGATTAAAAAAAACATTTTTTCTAGGGACAGAAAACTGTAGGTAGGGAGAGTGTTTTTTTTCTTTCACTCTGCAAGTCCTTGTTTCCAGGGACCTGGAAGGACAGTGAGTGAATTCTCCTTGTGCTATATTGTGCTTAAAAAAAACATTTATTCTAGGGACAGAAAACTGTAGGTAGGGAGAGTGTCAGTTTATTTCACTCTGCAAGTCCTTGTTTCCAGGGACCTGGAAGGACAGTGAGTGAATTCTCCTTGTGCTATATTGTGCTTAAAAAAAACATTTATTCTAGGGACAGAAAACTGTAGGTAGGGAGAGTGTCAGTTTATTTCACTCTGCAAGTCCTTGTTTCCAGGGACCTGTAAGGACAGTGAGTGAATTGTCCTTGTGCTATATTGTGATTAAAAAAAACATTTTTTCTAGGGACAGAAAACTGTAGGTAGGGAGAGTGTTTTTTTTCTTTCACTCTGCAAGTCCTTGTTTCCAGGGACCTGTAAGGACAGTGAGTGAATTGTCCTTGTGCTATATTGTGCTTAAAAAAAACATTTATTCTAGGGACAGAAAACTGTAGGTAGGGAGAGTGTCAGTTTATTTCACTCTGCAAGTCCTTGTTTCCAGGGACCTGTAAGGACAGTGAGTGAATTGTCCTTGTGCTATATTGTGATTAAAAAAAACATTTTTTCTAGGGACAGAAAACTGTAGGTAGGGAGAGTGTTTTTTTTCTTTCACTCTGCAAGTCCTTGTTTCCAGGGACCTGTAAGGACAGTGAGTGAATTGTCCTTGTGCTATATTGTGATTAAAAAAAACATTTTTTCTAGGGACAGAAAACTGTAGGTAGGGAGAGTGTTTTTTTTCTTTCACTCTGCAAGTCCTTGTTTCCAGGGACCTGTAAGGACAGTGAGTGAATTGTCCTTGTGCTATATTGTGATTAAAAAAAACATTTTTTCTAGGGACAGAAAACTGTAGGTAGGGAGAGTGTTTTTTTTCTTTCACTCTGCAAGTCCTTGTTTCCAGGGACCTGTAAGGACAGTGAGTGAATTGTCCTTGTGCTATAGTGTGCTTAAAAAAAACATTTATTCTAGGGACAGAAAACTGTAGGTAGGGAGAGTGTCAGTTTATTTCACTCTGCAAGTCCTTGTTTCCAGGGACCTGTAAGGACAGTGAGTGAATTGTCCTTGTGCTATATTGTGATTAAAAAAAACATTTTTTCTAGGGACAGAAAACTGTAGGTAGGGAGAGTGTTTTTTTTCTTTCACTCTGCAAGTCCTTGTTTCCAGGGACCTGTAAGGACAGTGAGTGAATTGTCCTTGTGCTATATTGTGCTTAAAAAAAACATTTATTCTAGGGACAGAAAACTGTAGGTAGGGAGAGTGTCAGTTTATTTCACTCTGCAAGTCCTTGTTTCCAGGGACCTGGAAGGACAGTGAGTGAATTGTCCTTGTGCTATATTGTGATTAAAAAAAACATTTTTTCTAGGGACAGAAAACTGTAGGTAGGGAGAGTGTTTTTTTTCTTTCACTCTGCAAGTCCTTGTTTCCAGGGACCTGGAAGGACAGTGAGTGAATTCTCCTTGTGCTATATTGTGCTTAAAAAAAACATTTATTCTAGGGACAGAAAACTGTAGGTAGGGAGAGTGTTTTTTTTCTTTCACTCTGCAAGTCCTTGTTTCCAGGGACCTGTAAGGACAGTGAGTGAATTGTCCTTGTGCTATATTGTGCTTAAAAAAAATATTTTTTCTAGGGACAGAAAACTGTAGGTAGGGAGAGTGTCAGTTTCTTTCACTGTGAAAGTCCTTGTTTCAAGGGACAGAGAAGGACACCTGAAGGTAGCCCTTATTGCTTTTTTCCCATCTCCCTGCAGGCCATCTATTAGAATGTCTGGAAGGCAAACAAGGAGAGGCAGACAGTCAGGAGGCAATAAAAGAGGGCAAGCAGGCTCTGTGTCTGGGGGCAACAGTGCTGGTCGTGGACGCGGTGCATTGTCATCAGCACATGGCCATGGGACACGCTTGTCCTTCTTTTCGGCAGCTGGACATGTTGAGCCACATCATGCCGAAGACTTGGTAGAGTGGATGACCAAGCCCTCCTCCTCCTCCTCATCCTCTCTCACCCAGGCTCAGGGTACTGGAAAAGCAGCTGCCAAAGCGTCGTCTTCCCTGGTATCAATGTCAGACAAATCATCAGTCACTCCTTCCCTAGACCCACCATGTCCTCCTCCTGAGGAGTCCCCCGAACTGTTTCAGCACAGTGTTGGGTACATGCTCCAGGAGGATGCCCAGCGTTTCGAAGGGTCTGATGATGAAACCCAGCTAGAGGAAGGCAGTAGCGTGAGAGCAGACAGAGGGGATGCTCAAGAAGGACACCAATCTGGCAGTCATGTTCCAGCAGCTGCAGCATACTGCCAGATTGGCTCCAGTGATGAGGAGGGAGGGGATGATGAGGTCACTGACTCCACGTGGGTGCCTAATAGGAGAGAGGAGGAGGAGGAGGAGGATGAGGAGGAGGCACATCTCCAACGAGGCAGGATGCCCTTTGGTGGCCAGCGTAAGGGCAGTACACCGACGGAATCACACCGCAGAGCTCCGCCTGTGCAGGGCGCTGCCTCTGCCCGTCATTCAAAAAGTTCTTTGGTGTGGGCCTTTTTTGAGGCTAGTGCATCAGATCGCACAGCTGCTGTTTGCAACATATGTCTCAAGCGTATATCGCGTGGCCAAAACATCAGCCGCTTGGGTACCACATGCCTGACCAGACATATGTTGACCTGCCATGCAGCTCGTTGGCAAGCCTACCTCAAAGACCCACACCAAAGAACAAAGCGGACCTCTCCTTGCACCGCATCAGCTGGGATCTCCAACCCCACTATAACTTCAGTCCTCTCTGAAACATGCACTGAGAGGAATGAAGGTGTAGAATTAGGTGTGTCACAGCCAAGTACTTGCGCCCACTCTGCTAGCAGTACACCGACGTCCGATTCTAGCAGGCAAATTTCCCTGCCCCAGCTGCTGGACCGTCGAAAGAAGTTCACTCCCAGCCATCCACATGCCCAGCGGTTGAATGCTAGCTTGGCTAAATTGCTAGCGCTTCAACTGCTGCCTTTTCAGTTGGTAGACTCGGCCCCCTTCCGTGAGTTTGTGCAATGTGCGGTTCCTCAGTGGCAGGTTCCCAAACGCCACTTTTTCTCACGGAAGGCTATTCCGGCTCTCTACCGGCATGTGGAAGGCAATGTCTTGGCCTCGCTGGACAGGGCGGTCAGCGGTAAGGTGCATATTACCGCTGACTCATGGTCCAGCAGGCATGGACAGGGACGTTACCTTTCTTTCACGGCCCATTGGGTCACTCTTTTGGCAGCTGGGAAGGATTCAGGACAAGGTGCAGTAGTGTTGGAGGTTGTCCCACCGCCACGCCTCCAAAATGCTACTACTGGTTGTGACACACCTCTCTCCTCCACCCCCTCCTCTTCTTCTTCCTCCATGGCCTCTTCCTGTGGTTTGTCCTATGAACCAGCGGTGCTCCGTAGCCGTTCACGGGGCTACGCAAGTACGCAGGCAAAAAGATGCCATGCCGTGCTTGCGCTGGTGTGTTTGGGGGACAGAAGCCACACTGGGGCAGAGGTCCTGTCTGCTCTGCAGGGCCAGGCCGAGAGGTGGTTGACGCCACGCCAGCTTAAGCCAGGAATGGTGGTTTGCGACAATGGCACCAACCTCCTCTCCGCCCTCCGACAGGGACAACTGACCCATGTGCCCTGTGTGGCTCACGTCCTTAACCTGGTGGTGCAGCGCTTCTTGGGCAGGTACCCGGGCTTACAGGATGTCCTGAGGCAGGCCAGGAAAGTCTGTGTGCATTTCCGCAGATCTTATAATGCCAGTGCTCGCCTGGCTGAGCTGCAAAAGGAGTTGAACCTGCCCAAGAACCGCCTTATATGTGACATGCCCACCAGGTGGAACTCAACGTTGGCCATGCTGCAGCGGCTGCACACGCAGCAGAGGGCCATCAATGAGTACCTGTGCGACTACGGCACCAGGACAGGGTCAGGGGAGCTTGTTTTTTTTTCTCCACGCCAGTGGGGCATGATCAGGGATGCATGCACTGTCCTGGCACCATTTGAGGAGGCCACGAGGATGGTGAGCAGTGACAGTGCATGCATCAGTGACACTGTACCTCTTGTCCACCTGTTGGAGCACACGCTGCGTGGAATAATGGACAGGGCACTTGAGGCAGAACAGAGGCAGGAAGAGGAGGACTTCCTTGCCTCTCAAGGCCCCCTTTACCCAGACAGTGTTCCTTCTGTCCCACCCATCGCACAGGAAGAGGAGGAGGAGGAGGAGGAGGAGGATTGTGTCAGCATGGAGGTGGAGGCTGGCACTCAGCATCATCAGCAGCAGTCTTTTAGGGATGATTTACAGTCCCAAGAAACCAGTGGACTTGTACGTGGCTGGGAGGAGGTGGCTGCGGATCATGTCGTCCTTAGTGACCCAGAGGACTCCGGAGCGAATGCCTCAGCAAACCTACGCTGCATGGCCTCCCTGATCCTGCAAAGTCTGCGGAAGGATCCTCGTATTCTTCGGATCAAGGAGAGGGACCATTACTGGCTGGCCACTCTCCTTGATCCACGGTACAAGGGTAAGGTTGCGGACCTTATGTTACCGTCGCAGAGGGAGCAGAGGATGAGACAACTCCGGGAGGCCTTGCAGAAAGGTCTGTGCAACGCGTTCCCAGAGACTGGGAGGTTGCAAACTCCTGGTCCTGGACAACGAGTTGCTGAGGCTTCGGCCAGTCAAAGAAGGAGCGGTGGGGAAGGTGGCCGTCTGACCGATGCGTTCAGACAATTCTTTAGTCCGCAGCCCCAAAGTATGATCGGTTCCAGCAACCAACGCCAGCGTCTGATAAACATGGTGCAGGAATATCTAGGGGCAAGGTCAGACTTGGACACCTTCCCCACCGAAAATCCTCTGGCTTACTGGGTCTTGAGGATGGATCACTGGCCAGAGCTTGCACAGTATGCAATTGAGCTACTGGCCTGTCCTGCATCCAGCGTTCTTTCGGAACGCACATTCAGTGCTGCTGGAGGATTTGTCACGGATCACAGGGTGCGCCTGTCCACCGACTCGGTTGATCGACTGACTTTCATCAAGATGAACCAGTCTTGGATCACCACCAGCTACCACACACCTGATGCTGATATAACAGACTAATTGATTTTAACATGTCACATCCCTTCAAGACTGATGCTGATGCTGAGTGCCTGTGCTGTTATGTTGACTGGCTATCCTCCTCCTCCGAGTCCTCAATGATACGATTGATGATGATAGCTTGTAAGATCATTTTTGTTTATGGGTGCCGCCACCAGTGCCTAACGCCCAAATTTTCAGCCCCTGTTTAACAGGGGCGTGTCATTACAATTTTTGAAGCAATACTTTGCAACAGGGCTCATTGCTGTGCTCCAAGTACAGTATCTGTGAGGAGTTGCAGTGTTGTGCCACCAGTGCCTAAGGCCCAATTTTTCAGCCCCTGTTTAACAGGGGCGTGTCATTAAAATTTTTGAAGCAATACTTTGCAACAGGGCTCATTGCTGTGCTCCAAGTACAGTATCTGTGAGGAGTTGCAGTGTTGTGCCACCAGTGCCTAAGGCCCAATTTTTCAGCCCCTGTTTAACAGGGGCGTGTCATTACAATTTTTGAAGCAATACTTTGCAACAGGGCTCATTGCTGTGCTCCAAGTACAGTATCTGTGAGGGGTTGCAGTGTTGTGCCACCAGTGCCTAAGGCCCAATTTTTCAGCCCCTGTTCAACAGGGGCATGTAATTACAATTCTTGATCTAATAATTCACAGCAGGGCCCATTGCTGCACCCACCAAGAGTAACTGTCAGGGCTTACAGTGTTGTGGCACCAGCACCACCATCAAAGGCCCAATTTTTACTACCACTGTTCAACAATTATATGTAATTAAAATTCCTGATATAATAGTTGACAGCAGGGCGTTCCAGCACCAACCAAGAGTAACTGTGAGTGCTTACAGTGTTGTGCCAACACCAACAACTAAGGGGCCTATTTCTGCAGAGTATATACGGCAGGTCCCTACTTTCAAACATCCAACTTACAAACGACTCCTACTTGCAAACGCAAGAAGACAACAGGAAGTGAGAGGAAATCTACCACTAGGAAGGAAAATTCTCTCCTGTAAGAATAAATATGGGAGAAAGGTGTCTCCTCTGTACTGATGCTTTATCAGCAATCCTTGTTTCAAGAAAAAGACCACATTTCAAAAAGAGTTGTCATTGGGACGGAAAGTGAGGTGAAATGTTCTGAACAGGGGCACAGACAGCAAAACAAATGTTACAGGGGTGATAACCCTTACCTATGTTTTCCAAAAAGTTTAAAAATAGATTTTTGGTCTGGAGCTACACTTCAACAATGTACCTGTTCAAAATTACAAACAGACTCTACATAAGAACAAACCTACAGTCCCTGTCTTGTATGCACCGCCTGTATAGGGCTGTTCAGAGTATATAGGGCCTTTTTTATTTTATGTGCGGGGTTCCCCTTAATATCCATACAAGACCCAAAGGGGCTGGTAATGGGCTGGGGTAGGGGGGGGTCATGGGGTAGCTATGCCATTTTTCTTAAAGAATTTCATCCATATTACCGGGACCAGACATTACATTAAAGCCGCAAGCAGTTTTAAATGGCTTTTTTTTCCTTTAGAAGTGTCATTTTGTGCAGGGACAGTTCTAAACACGGGAAACACGTGGCACTTCACAGGCATACTTTAGACACCCCCCAGGTACGATATTTAAAGGAATATTTGACTTTTTTTTTTCACTTTATGCATCATTAAAATGACTGCTCCCGAAAAACGACCGTTTTTAAAACTTCTTTTTGCATTGATACATGTCCCCTGGTGCAGAACCCGGGTTCCCAAACCCTTTTTAGGACAATAACATGCATAATAGTTGTTATAATTAGCACTTTAGAATTCGAACGTTCGCATCCATTGTATTTAATAGGGTTCTAATGTTCGTTCGAACTTTCGGTCCGTTCGCGGGTTCTGGTGCGAACCGAACCCGGGGGTGTTCGGCTCATCACTAATCTTCACCAGTTTAGAGAACCCACTTGGCACATCTAGCACTGAAGGAAATAGTTCAAGTCCTTCCTCAACTGGATATTCTGGAAGTGGTTCAAATGGCATGATTCCTCCTTTTGGCCATGCTCTAATTCTGCATTTGACTTCACAGATCTCGCCTCCTTTAATCTGGAGTCCCTTCTTCCCCACTTTGACCATACGACTATCGGATATTTCTCCTGGGTCAGTTGCTTTACTGACAGCATTGACAATGTTATTCGCTACACTCTGTCTTACTTTCAAAACTTCACTCAGCAAGATAGTCAGGTTTTGGGTGCTGTTTGGTCGGTCACGGTTTTCTCTGATCAATTCTTCGATCACATTAAACCCAAGAATTGGATTGCCATTACAGCAGTCACTCACCAGCATTGGCACATAGATGGCTGAGTTTCCATGTCCACTTCTTTCGAATTCCAGGCAGACTTCAATCCATCCGATGAATGGAATGATAGACCCATTTGCAGCTGTAATAGATAAGTTGTCATCACAAAGTAAATCTTGTATGTGCCTAATGGAGACACTGGGTAGAAACTCTTCTAACCATGCCTTCCCGACAATGCTGACCTGAGCTCCTGTGTCCATCAACATGTCAACCGGAGCACCATTCATCCGACATGACAGTAGGCATTTTCCTCCAATTAATTGTGCTACGTGTTGTTTGGAGAATCCCTTCTCTTTTGGGAGTGTTCTAGTTGACCGGTGGGTGAATACCCTGTTTACCTTCGCACGGGACAGATCATTTGAGGTGGTCACTAGTTGTCCCTTCCCAGTGACCGTCTGTCGTTTCCCGACTGCCTTCTTTTCTTCAAGCAATCAACCGCTCTGTGTCCTGTCCAACCACAGTAGAAACAGTGGTAGCAGTTCTGACTCTCTCGTTTAATGCAATCATCACACCTGGGTTTGCAGTGAGCTGTATCTGGAACTTGAACATTGGTTAGTGGCTTAGTCCTTTGGTTTCCAACAACAGGAGTTTGCTTCATCATCTTTTCCAGGTTCTTTGTGAGAGCAGAAACATGTGTTGTTAGTTCCGTTAATGCAGTGTGATTTGCTCTAGCATCTTTCTCAACTCTCTTTTGCAAGGTGTCTTTTTCACTATTACCTGGTGTCTGTGATGAATGAACAGTAAGAGGTTTATGTTTAGGTGCACTGTTTAAGCGTCTCTGTCTTTCTGTTTCCTCATCAACTGATCTGGTGACCTGCTCTATGATAAAGTCATCCGTTACTGTCAAATCAGACACGTAAGGCTTGATATCTCGTCTAACATTAGAGTTTTTTTCGTTTAGTCCCTGATACAGTGTATGAAGGAATATGCCTTGCACCAGTTTTTTGTCATAGTTAAGCTCTCGCCTATCATGTTGTGATGTGGACAGAACTTTTTGTTTTAACCCCACTAGCCTGTAAACAAATTGTTGTGCTGTTTCTCTTTCTTGCTGGGTAGCATTACTAAGGTCCTGAAATAACTCATTACCACTTCGTTCTCTCATATGTGACTTCAAAAACCTCTTCAATTCAGCAACAGTAAGATCATCTTTGTCAGTCAACATATCTTTAAAATGACCAGGTTTGATTATTCTCAACACGGTGCGTATAATTTCAGATTCAGGGAATTTTTCTGTTAGACCCTCGTCAATTTTTGTCTGCACGCGCTACTGTAACTCATGTCCGAACCATGATCTGAAATTACACCACCAGCAACAACGTCAGTTAATCTCACCACCTCCGATACCTGTTCAGTCCTTGCAGTCCCACTACTTATTTTTTTTGCAGCGGTTGCAATGTCCACAGTTGGTGTACTTTCCTTGTTAAGTTTTAGTTCATTGATCTTGTCTTGGATGATGAGTAGGTAAGACATGCCTTGATCTTCTAACTTCTCCAGCTGATCACTTCTCAAGTAGTCTTCAATAAATTCAACGAGTTCCATTTCATTGGTACCAGTCACTGATGGAACGTCCACATCTCTTTCATCTTCCAGCGTAATAGCGAGGCTATGCAGCTGTTCTTCACGAAGCAGATGAAGTTGTTTCCGGATATCCCACATCAGCGCACGACGAGGAGACGCCATATCTGTGGCACTCTGAAGACTTGCACTCACAAGGCAGAGGACACTCACGACTCTCCTTGTAGCTCTGTAGTAGGCTCACGCTTGTCTCGCGCTTCCCTCACACTGGTAACACAACGAATCCCGGCACGAGCCCCCAAAAGGTTACCGGCCTCAAAATGTGAATTAAGAGAGCCGATAATTGTAGACGTGATGAGATAAGGTGATCAGCTTGGCGTGGACTGCAAAGAATCACACAACAGCATAAGACAGGACCACTGGGTTTTATGGCTGGAAATCGTTTGACTCCAGTCACATGGTGGGTGGCCTTATATAAACTCTGTTTGTGTACCTTCTCTGCCATCTACTGGTTCTTGCTAGAATAGCAGGAAGGTATTTCTTTGCTAGAAATAAAAAAAAAAAAATGAGTATGTACTTTGCTTTGGGGTGTCTGTTTTGTGACCATATAAACCCCAGTCCGTCACACGTGCAGTCAGGTCGTTACTGCCTTGCAGTGCCTTCTTGGCCGTTCGTTTACTGTTTTTCAGGTCGTTCTTCTCAGGCCTTGCTGTTCCACGGTGCGTTCTGTTTGAGTGCGTTCTGACCAGCTGACCGGTTTAAAACCATGTTTGAAGTGCGTTCTCGTTCTCAAGCTCGTGCTGGCTTTGGGCTTGGTGTTGCAGTTAACACTGCAACCCGAGTTCAGTCTGTGAACAGGGTGAGGAGGAGTTCATGGACTAAGAATTGGTTGCTCCAGCGGGACCAATTCTCTCATATGCCTCTGCTGCGGGAAATCCATGAGAATAATCCTGATGATTTCAGGAATTATCTCAGGATGACGGACCCCGTATTTCACCGTCTGTTGGATTTGCTGTCCCCCTATATAATGAGGCAGGACACTGTGATGCGCCAGGCCATCACTGCCGAGCAGAGGCTCTTTGCCAAGTTAAGATACCTGGCGACTGGGAGAAGCTTGCAGGACCTCAAGTTCTCAACAGGCATCTCCCCCCAGGCTCTCGGGATCATTATCCCTGAGACGTGTTCGGCCATCATTCAGGTCCTGCAGAAGGACTATATGAAGGTTATTTTGCTCCTTTAACCTCACATTATATGTTTTGATTGTTTTTGAATCTTCTTATTTTTTCCCTCCTAACCCAAATTTGCCTGTTTGTAATATCCTGGTAATGTCCCCATTTTCCCCATGCATTTTTTTACCTGTAAATGCCTTTTTGGGCCCTACATGCCTATTTCCCTTCACTAACCTCTCCAGCATGCTATCGTGGGCGCAAACCCAGCTAGCCTTCTATTTTCCTTTTCCTTTTTTTGGGGTCATTGCCCGCGTAGTTTGACAACCCTCCCTCCCCCCCCTAAAGATGTAAAGAATTTTTTAGTTCTCAATCAAGCTCAGCAGAGTGGTAGAGCCTTTTTTTGGATCCCACACAATCACCTTAGGCCCCCCCCTTAGATTATTTTAGAATGTCCACTCAGCGGGGGTGAGGCATCTGCTAAGTGTGCCTTTGTTTATTGGTAGGAAATACTCCCCTAAATAATAATGTTAGAATGATGTTGGTCAACAATGTTTTTGTGTGTAATCTGCTTGCACTGTAAACATAAACCGTACTAATGTCTTCTTTTTGTTTGACTCCACAGTTCCCTAGCACACCACAGGAATGGCTGACTGTGGCCTCCCAATTTGCCCAGCGGTGGGATTTCCCCAACTGCGGAGGGGCAATTGATGGGAAGCACGTCCACATAGTGCCGCCACCCCCGTTCGGGGTCATACTATTTTAACTATAAAGGTTTTAATAGCATAGTGTTAATGGCGGTGGTGTCGGCACGGTACGAGTTCCTGTATGTGGACGTGGGGAAGAACGGCCGGATGTCCGATGGCGGAGTATTCGCTGAGACGGAGTTCGCTCACCGTCTGCAGGCTGGGGGTCTTGCACTGCCTCCAGATGCAGAGAACGTGAAAGGGCTACCGTTTGTTTTCATTGCGGATGAAGCTTTTGGACTATAACCACACCTCATGCGGCCGTTTCCCCAACGCACCCTCACCCCGGAGAGGAGGGTTTTTAATTACCGGTTGGCCAGAGCCCGGAGAGTTGTGGAGAATGCCTTCGGGATAATGGCCAGCCGGTTCCGCCTGTTCCAGACAGCTATAAATTTGGCGGATTATAAACTCAACAACATTGTGTACTGCTGCTGCTTGTTGCACAATTTTTTAAGAAAATTCTCCACAAATTATGTGTCATCAGTTGGGTCTGAGGCCGGTCCCTCTGAACTGATAAATCTGACCGGCCTCAGCACTGCCCGTACTGGCTTGGCCCCCCAAAGTGCCCGTGAAGTACGTCAGAAATACATAGAGTACTTCACGGGTAGGGGGGCCATCGCAATGCCAGACCACATCTGACCTTTGATGTTACCTTTTTTAAATAAACAAAAATATTTGATTTACTACAAACTTGTGTTGTCATTCTTTTATTTGTGGTTTATGTGTCTCCCAGGTTCTAGTAGTGCCAAGTGTATTTCTCCTTAGTAAATAGCCTCCAATCTCAGAGGTAAAAACACTCATTTTGCATCTTCAGAACTGCTATTGAGCATAGAAACAACAAGGCACACCTTTTTTCGACTTCCCCAATGTTTTTATTGATTGCAACACAGTTTTGTTTTTTTTTCGAAATATTTTTTTTGGGTGTTTTGTGCGGCTTTTTTTGCAGAAACATGCATGGGTCAAAAGCCAATTTTTTTTTATTAAAAAGTAATAAAATAACACAGTGAAAAATACAAACAGGAGATGGGGTGATGTTACCCCTGATCCATCCCAAATGTGAAGAACCACACTTTCTTTTTGGGGCTCAAATGGGTATCTTCAACATGATCCCATGGCTAGGGTAAACATGTGTTATCTGCCATCATGGGGGATCAATGGACGTGCTTTGGGGGTGGAAACCCTTCCTCTCCCCTACTTGAGGAGGGAGGAAGAGGTTGCACCCCCAAAACAGGGACATAGATATTCTGTGATGGCAGATAGCACATGTTGAGTCTTCAGTGTGTGCATCTTCACATTTGGGCTGGTGGAAATCCCATAGAAAAATTCCGACACATAACAAAACACACAAAAAGGGGGGGGGTCACACTATTCTCCCCAAAATATCTATCATGTTTTTATATTTTTGCTCAATCACAATCATTCTCTTTCTCATAATGTCCATTTCGCTACTGCATTCCATGATTTCCTGAATGATTATTTTGGCGCTGGCACTCGAGAATGGAGGATTTGGACTTCCTGACACACCCCCACGTTCAGTCCCTAAAAAGAAACAAATATTTTAAAACTATGCAGGCCTACATCTGTATTTACCTTGAAGTTGTGGTGACAGACACTGACCTGTTGTGCTGGTAAGCTCCACCTCTCCTTCCTCCACCTTTCCTTCCTCCACCTCTCCTTCCTCCACCTCCCCTTCCTCCACCTCCACTTTCTCCCCCTCCGCTTCCTGAACCTGCTGAACTTTGTCTGCTTTGGGATCTTCGGGGAGTTTCTGTGGTGTTGGGTTCCTCGTCTCATGAGCATGGTGTCCTCCCACTCTCCTCTCCCCTATGGGAATAGAAAAAAAATGTATCCTTTAGCCCACAAACTTTTTAGGCCTGACAATGGATTCTCAATGTTTTAAAGTGGGGTCCAATTGATATTTGGCCCTGAGTTTCAAGATGAACATATGAGATTTTGAAAACTCAACAAAGCAACATGTTATTTTGGAGGACACTCACAAATTCACTTGGATAACCACCAAGGTATCCACTGGGCCACCTGTGTGTGACACCGTTAAGAAATTTGGTCATGTGGCCCAGAGTATAGTATCTTGATGAAGAACAAAAAAGAGTACACAACTGCTGGAGTGTCATCTCCTTTACCCAGAATACAGTTTAGTCTTTCATTCACATTCTAGTTTTACTTACAACACATCATCTAGCCAACAATGTGTAGATAAACATTGTTGAAGTAAAATGAGGCATGCCCACATGTAGTTTACGTGGATATGTGCCAAACATGTTTGGGGGAAGAGCAGCAATTTTTTTTTCAACACATTTAGCAAATAAGTGGACTCTCCACTTAACATAAAAGTTGAGATTTTAAAATGTGAAACCAGTCAAGCCAAGCACATGGTGCAAAACATGGAAGAATACATATTACAATGTGAAAGAACACAGTAAAATAAACTTACTTTTTTCAATGCTTTTTATAAGCTTCCTATACTGCTCCGGCTCCCTGAGCTTCAGGTCTGACCACCTTTTACGGAGTTGTTCCTTGGATCTCCTGACCCCATATTTTTTAAAGAGAGTCTTCGCCACTTTGTCCATAATTTGTGACTTCCGGAGATTAGGGGTGTCGTATGGGCCATGCTTGCCGTAGTAATCCTTCCTCCGCAGAATGTCCACCATCTCCGCCATCTCAGAAAAAGACATATTAGTCGCCTTGTATCTTTTTTTACTGGATCGTGACGTTTCAGCCTCAGGGCTTTCCTCGTCGGTAATTTCAACTAAAGAAGCCACCTGTGTCTGCGACATGTCGCCGTCTCACACTGTGCGCCGATCGTTAAGGGGCGGGGAAATGCTGAAAAAGTCTGTCATGGGCGGGCGACGAGGGCGGAGTTACACGCATGCGCAGGGTATAAAAAGGGGAAAGAAGTTATTAGGGATGCGCGGAGTAAGGACGACCGGAAGTGAACCAATGAAGTGAACTAAGGTAAGAAGGGAACTCGGGCCTGCAGTGGCCTATAATGGTTCATGATTGTAAAGGGCAATATTGTGATAAGTTGAGGAGAATCAATTCTGATCCTTTACTTTTTTTTCTTTTGTTTTTTACTTGTTGTTCCAAAAAGATGCATAAACTACGAGAGCCGGAGGTGATGCTGATTTTTATAGAAAAATATAAGGAACAGCGCAACCTGTGGGAACTGAAACACCCTGCGTACCACAAGAGTGATGTACGTCAGGCAACTATTACCAAGTTAGCAGAGGATATGAAGCCATGGATCCCAGATGCAGACTACACTATGATCAATAATAAAATCAACAACCTGCGTAATTCCTATAAAAAAAAATACAAGGAAGTGCGCCAGTCAAAGAGATCAGGAGCAGCAGCCGACGATGTAGTAAAGCCCAAGCTGTGGTACTACAGACATCTTCAATTTCTGGATGACCAGATCGAGGCCAGGGAATCTATTTCCAGCCTTCCCTCAACCCTTCCTTCCACCCTTCCCTCCAGCGTTCCTTCCACCCTTCCCTCCACCCCTGCAGAGGCGGAGGAGGAGCCTCCCGAGCTAGAAGAGCCAGATCTTCACATCTTCAGCCAGGTATAGTATTTTTGATCATAATTATTGTCCACTAAGTAATATTGTGTTGAACTGTTTGGATTAGCCATAAATGATATCATACCCCCCCCCCCCAAAAAAAAAAAAACAGGAAAGAGATCAAAATTGTGTGTGATAGATTCCCCAAATAATCAATTATTCATTTTCTTTTAAAAACAGGATGAGGCAAGCCAGGAGGAAGAGGGTCCAGGAGTGTGGCAGGCAGGAGGAGGCAGGGCCAAGTGGGACTCAGCAGGTCCCCAGGCCTAGTGGCAGCTTCGTCTCCCAAGTGGCTCCCCTCCACGTCAGACCGCCAAAACAACGGCGGATGACACAAGTGGAGGAGGAGTCACTAAAGATGATTCAGGAGGCTGCTGCTATCATGAGGGCCCCCCTCAACCCTACGGAGGCGTTTAGCACCTATCTGGCGGATAAGTTGCTCAGAATGGAGGTGGGACAACGGGCCCTTTGTGAGCACCTTATATATATGGCCGTACACATGGGGGCGAGGGGGCTGCTGACTGAGGCCACCCATATCTCGCAGCAGGCCAATCCCTCTCCTCCTTCTCCTCCTCCTCCTGCCACATCACCACCCACAGTGGCCCAGCCTGCAAGGGTGCGTGGACGGGGCCGTGGAGAGAACGCTGCAGAGAGGCGTGGAAGGAAGGCTACAGGGAAGAGCAGGAGGTGATTCCCTGGCCTCGAGCTGCTCATCCAGAAATTGAAGGTTGATGGAGTACCACAGCTTGGGATGATGTATGTCTTTGGCTGCTGCTCCTGATTTCATGCTGTTGTTGATTTTATTATTGATCATAGTCAGGTCTGCATTTGGGATCTAATGACTTTATATTCTCTGCTAATTTCGGAATAGTTGCCCTTCGGTTTTTGTTTGTTTTTTTTCCGAAATAAATGGTAAATTTGATTTCAGCCAACATACATGCCTGATGTGTTTTTTTTTGAAAATAGCAATAAGATTTCATAAATACAATGTGTAATTAATAACAAGGGACACCAACCTCCATGAGTAAAAAATAAAAAGAATATGTTGTTCTGAGAAATTGACACACCAAAAAATGCACAACAAATTTAAAGACAAAAGCAAAAAAAAGGTGTAATTTGGGAGGTCGGCCTTGAAGAATTAAACAAATTATTCCTAAGATCACAAGAAAGAAGAAAGACATACGTTTGTCAGAACTCATGAGAAAGATCTGCTGCCAAAATGACATTTTAAAGACCGTTCTAATGCAACAAAACATGCGCTGCATTAAACGAAGCAATAACTTGCAGAATGACGAATGTGCTCTCTCCATTAGGAACGCTAGTTGTACCAGAACGAGCGCTCCCATCTCCTAATTCAGTCTGAGCATGCGTGGGTATTTTAACCGATGGACTTGCCCATAGACGATCGGAAATTCCCATCGGTTTTTTATCCATGGGAAAAATTTAAAACAAGTTCTATTTTTTCCAACCGATGGAAAAAAGACCAATGGGTACCATACACGATCGGTTGGTCTGATGAAAACCATCCATCGGACGGTTTTCATCAGTCAAACCGATCGTGTGTACGGGGCTTTAGGGTTGCAGAATTCCTTGACCGTAGGGACAGATCTGCAAGCCTTAAAAAAACTGAAGAAATTTCAAAGAGATTCTCAAGCATTTTCTAGTGGCAGAGTGTACAATTGGTCTCGTAGACATAATGCTGCAAACCTGTCAGCATATAATCAATCTGACTCAGACACAGCACAAGAGTCAGAGAGTTCGGGGGGGTTGAGGGAGGCAGCGATAAGCAAAGTGACCATGATGAACATACAACATATATAAATACGCTGAGCCCAGAGGACGGGGTAAGAGGGGAAGAACTAGACCCCCTAGAAATAGAGAGGATCATTTTCTAGGAGAAACTTACCAACATCTGAGGAGTCGGGACAAATGGGGCTACACAGGAACCAGGAGGGGATGGAACAAGCATTAATAAACCCCTTCACTACCCAAGAAGATCTACAGATTTACAATTTATCCAGTATAAATCTAACAGATACACACATAACAGTTTTGAAAAAAGGTCTCTTTGTATCCACCAAAGATTTTGATTGATTCGAGTGGGTCAAAGATATTCACTTGTTTGCTAGAAAACTTGCATTAAAGAAGGAATTTAAAGATCAAACCACTCAGCCAAGTGAAAAATTTACATCAAAAGATATAGAAATGTTGAGGTTGCCTGAATAATTACAAAATCAAAATGAGGGAGGAGCTAGAGAGGTGACAGGACCTTTCTTCCCATATAAAAGTAACCACACTCCCCCTTTCCCACAGGGAAGTCACATCCCGATTTTTGTTAAGCTGGTTGAAAAATATCTACAGACCCTTTGGGAAAAAATAGGAGGTAGAAATAAACATTTTAGTTATGCTGAGTGGACTGTCTTACAGGAGCTAAGCACAAACCGTTGGTAATTAAATCAGCTGATAAAGGGGAATATCATCTTAATGGAGAGAGCACATTATTTAAAAAATGTGTTATGATATCCTGAGTCAGGAGGAAAGTTATGAAATCCTATCAATGGATCCCACTCAGGATTATTTGCAGGATTTGAGAATGATCCTACAAAAAGGAGTAAATAAACAATTAATCTCCGAAGATGAATATTCATTAATTCTAAACAATCACCCTACTATTGCAACATTTTATGCACTGCTGAAGGTGCATGAACATCAGCAACAGCCTTCAGGTTGCCCAGTTGTATCTGGAAATTGCAATTTAACAGAAGGTGCTAGCAAAAATGTCGACTTCATAATGATACCATTTGTCTCATAATTTTGGAAGAAGACATGTTGCTAGCAAGCCTCCTACATTCTTTCATACTCTTTTTCTCTTGCTTTCTCTCCTTCTGTCCTTCTTTTGATGACACCCTTCCAGCTATGTGCATACTCTTTTATCCCACCCAAAAAGTGTGCTTGTGCGTGTGTCACTATTACGTAACTAATGACGTCAATTGACGTGATGTTTATCGAAAACACCGTTTATGAACACATCTCTATTCCCTTTCTCAATCCGGAAAAGAAAAAATATATACCGTATATACTCGAGTATAAGCTGAGTTTTTCAGCACATTTTTTTGTGCTGAAAATGCCCCCCCATCGGCTTGAACTCAAGTCTGTGTCCATCTTCAACTTTGTGCGCCTGATCCCGGCCATTTTCTTCACCTTCTGCCCATATGATGAAAATATCATCAATATATCGATAATATCTGTATGGCTTTTGTTGTATGTTGTTCAGGAATTTGTCTTCCAGGTCAGTCTTAAAAAAGTTTGCATATTGGGGTGCCATTTTACTTCCCACAGCAATACCCATACACTGAAGATAGATGTCATTGTTGAAGGCGAAGTAGCTGTGTGTAAGAATTAATTAAATTAACTGTGTAACATCCTCAGCAGTGTATTTGTGGTTTAATGAGGATGATAGGAAACTGTGACATGCAGCCAACCCATTCTTGTGAGGGATGTTACTATACAGAGATTCTACATCCATAGTGACTAGACGTGTATTTGGTGATAATTGCAGTATATTATTAAGCTCGTTCAGAAAATCAGTGGTGTCTTGCAGAAAACTATCAGCATTCATGACTAATGGTTTTAATTTTTTTCTACAAGGCCTAAAAAAATTTCAGTGAGTCTATTCATACCTGTTATGTGGCTGAAAACTAACACTGCACCTCACCCTGAACCCCCCCCCCCCCCCATGAAACATGGTGGTGGCAGCATCATGTTGTGGGGATGCTTCTCTTCAGCAGGGACAGGGAAGCTTGTCAGAGTTAATGGGAAGCTGGATGGAGCAAAATACAGGGCAATTTTAGAACCTGCTAGAGTCTGCAAAAGACTTAAAACTGGGGGGGGAGGTTCACCTTCCAGCATGACAACGACCCTAAACATACAGCCAGAGCTACAATGGAATAGTTTAGATCAGTGGTCTCCAAACTGCGACCGGAGGGCCGTATGTGGCCCTCTGCTTGCCTTTTTCCGGCCCTTTGGGCACTATTCATCCCACTGATACAAGACACTATTCTGCCACCAACAATGGGGCATCATTTCTCCCACTGACACCAAAAATGGGGTACTATTCCTCCCTATGATACCAAGAACTGGGCACTGTTCCTCCCCCTAATACCAAATGTGGCAATGCTTACTCCCACTGATGCCAGGATATTTTCCACTCCCGCTGGCCATAGTCCGGCCCTCCTAGAGTCTGAAGGACAATAAACCGGCCCTTTGTTTAGAATGTTTGGAGACCCCTGGTTTAGATCAAAGTATATTCATGTGTTAGAATGGCCCAGTCTAAAAGCCAGATCTAAATCAAATTGAGAATCTGTGGCAGGACTTGAATATTACTGTACACAGACACTCTCCATCCAATCTGACAGAGCTGGAGCTATTCTGCAAAGAAAAATGGGCAAAAATGTCACTCTCTAGATGTGCAAAGCTGGTGGAGACATCCACAAAAAGACTTGCAGCTGTAATTGCAGTGAAAGGTGGTTCTACAAAGTATTGACACAGGGAGGCTGAATACAAATGCACGCCACACTTTTCACATATTTATTTGTAAGAAATTTTGAAAACCATTTAGTATTTTCCTTCCACTTCTCAATTATGTGCCACTTTGTGTTGGTCTTTCACAAAAAAAAAAAAAAACAGATAAAATTTACGTTTTTGGTTGTAACATGACAAAATGTGGAAAATGGGTATGAATACTTATTCAAGGCACTGTATAGACTGGGGACGGGAGGGAGGGGGGTGACAGTAAAAGAGGGGTTCGTAAAACTGTGAGATAATGAGTAAGAAAACCCATACACCACAGTATACATCAGGGATGACAAGCTTCACACTTCAATATACAGGAAACCTACTAACAGATGCAACTATCTCCATAGTTCCAGTTTTCAACTACAACACACAAAACGGGCCACCATACACAGCCAGGCCAGCAGATACCACTGAATATGTTCAGACCCAGAAGACAGAGATAAACATCTCAGAACACGAGCAGACTCCTTCCATAAGAAAGGTTACAAAGACAAAACCATCAACAACAGCATAAACACAGCCTTGAAAACCCAAAGAGAACATCACCTTCAATACAAAGAAAAAAAAACGAATGACCATGTACCTCTAATAACCACATACAATCCAGCACTAGAAGGGATAATAAATATAATCAAATATTTACAACCCATCATAACAGAGGATGAAACTCTGAAATAAATATTTCAACAACCCCCAATACTGGCATTCAGACAACCTCCCCAACCTCAGACATAAACTAATAAGCAGGAAACTGCATTCTGATTATAAAGTCACAAATAATGGAAGCAAACCCTGCAATAAAAAAAAAAAAAACACACTGCAAACTGTGCAACCAAATCAATCCATCCAAAAGTGTACCTCCAATAATGTTGTGTACCTCATCCAATGCAAAAGACATAGCAAAGGATCTTATGTTGGTGAAACACGACAGATATTGCAAGAGAGAATGAATTTGCACAGACATACCATCAAGGAACATAAAGAATCTTTATTTGTGGACGACATCCTGTTGACTCTGACTCACCCAACCGTCTCTTTGACATCCTTACATGCTTTGTTAACACAATTTGGATCCTTATCCGGTTCAAAATAAATACTTCCAAAATAGAGGCTCTGCCCCTTCATATCTCCCCCAGATGTTCTAGCCTCCCTACAACAGAACTACTTTTATCAATGGTGTCCTCACTTCTTGAAATACCTGGGTGTGCAGATCACGAATACATACTCTTCCTTATACCAAGCTAACTATGTACCCCTGTTTAGAGACATCAGTGACACGTTTAAACGTTGGACTACATATCCTATCTCATGGCTGGGTAGGATGAATTTCTTAAAGATGTCAATTATGCCTAATGCCCTATACACACACGAGCGGAATTTCCGTCGGAAAAAAGTTGGATGGTTTTTCCGACGGAATTCTGCTCAAGCTTGGCTTGCATACACACGGTCACACAAAAGTTCTCTAAACTTTCGAGCGTTAAGAACGCGGTGACGTACAACACTACGACGAGGCGAGAAAAAGAAGTTGAATGCTTCCGAGCATGCATCGAATTGTTTCCGAGTATGCATGTTTTTTTTCCAGTCAGACTTGCATACAGACGAATGGATTTTCCGATAGAACCTGCTCTCTATCTAAGTCCTACGGAAATTCCGACAGAAAAAGTCTGATGGAGCATACACACTGTCGGAATTTCCGATGAAAAGCTCACATCAGACTTTTTCAGACGGAAATTCCGCTCGTGTGTACAGGGCATAAGTTGTTATACCACTTTGAAAAACTGCCTGTATTAGTGCCTATGTCCCAACTTAAGTTGCTCAAATGTTGGTTTCTTAACTTTATATGGAATGGGAGGGCACACCGAATAGCCAGCATAGTGGTCTTCTCTCCCAGGATGTAGGTGCTCCGGATGTTCTTAGGTATTCTTATGCTTCCTATCTTAGAGCAGTTGCCTCCTGGTCTCGAATAGTTGGTCAGAGATTGAGATGAGTTCCATATATCCTGCTCACCCATGTTCTCTACTATGGTCCCCCTCTCTCCACCAAGATCCCAGACAACTTGATCTCTGTCTAGCATCGATGCTGTTCACTTTGAAGATATGGTGTACATGCTCCACTAAGTTCTCTCTCTCCTCGCCATGCCCCCCATTATCTAATGTGCTTTTTTAACCCCCTTATCCCAGATAGCATGTCCACCGTCCAAATGGAACCCTGGGCTCTTGCTACACTGTTCCAGCTCAGTCATTTTGTACACCCAGTCACCTGCAGATTACTGGCCTTCAAAGATCTTCAGGCAAAATATCATATCCCTAAACATATGTTCTGCTCTTATCTCCAAATGAAACACTACCTCTCTATATCTTCCCCATCCCTAACACTGCCCACACCCACTACTTTCAAATATTTATGTGCTCAAGGTCTACATCAACTACACTCAATATCCTCCATATATAAAATCCTCCATGAAATCCCCTCTCTCACCAAAGATTCACATAGGTACTTGCGTAAATGGTCTTCCATTCTCCAATGCCCTATCTCTCTTCCTTGTTGGGATAAGATTGGGTCATCTTCTTCCAAAGTTTCCGGGTGGGTGGCGCAGAGAGAGAGAGACCGCTTTTAAAATTATGATGTCTTGGTATAGAACACCTGAAGTGTTACACCGATAAAATCCTTCTTTGTCCCCCCTATGTTGGAGGTACAACAAATTAATAGGCACTCATTATCACATTTTCTGGTCGTGTGAGCTCATATTCTCTTTCAGGAAAATGGTAATGTCTCTTCTCTGGAGGTTTCTGAATGTCACACTTCCAATGGACCCATTACACTGTCTTTTGGGCCTACCCTTCCCTGATTTAGGGAAATGGTTAAATAGATTGGCCTCATATATCTTACTAGCGGCAAAAAGAGCTATCCCGGCACATTGGCTATTCTCCACGCCTGTTACACATCATCTCAGAGATTCGGAGAATGGAATATATGACTGCTCTAGTAGGTGATGTCATGGCCCGGTTCAACAAGATATGGGACCCTTGGGACCAATCTGAGTACGGATCCCTCCCTGTATCTTGATGGCACCTGGTGTATGGCGACATTGCCTGACAACAAAACTTCACCTTTCCGTATCTCCTTTCCCTGACACAGAACCCCTGGTGTATATTTTTAGATTTCTAGTTTGAAGTTTTGTTATGTTAACATGCAATATATTTGATTGTACTACTCAATTTTCACTTAAGTGTTATGCCATTCTGCCGACGTATATCTCTGGGGGGCGTGACCAGGATGTGAGAGTGGTAGGCGGACGTCTCTCCCCCTCCGCTCGTATCTCATGGCCATCATGCCGGAAAAAGCAGCGTGCGATGTGTAACGCGGGTAGAGAAACTGCCCATGCCTGCTGGATGCGACAAGACTCCCCTGCTTACATCTCCCAGAACCTCCAGCGTGGAACACATGACGTTCTAACCAGGAAGTGAAGGCGGCTCGAGATGCGGAAGAGCTGAGGCGCTGGAGCGGTGCTCGAGCGGTGTTCGTGCACCAGCGTGGGGGCGAGTGAAGTCGGGGCTCAGCTGCAATATTTACCACCTCATACCGAGGAGCCCATTGGAAGTCGAGGGGCAGACGTCGGTGAGAGAGGTCCCCCCCCCCGCAGGAAAGCAGCAAGCAGCCCAGAGGAACTCCCTGCCGGAGGAAGAGCGTGCGGCTCCCTTAGCAGGCAGGGGGGGCGATTGTGATCCCTGACCCCCCCGCCCAGCACGTCAAGGGTCTACCACTGCTTCGCTGTGCCGGCTCTGTGGGAGCTTCAAGCAACCCTCCCCCACACACCACCTCCAGAGGCCAGAGAGATCTCCTGCTTTCTTTTTTTTTTTTTTTTCACAACTGCCACCTCTACATCCCGGGAGAATAATCCGTCGGATGGGTGAGAGACTTCCAACATATTATTATGGTATATTCTCATATTGACATTTAAGCCTATTTAATCCTATTAAGGGGGATATAGCCTTTGGCTAGAGAACTGCAGAGCTTTCTTAAAGGAAAGGAAAGGGGAAGACTTTTTTTTTTCCTCTACAATCTAGCTGTGATATAGCGGTTGAGAGAGAAGTAGGATAAAAACAGCAGGAAAATATAAAACCCTTGGTAGTAATCCAGGCTTCATAATGGCATCACAAAGAACCACAAAAGCAAGTATAGCAGCAAGCCAGGCGGCAGCTAAGCTAGGAAGATATTCTCATAATCCAGACCAACCCTTAGTACAGACTCCCCTAAAAAATAATCAGCAACCACAGCCTAAGCTACAACCTGGAGCCACGGGGATAAGGAAAAGCCAGGGACAAGCACAGACACTCTTATGCCGCGTACACACGATCATTATTCACGGCGGTTAAAAAACCGCCGTGAATAATGTAATTAAAAACGAGGGAACGGCTTGTTTCCCACACACGGTCGTTTTTCACATCGTTTTTTCTCTTGTCGAGAAAAACGACCGTCTGTGGGCTCCGCGGCAGTGTTTCCCTATGGGAAACACTGCCACGGAAAACATGTCGAAAAAAACGACGAGAAAAATTAGAACATGTTCTAATTTTTCTTGTCGTTTTTAATGCCGTTTTTCTCGTCGAAAAAAACGACAGAAAGCCCACAGACTATCGTTTTTCTCGTTGAATGGGAAAAATGTAGTTTTTCTCGACGAGAAAAACGGCCGTGTGTACGTGGCATAAGAGGCAAGCGAGACGGAGAGGAGACTCTCGGGGACCAATGAGAAAAAAGGGACACTCGGACTCCTTGCTGAGGGCGGAAGAGAGGGGGACATAGAGCCATCATTAAAGGAGGTGTTGGCAGCAATTAACTTTTGCAAAACCTCTTTAAGCGCAGTAACTATCCAGCTTAGCTCCATACAGGAAGAATTGTCTTTGGCTAGACATGACTTGCAAAAAGCAAATGAGAGAACAACAGCCTTGGAGGTGAGGGTCAGCCTCGTGTAGGATGAACTAGCCCCCCTTAGAAGAGAAATGAGAGAGATGAGGGAACAAATGGTCAAACAAGAGTTGAAGATGGATGAAATCAAAAATAGAACGAGGAGGAAGAATGTTAGAATTGTGGGTCTTCCGGAGCAGAGCGAAGGAGCAGACCCAGTAGCATTTGTGGAAAAATGGCTTAAAGAAACATTTGGCCAGGAAGTCTTTTCCCCGTTTCTAGCGATTGAAAGAGCGCATAGGGTTCCAGCTAGACCTCTTAGATTGGGTGGCCCCCCTCGCCCCCTTCTAGTTAAAATGTTCTACTATAAAGACAAAATGTTAATCATCCAGAAATCTAGAGAACTGGGCAACATTCTATATAATGGATTCAGGATATCTATATATCCAGACTTCTCACCGGAATTACAAAAGAAAAGAGCCAGGTTCGGAGAAATAAAGCGCAAACTACAACAGATAAAAACTACATATGCACTATTATACCCTGCAAGACTAAGGGTGAATGTAACAGAAGGGACAAAGTTCTTTGATACGCCTGAGGAGGCGACGGAGTGGTTACAATCTTATAAAGAATCCACCTAGAAGACAGGACATGGATAGTTGATTGTTACATATTTTCCCCATTTTTTTTTTTCGGTGTTTCATATTTTTTACACAGGTTTTTATTTTTTTAAATTCTTGAACAATTTTTCCTTTTTTTTTTTTTGCCTTCTCTTCCCCTCTCCCACTCTGGGGGTAACCCCAGTGGCTGTAGGGGAAGTGAAGGGGAAGAGATAAGTAGACACGTATAGAAGTAATTGGGAATATGTAGCACAATTTAAAATGCATTGACATTTTTTTCACCTTCTTTTTTTTTGGGGGACGGCATGAGGGAGATATGGGGGGGTGGGGGAGAGGGGGGTAAGGGGTGAGATCAAACTGAAGGGAGGGAGACACATATTGCCCCCCTCTATAAGGGGGAAATGCGTGGAACTCCTTAAGTTAAAGGGTAAGCAATGTATTTCATTAAGTACTGGGTGTATGAGACATGGGGGTATGAGAAACCCCCATAGGGGTACAGATGTATTTTGTTCTGGAGGGGAGGGAGGTTGGGAGAGGGAGTGAGAGAGATTCCAAACACTGGCAGGGTGAATGGTTGTTGAAAGATGTTAGAGAGGGTCACAATAGGAAGCCCCAACCCAAGCCACGGAAGGCGGTGAGAAGGGTATTTGAGAGAGGGTGCGGGTATGTATGGGGGATACGGAGTGGTAGAACTGCGATGACACTTACACAAAGAAATCACATAAAGAATATATTAAAAGAAGGAAAATATAGGCACGTTTTAGTAAATAAAGGATCCACTATAAAATTTGGGTATTCTTCACTGCATATTAATGAATAGTAGAGCACAAGTGAAAAATTTAACAATATGTTCATGGAATGTCCGGGGGTTGGGAGACCCAGGGAAAAGAGCAGCAGTAATCTCACTGATGAGAACATATGGTTCTTCAATAATACGTCTCCAGGAGACCCATCTCTCGAGTATATCAATACCCCAATTGGGGTGGCGAGATTATCAAACACAATTTCACTCGGTCCATACCTCATACTCTAGAGGGGTAGGCATATTCATTAAAACTGGTATAATGTTTAATTGCATTCAGAGTAGGTGCGACGAACTAGGGCGCTATGTCTTTTTACATTGTAAGGTAGAAGATAGAACCTGTATTTTGGTTAATTTGTATATTCCTCCCCCCTTTAACACCTCGGTATTGGGCAGTCTGATGGAGTTTGTTCTGGAGAGGCCGGGCATACCGGTGCTCGTAATGGGCAATTTTAATATGATCCTAGATTGGGATAAAGACAGATTTCCTAGTCAGCTGCTTCAGGTTAAAACAAGAGATGTTAGACTAGTCAAATTCTTGGGAGAAATAGGGTTGAGGGATATATGGAGATTACATAACCCTGCAGCCCGGCAATATTCCTGCCTCTCCAGGACACACTCCACGCTCTCAAGAATAGACTTAGTATTGGGCAATGAGGAAGCGATACCAATAATAAAAAAGGTGAACTAATTGCCGAGAAGCCTCTCTGACCACTCCCCAATGTTAGTTGTTCTTGATACGGGAGTAGCAAGGTACCAGAGAGAGGGGAAAATTAACCCGCATTGGATGGAATTAATGTATGACACACAAGAGATATCGGGGGAGATTAGGGAATTTATAGAAATAAATCAAGGTACTGCCTCAGAACAAGTGGTATGGGACACACTGAAAGCCTTTTTCAGGGGCATAATGATACAAAAAATATCTAGTTTAAAAAGACAATCCAGTCAGGAAGAGAGAACCGCTAGCGAATTAGTAAGCGAAAAAGAAGCGCAATACATTAAAGACCCAACACCTAATAATTCCAGAGTATGGATGCAAGCACAACAGAACTACCGTTTAATAATGTTGAAGAAAGTAGAAAATAAGCAAATTTTTCAAAGACAAGTAGCGTTTGCGGAAGGGGAAAGTGCAGGGAGGATGCTAGCTCATTTAATTAAAACTAACACACCTAGCTCAGGGGTGCCAGCAATAAGGGTAAACGAAGATAGGGTGGCCCACCAAACATCAGAAATAGCACAAAGATTCCGTGATTTCTATGCAGACTTGTATAGTTCAAGTCAAGAGGAAAGGAGAGAAGAATTGGACAATTTTTTTGGAAGTCTAGTGATGCCTTCGCTCTCTGAGCTGGATAGAGAGGAATTAGACAAACCCCTGACCTTAGAAGAAATACAGCTGACTGTACAGGGGATGGCGGGGCATAAAACCCCAGGACCGGATGGCCTCCCAGCAGAGACCTACCGGTATTTCGGGAAGGAGTTACTCCCGGAACTCACCAGGGTTTTAAATTGCTCATTAGCTAAAGGAGAACTCCCCACGTCTATGATGGACTCCACAATAATAGTTATCCACAAAGAGGGTAAGGATTCACTTGAAACCTCCTCGTATAGACCTATTTCTTTACTCAACACTGACATAAAAATACTGTCGAAGCTCTTGGCAGCTAGATTAAACAAAATAGTTGAGAAACTGGTACATCCCGATCAATCGGGTTTTATACCAGGTAGGGCCACCTCCACAAATATAAGAAGAGTTTTTCTGAACCTCCAGATTCCAACAGAGGAAGATGGAAAAAGAGCAATTGTTTCATTGGATGCTGCCAAGGCCTTCGACAGTATAGAGTGGCAATATCTATGGAGAGTCTTAAGGGAGTTTGGGGTCGGCCCTATTTTTATGAAATGGGTCAAGATGCTGTACAGCACCCCAGAGGCCAGAGTGAAAGTGAACAATGTGTATTCCGAGAGGTTCAGATTGCAGAGGGGAACGAGACAGGGGTGCCCTTTGTCCCCCCTTCTCTTCGCCCTCGCAATCAAGCCCCTTGCGATTGCACTTAGGTCGGACTCTGAGATAAGAGGATTTATAAGAGGTGAGATAGAGGAGAAAGTGGTATTATACGCGGACGATCTCCTTTTGTTACTGGGAGATACACAGCACTCCCTTGGTAAGGCCATGAAACAAATAGAGATTTTTGGGCGCTTTTCAGGCCTTAATATAAACTGGGGAAAATCCATGCTGCTACCGGTGGACCCTCTGTCAAACCTACTCCCGCAAGAGGCTTCACAAATTCAAATAACAACACAAATTAAATATCTGGGGGTGTATATATCTAGAGACCCTAACCACTATATTCTAGATAATCTGATTCCTCTGCTTAAAAAATACAAAGGGAAAATCAAGGTGTGGAAATGCCTCCCATTGTCAGTAGCAGGCCTCTGCAATTTAATAAAAATGGTGTGGATGCCACAGCTCCTATATGTCCTACAAAATTCACCAGTTTGGATATACAATAAATGGTTTCAGAAAATAGACACTACGTTTAGGGAGTTGATTTGGAAAGGAGGTGCAGCAAGAATAAAATTAAATACCCTACAGAGGACAAAACAAGAGGGGGGAGTGGCACTCCCACACCCATTTAGTTACTTTTTGGTGGCACAGATCCAATACATGAAGGGTAGTAACATGCAAGGAGAAGAAATAAGGAAGAGAATATTATTACAACATTCTACACATGACTCTATGGTAGAAGCCATGGAAGCAGGATCTCTCCCACAGAAATTACCTACCCTTGATCTCATGATTAGAATATGGAAAGCAGTGAAGATAGCGTTGGGATATGATGGCATCACGGAGTATACCCCCCTATGGGAGAATGATAATTTAAAGGAGATACAAAAGATGGGAACAGTTAAGGAATGGGAAAGACAGGGGATTAAATATATCTCCCAGCTGTACCAAGATGGCATATTAAAAACTTTTCAGACATTAAAAGAACAATATAATCTTTCAAATAAATCCTTTTATAAATATTTGCAGATCAGACATGCCTTAACAAAACAATATAAAGGAATAGTAATGACCTGGAGCAAGACTCCCCTGTTAAAAGAAATTATCAACACTAAAACATCTAAGGGCTCAATAACAAAAATATACTTAAATTTACATAAGGGGAGCCTAAGGGGAACCCAGGGCCAGGTACACAAGAGGAAGTGGGAAAGAGATATTGGTAACTTATCTAACGAACAGTGGAAAATAATTTTGGAACTTGCTTCGTCAGTCTCACTGTCTCCCTCGCAGAGGATGTCTCACCTGTTTTTGCTAAATAGAGCATATTATACTCCGTATCAACTTTTCCGCTTTGGCCGTAGAAGAGATGCCAGTTGTCCCAGATGTGGTGGAGTAAACGGTGATATAATCCATATGTTCTGGCGATGCCCGAAGTTATTCCGGTATTGGAGGGAGGTAGTGAGAACAATTGAGCAAGTCTTTGAGGTTGACATAGAGCTGGAACCCCTACAATGTGTACTGGGCTGGGTAAAGGGCGAGGGGTCAAATGCCTACACTCAGTTAGCAATAACAAGATGCTTATTTCAAGCAAGGAGGCTGATTGCACAGAGATGGCAATCAATCTCCCCCCCCCCCCTTAGTAAGGACTGGGAGCAAAACATGAACATAACTATCCTAAAGGAAAGGACAACCTATGTTAGACAAGGAGCCCTAAAAAAATTTGATAAGATTTGGAAATCGTGGCAAGAAAAAAAACAAAAAAGGAAAATTGTAATTTAATATAAGTAAAGCAGTCGCAGAAGGGAATGGATGTTTTGGAGGAAGGAAGTGTGAGTGTGGTCTAGGTCAATTAGTGGTCGGCTGAGAGATGTAGAAGGGAGGGTGGGATAAGAAGTATCGGGGTAGAGGAGTTTTGAATTGTAATTGTTTTAATGTGAAACAATGTTTTGATTAATTTATTTTTTTTTGTATGGGAGATAGGGGGGGGAGGGAAGGAGGGAATGTATGTATTGTTGGAAAACGGAAAATGTTTAATAAAGATATGAAAATTAAAAAAAAGTGTTATTCCATTCACTGGATTCAATGTTCTGCTTGGTTAATATTGTACAATGTCATTTTTATTTTATTTTTATTTTTATTTTATTTTATTATCCCAACAAATGCAAACCTTGTATTTTCTTCTGAAAAAACATTCAATAAACATACAATATATAAAAAAAAAAGGAAAATAAAGAAGATGAGTTCTGCACACCTGTGCGACATCATTTTTCACAACCGAACCACACTATGGAAGACCTCAATATTTTAGTTCCTAAAGGAACTTTCAAAACTGTTCAGGAAAGGAAAACATTTGAACTAAAGCCCCGTACATGTGGGCCAATTGTTGGGAGACAACAGCCGGTTAAAAAAAAACTGCCTGTATGTACTGTATGTCGGTCTGCCTAACAGAAGCCAGCATTTTGGCCAGCTTCTATCAGACGTGCATGCTGGGAAACCAGCATCCGACCGACTCCCGATCAAAGTCAGAGATCAGAGCTCTGATCAGAGTGTTCAGGCGGGGGGGCATCCCCCTGTCAGAACACAACAACTCAGCGGGGGAGATCGCTGAACCAACCTTGCATGGTTAGTACAGCGGCTCCAACCAAAGCTGTACGTGCAAAATGCGGGGTTGCACAAAAAAAACTTTAGTGTGTACCGAGTAGGGATGAGCTTCGAGTTCGAGTCGAACTCATGTTCGACTCGAACATTGCCTGTTCGCCCGTTCGCCGAACAGCGAACAAATTGGGGTGTTCACGGCAAATTCGAAAAATCTATGGGAGAAATCTAAAGTGCTAATTATAAAGGCTTATATGCAAGTTATTGTCCTAAAAAGTGTTTGGGGACCGGGGTCCTGCCCCAGGGGACATGTATCAATGCAAAAAGAAGTTTTAAAAACGGCCGTTTTTTCGGGAGCAGTGATTTTAATAATGCTTAAAATGAAAAAATAAAAGTGAAATATTCCTTTAAATTTCGTACCTGGGGGGTGTGTATGATATGCATGTGAAGTGGCGCATGTTTCCCGTGCTTAGAACTGTCCCTGCAAAAAATGTCATTTTTGAAAGAAAAAAATGCATTTAAAACTGACTCGCGGCTATTAATGAATTGTCGGCTCCCGGCAATACATACAAAAGTCATTGATAAAAAAAAAAAAAAAAGCGTGGGGGTTCCCCAGAATTCAATTACCAGGCCCTTCAGGTCTGGAATGGATATTAAGGGGAACCCCGCCACAAATTAAAAAAAAAATTGACGTGGGGTTCCCCCAAATATCCATTCCAGGCCCTTCAGATCTGGCATGGATTTTAAGGGGAACTCCACCCCAAATTTTAAAAAAAAATGGCGTGGAGTCCCCCTAAAAATCCATACCAGACCCCTTATTCGAGCACGCAACCTGGCCGGCCGCAGGGGAAAAGGGGGGACGAGAGAGCGGCCCCCCTCCCTCCTGAACCGTACCAAGCCACATGCCCTCAACATGGGGAGGAGGTCCCCATGTTGATGGGGACAAGGGCCTCATCCCCACAACCCTTGCCCGGTGGTTGTGGGGTCTGCGGGCGGGGTCTTATCGGAATCTGGAAGACCCCTTTAACAAAGGGGACCCCCAGATCCCGGCCCCCCCTATGTGAATTGGTAAGGGGTACACTGTACCCCTACCATTTCACAAAGAAAGCGTAAAAAAATGTTTAAAAAAACACACAAACACCTTGAAAAAGTCCTTTATTAAAAAAAAAAAAAAAAAAAACATTCCAGCGGTGAAATCCAGTGTCCCGCGGCGATCCCGATGTCCAGCGCTGTCCTTCATTGGTTGTGCCTGAGCGGACCTGATGGGGAACTCCCTCTCAGTATTTTAAATGTATAGACCCGCCCCTTCTTAAGTTCCCCATCAGGTCCGCTCAGCGGACCAGATGCGGAACATGAGAAGGGGCGGGTCTATACATGTATTACCAAAGTGAGAGCAGTTCCCCATCAGGTCCGCCCCCTCGGTATGTCGGACCCGCCTACGTCATTGGCTTGAGCGGGGAACTTCCTTCACTGTGTAATTTAAATTTACATAGTGAAGGAAGTTCCCCGCTCAAGCCAATGACGTAGGCGGGTCCAACATACCGAGGGGGCGGACCTGATGGGGAACTGCTCTCACTTTGGTAATACATGTATAGACCCGCCCCTTCTCATGTTCCGCATCTGGTCCGCTGAGCGGACCTGATGGGGAACTTAAGAAGGGGCGGGTCTATACATTTAAAATACTGAGAGGGAGTTCCCCATCAGGTCCGCTCAGGCACAACCAATGAAGGACAGCGCTGGACATTGGGATCGCCGCGGGACACTGGATTTCACCGCTGGAATGTTTTTTTTTTTTTTAAATAAAGGACTTTTTCAAGGTGTTTGTGTGTTTTTTTTAACATTTTTTTACGCTTTCTTCGTGAAATGGTAGGGGTACAATGTACCCCTTACCAATTCACATAGGGGGGGGCCGGGATCTGGGGGTCCCCTTTGTTAAAGGGGTCTTCCAGATTCCGATAAGCCCCCCGCCCGCAGACCCCCACAACCACCGGGCAAGGGTTGTGGGGATGAGGCCCTTGTCCCCATCAACATGGGGACATCCTCCCAATGTTGAGGGCATGTGGCCTGGTACGGTTCAGGAGGGAGGGGGGGCCGCTCTCTCGTCCCCCCCTTTTCCCCTGCGGCCGGCCAGGTTGCGTGCTCAGATAAGGGGTCTGGTATGTATTTTTAGGGGGACTCCACGCCATTTTTTTTTTAAATTTGGGGTGGAGTTCCCCTTAAAATCCATGCCAGATCTGAAGGGCCTGGAATGGATATTTGGGGGGAACCCCACGTCAATTTTTTTTTAAATTTGCGGCGGTGTTCGCCTTACTATCCATTCCAGACCTGAAGGGCCTGGTAATTGAATTCTGGGGAACCCCCACGCTTTTTTTTTTTTTTTTATCAATGACTTTTGTATGTATTGCCGGGAGCCGACAATTCATTAATAGCCGCGAGTCAGTTTTAAATGCATTTTTTTCTTTCAAAAATGACATTTTTTGCAGGGACAGTTCTAAGCACGGGAAACATGTGCCACTTCACATGCATATCATACACACCCCCCAGGTATGAAATTTAAAGGAATATTTCACTTTTATTTTTTCATTTTAAGCATTATTAAAATCACTGCTCCCGAAAAAACGGCCGTTTTTAAAACTTCTTTTTGCATTGATACATGTCCCCTGGGGCAGGACCCGGGTCCCCAAACACTTTTTAGGACAATAACTTGCATATTAGCCTTTATAATTAGCACTTTAGATTTCGAACGTTCGAGTCCATTGTATTTAATAGGGTTCTAAAGTTTACACGAACATTTTGTCTGTTCGCAGGTTCTGGTGCGAACCGAACAGGGGGGTGTTCGGCTCATCCCTGGTACCGAGGTTTAGAATGATAGTTCTATTTGTCACAAAGAACAACGGCCTGAATTTAGATATGTGTTTTGTCACTCATTATCCCACAGTTTTACGACCCCCTCTGTGAATGTCACCCCCAGTGTCTGTGTTTGTTTGCTTTTTTTCCTTTCCCTCAGAGATTGTTTCTTTTTTTTAACATTCTGCTAAAACTTTGGTTAATTAGTACGGCTAGGAACTTGAAGAAGGGGATAACCCCGAAAGCGTGTCCTGAAAAATTGTATGTTGGTGCAAATAAAAAAAGTATCACGGATTGTACTCAATTGTTCTTGTCGCAAGTGCACTAATACGGCTACAATCACCTCAAGCTATATATACCTGTAGCGACCTCACCCCTCTCACCCCTTGTCATTCTCGGCTTGTCTTTCTTTGTCTAGGGGTGTTAGTGCTGGGGGGAGGGATGAGATACACCACGGCCCATGTCCTCCATAGTGAAGACCAGAAAGATCAGGCTTTGTGTAGGTGTCCTAGAGTCAAGTCCTGTCCTTCGTCCCTGACTCCTTTGCTCCTAGTTAGTGATGAGCCGAACACCCCCGGGTTCGGTTCGCACCAGAACCCGCGAACGGACCGAAAGTTCGCACGAACATTAGAACCCTATTAAATACAATGGATGCGAACGTTCAGATTCTAAAGTGCTAATTATAATGACTATTATCCATGTTATTGTCCGAAACAGAGTTTGGGAACCCGGGTTCTGCACCAGGGGACATGTATCAATGCAAAAAGAAGTTTTAAAAACGGACGTTTTCCGGGAGCAGTCATTTTAATGATGCATAAAGTGAAAAAAAAAAAGTCAAATATTCCTTTAAATATTGTACCTGGGGGGTGTCTAAAGTATGCCTGTGAAGTGCCACGTGTTTCCCGTGTTTAGAACTGTCCCTGCACAAAATAACATTTCTAAAGGAAAAAAAGCCATTTAAAACTGCTTGCGGCTTTAATGCAATGTCTGGTCCCGGTAATATGGATGAAAATCTTTAGGAAAAATGGCATAGCTACCCCATCAACCCCACCCCCCCTTACCCCAGCCCATTACCAGCCCCTTTGGGTCTTGTATGGATATTAAGGGGAACCCCGCACACAAAATAAAAAAGGCCCTATATACTCTGAACAGCCGTATACAGGCGGTGCATACAAGACAGGGACTGTAGGTTTGTTCTTATGTAGAATCTGTTTGTAATTTTGAACAGCTGCATTGTTTAAGTGTAGCTCCATGCCAAATTCCTTTTTTTTAGCTTTTTGGAAAACATAGGGAACGGTTATCACCCCTGTCACATTTTTTTTGCTGTCTGTGCCCCTGTTCAGAACATTTCACCTCACTTTGCGTCCCAATGACAACTGTTTTTGAAATGTGGTGTTTGTATTGAAACAAGGATTGGTGATAAAGCATCAGTAGAGAGGAGACACCTTTCTCCCATATTAATTCTTACAGGAGAGAATTTTCCTTCCAAGGGGTAGATTTCCTCTCACTTCCTGTTGTCTTCTTCCGTTTGCAAGTAGTAGTCGTTTGTAAGTTGGATGTTTGAAAGTAGGGACCTGCCGTATATAGTCTGCAGAAATTGGCCCCTTAGGTGTTGGTGTTGGCACAACACTGAAAGCACTCACAGTTATTCTTGGTGGGTGCTGGAACGCCCTGCTGTCAACTATTATATCAGGAATTGTAATAACATATAATTGTTGATCAGTGGTACTAAAAATTGGGCCTTTGATGGTGGTGCTGGTGCCACAACACTGTAAGGCCTGACAGTTACTCTTGGTGGGCGCAGCAATGGGCCCTGCTGTGAATTATTAGATCAATAATTATAATTGCATGCCCCTGTTGAATAGGGGCTGAAAAATTGGGCCTTTGGTGGTGATGGTGGTGGTGGTGGTGATGGTGGTGCTGGTGCCACAACACTGTAAGGCCTGACAGTTACTCTTGGTGGGCGCAGCAATGGGCCCTGCTGTGAATTATTCATTCAATAATTATAATTGCATGCCCCTGTTGAACAGGGGCTGAAAAATTGGGCCTTTGGTGGTGGTGGTGGTGGTGATGGTGGTGCTGGTGCCACAACACTGTAAGGCCTGACAGTTACTCTTGGTGGGCGCAGCAATGGGCCCTGCTGTGAATTATTAGATCAATAATTATAATTGCATGCCCCTGTTGAATAGGGGCTGAAAAATTGGGCCTTTGGTGGTGGTGGTGGTGGTGATGGTGGTGCTGGTGCCACAACACTGTAAGGCCTGACAGTTACTCTTGGTGGGCGCAGCAATGGGCCCTGCTGTGAATTATTCGATCAATAATTATAATTGCATGCCCCTGTTGAACAGGGGCTGAAAAATTGGGCCTTTGGTGGTGGTGATGGTGGTGCTGGTGCCACAACACTGTAAGGCCTGACAGTTACTCTTGGTGGGCGCAACAATGGGCCCTGCTGTGAATTATTAGATCAATAATTATAATTGCATGCCCCTGTTGAACAGGGGCTGAAAAATTGGGCCTTTGGTGGTGGTGGTGGTGGTGATGGTGGTGCTGGTGCCACAACACTGTAAGGCCTGACAGTTACTCTTGGTGGGCGCAGCAATGGGCCCTGCTGTGAATTATTAGATCAATAATTATAATTGCATGCCCCTGTTGAACAGGGGCTGAAAAATTAGGCCTTTGGTGGTGGTGGTGGTGGTGATGGTGGTGCTGGTGCCACAACACTGTAAGGCCTGACAGTTACTCTTGGTGGGCGCAGCAATGGGCCCTGCTGTGAATTATTAGATCAATAATTATAATTGCATGCCCCTGTTGAACAGGGGCTGAAAAATTGGGCCTTAGGCACTGGTGGCGTCACCCATAAACCAAAATGATCTTCCAAGCTATCATCATTAATCGTATCATTGAGGAGGAGGAGGAGGATAGCCAGTCAACATAACAGCACAGGCACTCAGCATCAGCATCAGTCTTGAAGGGATGTGACATTTTAAAATCAATTAGTCTGTTATATCAGCATCAGGTGTGTGGTAGCTGGTGGTGATCCAAGACTGGTTCATCTTGATGAAAGTCAGTCGATCAACCGAGTCGGTGGACAGGCGCACCCTGTGATCCGTGACAAATCCTCCAGCAGCACTGAATGTGCGTTCTGAAAGAACGCTGGATGCAGGACAGGCCAGTAGCTCAATTGCATACTGTGCAAGCTCTGGCCAGTGATCCATCCTCAAGACCCAGTAAGCCAGAGGATTTTCGGTGGGGAAGGTGTCCAAGTCTGACCTTGCCCCTAGGTATTCCTGGACCATGTATATCAGACGCTGGCGATGGTTGCTGGAACCGATCATACTTTGGGGCTGCGGACTAAAGAATTGTCTGAACGCATCGGTCAGACGGCCACCTTCCCCACCGCTCCTTCTTTGACTGCCCGAAGCCTCAGCAACTCGTTGTCCAGGACCAGGAGTTTGTAACCTCCCAGTCTCTGGGAACGCGTTGCACAGACCTTTCTGCAAGGCCTCCCGGAGTTGTCTCATCCTCTGCTCCCTCTGCGACGGTAAGATAAGGTCCGCAACCTTACCCTTGTACCGTGGATCAAGGAGAGTGGCCAGCCAGTAATGGTCCCTCTCCTTGATCCGAAGAATACGAGGATCCTTCCGCAGACTTTGCAGGATCAGGGAGGCCATGCAGCGTAGGTTAGCTGAGGCATTCAGTCCGGAGTCCTCTGGGTCACTAAGGACGACATGATCCGCAGCCACCTCCTCCCAGCCACGTACAAGTCCACTGGTTTCTTGGGACTGTAAATCATCCCTAAAAGACTGCTGCTGATGATGCTGAGTGCCAGCCTCCACCTCCATGCTGACACAATCCTCCTCCTCCTCCTCCTACTCTTCCTGTGCGATGGGTGGGACAGAAGGAACACTGTCTGGGTAAAGGGGGCCTTGAGAGGCAAGGAAGTCCTCCTCTTCCTGCCTCTGTTCTGCCTCAAGTGCCCTGTCCATTATTCCACGCAGCGTGTGCTCCAACAGGTGGACAAGAGGTACAATGTCACTGATGCATGCACTGTCACTGCTCACCATCCTCGTGGCCTCCTCAAATGGTGCCAGGACAGTGCATGCATCCCTGATCATGCCCCACTGGCGTGGTGAAAAAAACCCGAGCTCCCCTGACCCTGTCCTGGTGCCGTAGTCGCACAGGTACTCATTGATGGCCCTCTGCTGCGTGTGCAGCCGCTGCAGCATGGCCAACGTTGAGTTCCACCTGGTGGGCATGTCACATATAAGGCGGTTCTTGGGCAGGTTCAACTCCTTTTGCAGCTCAGCCAGGCGAGCACTGGCATTATAAGATCTGCGGAAATGCACACAGACTTTCCTGGCCTGCCTCAGGACATCCTGTAAGCCCGGGTACCTGCCCAAGAACCGCTGCACCACCAGGTTAAGGATGTGAGCCATACAGGGCACATGGGTCAGTTGTCCCTGTCGGAGGGCGGAGAGGAGGTTGGTGCCATTGTCGCAAACCACCATTCCTGGCTTAAGCTGGCGTGGCGTCAACCACCTCTCGGCCTGCCCCTGCAGAGCAGACAGGACCTCTGCCCCAGTGTGGCTCCTGTCCCCCAAACACACCAGCGCAAGCACGGCATGGCATCTTTTTGCCTGCGTACTTGCGTAGCCCCTTGAACGCCTACGGAGCACCGCTGGTTCCGAGGACAAACCACAGGAAGAGGCCATGGAGGAAGAAGAAGAGGAGGGGGTGGAGGAGAGAGGTGTGTCACAACCAGTAGTAGCATTTTAGAGGCGTGGCGGTGGAACAACCTCCAACACTACTGCACCTTGTCCTGCATCCTTCCCAGCTGCCAAAAGAGTGACCCAATGGGCCGTGAAAGAAAGGTAACGTCCCTGTCCATGCCTGCTGGACCATGAGTCAGCGGTAATATGCACCTTACCGCTGACCGCCCTGTCCAGCGAGGCCAAGACATTGCCTTCCACATGCCTGTAGAGAGCCGGAATCGCCTTCCGTGCAAAAAAGTGGCGTTTGGGAACCTGCCACTGAGGAACCGCACATTGCACAAACTCACGGAAGGGGGCCGAGTCTACCAACTGAAAAGGCAGCAGTTGAAGCGCTAGCAATTTAGCCAAGCTAGCATTCAACCGCTGGGCATGTGGATGGCTGGGAGTGAACTTCTTTCGACGGTCCAGCAGCTGGGGCAGGGAAATTTGCCTGCTAGAATCGGACGTTGGTGTACTGCTAGCAGAGTGCCCGCAAGTACTTGGCTGTGACACACCTAATTCTACACCTTCATTCCTCTCAGAGCAGGTTTCAGAGAGGACTGAAGGTATACTGGGGTTGGAGATCCCAGCTGATGCGGTGCAAGAAGAGGTCAGCTTTGTTCTTTGGTGTGGGTCTGTAAGGTAGGCTTGCCAACGAGCTGCATGGCAGGTCAACATATGTCTGATCAAGCATGTGGTGCCCAAGCGGCTGATGTTTTGGCCACGCGATATACGCTTGAGACATATGTTGCAAACAGCAGCTGTGCGATCTGATGCACTCGCCTCAAAAAAGGCCCACACCAAAGAACTTTTTGAATGACGGGCAGAGGCAGCGCCCTGCACAGGCGGAGCTCTGCGGTGTGATTTCGTCGGTGTGCTGCCCATACGCTGGCCACTCAAGGGCATCCTGCCTCGTTGGAGATGTGCCTCCTCCTCATCCTCCTCCTCCTCCTCTCTCCTATTAGGCACCCACGTGGAGTCAGTGACCTCATCATCCCCTCCCTCCTCATCACTGGAGCCAATCTGGCAGTATGCTGCAGGTGCTGGAGCATGACTGCCAGTTTGGTGTCCTTCTTGAGCATCCCCTCTCTCTGCTCTCACGCTACTGCCTTACTCTAGCTGGGTATCATCATCAGATCCTTCCAAACGCTGGGCATCCTCCTGGAGCATGTACCCAACACTGTGCTCAAACAGTTCGGGGGACTCCTCAGGAGGAGGACATGGTGGGTCTAGGGAAGGATTGACTAATGAAGATAATGATACCAGAGAAGAGGACGCTTTGGCAGCTGCTTTGCCAGTACCCTGAGCCTGGGTGAGAGAGGATGAGGGGGATGAGGTGGGCTTGGTCATCCACTCTACCAAGTCTTCGGCATGATGTGGCTCAACATGTCCAGCTGCCGAAAAGAAGGACAAGCGTGTCCCATGGCCATGTGCTGATGACAATGCACCGCGTCCACGACCAGCACTGTTGCCCCCAGACACAGAGCCTGCTTGCCCTCTTTTTTGCCTCCTGACTGTCTGCCTCTCCTTGTTTGCCTTCCAGACATTTTAATGGATGGCCTGCAGGGAGATGGGAAAAAGAGCAATAAGGGCTACCTTCAGGTGTATACTGTGCAGGAGGCTTAGCAACAATGACACTGACACTGTCCCCTGCCTATCCTTCTCTGTCCCTAAACTCAAGGATTTCAAATATGGTTCAGCAAAATTGGTTTAGAACAGAATAGCACACTGACACTTTCCCTCACTGTCCTACTCTGTCCCTCCCTACAAACAAGATTTAGCACAGAATAGCACACTGATAGTTTCCACGAGTGTCCTTCTCTGTCCCTAAACTCAAGGATTTCAAATATGGTTCAGCAAAATTGGTTTAGAACAGAATAGCACACTGTCAGTTTCACTCACTGTACCTCTCTGTCCCTAAACTCAAGGATTTCAGATATGGTTCAGCAAAATTGGTTTAGAACAGAATAGCACACTGTCAGTTTCACTCACTGTACCTCTCTGTCCCTAAACTCAAGGATTTCAAATATGGTTCAGCAAAATTGGTTTAGAACAGAATAGCACACTGTCAGTTTCACTCACTGTACCTCTCTGTCCTTAAACTCAAGGATTTCAAATATGGTTCAGCAAAATTGGTTTAGAACAGAATAGCACACTGACACTTTCCCTCACTGTCCTACTCTGTCCCTCCCTACAAACAAGATTTAGCACAGAATAGCACACTGATAGTTTCCACAAGTGTCCTTCTCTGTCCCTAAACTCAAGGATTTCAAATATGGAACAGCAAAATTGGTTTAGAACAGAATAGCACACTGACACTTTCCCTCACTGTCCTACTCTGTCCCTCCCTACAAACAAGATTTAGCACAGAATAGCACACTGATAGTTTCCACGAGTGTCCTTCTCTGTCCCTAAACTCAAGGATTTCAAATATGGTTCAGCAAAATTGGTTTAGAACAGAATAGCACACTGACACTTTCCCTCACTGTCCTACTCTGTCCCTCCCTACAAACAAGATTTAGCACAGAATAGCACACTGATAGTTTCCACGAGTGTCCTTCTCTGTCCCTAAACTCAAGGATTTCAAATATGGAACAGCAAAATTGGTTTAGAACAGAATAGCACACTGACACTTTCCCTCACTGTCCTACTCTGTCCCTCCCTACAAACAAGATTTAGCACAGAATAGCACACTGATAGTTTCCACGAGTGTCCTTCTCTGTCCCTAAACTCAAGGATTTCAAATATGGTTCAGCAAAATTGGTTTAGAACAGAATAGCACACTGTCAGTTTCACTCACTGTACCTCTCTGTCCCTAAACTCAAGGATTGAAAATATGGTTCAGCAAAATTGGTTTAGAACAGAATAGCACACTGACACTTTCCCTCACTGTCCTACTCTGTCCCTCCCTACAAACAAGATTTAGCACAGAATAGCACACTGATAGTTTCCACGAGTGTCCTTCTCTGTCCCTAAACTCAAGGATTTCAAATATGGAACAGCAAAATTGGTTTAGAACAGAATAGCACACTGACACTTTCCCTCACTGTCCTACTCTGTCCCTCCCTACAAACAAAATTTAGCACAGAATAGCACACTGATAGTTTCCACGAGTGTCCTTCTCTGTCCCTAAACTCAAGGATTTCAAATATGGTTCAGCAAAATTGGTTTAGAACAGAATAGCACACTGTCAGTTTCACTCACTGTACCTCTCTGTCCCTAAACTCAAGGATTTCAAATATGGTTCAGCAAAATTGGTTTAGAACAGAATAGCACACTGTCAGTTTCACTCACTGTACCTCTCTGTCCCTAAACTCAAGGATTGAAAATATGGTTCAGCAAAATTGGTTTAGAACAGAATAGCACACTGACACTTTCCCTCACTGTCCTACTCTGTCCCTCCCTACAAACAAGATTTAGCACAGAATAGCACACTGATAGTTTCCACGAGTGTCCTTCTCTGTCCCTAAACTCAAGGATTTCAAATATGGTTCAGCAAAATTGGTTTAGAACAGAATAGCACACTGACACTTTCCCTCACTGTACCTCTCTGTCCCTAAACTCAAGGATTTCAAATATGGTTCAGCAAGATTGGTTTAGAACAGAATAGCACACTGTCAGTTTCACTCACTGTCCTACTCTGTCCCTACAAACAAGATTTAGCACAGAATAGCACACTGACACTTTCCCTCACTGTACCTCTCTGTCCCTAAACTCAAGGATTGAAAATATGGTTCAGCAAGATTGGTTTAGAACAGGATAGCACACTGACACTTTCCCTCACTGTACCTCTCTGTCCCTACAAACAAGGTTTAGCACAGAATAACACACTGACACTCTCCCTACTTATCCTTATTTGTCCCTAAACACAAGGAATCCAGGATTAGTAAAGGAAAAAAAATGACACTGTCTCTGCCTATGCTTCTCTTTCCCTGCTCCGGAACACACTACACAAGGCCGCCGCGCTGGCGGCCTTTTATAGTGTGGGGCGTGTACTAAACCCCCTCAGCAATAATTGGCCACAGGCATCCTGCCTGTGGCCAATCATTGCTCTCCTCGCTACCGGCGCTGTGATTGGCCAAGCATGCGGGGTCACAGTGCATGCTTGGCCAATCACAGCGCCTGGATGACACTGCGATGGCGTAGTGCATTGTGGGCCGTTCGCGTCACTCGAATTTGGCGCGAACGGCCCAAATCGTTCGATCTTCGTCGAACGATCGAACAGCCGATGTTCGAGTCGAACGTATGTTCGAGTCAAACACGAAGCTCATCCCTACTCCTAGTAACCAGAGTTCCACACAGTGAATAGTTCCAACACAGTTTTATTCTTCTCAGCGAATAAACACACAGCACGGTTAAGTTGGATTCTTTTGCAGCAACTTAGTAGTAATGGGAATAGGTTGAGGCACAATCCTTTCCCTTCTCTTGCCAACCACTGTGGTATCACCAGTGGCGAATAGTCACTGCCTCTGACTATGTGAAGTAGAACGTGAATTTTCTTCGCTAGCACGGCCCCTGTCAGGGGAAGGATATCCGTCCAAGGGAGATACCGGAGCCTCTCTGTCACCAGCGATGCTGCGCCGGACTCTCCAGAGATGTTCTGCACACCAGACCTCACAAACTCAGACACGGGCACCCAAGGAGTTAGGGCCCCCTCGGATTCCTCCACTCTCGCGGAACTCAGTCGAAGGTACTGAACCCCAGGCATCCGCCATAGTACCTCACCCCAGGCTAAAGGTGCCTGAGATGGACTCCATCTCCGCTCTTGCCAGGTCAAAGGCACCTGGGCCCGGAACACCGGAACGCCAGCACCCAAGCTAAAGGTGCCTGGGTGCGGCCGCGTCCTCCGACTCTGCACTCTGAACCCCGTGGTAAGGGCGTCCGCCCCTTTTATCTCCTCTCCCTTTGCCTCACAGCGGGTTCCCCGCCCCGCTGTACCAGCTCCAGGGGAGGACAAAAAGGCACAGTCTTGCGGTGTGAGTTCACCTCCGGCCCCCGGCAACAACGCCACCTATAGGCCCAGGGAACCTCACACCACCAGAGTCCTCCAAGAACCATAAAAGGGCCTCAGATCCCCTAGCAATCAGTGCATCTGGGTTACACTACCACCCAGATGCTTCCCCTAAATTCAAATACCCGCTACACTCTCCCCCTGGTGATTTGACACTGGTCCCCAGTGTCTGGTGCAAACCCATATCTCCCAAGAAGTGGCAACATAAGTCTGACCCAGAGACCAACTACACAATTTAATCCTGAATTGTGCCAAGACCTAAAATGGGAAAAGGGAAAATAGAAATGTAAAACAATAAAACTTTCAATAAAATACTCTTAACATTTACACATGTACAATCCCCCCCCCCCCTTGCTATCTAAGGACCACCCCATTCTCAGCAGCCTTGACAGACGAGTCTCCTGCAGAGGGGAAAAAAAAAGAACAACATACATCCTAACATCATATATGTGTTTGCTTGGAATGAATGGGTCTGTCCGAGAAGAAACCCATTCACTCCAATAAGTATTGCATAGTGTTAAAAAAAACAAAAAAAACAATCGTTGCACAACACTGCCACCTGGTGACAGAGCCGTGGTAAAGACACTTATCACTTCCAGATGAACTTTTCTCTCTTGATCTTTTCTTTGTGACCCTACACTGACTAAAAACCCCAAAGTCAATGATTTCTCTGAAGTGCAAGGAGAAGGAGGGAGAACAAAACGGTAACAGCTCCCATTTCTCCAAGGAGTAGAACGCCCAAATACAAAAAAAAAACTAGGGCACAGTCTTTGTGCTCCGGCAAAGGCACTCCGGAAAGTTCAGCAATGAGCACCAAGAAAGAACACACAGGAGTCTTTTTCTCCTAAAGGTAAAACTTTGAATGCGGTAGGAACACAGGCTTCAAATGCTTGTCAAAGGCCTCCACGTTGTACTCAACATTTCCTCCATCCTTGCGACAAATCACCACTCTGTCCGCATGGATATGCCTTCCCAGCATCCACTTAGCTTTACAGTCCTGAAACTTTTTGGTGACCGTTGGTGAACAAAAAGGGTTCCGGCGTGCTTGAGGTACTTTAAGTTTGTCCCAAACAAAGGTATTGTACCACCTCTGGCAAAAAACTTCCACCTCGTAGAGCAATTCTCTAGGCAGGTATGGGTATTCCCACCCATACTCTTGGACAACCTTCTGGTTAAAGAGACGCTGCAGCCTGGCCAAAGGTGGCGTAGTGGCACGGTCTCCTTCTCCGGGTAACACAATTGCTTCTGGATTGCGAAGTGCGTTCACCACCTCGGTAGATCTGGGCACAGGAGCCCGCAGTGACTGGCGTTGCACTCCCGCAACAGGAGCAGGTGAAATAGAAGTTGAATCGAGAAGAGGGATTTCAGACAGTGGCCCAGAATCTTCCCCATGCGCCGAGGCCTCCACCCGGGGTGTACTATCCCCAGTAGACATAGGTGGGTCCCTTGTGACACAGGACGAGGGTAGCTTCATCTTGTCCCATCGGTGGAAGATTTCATATATCTCCCCATCATCACCATTGTCAGACAATGAATCCAGGTTGGAGGTGTCATAACACTCAGCGGGCAGATAATTCCCAGTCACGGAATCATCCCCCTTGACGGCCTCCACCGACTGTGGCCTTCCGCCACCTTTAACCACACAGACAGTCCCAACCCCTGGCTCACCTGGGCCTTTAGAAGAACAGGGATGTCCAGGGCTCTTCCCTCCGGATCCATCCAGGCGAGGCAAGCGGTGGGGCGAAGCTCTTACAAGACCACACAAGGCCATCACTAGGCCGACTTTCCTCTTCGGTGGTCGGAGCAGGGAGCTGCTGGTGACCGAAGCAGCATCTTCGGATTTTTCTCTTTTTAACTTCCGCTTGGGCAGTCACTTCGCCCTGGTCAGCGTGCACAGGAATACCCGCCATGGCATCGATCTCTCCCTCCGGAGTGGCAGTACCTGTGAGGTAGTTGAGGTGGAACGCGCAAGGCCTTTCTGTGGATGGTTCCACCCCGAAGAGAAACTCCTTGCAGACCTCACATCGCCCGAATGGCTTCAACTGAACCACCAGTCCCGAATAGCCAGGACAGATCACACCGAGGGCCTCTATGTCTCTGCAGGTGTACAGAGCCAATCGCCCCCGGGGCCTTAGTCTGATTCCTGTATCCATAATGGGAGCAGCAAAGGAAGTCATGTCCGTGAAAGAAGAAGCTGAAATCCACTGAGTATTTGAAGTCATCTTTCCTGTTCGCTGCTCCAATGCGCACTGACCCACCCACGCCGGAATCTCCACGTGCGTACGTCCACATGGCCAGACTCCTCCCACACTCTGCACTTGTTTGCGGGCTTTTCCTTTTCCCCGCCCACGAACTACGCAGCTATGGTTTGCCTCGTGGCGCGTTGGCCAATATGGCCGACCTACTAGGTAATCCTCGGCAGCAAAGTTCAGTTTCAGACACCATATACATCCCGGATACGATGCCCCCACGTGTAGCGACCTCACCCCTCTCACCCCTTCTCATTGTCGGCTTTTCTTTCTTTGTCTAGGGGTGTTAGTGCTGGGGGCAGGGATGAGATACACCAAGGCCCATGTCCTCCATAGTGAAGAGGTGAAGGCCAGAAAGATCGGGCTTTGTGTAGGTGTCCTAGAGTCAAGTCCTGTCCTTCGTCCCTGACTCCTTTGCTCCTAGTAACCAGAGTTCCACACAGTGAATAGGTCCAACACAGTTTTATTCTTCTCAGCGAATAAACACACAGCACGGTTAAGTTGGATTCTTTTGCAACAACTTAGTAGTAATGGGAATAGGTCGAGGCACAATCCTTTCCCTTCTCTTGCCAACCACTGTGGTATCACCAGTGGCGAATAGTCACTGCCACTGACTATGTGAAGTAGAACGTGAATTACCTTCGCTAGCACAGCCCCTGTCAGGGGAAGGATATCTGTCCAAGGGAGATACCGGAGGCCACTCTGTCACCAGCGATGCTGCGCCGGACTCTCCAGAAAAGTTCTGCACACCAGACCTCACGAACTCAGACACGGGCACCCAAGGAATTAGGGCCCCCTCGGATTCCTCCACCCTCGCGGAACTCAGTCGAAGGTACTGAGCCCCAGGCATCCGCCATAGTACCTCACCCCAGGCTAAAGGTGCCTGAGATGGACTCCATCTCCGCTCCGGCAGGGTCAAAGGCACCTGGGCCCGGAACACCGGAATGCCAGCACCCAAGCTGAAGGTGCCTGGGTGCGGCCGCATCCTCCGACTCTGCACTCTGAACCCCGTGGTAAGGGCGTCTGCCCCTTTTATCTCCTCTTCCTTTGCGTCACAGCGGGTTCCCCACCCCGCTGTACCAGCTCCAGGGGAGGACAAAAAGGCACAGTCTTGCGGTGTGAGTTCACCTCCGGCCCCCGGCAACAACGCCACCTATAGGCCCAGGGAACCTCACACCACCAGAGTCCTCCAAGAACCATAAAAGGGCCTCAGATCCCCTAGCAATCAGTGCATCTGGGTTACACTACCACCCAGATGCTTCCCCTAAATTCAAATACCCGCTACATACCCTTTTTTTTATCTATTTATTTTCCCCACTCAAAAAAATTTCAATTCAAAAGTAGCACCTTGTCTAATCCTTTAGCGATCCTATAGTGAAAAGAGAGATATAATGTAAACCTTTACATTAGAAATTACATTAAAAAAAAATGAAAAAAATAAAAGTGAAAAATATTTGATGTGACTTTAGCATTGTACACAACACCACATCATTAAAATGTATTTGTAGTTGATAGAAGCTATTAAAGAGTCAATTTCTATCTCTTTAGTCCTCACCTCACTCCCTCAGTCTTCTCTCGCATTACTAATTTACTACTGCATCTGACATGTCATCTCATCTGTAGGTTGCATTGTTATTTAGGGACAAGAACACCATCATGCTAAAACTCAGAGGGACCCCACTTTTGACTTTGATGGTGCTTCCATTGCCTTTTCCCAGATCTGGCAAAGGGGACCTTGGAACATTGAAGAGCTCTTTGCATGTTCTTGGATAAACTGCATTCTGATTATTTCACCTATTGCTGGGATTTTCCATCTTGCCTTTTAGCCACCAAGAATGTGTGTTCAGATAACCTATGATTTTTAGAACATCTTCCTTCCTTTTGCACCGACCTCAAAATGTACCCACCTGCCCGCCTGCAAAAATTCTGGATTCGCAATGATATGAATGACCTTCCAAAAACAAAAAGGAATGAGTACCCTGGGTTCTTCTCAAAATAATGGGCGAGATCCTCTCAATGCCTTGTCTTTATTTTGGGCTCCTTGTCCATTCACTTCCTATGTTATTCACCCGGGGAACTCCTCAAGCCTCGTACACACGATCGGATATCCTATGGATTCTAATCCAATGGTTTTGTCCATCGGAAATCCGATGAAGCTGACTTCCATCAGTCTTGCCTACACACCATCAGTCAAAAAACCGACCGTTCCAAACGCGGTGACGTAAAACATTCCGATGAGCCGAGAAAAATGAAGTTCAATGCTTCTGAGCATGCGTCGACTTGATTCTGAGAATGCGTGGGTTTTTTATCCGATGGACTTGCCCATAGACGATCGGAATTTGCTATCGGTTTTTGATCCATTGGAAAAATTTAAAACATGTTCTATTTTTAAAAACCGATGGAAAAAAGACCGATGGGTCCCATACATGATCAGTCTGTCTGATGGAAAAAGTCCAGCGGACTGTTTTCATCGGTAAAACCGATCGTGTGTACAGGGCTTGAGACTGTCTTCATACCTTTCTATACCATTTAACCTATTATACCTTTAATATACTGTATTCTTGTGAGAGCCTCTATGTGTGTCCAACAGATGGATGCTGGTTGCTATTTTTAATTTCACGGCGGTGAAAAAGTCTCACACATGTGATATCGCCATACTCAGCGTGTGGGGGTTAGGTACCCTTTTGAGGAGAGCCTGATTAAAATATGGGCCTCTCCTCCAGTTGTTGACCCCCCAGTCGCCTAGTTGGATAAAGCCACGACTCTCCCGGTTGTGGGGACTCCTACCTTATGGACCATTTTGATAGGAGGTCGGAAATGGTGAGCAGGGCCATGTTCACCATGCTGGGATCCGCGCTATGTCCTATTGTAGCGGCGACCCTAATGTCTCAGACACTCACCGAATGGGCAAAATTTTTTGCGCCAGACTGTGCAGGAGCATAACCTTCCTCTGGATTGCATCAAACTGGCCGACCTAATGGTGCAAGGCCTGGTATATGTTTGTGATGCCACTATGGACGCAGCCCCCTTAATTTCTGGGGCTTCAGTGTCTGCGGTGGTATTGCGTCGCCTTATCTGGTTAAAGTGCTGGTCTGCTGACCTGGCCTCTAAGAGACTCCTGACAGATTTACCTTTTAAAGGCTGTTTGGTGCTTCCCTGGATGATATTATTAATAATGTCACGGGACGTAAGAGCACCCTTCTTCCTCAGCCTACTAAGGGGAAGGAGCCGCGCTGTACACCGAGTCCTTCTTTTCCCACACAGGATGGGTTTTCTTTTCGTCAGTCAGAGCCCACGGGAAAATTCTCCCAGACTGACAGGGTGCGTTAGCCTATTAAGCTGGCAAACAAGCCGGCCACCGCATGGAGTCTTGCTCCCACCCGACTCTGGGGTGGGGGGACGACTTTGCAGGTTCACGGATCGGGGGACCTCCCGGATTTCCGACTGGTGGGTATGCGAGGTGGTCACCTCTGGGTACAGGATAGAGTTCCTTTCCTGGCCACCAGACAGATTATTTTCCTCATATCTCTCTCTCCTTCCAGCACGTCGGGCTGCCCTATGGGGCAGTGCAGGTCTTGCTGGGGTGCGGGGTGATTTTTCCAGTACTGTCAAAGGAGAGGTTTCAGGGATTTTATTCAAATCTTTTTGTGGTCCCAAAGAAGGACGGAGTCCGTCCAATTCTGGACCTCAAGGCCCTATTTGCCTTTGTGAAGGTTCGAAAATTCCGCATGGAATCTATTCGCTCGGTGATTGCTTCGCTTCACCCGGGGGATTTTCTGGCGTCTTTGGACTTCACGGACGCCTACTTGCATGTCCCAATCTGTGCGGGTCACCAGAAGTTTCTGCGCTTTGTAATAGGCGAAGACCACTATCATTTGTGGCTCTTCCCTCCGGTTTGGCGTCAGCATCGTGGGTTTTCACCAAGGTGCTTGCCCCGATTCTGGCTTTGCTGTGACAAAGAAGCATTGCTATCATGGGCTATCTGGATGATCTTCTTCTGAGAGCAGACTCTGACTCAGAATTAGAGGTACATGTGTTGAGTCAGGCCCTCCGAGAATTTCTGTTGGCTGCTAAACATTCAGAATTTGGTCCTGGTTCCGAATTGGCGTCTGGAGTCCCTAGGATTGATCCTGGACTCCTCGGAGACAAGGGTCTTTCTACCCTTGAAATATCTACAGACTCTTCAATCTGCGGTACAGGTGCTGACATCCTGCAAATGATCGTCTCTCCGTTTTTGCATGAGGGTCCTGGGACTCATGGTGGCTTCCTTCGAGGCTGTACCGTATGTCCAATTCCACACTCGAGCCTTACAAAAGGAGATCCTATCCAGCTGGGACAAGTCTCCATTATCACTGGATCGTCAGAGTCACATGGTGGCTGAGATCCCCAGCCCTTCGGTCAGGGAAGTCTTTCTTTCCTGTCCAGTGGACTGTGATCACGACGGGTCTTTCGGGCTGGGGCGGAGTCTGGGGAGTTCTATAAGCCCAAGGGCTTTGGACTCTGGATGAATCCCATCTGCTGATCAATGTTCTGGACCTCCGGGTGATCAGACAGTGTCTCTCCTCGTGGTCGAAGAGACTACAGGGGCCCTCAGTCAGGATCCAGTCAGAAACGCCATGGCTGTGGCTTATGTCAACCATCAGGGGGAACGCGGATCTCAGCTGCAGCGTCCGAGGCCACTCACATCCTGAAATGAGCGATCAGAAGCGCGCCGGCTCTGTTGGCTGTTTACATTCTAGGTGTAGACAACTGGCAGGCGGACTATCTGAGCCGCCAGCTGTTGGACCAGGGGGAATGGTCCTCACATCCGGAGGTGTTTCAACTCCTTGCCGGAGGTGGGGCACGCCGGATGTGGACCTACTGGCCTCTCGACTCAATCGCAATGTCGAGATTCGTGGCCAGGTCCAGGGTTCCCTGGGCAGACGCATCAGACGCTTTAGTGGCCCGTGGGATCGGTATGGGCTGATTTATGCCTATCCTCCACTGAAGTTGCTTCCTTAACTACTTCGCAGGGTGGAGGCCGAGGGGATCCCGGTGCACTCCTGCTTGGTCTCGGCATCCTTGGTACGCCGATCTTGTGCGCCTAGTGGCGGACGTTCCATGGCGACTACCGCTGCGGGAGGACCTTCTGTCTCAAGGTCCCATTCTTCGTCCTGCTTTACTGTCGCTGGCTTGACGGCATGGCTATTGAAAGCCAGGTGCTGAGGGACCGAGGTCTCTCGGATTCGGTCATCTTGACCATGCTGAGCGCACGGAAATCTTCCTCCAGGAAGATATATTACCGTACCTGGAAGGCCTACATCGCTATCTGTGAGGAGCTGGATTGGCGTCCACAGACGTATTCCGTTTCCAGGATTCTGCTGTTTTTAAAGCGTGGTGTGGACCAAAAGCTTGCCTTAAGCACCATTAAGGGTCAGATTTCAGCTTTACCTGTTTTCTTTCAGTGGCCCATTCTTTGATGAGTACCTTCGTACAGGGGGTCCGCCATGTGCTCCCCCCTATTAAAACACCTCTTCCTCCTTGGGATTTGGATTTGGTGCTCTCGGTTCTTCAAGAACCTCCTTTTCAAAACATCAGAGAGATTCCTCTCCTAACTTTATCTCAGATGGTGGCTTTTCTAGTAGCCATTCCTTCTGTCAGAAGGGTTTCTGAATTGGCGACTTTGTCTTGCAAACCACCATACTTGGTCCTCAATAAGGATAAGGCGGTGCTACGCCCACAGCCTTCTTTTCTCCCGAAGGTGGTCTCAGCCTTACAACTTCATGAGGACATTGTACTTCCGTCTTTATGTCCTCGTCCATCGCATCCCAGGGAGTTTGTGCTTCACTCTTTAGACGTGGTACGTGCTTTGCGGGTGTACCTGGAAGTCTGACTCGCTGTTTGTGTCTGTGTCTGGTCCAACACAGGGCCAAGCGGTTTCGTCTGCCACCATTTCTCTGTGGATCAGGCAGACCATCATACAGGCCTATGCCCTTCAGGGGCGGGCACCTCCCTTTCCGGTTACGGCGCATTCAACCAGGGCAATTGGTGCTTCCTGGGCTTTCTGACATCAAGCGTCTGTTGCACAAGTGTGCAAGGCGGCGACCTGGTTGTCCGCACATACCTTTTCAAGGTTCTATAAGGTTGATGTGGCTGCATCTTCTGATGCTTCATTCGACCGCAATCTTTTGCAGGCGGCTATTTAATGTCGCAACTCCTCCATTGAGGAGCTCTGCTTGTTTGGGTTGAAGCTTGTTTTTTCCTTGATACTGTTCCCACCCCTCGTTCTTTACCACTGCTTTGGGATGTCCCACTTTGTCAAGATTGAAGATGCTGTGTCAGTCCATGGAGGGTAAGAGAAAATAGGATTTTTTGTACTCACCGTAAAATCCTTTTCTCTGACGTCCATGGACTGACACAGCACCCACCCCTCCTTTCTTTAAGTTTGTACTGCTTTAATACGAACTGAGGCAGCTGGCTGCAGGTAGGAGGGTTATGTCCGGAGGGACCGCCCCCTGGGCAGGGCTGTTCAGCTCTGGTAATGAAATGTATGTTAAAACATCTAACTGTCATGGATATGCAGTAATGTTTGTCTGTCAGCTTACCTTTCCTCCTCATGTGTTCATCTTAGAGGCCAGACCCTTTCACCTGGCTTCCTTTATAATCTCGTCCCAGCCTGACTCCACCCCAGGCCCTATCACAGAACACTATATTAACCTGTGCACTGCAAGCCTGCATTGCTTATCAACGTGTTTGTTTAAGCATTGTGTGTTTGGGTTCCTGCCTGCCGTGTGCTACGTCTGTCTCTCTGTTACAATATTGGCTTGTTCCTGACTATCCCTGTCTGCTTGTGACCCTTTACCTTCAGCTTGTCCTTTGTTTATTCTTTTCTGCTTATGACCCTGACCAGGCTATCCCCTGAGGAACGTGCTAGGCGCAGAACTCTTGGCCTGTGTCTCTACTGTGGGGGAAAAGGTCATTTTCGTGACACTTGCTCTCTTTGTCCAGAAAAACGTTCGGGTCCACTTCATCTGGAAAGTGGAGTATTGGACCCAGAAATATCACCTTCCCCTTCTCGTCTTCTGCTTTCTGTGTTCCTTCATGTTGGTGCTTCTTCTCGTTCGGTCTCAGCATATCTGGATTCTGGAGCCGCTGGTAATTTCATGGACTGGGAAATCGCATCGTCCATGAGACTTACTCTTTTGCCCCTCACCACGCCATTGGTGGTCTTGGAGATTGATGGCACTGTTCTCCCAGGGGGTCCTATCCGCTTCCAGACCCTCCCTGTTAAGATGTCGGTAGGGACACTCCACCAGGAGTGGATATCCTTCCTTATCTTACCCAAGGCCTCAACTCCTATCGTTTTGGGTCTCCCATGGTTACGGTTTCATTCTCCACACGTTGACTGGACTACTGGACAGATCCTGGCTTGGGGTTCCTCCTGTTCCTCGTCCTGCCTACCCAAGGTTGCCCCCTGTAACCTGAGTCATTCATTCCAGGTTGCAAAACCATTTACATTTATCTGTCCCTAATCACCCTTGGACGCACAGGCAGGCTAGCTTGTCTACAAGTTCTGCAGTCGCTACGCCTTGTGATGCGATTCAGGTAGTCGCTACACCTGACTCTGCTATTCACTCGGCCTCTGTACTAGTTATGCCAGTCCAGCCCATGCCCAGTGAGCCTCCTACTTTTTCTTATTCAGGACATTCTGCTTGTCTTTCAGCTATTCAGCTTGACTCCTGTAACATGTCACCTTCTAACCAACCTGACTTCAGGCTTCCACTGACATCTGCCCAGTCTTATGGTCCTGTGCTAGATGCCCAGTTCATCTTTAAGGGTCTGGAGGATCGCTGCATCTGAGGTCGTTGCACCTTGTCTGTTGAGGAGGTTTCATCTGAGATTTCCCTTTAAGCCTGGGCCCAGGCGGGGGAGGGGGAGGGCCCATAAGAGGGAGGGTACTGTCATAGATATGCAGTAATGTTTGTCTGTCAGCTTACCTTTCCTCCTCATGTGTTCATCTTAGAGGCCAGACCCTTTCACCTGGCTTCCTTTATAATCTCCTCCCAGCCTGACTCCACCCCAGGCCCTATCACAGAACACTATATTAACCTGTGCACTGCAAGCCTGCCTTGCTGATCAACGAGTTTGGTTAAGCATTGTGTGTTTGGGTTCCTGCCTGCCGTGTGCTACGTCTGTCTCTCTGTTACGATATTGGCTTGTTCCTGACTATCCCTGTCTGCTTGTGACCCTTGACCTTCGGCTTGTCCTTCGTTTATCCTTGTCTGCTTATGACCCTGACCTTGGCCTTTCCCCTCACTATTCTTGTATCCTGTGCTGCTGCTTCTCCTCTGTAACGACACCCCAAATACGAAAGGGGGGAACACCGTTCAGATCTCTTCCCTCTCCTAGACCCAAATTCACTGCCGATCCTCCACAGCCAGACGACCACTTCCCATAGGAATTAATCCTTCTGAAAGAACGAGACGCACTCTGTATCTTTCAGGGATAGACTGACTTTATTGCCAAAAACATTGTAACCTTTATACACATCCAATACTGCATTAATCTAAAATGAACAATGGTCCAGCTCCACCCACAACATAACAAGACCCAATACACATTTGACAGTAGGCTAGCTTTTGCCTCCCACTACCTATCTCTTAGAAGGCAAAAGCTAATCCCTTTATGTTTAAATAACTATGCATGACCTTTATATTCACCAGACTGTCTGTTAGTTTACAATACACACAAGGACAGACTTAATTTCCCCAATCCACATCACCACAAATAGTGATGAGCCGAACACCCCCTGGTTCGGTTCGCACCAGAACCTGCGAACGGACCGAAAGTTCGCACGAACATTAGAACCCTATTAAATACAATGGATGCGAACGTTCGGATTCTAAAGTGCTAATTATAACGACTATTATCCATGTTATTGTCCTAAACAGAGTTTGGGAACCCGGGTTCTGCACCAGGGGACATGTATCAATGCAAAAAAAAGTTTTAAAAACTGACGTTTTCCGGGAGCAGTCATTTTAATGATGCATAAAGTGAAAAAAAAAAGGCAAATATTCCTTTAAATATTGTACCTGGGGGGGTGTCTAAAGTATGCCTGTGAAGTGCCACGTGTTTCCCGTGTTTAGAACTGTCCCTGCACAAAATTACATTTCTAAAGGAAAAAAAAGCCATTTAAAACTGCTTGCGGCTTTAATGTAATGTCTGGTCCCGGTAATATGGATGAAAATCTTTAAGAAAAATGGCATAGCTACCTCATCACCCCCCCCCCTACCCCAGCCCATTACCAGCCCCTTTGGGTCTTGTATGGATATTAAGGGGAACCCCGCACACAAAATAAAAAAGGCCCTATATACTCTGAACAGCCGTATACAGGCGGTGCATACAAGACAGGGACTGTAGGTTTGTTCTTATGTTGAATCTGTTTGTAATTTTGAACAGCTACATTGTTTAAGTGTAGCTCCAGCCCAAATACCTATTTTTAAGCTTTTTGGAAAACATAGGGAAGGGTTATCACCCCTGTAACATTTGTTTTGCTGTCTGTGCCCCTGTTCAGAACATTTCACCTCACTTTGCGTCCCAATGACAACTGATTTTGAAATGTGGTGTTTTTATTGAAACAAGGATTGGTGATAAAGCATCAGTAGAGAGGAGACACCTTTCTCCCATATTAATTCTTACAGGAGAGAATTTTCCTTCCAAGGGGTAGATTTCCTCTCACTTCCTGTTGTCTTCTTCCGTTTGCAAGTAGTAGTCGTTTGTAAGTTGGATGTTTGAAAGTAGGGACCTGCCGTATATACTCTGCAGAAATTGGCCCCTTAGGTGTTGGTGTTGGCACAACACTGTAAGCACTCACAGTTACTCTTGGTGGGTGCTGGAACGCCCTGCTGTCAACTATTATATCAGGAATTGTAATAACATATAATTGTTGAACAGTGGTAGTAAAAATTGGGCCTTTGATGGTGGTGCTGGTGCCACAACACTGTAAGGCCTGACAGTTACTCTTGGTGGGCGCAGCAATGGGCCCTGCTGTGAATTATTAGATCAATAATTATAATTGCATGCCCCTGTTGAACAGGGGCTGAAAAATTGGGCCTTTGGTGGTGGTGGTGGTGGTGGTGGTGGTGTTGACACAACACTGTAAGGCCTGACAGTTACTCTTGGTGGGCGCAACAATGGGCCCTGCTGTGAATTATTAGATCAATAATTATAATTGCATGCCCCTGTTGAACAGGGGCTGAAAAATTGGGCCTTTGGTGGTGGTGGTGGTGGTGGTGGTGTTGACACAACACTGTAAGGCCTGCAGTTACTCTTGGTGGGCGCAGCAATGGGCCCTGCTGTGAATTATTAGATCAATAATTATAATTGCATGCCCCTGTTGAACAGGGGCTGAAAAATTGGGCCTTTGGTGGTGGTGGTGGTGGTGGTGGTGTTGACACAACACTGTAAGGCCTGACAGTTACTCTTGGTGGGCGCAGCAATGGGCCCTGCTGTGAATTATTAGATCAATAATTATAATTGCATGCCCCTGTTGAACAGGGGCTGAAAAATTGGGCCTTTGGTGGTGGTGGTGGTGGTGTTGACACAACACTGTAAGGCCTGCAGTTACTCTTGGTGGGCGCAGCAATGGGCCCTGCTGTGAATTATTAGATCAATAATTATAATTGCATGCCCCTGTTGAACAGGGGCTGAAAAATTGGGCCTTAGGCACTGGTGGCACAACACTGCAACCCCTCACAGATACTGTACTTGGAGCACAGCAATGAGGCCTGTTGCAAAGTATTGCATCAAAAATTGTAATTACACGCCCCTGTTAAACAGGGGCTGAAAAATTGGGCCTTAGCCACTGGTGGCGGCACCCATAAACCAAAATGATCTTCCAAGCTATCATCATTAATCGGCTCATTGAGGAGGAGGAGGAGGATAGCTAGTCAACATAACAGCACAGGAACTCAGCATCAGCATCAGTCTTGAAGGGATGTGACATTTTAAAATCAATTAGTCTGTTATATCAGCATCTGGTGTGTAGTAGCTGGTGGTGATCCAAGACTGGTTCATCTTGATGAAAGTCAGTCGATCAACCGAGTCGGTGGACAGGCGCACCCTGTGATCCGTGACAAATCCTCCAGCAGCACTGAATGTGCGTTCTGAAAGAACGCTGGATGCAGGACAGGCCAGTAGCTCAATTGCATACTGTGCAAGCTCTGGCCAGTGATCCATCCTCAAGACCCAGTAAGCCAGAGGATTTTCGGTGGGGAAGGTGTCCAAGTCTGACCTTGCCCCTAGGTATTCCTGCACCATGTATATCAGACGCTGGCGATGGTTGCTGGAAACGATCATACTTTGGGGCTGCGGACTAAAGAATTGTCTGAACGCATCGGTCAGACGGCCACCTTCCCCACCGCTCCTTCTTTGACTGCCCGAAGCCTCAGCAACTCGTTGTCCAGGACCAGGAGTTTGTAACCTCCCAGTCTCTGGGAACGCATTGCACAGACCTTTCTGCAAGGCCTCCCGGAGTTGTCTCATCCTCTGCTCCCTCTGCGACGGTAACATAAGGTCCGCAACCTTACCCTTGTACCGTGGATCAAGGAGAGTGGCCAGCCAGTAATGGTCCCTCTCCTTGATCCGAAGAATACGAGGATCCTTCCGCAGACTTTGCAGGATCAGGGAGGCCATGCAGCGTAGGTTAGCTGAGGCATTCAGTCCGGAGTCCTCTGGGTCACTAAGGACAACATGATCCGCAGCCACCTCCTCCCAGCCACGTACAAGTCCACTGGTTTCTTGGGACTGTAAATCATCCCTAAAAGACTGCTGCTGATGATGCTGAGTGCCAGCCTCCACCTCCATGCTGACACAATCCTCCTCCTCCTCCTCCTCTTCCTCCTCTTCCTGTGCGATGGGTGGGACAGAAGGAACACTGTCAGGGTAAAAGGGGCCTTGAGAGGCAAGGAAGTCCTCCTCTTCCTGCCTCTGTTCTGCCTCAAGTGCCCTGTCCATTATTCCACGCAGCGTGTGCTCCAACAGGTGGACAAGAGGTACAGTGTCACTGATGCATGCACTGTCACTGCTCACCATCCTCGTGGCCTCCTCAAATGGTGCCAGGACAGTGCATGCATCCCTGATCATGCCCCACTGGCGTGGTGAAAAAAACCCGAGCTCCCCTGACCCTGTCCTGGTGCCGTAGTCGCACAGGTACTCATTGATGGCCCTCTGCTGCGTGTGCAGCCGCTGCAGCATGGCCAACGTTGAGTTCCACCTGGTGGGCATGTCACATATAAGGCGGTTCTTGGGCAGGTTCAACTCCTTTTGCAGCTCAGCCAAGCGAGCACTGGCATTATAAGATCTGCGGAAATGAACACAGACTTTCCTGGCCTGCCTCAGGACATCCTGTAAGCCCGGGTACCTGCCCAAGAACCGCTGCACCACCAGGTTAGGGACGTGAGCCATACAGGGCACATGGGTCAGTTGTCCCTGTCGGAGGGCGGAGAGGAGGTTGGTGCCTTTGTCGCAAACCACCATTCCTGGCTTAAGCTGGCGTGGCGTCAACCACCTCTCGGCCTGCCCCTGCAGAGCAGACAGGACCTCTGCCCCAGTGTGGCTCCTGTCCCCCAAACACACCAGCGCAAGCACGGCATGGCATCTTTTTGCCTGCGTACTTGCGTAGCCCCTTGAACGCCTACGGAGCACCGCTGGTTCCGAGGACAAACCACAGGAAGAGGCCATGGAGGAAGAAGAAGAGGAGGGGGTGGAGGAGAGAGGTGTGTCACAACCAGTAGTAGCATTTTGGAGGCGTGGTGGTGGAACAACCTCCAACACTACTGCACCTTGTCCTGCATCCTTCCCAGCTGCCAAAAGAGTGACCCAATGGGCCGTGAAAGAAAGGTAACGTCCCTGTCCATGCCTGCTGGACCATGAGTCAGCGGTAATATGCACCTTACCGCTGACCGCCCTGTCCAGCGAGGCCAAGACATTGCCTTCCACATGCCTGTAGAGAGCCGGAATCGCCTTCCGTGAGAAAAAGTGGCGTTTGGGAACCTGCCACTGAGGAACCGCACATTGCACAAACTCACGGAAGGGGGCCGAGTCTACCAACTGAAAAGGCAGCAGTTGAAGCGCTAGCAATTTAGCCAAGCTAGCATTCAACCACTGGGCATGTGGATGGCTGGGAGTGAACTTCTTTCGACGGTCCAGCAGCTGGGGCAGGGAAATTTGCCTGCTAGAATCGGACGTCGGTGTACTGCTAGCAGAGTGCCTGCAAGTACTTGGCTGTGACACACCTAATTCTACACCTTCATTCCTCTCAGAGCAGGTTTCAGAGAGGACTGAAGGTATAGTGGGGTTGGAGATCCCAGCTGATGCGGTGCAAGAAGAGGTCAGCTTTGTTCTTTGGTGTGGGTCTTTAAGGTAGGCTTGCCAACGAGCTGCATGGCAGGTCAACATATGTCTGATCAAGCATGTGGTGCCCAAGCGGCTGATGTTTTGGCCACGCGATATACGCTTGAGACATATGTTGCAAACAGCAGCTGTGCGATCTGATGCACTCGCCTCAAAAAAGGCCCACACCAAAGAACTTTTTGAATGACGGGCAGAGGCAGCACCCTGCACAGGCGGAGCTCTGCAGTGTGATTCCGTCGGTGTGCTGCCCATACGCTGGCCACCCAAGGGCATCCTGCCTCGTTGGAGATGTGCCTCCTCCTCCTCATCCTCCTCCTCCCCCTCTCTCCTATTAGGCACCCACGTGGAGTCAGTGACCTCATCATCCCCTCCCTCCTCATCACTGGAGCCAATCTGGCAGTATGCTGCAGCTGCTGGAGCATGACTGCCAGATTGGTGTCCTTCTTGAGCATCCCCTCTCTCTGCTCTCACGCTACTGCCTTCCTCTATCTGGGTATCATCATCAGATCCTTCAAAACGCTGGGCATCCTCCTGGAGCATGTACCCAACACTGTGCTCAAACAGTTCGGGGGACTCCTCAGGAGGAGGACATGGTGGGTCTAGGGAAGGATTGACTAATGAAGATAATGATACCAGAGAAGAGGACGCTTTGGCAGCTGCTTTGCCAGTACCCTGAGCCTGGGTGAGAGAGGATGAGGAGGATGAGGTGGGCTTGGTCATCCACTCTACCAAGTCTTCGGCATGATGTGGCTCAACATGTCCAGCTGCCGAAAAGAAGGACAAGCGTGTCCCATGGCCATGTGCTGATGACAATGCACCGCGTCCACGACCAGCACTGTTGCCCCCAGACACAGAGCCTGCTTGCCCTCTTTTTTTGCCTCCTGACTGTCTGCCTCTCCTTGTTTGCCTTCCAGACATTTTAATGGATGGCCTACAGGGAGATGGGAAAAACAGCAATAAGGGCTACCTTCAGGTGTATACTGTGCAGGAGGCTTAGCAACAATGACACTGACACTGTCCCCTGCCTATCCTTCTCTGTCCCTAAACACAAGGATTTGCAATATGCTTCAGCAAGATTGGTTTAGCACAGAATAGCACACTGACAGTTTCCCTCACTGTCCTTCTCTGTCCCTACAAACAAGGTTTAGCACAGAATAGCACACTGATAGTTTCCACGAGTGTCCTTCTCTGTCCCTAAACTCAAGGATTTCAAATATGGTTCAGCAAGATTGGTTTAGAACAGAATAGCACACTGTCAGTTTCACTCACTGTCCTACTCTGTCCCTACAAACTAGATTTAGCACAGAATAGCACACTGAGAGTTTCCACGAGTGTCCTTCTCTGTCCCTAAACTCAAGGATTTCAAATATGGTTCAGCAAGATTGGTTTAGAACAGAATAGCACACTGTCAGTTTCACTCACTGTACCTCTCTGTCCCTACAAACAAGATTTAGCACAGAATAGCACACTGACACTTTCCCTCACTGTACCTCTCTGTCCCTAAACTCAAGGATTTCAAATATGGTTCAGCAAGATTGGTTTAGAACAGAATAGCACACTGTCAGTTTCACTCACTGTCCTACTCTGTCCCTACAAACAAGATTTAGCACAGAATAGCACACTGACACTTTCCCTCACTGTACCTCTCTGTCCCTAAACTCAAGGTTTTTAAATATGGTTCAGCAAGATTGGTTTAGAACAGAATAGCACACTGTCAGTTTCACTCACTGTCCTACTCTGTCCCTACAAACTAGATTTAGCACAGAATAGCACACTGAGAGTTTCCACGAGTGTCCTTCTCTGTCCCTAAACTCAAGGATTTCAAATATGGTTCAGCAAGATTGGTTTAGAACAGAATAGCACACTGTCAGTTTCACTCACTGTCCTACTCTGTCCCTACAAACAAGATTTAGCACAGAATAGCACACTGACACTTTCCCTCACTGTACCTCTCTGTCCCTAAACTCAAGGATTTCAAATATGGTTCAGCAAGATTGGTTTAGAACAGAATAGCACACTGTCAGTTTCACTCACTGTCCTACTCTGTCCCTACAAACAAGATTTAGCACAGAATAGCACACTGATAGTTTCCACGAGTGTCCTTCTCTTTCCCTAAACTCAAGGATTTCAAATATGGTTCAGCAAGATTGGTTTAGAACAGAATAGCACACTGTCAGTTTCACTCACTGTCCTACTCTGTCCCTACAAACAAGATTTAGCACAGAATAGCACACTGATAGTTTCCACGAGTGTCCTTCTCTTTCCCTAAACTCAAGGATTTCAAATATGGTTCAGCAAGATTGGTTTAGAACAGAATAGCACACTGTCAGTTTCACTCACTGTCCTACTCTGTCCCTACAAACAAGATTTAGCACAGAATAGCACACTGATACTTTCCCTCACTGTACCTCTCTGTCCCTAAACTCAAGGATTTCAAATATGGTTCAGCAAGATTGGTTTAGAACAGAATAGCACACTGTCAGTTTCACTCACTGTCCTACTCTGTCCCTACAAACTAGATTTAGCACAGAATAGCACACTGAGAGTTTCCACGAGTGTCCTTCTCTGTCCCTAAACTCAAGGATTTCAAATATGGTTCAGCAAGATTGGTTTAGAACAGAATAGCACACTGTCAGTTTCACTCACTGTACCTCTCTGTCCCTACAAACAAGATTTAGCACAGAATAGCACACTGATAGTTTCCACGAGTGTCCTTCTCTGTCCCTAAACTCAAGGATTTCAAATATGGTTCAGCAAGATTGGTGTCACGTACCTGGTAGACGAGCCCAATGTGCAGGGAGCGGCTTCTCGTAGCCTCTGATTCACGAGGCCCTGGTAGAGGGAACAGGAGCTCGCGAGGGCAGAGGGCACAAGTGCCTGACTGGTAAGCTGAGTAGGGGCCTTGAGCAGAAGCTGTAGTCCACGGCAAGGTGCAGTAGTAGAACACTCGTGGATGAGCAGCAGAGCAGGTGAGGGCAGACCGGGTCAAACACTGGCAGGCTGGTTCAGGTACAGAAGCGGGATCCAAAACGGGAGTCAGAGTCCAGGCCGGGTCAGTTCGTTGGGCAGGCAGAAATCAGGTTAGAGGGATAAGCAAAAGAGTCGTCAAGGCAAGCCGGGATCAGAAGGGCAGGCAGCAAACAGGATACACAGAGGGAAGCCGGATCAGGTAGGAAGTTCAGCAGCGGGGTATCAATCAGCAGGGGTCTCAGGAAACGCTGTAGACCAGACAGCACTGCGCAGCATGACAGGGGAGTTTAAATACCTGATTCTGGCGCCAAGCGCCGTCACCGTGCGCGCGTGTGCGCGCACACCCGTTGCGCTATCGCGCACGCGCATGCGCCGAACAGTTCTTCCAAAGGCAGGCATTCTTCTGATGCTGCTGTTGCCGGGCAGATTATGTAAATGCCTTTCCTGACATTGCCCCCCTCCAACGGGCAGCTTTCGGATGCCCAACTGGGCCATCCTAACTGGGTGGGATCTTTTGAAGGCCAGAATTAGTCTCTCTGCGTGGATGTTAGTCTCTGGTTCCCAGGAATTTTCTTCTGGGCCATAGCCCTTCCATTTCACCAAGTACTGGGTTTGGTTACGCCTCCTCCTGCAGTCTAGGATGGATTCGACCTCGAACTCCTCCTCCCCATTGATTAGTACTGGTTCTGGGGGGCCTATACCTCGATCGGAGAATGGATCTGGAACTGCAGGTTTGAGTAGGGCCACATGGAACACCGGGTGTATCCGGAAGGATTCCGGCAGTTTCAACTCATAAGCCACATCGTTAATCCGTCTTAAAACAGGGAAGGGGCCCACAAATTTGGGGCCCAATTTCTTGGAAGGGCATGCTAATTTCAAGTTCACCGTGGACAGCCAGACTTGGTCTCCGGGCACCAGGTTAAGCTCCCCCCTCCTCCTCCTGTCGAATATCTCTTTGTTATATTTCTGGGTCCTTGCCATTGTTTCTTGTAGTAGTTTGTTGTTATTGTTAAAGAAGTTCAGAGTCTCTTGGGCGGCTGGAACTGCACATTCCGGTATATTATTGGATAGGAACAAGGGGTGGAAACCGTAGTTTGCGAAAAAGGGGGACTGTTTGGTAGCTGAGTGGACAGAGTTGTTGTACGCAAACTCGGCAAGAGGTAGTAAGGGTACCCAATCGTCCTGAGAAAAGCCTGAGAAACAGCGTAGATATTGTTCGAGCGTCTGATTGGTTCGTTCAGTCTGCCCATTGGTCTGCGGGTGATAAGCCGAAGAAAGGCACAGGTCAATTTTTAAGGATCCACAAAGTGCTCTCCAAAATCTGGACGTAAACTGCACCCCTCGATCGGATACGATGTTTGAAGGGATACTGTGCAGCCTTACTATTTCCTTGATGAACAGTTTTGCGGTTTCAGGAGCGGAAGGTGTGCCTCTCATAGGCAAAAAATGGGCCATTTTGGATAGTCTGTCTACTACCACAAAAATGGTAGTGCAATCTTCGGATGGTGGTAACTCAACAATAAAATCCATGGAGATCATTCTCCAGGGTCTTTCTGGAATGGGTAGGGGTTTTAATAATCCCCATGCTTTGGCCTTGCTGCCCTTGTTTCGAGTGCAAACGGCGCATGAATCCACATAGTCTCTACAGTCCTTCAATAGGCGAGGCCACCAAAACATGCGCTGAAGAAGTTCAGATGTCTTGCGGATACCGAAATGGCCAGCCAGTTCATGGTCGTGGCAAGACTTAAGGACCTTGACTCGTGCTTGTTGAGGTACGAAAATCCTGTCCTGGAACCACAGCAGGTCATTTCTCCGCTGTAAGGTAACGTCCGGTAGGTGTAATTCACTTGTGTAAGCTCGTTTGATCTGAGATAGTACGTCTTCTTGTAATAAAAGAAAGTTTCCAGGCGTCAGGATGGTGTCCGGGAGTGACGAGGTTTGAGGTTCACTGAACATCCGGGAAAGTGCATCAGGTTTTGTGTTCTTTGACCCGGGCCTGTAAGTAATGTGAAATGAGAACCTGGTAAAAAAAAGTGCCCACCTAGCCTGACGTGGTCTCAGTCTCTTGGCGGCTTTCAAGTACTCCAGGTTCTTGTGGTCTGTGTAGACCAAAATGGGGTGTGCTGCCCCCTCCAGCAAGTAGCGCCATTCCTCCAGTGCTGCCTTAATTGCGAGTAATTCTCTGTCCCCGACATCGTAGTTTCTTTCTGCTTCGGACAACTTACGAGAAAAGAAAGCTACAGGGTGTAACAGGGCCTTGAGACCCTGCCTCTGGGAGAGTACTGCTCCCACGGCAATCTCTGAGGCGTCCACTTCTAGGGTATAGGGCAGGGCTGGGTCTGGGTGTCTTAGGACAGCGGCTGAGATGAACTGACCCTTGAGGGTAGAGAAGGCAGCCTGGGCCTCAGGGGTCCAGTTGAAGCGCGTGCCTTGTTTTGTCAGGCTGGTGATGGGGGCGATGATGGTGGAAAAACCCCGGATAAATTTGCGATAGAAATTTGCGAACCCCACAAACCGCTGGATCCCTTTCTTGTCCGTAGGGGCTGGCCAATCCAGGATGGCGGAGACCTTTTGTGGGTCCATCTTGATGCCTTCCACGGAGATAATCAGCCCCAAGAATTGGATGCTTTGCTGCTCGAAGACACATTTCTCAGGTTTTGCATAAAGACCGTGTTGACGGAGTCGGGTTAATACCTTCCCAACATGTTCCCGATGGATGAACAGAGAAGGAGAGAAAATTAGGATGTCGTCTAGATAGACGATAACGAACAGGTCAAGATAGTCTCTGAAGGCCTCATTCACAAAATGTTGAAATTTAGCTGGGGCGTTGCATAGACCGAAGGGCATCACACAGTATTCAAAATGCCCGAATCGGGTACGGAAGGCGGTCTTCCATTCATCCCCGCTTCGAATCCGCATTAGGTTGTAGGCCCCACGTAGGTCTAATTTGGTAAATATAGAAGCGGTTCCAAGTCTCTGTAAGAGTTCAGGCACCAGAGGAAGGGGGTAAAGATTCTTGATCGTAATCTTGTTAAGCTCACGGTAGTCTACGCATGGGCGTAGTGAGTGGTCCTTCTTCTCGACAAAGAATATCCCCGCTCCTGCCGGTGAGGTGGAAGGGCGGATAAACCCTTTTTTCAGATTATCATCAATGTAAGTTTTAAGAGTCCCCAGCTCCAATTCGGTCAGAGGGAAGATCCTCCCAAATGGTACCTCTGCCCCGGGGAGGAGTTCAATCGGGCAGTCGTAGGGCCTGTGTGGGGGTAATGTCTCTGCACCTTTCTTGCTGAATACATCCAGAAAGGTGTGGTATGCTTTGGGGACGAATTGGCGGGTCTCGGTATCAGCATCAAGACACAGTAGCGAAGAAGGCGTATCAGTGTTTTTCAATAGGCAATGCTGGCGGCAATAAGGAGAGCGGAAGCTGATCTTTCCAGTAATCCAGTCAATCTTGGGGTTGTGAGCCCTCAGCCATGGCATACCCAGTATAATGGGAAACAAGGGGGACTCAATAATGTCCAGGCAAAGCCATTCCCGGTGGCTATTGGAGATGACTGTGTCCAGAGGGGCCGTCTCCTGGGTAACAGGCCCGGATTTGATGGCTGATCCGTCGGCCAGATGGATGGATAGACCCTTAGCTCTGGGTTGTAGGGGGATTCGGAACTTGCTGGCGTAAGATGCATCCATAAAGCCGCTACATGCTCCGGAGTCAATTAGGGCGGTAGCTTGGATATTCCCTCCTGGAAGCTGTAGGGAAATTGAAACAGCCAGATGAGTTGCGTTATCAAATGAAACAGGTGAGCAGGTAGAACAAACAGAGGAAGACTTACGGGACTTGGCGGGACAGGACCTCACGTAGTGTCCCGGTTCGCCACAGTAAAGGCAGAGGTTGTTGTTCCGCCGGCGTTGACGCTCCTCGGGAGTAAGCGAGGGTCGAAGCAAACCAAGCTGCATGGGCTCTGGAACGTCGGTGGGCGTATGAGCGAACGCCGGAGGAGCGGAGTGAGGAGGGTTTGGGTTAAACACACGGGGAAGCATCCAGACAGGGCGAGAAGGGCCCGTGGTGCGTTCTGCCCTTCGTTCCCTTAGCCGTCTGTCGATTTGGGTAGCCTACAGAATCAGAGCGTCAAGTGTTGCGGGGATGCCCACCCGGGCCAGTTCATCCTTAAGAGGTTCCGAGAGGCCTAGGCGGAACTGGTGGCGCAGGGCAGCGTCATTCCAGTTAGTATCCGCGCTCCAACGCCGGAATTCGGACACGTAATCTTCCACGGCCCTGCGGCCTTGTTGTAGGGAGCATAATGCGGCTTCTGCAGTGGCCGCCTGAAGGGGGTCCTCATAGAGGAGGTCCATTGCTTGAAGGAAGGAACTCAGCAGGTTCAGGCAGACGTCCTTGTGTTCCAAGAGGCGATGGGCCCACGTCTGGGGCTCTCCTGAAAGTAGGGAAATGACAAAACCCACCTTGGTGGACTCAAGCGAGAATGTCCGGGGCTGTAACGCAAAGAACAGTTCGCAGGCGTTACGGAAGGCCCTGTATTTGCTGCGGTCCCCCCAGAATCTTTCCGGAGTGTGGACCCTAGGTTCTGGTGGCAGCATTACCACAGATGGCGCAGGAGAAGTTCCAGAGGCCGGGGTGGATAAGGTCCGGACTTGTTCCTCCAGACGGGTGTACCCCTCTTGCAAACTTCTGACGGCCGAGGTAAGTCCGTCCAGGTGGCGGCACAAGTCCTCCATTGGAGAGGCTCCCTGCGTGGGCTCGGACATGGCTGTCTGGTACTGTCACGTACCTGGTAGACGAGCCCAATGTGCAGGGAGCGGCTTCTCGTAGCCTCTGATTCACGAGGCCCTGGTAGAGGGAACAGGAGCTCGCGAGGGCAGAGGGCACAAGTGCCTGACTGGTAAGCTGAGTAGGGGCCTTGAGCAGAAGCTGTAGTCCACGGCAAGGTGCAGTAGTAGAACACTCGTGGATGAGCAGCAGAGCAGGTGAGGGCAGACCGGGTCAAACACTGGCAGGCTGGTTCAGGTACAGAAGCGGGATCCAAAACGGGAGTCAGAGTCCAGGCCGGGTCAGTTCGTTGGGCAGGCAGAAATCAGGTTAGAGGGATAAGCAAAAGAGTCGTCAAGGCAAGCCGGGATCAGAAGGGCAGGCAGCAAACGGGATACACAGAGGGAAGCCGGATCAGGTAGGAAGTTCAGCAGCGGGGTATCAATCAGCAGGGGTCTCAGGAAACGCTGTAGACCAGACAGCACTGGGCAGCATGACAGGGGAGTTTAAATACCTGAATCTGGCGCCAAGCGCCGTCACCGTGCGCGCGCACCCGTTGCGCTATCGCGCACGCGCATGCGCCGAACAGTTCTTCCAAAGGCAGGCATTCTTCTGATGCTGCTGTTGCCGGGCAGATTACGTAAATGCCTTTCCTGACAATTGGTTTAGAACAGAATAGCACACTGTCAGTTTCACTCACTGTCCTACTCTGTCCCTACAAACTAGATTTAGCACAGAATAGCACACTGAGAGTTTCCACGAGTGTCCTTCTCTGTCCCTAAACTCAAGGATTTCAAATATGGTTCAGCAAGATTGGTTTAGAACAGAATAGCACATTGACACTTTCCCTCACTGTACTTCTCTGTCCCTAAACTCAAGGATTTCAAATATGGTTCAGCAAGATTGGTTTAGAACAGAATAGCACACTGTCAGTTTCACTCACTGTACCTCTCTGTCCCTACAAACAATATTTAGCACAGAATAGCACACTGATAGTTTCCACGAGTGTCCTTCTCTGTCCCTAAACTCAAGGATTTCAAATATGGTTCAGCAAGATTGGTTTAGAACAGAATAGCACACTGTCAGTTTCACTCACTGTCCTACTCTGTCCCTACAAACAAGATTTAGCACAGAATAGCACACTGATAGTTTCCACGAGTGTCCTTCTCTGTCCCTAAACTCAAGGATTTCAAATATGGTTCAGCAAGATTGGTTTAGAACAGAATAGCACACTGTCAGTTTCACTCACTGTCCTACTCTGTCCCTACAAACAAGATTTAGCACAGAATAGCACACTGATAGTTTCCACGAGTGTCCTTCTCTGTCCCTAAACTCAAGGATTTCAAATATGGTTCAGCAAGATTGGTTTAGAACAGAATAGCACACTGTCAGTTTCACTCACTGTCCTACTCTGTCCCTACAAACAAGATTTAGCACAGAATAGCACACTGACACTTTCCCTCGCTGTACCTCTCTGTCCCTAAACTCAAGGATTTCAAATATGGTTCAGCAAGATTGGTTTAGAACAGAATAGCACACTGTCAGTTTCACTCACTGTCCTACTCTGTCCCTACAAACAAGATTTAGCACAGAATAGCACACTGATAGTTTCCACGAGTGTCCTTCTCTGTCCCTAAACTCAAGGATTTCAAATATGGTTCAGCAAGATTGGTTTAGAACAGAATAGCACACTGTCAGTTTCACTCACTGTCCTACTCTGTCCCTACAAACAAGATTTAGCACAGAATAGCACACTGACACTTTCCCTCACTGTACCTCTCTGTCCCTAAACTCAAGGATTTCAAATATGGTTCAGCAAGATTGGTTTAGAACAGAATAGCACACTGACACTTTCCCTCACTGTACCTCTCTGTCCCTAAACTCAAGGATTTCAAATATGGTTCAGCAAGATTGGTTTAGAACAGAATGGCACACTGTCAGTTTCACTCACTGTCCTACTCTGTTCCTACAAACAAGATTTAGCACAGAATAGCACACTGATAGTTTCCACGAGTGTCCTTCTCTGTCCCTAAACTCAAGTATTTCAAATATGGTTCAGCAAGATTGGTTTAGAACAGAATAGCACACTGTCAGTTTCACTCACTGTCCTACTCTGTCCCTACAAACAAGATTTAGCACAGAATAGCACACTGACACTTTCCCTCGCTGTACCTCTCTGTCCCTAAACTCAAGGATTTCAAATATGGTTCAGCAAGATTGGTTTAGAACAGAATAGCACACTGTCAGTTTCACTCACTGTCCTACTCTGTCCCTACAAACAAGATTTAGCACAGAATAGCACACTGATAGTTTCCACGAGTGTCCTTCTCTGTCCCTAAACTCAAGGATTTAAATATGGTTCAGCAAGATTGGTTTAGAACAGAATAGCACACTGTCAGTTTCACTCACTGTCCTACTCTGTCCCTACAAACAAGATTTAGCACAGAATAGCACACTGATACTTTCCCTCACTGTACCTCTCTGTCCCTAAACTCAAGGATTTCAAATATGGTTCAGCAAGATTGGTTTAAAACAGAATAGCACACTGTCAGTTTCACTCACTGTCCTACTCTGTCCCTACAAACAAGATTTAGCACAGAATAGCACACTGACACTTTCCCTCACTGCACCTCTCTGTCCCTAAACTCAAGGATTTCAAATATGGTTCAGCAAGATTGGTTTAGAACAGAATAGCACACTGTCAGTTTCACTCACTGTACCTCTCTGTCCCTACAAACAAGATTTAGCACAGAATAGCACACTGATAGTTTCCACGAGTGTCCTTCTCTGTCCCTAAACTCAAGGATTTCAAATATGGTTCAGCAAGATTGGTTTAGAACAGAATAGCACACTGTCAGTTTCACTCACTGTCCTACTCTGTCCCTACAAACTAGATTTAGCACAGAATAGCACACTGAGAGTTTCCACGAGTGTCCTTCTCTGTCCCTAAACTCAAGGATTTCAAATATGGTTCAGCAAGATTGGTTTAGAACAGAATAGCACACTGACACTTTCCCTCACTGTACCTCTCTGTCCCTAAACTCAAGGATTTCAAATATGGTTCAGCAAGATTGGTTTAGAACAGAATAGCACACTGTCAGTTTCACTCACTGTACCTCTCTGTCCCTACAAACAAGATTTAGCACAGAATAGCACACTGATAGTTTCCACGAGTGTCCTTCTCTGTCCCTAAACTCAAGGATTTCAAATATGGTTCAGCAAGATTGGTTTAGAACAGAATAGCACACTGTCAGTTTCACTCACTGTCCTACTCTGTCCCTACAAACAAGATTTAGCACAGAATAACACACTGATAGTTTCCACGAGTGTCCTTCTCTGTCCCTAAACTCAAGGATTTCAAATATGGTTCAGCAAGATTGGTTTAGAACAGAATAGCACACTGTCAGTTTCACTCACTGTCCTACTCTGTCCCTACAAACAAGATTTAGCACAGAATAGCACACTGACACTTTCCCTCACTGTACCTCTCTGTCCCTAAACTCAAGGATTTCAAATATGGTTCAGCAAGATTGGTTTAGAACAGAATAGCACACTGTCAGTTTCACTCACTGTCCTACTCTGTCCCTACAAACAAGATTTAGCACAGAATAGCACACTGATAGTTTCCACGAGTGTCCTTCTCTGTCCCTAAACTCAAGGATTTCAAATATGGTTCAACAAGATTGGTTTAGAACAGAATAGCACACTGTCAGTTTCACTCACTGTCCTACTCTGTCCCTACAAACAAGATTTAGCACAGAATAGCACACTGACACTTTCCCTCACTGTACCTCTCTGTCCCTAAACTCAAGGATTTCAAATATGGTTCAGCAAGATTGGTTTAGAACAGAATAGCACACTGACACTTTCCCTCACTGTACCTCTCTGTCCCTAAACTCAAGGATTTCAAATATGGGTCAGCAAGATTGGTTTAGAACAGAATAGCACACTGTCAGTTTCACTCACTGTACCTCTCTGTCCCTACAAACAAGATTTAGCACAGAATAGCACACTGATAGTTTCCACGAGTGTCCTTCTCTGTCCCTAAACTCAAGGATTTCAAATATGGTTCAGCAAGATTGGTTTAGAACAGAATAGCACACTGTCAGTTTCACTCACTGTCCTACTCTGTCCCTACAAACAAGATTTAGCACAGAATAGCACACTGACACTTTCCCTCACTGTACCTCTCTGTCCCTAAACTCAAGGATTTCAAATATGGTTCAGCAAGATTGGTTTAGAACAGAATAGCACACTGACACTTTCCCTCACTGTACCTCTCTGTCCCTACAAACACGGTTTAGCACAGAATAACACACTGACACTCTCCCTACCTATCCTTATTTGTCCCTAAACACAAGGAATCCAGGATTAGTAAAGGAAAAAAAATGACACTGTCCCTGCCTATGCTTCTCTTTCCCTGCTCCAGAACACACTACACAAGGCCGCCGCGCTGGCGGCCTTTTATAGTGTGGGGCGTGTACTAAACCCCCTCAAAAATAATTGGCCACAGGCATCCTGCCTGTGGCCAATCATTGCTCTCCTCGCTGCCGGCGCTGTGATTGGCCAAGCATGCGGGGTCACAGTGCATGCTTGGCCAATCACAGCGCCTGGATGACACTGCGATGGCGTAGTGCATTGTGGGCCGTTCGCGTCACTCGAATTTGGCGCGAACGGCCCAAATCATTCGATCTTCGTCGAACGATCGAACAGCCGATGTTCGAGTCGAACGTATGTTCGACTCGAACACGAAGCTCATCCCTAACCACAAACAATGAACTGGGATTCATTAGCATTACACTAGGCAGACAGGTGATTGAGGCTGAACACATCAGTATCTCTCAATTAACCTGTTGAGTTCAGAATCAGTAAATAGTCCTTTACAGATATCCTTGGGAATATGGTGGATAAATATTACAGATCCATTTTAGGTAGTCCAAGATATATTTCTTAATGTCCATTATTTCCTGGCTCACCCTGTGTCCAAAGTGACCCCCCTGTCAAACATCTCCCCTTTCGGCAGGAGACTAACACAGGAGGTGACCCCAGACGGGTTGACTCCGAAGCTAGTCCATAGGTCCATTCTTCTAATGCCGGTATCCACACAGTACCCCAAATAAATTGCTCCAAACAGAGCATTACTTACCCAGCCAACCTCTGCCTCTCTCAGAGAACATACCCGCCGCTGGGGAGAAGACAGGGTGACTGGGCTCAGTCGGTCATGCTGTTGGGGATCTGGGCCGACTGCCCAGCATCCCTGGGGTATACAAGTGGAGACTGAAGTCCCATCCACTTGTGGTAGGTGAAAATCCCCCAGTGCTTGCAAAGCAAGGCTGACATCCTCCTGTCTCAGTATCACACCATTTTCTGGGGTTTGGTCAGTGAAGACCGAAGTCCCATCCAGTACCACAGGAACTCCCTCTTCTGTTAGTTGAGAGCAGAGGCCCGCGGCACTCTGCTCTGTTGCCAGCTCTTCTGCTGGGTTGCTGTGAGTGGAGACCGCAGTCCCATCCACCGATATCAGCTCAAGTTGCAGTTGTGTGCAGAGGCCAGTAGCATTCTGCCCTGCTGCCAGTGATTCAGCTCGGGGTAAAAGCTTTACCACCTCAGCTTGTTGCTGGAGAGAGGGGCCAACTGCCTCGGCTCCCTGAAACTCCACAGTAGTTTCCGGTGCTGGGCAGAGGTTGCTATCACTCTGCCCTGTTGCCAGCACTTCTGCTGGGGACTCCACACCATCTGCTCTGGCTAACTGTTGGGGAGGGAAAAGGGCTGCTTCTCCTCCCTGCATCTCTGAAATCCCCTGGGAAAGAGGAACCATCACCTTCTCACCTCGGGCCTCCAAAACTGCCACGGGTGTAGAGCAGGGGTCTGCAGTACTTTGTCCTGCTGCCAGTACTTGAGCAGGCGATGCATAATCCATAACATCCTCTGAACAGTCCCTTAAGTCCATACCTTCTGTAATCTGTGGCCGGGGAGATGAGCCAACTGCCCTAGCTCCCTGGAACTTCATATCATCCACTTCGGCTTTAGGGATGGCAATCTTCAGATTTTCCACTGCCGATTCTTCAGCCAGGCTAGCTCCCTGGAACTCCATATCATCCACTTCGGCTTTAGGGAAGGCAATCTTCAGATTTTCCACTGCCGGTTCTTCAGCCAGGATTTCAGAGTTGTCCACTGGTATTTCCTGATCGTCCCAGGCAAGGGTAGCCCCACCCTGCTGCTGAGCAGATTCTAGCAGCTGTCTGTAGGCGATCTCCGATTGCCGTATTTCCGCCATTCTCCGCTCATGTTGCCGCTCTAGTTCTCTCTTTTGTCGCTCTCGTTCTCTCTCTTGTCGCTGTCGTTCTCTCTCTCGTCGCGCATCCTGCAGCTGGATGCCTTTAATGGCTTCCTGTATGGCGGTCTCTGATGGGTTAGCGCCATATAATGCCAACCGCTCTCGAACTCGTTGCTGAAACAAGTCTTCAACTGACCGGGGTCCTGCATCCATCTCGGCTAGTTCACTGATCTGGGTGGCCTTGTTCTTTGTCCCACTGGTCCCTCCACGGCTCTCAAGTAGGTCTTTCAGCGTGGCTTTCCTGCCGGCTGCATAGCTGGTCATTCACTGTGGTAGTTTGGAGTGTCCCAGGAACTGGAGGGAAAATCCCACTGCTGCCACCAATGTAACGACACCCCAAATACGAAAGGGGGGAACGCCGTTCAGATCTCTTCCCTCTCCTAGACACAAATTCACTGCCGATCCTCCACAACCAGACGACCACTTCCCATAGGAATTAATCCTTCTGAAAGAACGAGACGCACTCTGTATCTTTCAGTTATAGACTGACTTTATTGCCAAAAACATTGTAACCTTTATACACATCAAATACTGCATTAATCTAAAATGAACAATGGTCCAGCTCCACCCACAACATAACAAGACCCAATACACATTTGACAGTAGGCTAGCTTTTGCCTCCCACTACCCATCTCTTAGAAGGCAAAAGCTAATCCCTTTATGTTTAAATAACTATGCATGACCTTTATATTCACCAGACTGTCTGTTACTTTACAATACACACAAGGACAGACTTAATTTCCCCAATCCACATCACCACAAACAATGAACTGGGATTCATTAGCATTACACTAGGCAGACAGGTGATTGAGGCTAAACACATCAGTATCTCTCAATTAACCTGTTGAGTTCAGAATCAGTAAATAGTCCTTTACAGATATCCTTGGGAATATGGTGGATAAATATTACAGACCCATTTTAGGTAGTCCAAGATATATTTCTTAATGTCCATTATTTCCTGGCTCACCCTGTGTCCAAAGTGACCCCCCGTCACATCCTCTTTCCTCCTTACCCTATGAGGCGTGAGCTAGGAGACTCTAGGGGTCGCGACCTGGACCTAGCTGCAGGGTAACATCCTCACCACTAGAGGCTCTGGTGAAGACCTGCTGGGTCTTAGACTCCACGCCCTGGGGAATCTCGGCTCTAGCTTCCTGTGGATCCCGGTTGTGTTCCTCTGGTCCCGCTTTCCACAACCACCCAGTATCCTATCCGCAGCAGTCAGCCATAGGGTTCACTACCTTGTGGTGCACTCCTGATCCCCTACGGTGTGCATCTCTCATCTGGCCACAGGTGACCTGACACTAACATTCTGCCTAGTCTTCTCCTATGAGCAGGAACATAACCCACTTTGTCAAGATTGAAGATGCTTTGTCAGTCCATGGACGTCAGAGAAAAGGATTTTACGGTGAGTACCAAAAATCCTATTTTTGTTAAAAGTATAACTTTTGGCCAAAATGTATGAATAAAAATTACAAAATTTTATAACAGAAACAAAGAAAAATGCATTTTTACATTTTTATTTTTTTTACTTATAGCGCAAAAAATAAAAAACCCAGTGGTGATTTAATAGTGGTGATTAAATACCACCAAAAGAAAGCTCTATTTGTGTGAAAAACGGACACAAATTTCATATGGGTACAGTTTTCCATGACCAAGTAATTGTCATTCAAAGTGTGAGAGTGCTGAAAGCTGACAATTGGCCTGGTTAGGATTCCTAAATAATTTCCGTAAGGCCATCCAGTGTATATTTAACAGTATTGGAGCCACCAATCTCATCTCTGAGATAGATGATAAATAGCTCAATGTTTTGCCAAACTTTACGATTTCCTCAGATACATAAATTTGCATATGCAATGTAGGGCGTATAGCACATTTAGTTACATCATCATATCATGTAAAAAATCATTACACATGAAGTTGATCATAATTCATGAATGGTCATAACCAATCTAAAAATTACTTTCTCCAGGTTCTCAGCACCATACCCTTTCTGTACAAACCTATTTTTTATGTCTAGCGTTAATAATAAGGAGTTTAAGATATCTGAGCTTATTACTTGTGACAACACACATGTGGTTTATGTTTTAGAATGCCCTTGCGGGTTAATTTATGTTGGAAGAATTAAAAGTACCCTTAAAAAGCAAATTTCTGAACATATATATGATAGGTTAAAAAACAGCACAGTGTTTCTCTTCACTTTATAGAATGCCATGGGAGTGATCCTTCGGGTTTAACATTTTGGGGTGTTGACAGGAGAAGGTTAACCCAAATGGATTTATATGTTGGATACACTATCACCAAAGGGATTGAACAAAGAACTGGACAATAATTGCTTTATTGGTGCTTATTAGTAGGTTTGTGATGGGATGAAAAAGTATAAAAAAGGGTTGTTATGGGTTATAATTTAGGTTTATTTTTTCTGACATCTCTACCCTGTGCAAAAGGTTAATAGCATTTATATGATTTTTATATGTAACCACATGAGATTTTATTATTAATGGTATTTTTAGATTGGTTATGACCATTCATGAATTATGTTTAAGTTTATATGTAAGGATGTTTTATATGATATGACAATGTAATTGAATGTGTTACATTGCATATGTGATTTTATGTATCTGTGGAAATCGTAGGGCTCATGTTTGGCAACAAATTGGGCTATTTATCATCTATCTCAGAGATGAGATTGGTTGCTGCAATACTGTTAAATATACGCTACATGGCCTAAATTAACCACTTCAGTCCCGGTAGGATTAACCCCCTTAATGACCAGGCTATTTTTTGCAATACGGCACTGCGTTACTTTAACCACTTGCTGACCAGCCACCGCAGGTATACTGCGGCAGAGCGGCTCTATTGTACGAATCGCCGTACCGGTACGTCACTTCATGTAATAGCTATAGCAGGAGCCGATGCACGTGGCTGATGGCTGCGATGTCCGCCGGCCACTTGCGATCACTCCACAGAGAGGCAGAACCGGGATCTGCATATGTAAACAAAGCAGATACCCGTTCTGACAGGGGAGTAGAGAGAGATTGCCTGTTCCTAGTGATCAGGAACAAAGATCTCTCTCTACTCTCAGTCAGTCCACTCCCTCCACAGTTAAAAACACCTCCCTAGGACACACTTAACCTCTTGATCGCCCCCTAGTGTTAACCCCTTCCCTGCCAGTGTCATTTATACAGTGATCAGTGGCTATTTTTAGCTCTGATCACTGTAATAATGTCACTGGTCCCCAAAAAGTGTCAAAAGTGTCCGATCTGGCCCTACCCGATTTTTCTAGATACTTACAAGCAGCATTACTGATTAGAATAATAGACTGGCATCATAATACGGAAAATAAGCAATGGGTTAATTTAGAAGAAAATATCATAGGAATACAACTTAAGTCCCTCCCTTGGATAAAACTCCACTTACGACCTGAGAAAAAAGACTTAACAATCTTTGTGTCAGCTACATTAAAAATATGGGATACAGTATTAAAAAAAGGGAAACTCTCCACAATGAATGGACCAAGGACCCCATTGTTCTCCGATCCAGAGTTTCCGCCAGCCTTGGAAGCTACTAACTTCTTAAAATGGAGTAAATTGGAGAACCCGAGGGTGTCTCAAATCTTATTGGATGGTAAACTCCCGAAGTTACAGGACATAGGGCCCGAATATAAAAATAAATGGTTACAATATCATCCATCAACTAAAAACATACCGGTACATAGAATCCAAAATACAATTATCGTCAATAAATAGACCAAAACTAAGTTTTAAAAAAATATTAATAGAGGAACAAAAATCGACAAAAAAAATGTCTAAGATATATAATTTATTACTTCCTTCTGGATCTCTGAATGAATTAGTACACATGAAAAATTGGGAAGAGGAAATAGAAAGCCCGATATCAGAAAAGGAATGGGAGAAGGCATTTTTAACAATAGCTAAAGCATCGGTAGCGGCGAAACATCAGGAAAGGAATTATAAAATCTTTATGAGATGGTACTGGAGTCCAATAGCCTTAAATAAAATAAATAAAGAAAATCCAGAGACCTGTTGGAGGTGTCCTGGAGATAAGGGGACTACAGGCCAAATATGGTATGGCTGCCACATGGTGAGGGACTTCTGGAATAAGATATTTGAAATATATCAGGAGGTGTCTGGAATTGAGATAAATCTACGTGTAAATGTCTCAATATTGTCTTTGATGTCAGGGTCAATAAAGGCAATAAAAACGGATGTTCTTCACTATATGACGACCGCAGCCAAAACAATAATAGCTCGTAAATGGAGGGACACAAAAAGTCTGACAATAATGGAATGGATATGTGAAATGAACGAAATTCAATATATCGAAAAACAGATAAGGGAAGAAGGGTATATTAAGAATCCAATGCCAGAGATATGGCAGCAATGGGAAGAATTTAGGTCCTCAACTAATTTAATAAAATATTTATGAAAACGAACAAATAGCCCCAAGGGGGGATTTTTTATTTTTTCTGGTGTGTGTGTGTGTGTGTGTGTGGGAATGTATAGGAGAATAAATGTGAAATAAAGAAAAATCCTGGAGATAGATTAGGGAATACACTACAATTATAGAACTCAAATGATCCACAGGAGAATAAGAAATGGTATAATATATATAAATGTGTTTGAAGTGTACAATTTGTGTAATATTTGTATAAAAGTAATAAAAAGAGATTGAACACAAAAGTGTCCAATCTGTCCGCGGTAATGTCACAGTCCTGATAAAAATCACAGGCGCCGGACCCGTGCATCGGCTCCCCTGCCGTGCAGCAGGCACAGGCGTGCGCCAGCAGTGTCTAGTGCATGAAAAGACTTACGGGTACATTGTTTCACGCAATAGGGCTGCCCTGCCGCAGTATATGTGGTGGGTAGTCCTTAAGTGGTTAGGAAACCAGAGGCTATTAATGGGTTAAGCTTTAGCAATGGATTTCTATAAAGCCAGGTGAATGGGATGTGTAGTCACACCCTGGGACAAAATCATAATGGCCAAACTTGTCAGGGCGTGGCTAAACGTGAACCCAAAGTGATGTCAGCATGCTGGCAGGAAGTGAGGCCGACCACCGGAATTGAGTTAGATGGATGCGGTGAGATGCGGCATTGTCAGCTATTGTCTTAGCGTGATACTGGGGATTACTTCAGACTGGTAAGTATTTATTGTTTCTAATTTTGTGAGTGTTTTTAATCTGGAGTTTTTAATGGAATAAAGTGATTGTACAGGATCACACTATGTGGACTATTTTATTTGAGCTTTAGTGAAAAGTAACCACTTAGTGAAAGTGAATATCCTGGACTGGAAGATATACATAGAAAGGAAAAGACAACGATCTATGGGGATTGTGGTGTCTTGTGGGGAGTGGTGGTCACCATTTGCACCAAGGTCAAGAGAGTGGACGAACTGCTACTCTCTTGTTTCTTTCTATTAACCAACTAAATGATGCCTGAGAGTGAAGGAATTTTTCTCTTTATTGTTATATGGTTATATGTTTTATGGTAGCAACTTATAACTATCATTCTTTGGAATTTCATGATAGTACATTATCGTTTAAGTGCAAGTGTTATTATCAGCAAAGTTTTGTTTCTTTATATAAACCAAGTGAACGCTGCCGGAGGACTTTGCTGATAATGCTTCTTTAGACTTGGCCCCGTTGGTTATATGGGAGGCTCGTAAAGCCACTGTGGGGAAAATTTATTGAACTTGGTGCTAGAAATAAAAAAGCTTTCTGACGTACTGCATCAGGTTGCTGTTCTGGAGAGCGTGCATAAACTTTCTCTTCATAAATCCCTTTTGGAAGATTTAACACTAAAGAGAGAAGAGCTTAAATCCATGCTTAACTTAAACCTTAAGAAACGTTTTCAGTTTGTATCACCAAAAAAATATGAACAGGGTGATAAGCCAGGCAGATTGCTTGCACTCCTTAAGAGAGAAGAAAACTGCTTTTTTATGTTCAAAATTAAATCATCAAAGAGGGAACTGGTGCATTGTGACCCACTCATTGCTCAAGCCTTCAGAGAATTTTATGCTGGTCTTTACAATATGTGGGGTGTGTTGGCTCCACTTCCGTTAGAAGAAAAGCATGTGCGTATACTCAATTGCATTAGTCAGATGAATTTCACAAAATTCCCATTAAAATGCAGTCCTCACTGAGGTGGAATTTTTCCAAGCATTGAAGTCCATGCCTTTAGGAAAAGTCCCAGGGCCAGATGGCTTAACTACTCTGTATTATAAAAAGTTCCAAGACATCTTAATTCCCTACCTTACCTCTAAGGCCAATTCTTTGGGAACAGAGGGTCTACGCCAGAAATCTCTCATAGCTCATATCTTGGTTATCCCAAAAATTTGGGAACGATCCCATGTGCTGTAGCAGCTTTTGTCCTATTTTCTTACTCAATAGTGACATAAAATTCAATGCAAAAGTTTTTTCTACCATGCTGCTCCCTCTTCTCCCACATTGAATAAAACCTGATCAGACCGGATTTATCCCAGACCAAGAGACCAGAGATGATTCTTTATGAACTTTATCTCTTACACTGTATTACCAAAAGTATTTGGACGCCTGCCTTTACACGCACAAGAACTTTATCGGCATTCCAGTTTTAGCCAGTAGGGTTAATTATTGAGTTGGCCACCCTTTGCAGCAATAACAGCTTCAATTCTTGTAGGAAGGTGGTTGACAAGGTTTAGGAACGTGTCTATGGGAATGTTTGACCATTCTTCCCGAAGCGCATTTGTAAAATCAGGCACTGATGTGGACGAGAAGGCCTGGCTCTCAGTCTCCGCTCTAATATATCCCAAAGATGTTCTATTGAGTTGAGGTCAGGTCAGTCAAGTTCCCCCACCCCAAACTTGCACATTCATGTCTTTATGGACCTTGCTTTGTGCATTGGTGCGCAGTCATGGTCACGTTGGAACAGGAAGGGGCTATCTCCAAACTGTTCCCACAAAGTTGGAGGCATGAAATTGTCATAAATTTCTTGGTATAGCGACGCCTTAAGAGTTCAAGAGGGACCAAGCCCAACCCCTTAAAAACAACCCCACACCATAATTCTCCCCCCACCAAATGATTTGGACCAGTGTACAAAGCAAGGTCCATAAAGACATGGATGGGGGGCATGGCTTGGCGCGCGGCGTGGATGGACGCTGCATAGAAGAGCTCCGGTCAGCAGGAAGGAACGGGAGCTACAACGGCCATTCAACGGTGTATTATGAGCACACACTGCAGGAGGGGAACACTCGGCAGACTCCTGAGATCGATGGGCACACCGAAAAACAAAATCTCGCCGGCAAATTTAAGCAAATATCGTTACACAGGCGGCGGCAGAAAATCCAAGATGGTGCCGGTGGTGAGGACGGACAGAGGAGAGGAGATGGAGGACGACGAGATGTCTTTGCCTGCCTCAGAGGACTCTGCTGGAGGTACTGTACAAGGTGACTGCCCCCTCACTTATGCCTCTATGACAGAGAGTGCTGCGGATATTAAGAACTCTTTCTCAATCGCCATAACTGATATAAAAACTGAACTGCTCAGGCTTTCAGAGCAAATGGCGGTTGCAGAGAGAGCTGGAAAATGGAAAGACAGGGCCCTGACTAGACTGGAGGACATTACTGTAGCTCACTCCCAGCATTTAATAGACACAAACAGGCATTTAGAAGACCTGGACAATCGGGGCCGCAGACACAATATCAGAGTGAGGGGCATCCCAAAAACTATACTGGCCGAGCAGATTAAGCCTGCCCTCACCTCTATTTTCAATGGCCTGCTAGATAGGCCCGAGGCCTCATTGATTGAGTTTGATAGAGCGCACAGAGCTCTCAAACCTAGAGCCCCTGACAACAACCCTCCAAGAGATATAATATGCTGCCTCCCTAATTTCAGCCTGAAAGAGGAAATACTGCAGAAGGCCAGGACAAATGACCAAATCATTTTCAATGAGACGGACATTCAACTGTTCCAGGATCTATCCCCAATCACTTAAAAAACAAGAGAGCACTGAGACCATTGCTGGAAGTGCTGAAAGAGAAGGGTATAAACTATAGGTGGAAGTTCCCCTTCGCCCTGCAGGCTACATTCAATAGCAAGCAGCACCTGCTGAGAACCCCTGAGGATCTACACAGATTTTGTGAAAACTTGCAAATAGCCCCTATTGATCTGCCTGATTGATATGCAATTCCCTCTGCTATCAATAACCAGCCACCACTGCACGGCCCTTCTCCAGCCAAGTCTCCATACCGCCGGGGTCAGTACCGGAAAGGCACTTTTAGGGGCAGTTTCTCCTCGCCATCTTCCAAAGGATTCAAGATGAGGGAACCCAGATAAAGGAAAGTCCTCTCCTTTCACAAAAGTTTTTTGCCTAGTTCATATTAAAAATTGCTCATGTTGAGTAATACATGTTCCTCTGTTTATAAACCTCATGTACAACAAACTACCTTGACTTACTAACTCTGCCAAAGACAACCCAATGCCTATAAAGAACAGACACTATAACGTCTATTTTCTGCGTTCTTCAAACTATGGCAGACAGCATTGGAACCCCTAAAATTTCAGGATGTAAAGGCTGAGTCTTAACACTAGAGGGAGCCATCCCCTCAAAGAAGTTTCGTATGACATAGGTACTGCTCACTAGAAAGAGCTCTCACCCTTACCTTATTTTCTTCCAAACCTGGACATGTTGATAAGTAACAAAGAATCCAGAATACCAATAACCTATCGTGCCTTACACATAGTCATATTTGAAACAATTATCATAAGATGAACCTATGTCAACTTGACAACAATTCTGTATATCCTGGCACAATATCATCAGGCAGTTAACTGTTCATTTTTTATCTTTGCATGTTTTTGGGTTTCTTTTTTCTGTTCTAATTTTTTCCACAAGTCTGAGAAGCTACAGGCACACTAATTAAAGCCTCACCATAGAACCCTGAAGCTGAAGATCGTTTGTCCTCATTGAATTGTAAGGTGTGGATTTACAGCAACGTTGTTTTTTCTGGAACTGTGAGTACTCATCATACCACACTTCTAGACACATGCTCCAGCATGGAGAGGAGCTTATTTTCATGGACTGCTCCACCCCTATTCTAAACTACCAGACTGCCCCATGTGGCTATGCAGGCACCAGGTCATGGGGGGACAGCCAGCTGTGACAACCATTTTGTGCCCTGACCTTCTCAGTTATAGGAAACAACCACTGCCTTTTCCATACAAGGTTCCTAAAAGACTTAAAAATAGTATTTTTCTCAGTTTACTATGTTTTTTTTTAAATTCTTTATTTTATTTGATCAAAATTCCAATTATATTACATTAATACACCTTCGTATATGCAATATTGAATAAAAAAAAAAGGAAGACACATATCAATCTATATTCTTATACTTATATTCTTAAAGTCCCCTTATCTCCCTCTTATCACCCCCCCTATCTACCCCCCTCCCTCCCTCTTTTACCTCATTATTTTCCTTTCCTTTTGCCTCTAACATCTCAGATTTTCTGCATAACTCCATGTTTTCTTAAACTCATTCCAACCTTCCCATTTGTCCTTACATTGTGTTTTTCCGTCTTCCAAACTGTACTTCAGCCCCTCCATGCTATATTTTTCTTCTACTAAGTCAATCCACTCCCATATTGATGGGCTTTCTACCTCTTGCCATTTTTTTGGAATCAACCTTTTAGCCGCATTTAATAGGTGTGGGATCAGTGACTCTTTGTACTGTTTCACTCCTCCTTCCCCTCCATGGAATAAAACTATCCATGGGTCTCTCTTAATCTCCTTCTCAGTAATTACTTTTATCAAGTCCAGGATTTTTTCCCAATATTTTTTAATTTTTGGGCAATGCCACCACAGGTGAGCCATTGTTCCAGTTTTCCTGCATCCTCTCCAACATTCTGCGGTCTGTCCTACTTGAAATTTACTTAATTTTTCTGGCGTAGCGTACCATCCTGTGATACACTTATAATTCATTTCTGCTGTCCTGTTGTCCATAGCAGAGGAGTGGGTCAATTTTATTATTTTATCTATAGTAATTTTATCTTTTTGTGTTCCCAATTCCCTTTCCCACTTCTTTATATATGGGGGTATCTCCAGTTCATCCACTGTCAATAACAGTTTATAAAGTTTTGATATAGTGCCTTTTACGTTTTCTTCTGTACAGAGCCGTTCCAGCGGTGTAAGCTCCTCTCCCGACCTAATTGGTTGAGGCAATTTCTGTATAAAGTGGTTCAACTGATGATACCTCCATTCGTCCAATATCATTAATTCCCTATTGTGTCTTAACTCCTGAAATGGTGTAATTTTTCCTCTTTTTATTATATCTTTTAACTGTGCTTTATCTTTTTTTATCCAATTTCCTCCTACAATTTTTTTGCTAAATATTTGTTTTCTTTTAATTCAATAAGGGGAGAATTATAATCCCTATCTATTTGTTTATGTAACCTGTCCCATATTTTGAGTGCATTTCGTGTTATAACGTATTTTCATCTAGTGCTTTATACTGCGGGGGATTCCATATTATACTTCCCAATTGTGTCTTTGCCAGTGCCTTTTCTATTTTTACCCACCTTTTTTCGTGTCTGTCTTTGGCCCACTCTACTACCCTGGACAGCACCACCGCATTGTAATATTTTTTGATGTCAGGGACAGCCAGACCTCCATTTTTTTTATTCTGTTTTAATACTGAGAAGGAGATTCTGTGTTTTTTATTCTTCCATATGAAATTCATTAACATGTTTTTTAACACTCTGAAGTATAGTTGGGGTATTGCCACTGGGATCATCTGAAATTTATACAAGATCTTTGGTAGTAAGACCATCTTCAGAATGTTAATTCTTCCCAACCATGATATCGGACGGTTTGTTATCCTTCTAATTTCAGTTTTAATTTCATCTAATAAAGGGATATAGTTTATTTTATACGTTTTTTTTATTGAGTTGGCAAGTTTTATCCCTAGATACTTCAACTCCTTCTGCCAAGGGAAACTATATGCCTCTTGTAGGCTCCGTTCTTCAGCCTTACTGATATTAACATTTAGAATCTCAGTCTTGGTTACATTGATTTTAAAGTTTGATATTTCGCCATATTGTTTGAGGATTTTGAGTAAATTCGGCAGTGTGATTCTAGGGTTAGTAATATAGAACAAAACATTGTCTGCATAAGCTGAGAGCTTGTGTTCGTCTTCTTCTATATTAATACCTTTAACGTCGGTATTATTTCATACCGTGGCTAAGAGGGGTTCTAGGGACAACACGAACAGTAGAGGGGATAGGGGGCAGCCCTCTCTTGTCCCGTTTTTCATTGCGAACGCAGGAGATAGCGTACCCTTTATTTTAATCCTACCCATCGGATGATGGTTAAGTGTTTTAATCCATTGTATCATCCTAGGTCCTATTCCCATGGTTTCCAGGGTTTGTATCATGAGTCCCCAGTCTACCCTGTCAAATGCTTTTTCTGCATCTACTGACAGGAGTAGACCTGGGGACCCATTCTCTTTTATCTTCTGAAGGAGGAGTAATGCTCTCACCCCATTATCCTTCCCTTCCCTTCCTGGAATAAATCCCACCTGGTCCGGATGTACCAGTTTGGGCATCAGTTCCTTCATTCGTTCCGCTAGGACCTTTACGTACAATTTTATATCCGCATTTAGCAGCGAGATCGGCCTGTATCCGGAGCATAACATTTCATCTTTTCCCTCCTTCGGAATAACCGTTATTGTAGCTACTGAGGCCTCTCTGCCCATTTCGTACTCCGACCCTAGTCCATTCATATATTTACATAACCTGGGGATCAGAATTTTCTTACATTTTTTCAAGTATATCGCTGTAAACCCGTCGGGGCCAGGACTTTTTCCTGCAGCTGTGTCCGTCAGTGCTCTACTTATTTCCTCTTCCATTATAGGTTTATCTAACGCCGATCTTTCGTTTTCATTAATCTTGGGCAACCTCGCTTTCCCTAGGAATTCCTCTGTTTTTAGTTGTTTTTAGTAATTTCTAAATGTATCGGCTATGTCCTTTGTTGCATATAGTACCTCTCCGTTCTTTTTTTTAATCTTTTCTATAAAATTTCTGGACTTTTTCTTTTGTACCATTTTTGCTAGGTGTTTGCTGGACTTATCCCCCCACATGTATCTTTCTTTTGCTATGCAATTTAATGTCCTTTTAGTCTCTTGTTCCATAAGTTCTTTAACCACTTAAGCCCCGGACCATTTGGTAGCTAAAGGACCAGAGGTGATTTCAGAATTTTGCACTGCGCTGCTTTAACTGTAAATTGTGCGGACATGCAATGTTGTACCCAAACAAAATTTGCGTCCTTTTCTTCCCATAAATAGAGCTTTCTTTTAATGGTATTTGATTGCCTCTGCGATTTTTATTTTTTGCGATGTAAACAGAAAAAGACCGAAAATGTAAAAAAAAAAATGATATTTTCTACTTTTTGTTATAAGAAAAATCGAATAAACTCAATTTTAGTCATAAATTTAGGCCAAAATGTATTCAGCCACATGTCTTTAGTAAAAAAATGTCAATAAGCGTATATTTATTGGTTTGCGCAAAAGTTATAGCGTTTACAAACTAGGGTACATTTTCTGGAATTTACACAGCTTTTAATTTATGACTGCCTATCTCATTTCTTGAGGTGCTAAAATGGCAGGGCAGTACAAACCCCCCCCAAATGACCCCATTTTGGAAAGTAGACATCCCAAGGAAATTGCTGAGAGGCATGTTGAGCCCATTGAATATTTTCTTTTGTCTCAAGCGATTGAATAATGACTAAAAAAAAAAAAAATTTACAAAAAGTTGTCACTAAATGATATATTGCTCACACATGCCATGGTTATATGTGGAATTGCACCCCAAAATACATTTTTCTGCTTCTCCTGAGTATGGGGATACCACATGTGTGGGACTTTTTGGTAGCCTAGCCACGTACGGGCCCCCGGAAACCAAGCACCGCCTTCAGTATTTCTAAGGGCGCAAATTTTTGATTTTACTCCTCACTACCTATCACAGTTTTGAAGGCCATAAAATGCCAAAATAGCACAAAACCCCCCCAAATGACCCCATTTTAGAAAGTAGACACCCCAAGGAAATTGCTGCGAGGCCTGTTGAGCCCATTGAATATTTTTTTTTGTCCCAAGTGATTGAATAATGACAAAAAAAAAATACAAAAAGTTGTCACTAAATGATATCTTGCTCACACATGCCATGGTTATATGTGGAAATTCACCCCAAAATACATTTTGCTGCTTCTCCTGAGTACGGGAATACCACATGTGTGGGACTTTTTAGGAGCCTAGCCGCGTACGGGACCCCGAAAACCAAGCACCGCCTTCAGGGTTTCTAGGCACAAATTTTTGATTTCACTCCTCACTACCTATCACAGTTTCGAAGGCCATAAAATGCCAAAATAGCACAAAACCCCCCCAAATGACCCCATTTTGGAAAGTAGACATCCCAAGGAAATTGCTGAGAGGCATGTTGAGCCCATTGAATATTTTTTTTTTGTCTTAAGTGATTGAATAATGACAAAAAAAATAAAAAATAAAAATAAATTACAAAAAGTTGTCACTAAATGATATATTGCTCACACATGCCATGGTTATATGTGGAATTGCACCCCAAAATACATTTTGCTGCTTCTCCTGAGTACGGGGATACCACATGTGTGGGACTTTTTGGGAGCCTAGCCACGTACGGGCCCCCGGAAACCAAGCACCGCCTTCAGGATTTCTAAGGGCGCAAATTTTTGATTTCACTCCTCACTACCTATCACAGTTTTGAAGGCCATAAAATGCCAAAATAGCACAAAACCCCCCCAAATGACCCCATTTTAGAAAGTAGACACCCCAAGGAAATTGCTGAGAGGCCTGTTGAGCCCATTGAATATTTTTTTTTTGTCCCAAGTGATTGAATAATGACAAAAAAAGAAAAAAAAAATACAAAAAGTTGTCACTAAATGATATATTGCTCACACATGCCATGGTTATATGTGGAATTACACCCTAAAATACATTTTGCTGCTTCTCCTGAGTACGGTGATACCACATGTGTGGGACTTTTTAGGAGCCTAGCCGCGTACGGGACCCCGAAAACCAAGCACCGCCTTCAGGATTTCTAGGCACAAATTTTTGATTTCACTCCTCACTACCTATCACAGTTTCGAAGGCCATAAAATGCCAAAATAGCACAAAACCCCCCCAAATGACCCCATTTTGTAAAGTAGACACCCCAAGCTATTTGCTGAGAGGCATGGTGAGTATTTTACAGCTCTCATTTGTTTTTGAAAATGAAGAAAGGAAATATATATATATATATTTTTTTTCAATTTTCAAAACTTTGTGACAAAAAGCGAGATCTGCAAAATACTCACAATACCTCTCAGTAAATAGCTTGGGGTGTCTACTTTACAAAATGGGGTCATTTGGGGGGTTTTTGTGCCATCTGGGCATTCCATGGCCTCCGAAACTGTGATAGGCAGTGAGAAGTGAAATCAAAAATTTACACCCTTATGCCCCATACACACAATCGTTTTTCTTGCCATTTTTTTTCTTGCCGTTTTTCACGTCGTTTTTTTTCATGTTTCCTCTCAAGCCTGTCTTGCGTACATTTGATCATTTTAAAAAACGATCAAGCAAAGCGCAGTGACGTATACCACGTACGACGGCACTATAAAGGGGAAGTTCCGCTCGAATGGCGCCACCCTTCATGTTAGTAAAGTTTGTTGAGCAACGATTCACGCTTTTCAGCCTCGTGCTGTTCAGTCCGTTGCTGCGTGACGAATGTGATATCTCCATTACGAACGCTAGTTTTACCAGAACGAGCGCTCCCGTCTCATACTTGATTCTGAGCATGCACGTTTTATATTCACGTCGTTAAAGCATACACACTATCGTTTTTCACGTCGTTAAAAAAAACAACATGAAAAACGACGTGAAAAAAGAGAGCATGTTCGAAATTTTTAATGCCCGTTTTTCACGTCGTTAAAAATGCTCTGGAGCATACACACGATCATTTTTAATGGCCATTTTTAAAAATGGCATTTTTAACGGCATGAAAAATGATCGTGTGTATGGGGCATTAGAAAGTCTGAAGGCGGTGCTTGGTTTTTGGGGTCCCGTACGCGGCTAGGCTCCCAAAAAGTCTCACAAGTGGTATCCCCGTACTCAGGAGAAGCAACAGAATGTATTTTGGGGTTTAATTCCACATATGCCCATGGCATGTTTGAGCAATATATCATTTAGTGACAACTTTGTGCAAAACAAAAAAAAAATATTTTATTTTTTCCGCAACTTGGTGTCAACATATAAAATATTCCATGGACTCGACATGCCTCTCAGTATATAGCTTGGGGTGTCTACTTTCCAAAATGGGGTCATTTGGGGGGGTTTTGAACTGTTCTGGCATTTTATACACAACATTAGGAAGCTTACATCCACTCTTCTAACCACTTGAAGACAAAGCCCTTTTTGACACTTTTTGTTTACATGAAAACATTTTTTTTTTTTGCAAGAAAATTATGTTGAACCCCCAAACATTATATGCATTTTTAAAGCAAAGGCCCTACAGATTAAAATGGTGGGTGTTGCATTTTTTTTTCTACACAGTATTTGCGCAGCGATTTTTCAAACGCATTTTTTGGGGAAAAAATACACTTTTTTTTATTTTAATGCACTAAAACACACTATATTGCCCAAATGTTTGATGAAATAAAAAAGATGATCTTAGGCCGAGTACATAGATACCAAACACGACATGCTTTAAAATTTTGCACAAACGCACATTGGCGACAAACTACATACATTTTTAAAAGCCTTTAAAAGCCTTTACAGGTTACCCCGTTAGATTTACAGAGGAGGTCTACTGCTAAAATTACTGCCCTTGATCTGACCTTCGCGGTGATACCTCACATGCATGGTGCAATTGCTGTTTACATATGACGCCAGACCGACGCTTGCGTTCGCCATTGTGCAAGAGCAGGGCAGGACAGGGGTGCTTTTTTTTTTTTTTTTATTATTAATTTTGCTTTTTTATTTTATTTTTAAATTGTTCCTTCCACATTTTTTTTTAATCATTTTTATTGTTATCTCAGGGAATGTAAATATCCCCTATGATAGCAATAGGTAGTGACAGGTACTCTTTTTTTGAAAAAACTGGGGTCTTCTAGACCCTAGATCTTTCCTCTGCCCTCAAAGCATCTGATCACACCAAGATCGGTGTGATAAAATGCTTTCCCAATTTCCCAATGGCGCTTTTTATATCCGGGGGGGGACATTCCCTCCCACTGCTTGTAAAAGCAGTCAAGAGGCTAATTAGCCACTAGGATTGCTTTTACATGAAAGCCGGCCACTGGCTGAAAAGAATGATACCAAGATGATACCTAAACCCGCAGGCATCATTCTGGTATAAACATTCAAAGTCCAGCAACATACCAGTACGTTGTTGGTCCTTGTTGGACATGTATTGTAATCTTTTTTTTTCATGCAGCCAGTTGGCTGAACGAAAAAAGAGATTGATCGGTGGGTATGCCCACCATTAGAATACCGACCTTCATCCACCCACTTCTAATGATGGGCATACATGCACCATTTATATATGCCGAAGCATGGGGGCATCCTCCCGCAAAAAAGTTATGCCGCACACACATGGTCGGACTTTTCCACGGGCAAGCCTCCGTCAGAATTTCGACCGTATGTACGCGGCATTAGGAGCAAAATCGCTCCTCCGCTCCTCCGCCCCTGATGCCCCAATGCTTCGGCATATATGCTTTTTTTTTTTAACTGTGGTGGTGAAATCACCTCCTACAGCACTGGAGTCGCAGGGATCAGGCCTGTCTCTGCGAATGCTGCAGTTATGTGCGTTGTGTTTTGCAAGTGACAGTGATCGATCGATACTGCACTTGGGTGGCCTGGGCTGGACAGAGGGGCAAAACGCAGGTGCTAGCAGGTATCTGGGCTGATCCCGCTAACACTGCATTTTTGGGAACCCTAAACTGCTGGGGACGCTAGTATAGATCTGATCAGATCAGATATTGATCTGTTCAGATACTATACCACTAAGGGGGGTGTATGCTTCACGCGTGGGTGTTGGCGTTACTGGCACTAACCTGACGCTGCCTGGGGTGTGACGCAGACCCTCTCTGACGCTAAAACCTAATTGATATCACCCGCCGGGCGATCAGGGGGTTAAACCTTTATTGGGTTATATATACGGCGGGTGCCCTGACACTATAAAAAGCAAACTAACTAACCAGCATCACCCGTAACACTTATATGGTGATCTCTGGTGAAAGGGTTAACTAGGGGCAATTAGGGGGTTAAACCTTTATTAGATAATATATGGGGGTACCTGACGCTATAAAAACCTGCGGCGAACCTAAAAAAAACTTATTGGCTACCGATCTGCATCACCGACACTAAGACAGCGATCAGAAAAACGATCGCTTAGCGACAGTGGTGATAGGGGGTGAAAGGGTTACCTTGGGGGCGATCAAGGGGGTTAAACCTTTATTAGATAATTTATGGGGGTACCTGACGCTATAAAAACCTGCGGCGAACCTAAAAAAAATTACTGGCTACCGATCTGCATTACCGACGCTAAGACAGCGATCAGAAAAATGATCGCTTAGCGACAGTGGTGATAGGGGGTGAAAGGGTTACCTGGGGGGTGATCAAGGGGGTTAAACCTTTATTAGATAATTTATGGGGGTACCTGACGCTATAAAAACCTGCGGCGAACCTAAAAAAAATTACTGGCTACCGATCTGCATCACAGACACTAAGACAGCGATCAGAAAAACGATCGCTTAGCGACAGTGGTGATAGGGGGTGAAAGGGTTATCTGGGGGGCGATCAAGGGGGTTAAACCTTTATTAGATAATTTATGGGGGTACCTGACGCTATAAAAACCTGCGGCGAACCTAAAAAAAATTACTGGCTACCGATCTGCATCAGCGATGCCAAGACAGCGATCAGAAAAATGATCGCTTAGCGACAGTGGTGATAGGGGGTGAAAGGGTTACCTGGGGGGCGATCAAGGGGGTTAAACCTTTATTAGATAATTTATGGGGGTACCTGACGCTATAAAAACCTGCGGCGATCCTAAAAAAAATTACTGGCTACCGATCTGCATCACCGACGCTAAGGCAGCGATCAGAAAAATGATCGCTTAGCGACGGTGGTGCTAGGTGGTGAAAGGGTTATCTGTGGGGTGATCAGGGGGTTAAACCTTTATTAGGGGGGGTTAGGGGGCTACACTGGAACCAAAACTAAATGTAGTGACACTTTTACAGTCACAAATGTCACTTATTGCAGTGATCAGTAAATAAATGGTCACTGCAATCAGTGACACTGTAACTGGGGGCTGGGGGGTGATCTGGGGGGCCTGTGGGGCGATTTGTGTGCCTATGTGTCCTGGTGTCAGTGTAGTGTTAGTGTACTGACCTGTGTGTCTTCTCTTGTACGGCGCTCGGTATATGTGAGCGCCGCATGAGAGATGACATCACTTCCTCCTGCTTCCTCTGCCTGTGTTTACATTACACAGCAGAGGAAGCATTTCCATTCGCCGGGAGCGATCGCGGGGGGGTGGCCGGAATCGAACAGCCGTCCCATTCATGTCGGATCGCTCCCCAACAAATACCGATCGCTCACTGTTTAGGAGGGGGTCCGATCGGACCCCCCAACTGTACAAAGGCAATCACGTACACTGTACGTGATTGTGCCTGTCGGTGCCATTCTGCCGACGTACATATACAGTGAGCGGTCGTTAAGTGGTTAAGTTCGTCCCTTTTCATCACCAATCTGTGATATAACTCTTGTTGTTGCCCCTGTTGTTTTTTATGTTCTTGCTCAGCTTTAAATATTTCTCCAATCAAGGATTTAAGTTTTCTACTTCTCTCTTTTTTTCTTCCTTGTCCCTTCCGCAATCAAAATCCCCCTAATAAACGCTTTGTGTGCCTCCTATAGGGTTGCCCCTGAGATCCCTTCCGTATTATTTGTCAGGAAGTATTGTTCTAATTCCTTTTTCACCCTCTCTAATCCGTCCTCATCCCAAAGTAGTTCTTCATTTAATCGCCAGGTATAGGGTTGCCTTTGGTATCCAGGTATTTTTACTTTCATTCTTATTGGGGCATGATCCGAGAGTGAGGTTATTTCTATGTTCGATTCAATAATCTTATCCAGCATTCTATGTTCGACCATTATATAGTCTATCCTAGAGTACGTCCCGTGTACAGGGGAGAAAAACGTATAGTCCTGTTGTTTTGGGTGCATAATCCTCCATATGTCCACCATCTGGTTATTGTGCAATTTTTGTTTTGTATTTGTCCGCTGTTTGTTATATGTCCCCTGTATCCGGGACGTACTATCTACTGCCGGGTCCATACAAAAGTTCATATCCCCCATCAGGATTACATAGCCTGCCCCAAACTCCTTCAGTTTTCCCAAAATTTCATTGAGATATTTAATGGGGTTCACATTAGGGGCATAGATGTTTGCCAAAGTGCATCTCATTTCCCCTATCTTTCTTTTAAAAAAAATAAATCTTCCATCTCTATCTGTCATCCTTTCCTCCAATGTGAACTGCATTTCCTTGGCAAAACCTATTGCGACCCCCCTCGCTCTCTTTGAAATGGTGTCCCCATAATACCACTTCGGGAAGCTAGGTGAGAATAATTTAACATTTGATTTCAAGGTTAAGTGGGTCTCCTGTAAAACTACGTCTGCTCTGTAGTGTTTGAGCTCTCCTTTCTTTTATAAGACAGAAAATGTATTGCTGACATCTCATCCTTTCTTTTTTTCCTTTTTTTTCCCTTTTTTTTCCTTATAAAATCACTGAGGTAAAATCTCCCCTCCCTCCTCCCTCCTCCCCCCTTTTTGGCAATTCCTGGCCTTAGAACCATTAGTGTTCTTTCCATTTGGTTCTCTTCTTTTAAGAGGTGTGGCTCTGACCCTGCCGCTCGGCCCCTCACCCTCCCCTTCAATTTAGGGGGATGAGGTAGCCCGAAGTTGCTACATGGAGGTCCGGTCCACCATCCTCAGCACCCCATTTCTTATCCCTCCCCCCTCCCTCATTTCCTCGCCTCCCCTCCCAGATCCCCCAAGACGATCCCCGCCTGTGCTTATTCTATGCTCCTATTGTCATCTAATAACCGCTTATATTTTAATGTCCTCTTTTCTTTTTCCTTTCCTGTATATCTCGATTTCTTTCTCTGTCCACCCCGGTAGGTCTGGTATCTGCAAGTCTAATTTGTTACAGAATCCTACTAGTTCTTCAGGGAACCTTAATCTTGCTGATTTTCCTTCTTTCTGGCCCATAAGACATGCCGGGAACCCCCAGTTGTATTTGATATTCTGCACCCTCATTTGCTCCAGGAGAGGCTTCAAAAGTCATCGCTGTCAGGGTCACCTGTGGCCAGGTGACAGATGCACACCGTAGGGGGACAGGAGTGCACCGCGAGGTAGTGAACCCTATGGCTGGCTTCTGCGGATAGGAAACTGGGTGGTTGTGGAAAGCGGGACCAGAGGAGCACAACCGGGATCCCAATGGAAGCGAGAGCCAAGATTCCCCAGGGCGCGGAGTCTAAGACCCAGCTGGTCTTCTCCAGGGCCTCTAGTGGTGAGGATGTTACGCTGCAGGCTGGGACCAGGTCGCGGCCCCTGGAGTTTCCTAGCTCACGCCCCGTAGGATAAGGGGAAAAGAGGGGAAGCAGCAGCACACGATAGAGAGAACCGAATAACAAGCTGAAGGTCAGGGGCCACAAGCAGACAAGGATAACGAAGAACGAGCCGAAGGTCAAGGGTCACGAGCAGACAGGGATAGTCAGGGACAAGCCAATAACGTAACAGAGAGACAGACGTAGCACACGGCAGGCAGGAACCCAAACACACAATGCCTAACAAACACGTTGATCAGCAAAGCAGGCTTGCAGTGCACAGGTTAATATAGTGTTCAGTGATAGGGCCTGGGGTGGAGTCAGGCTGGGAGGAGATTATAAAGGAAGCCAGGTGAAGGAGGTCTGGTCTCTAGATGAACACATGAGGAGGAAGGTAAGATGGCAGACAGACATTAATGCATATCCATGACAGTACCCTCCCTCTTACGAGGCCTCCCCCTTCCCCGCCTGGGCCCAGGTTTAGAAGGAAACTTCAGATGAAACTCCTTTAACAGACGAGGTGCAAAGACCTCAGATGCAGTGATCCAAGACCTCTCCTCAGGACCAAACCCTTTCCAATGAACGAGGTACTGAAGAACGCCTTTACAGAGTCGGGAGTCCAGAATTTGACTGATCTCGTACTCCTGATTATCCTCAGAGACAGGCGCCACGGTAGGGAGAGGACGAGAGAATTTATTGAGGACTAAAGGCTTTAGAAGAGCAACATGAAAGGAGTTAGTGATTTTAAGGCTCTTAGGAATCTGGAGTTTGAAACAAACCGGATTCAGTTTAGCAGTTACCGTGTATGGACCGATGAATCGTGGAGCAAACTTCAGAGAAGGAACTCGGAGCTTGATGTTCCTGGTAGAGAGCCAGACTTTGTCCCCTGGCTAAAGAGAAGGCGGTTTACGCCTGCGGCGGTCGGCAAAGCCTTTGAATTTTTCAGCAGCTGCCCGGAGGGAATCATGAACGTGACCCCAAACGGAATTGAGAGACTCCTGAACCGAAGCCAAAGCTGGAATGTCTGGAGAACAGATCATGGGAAGAGGAAGTTGAGGGTGTTTTCCATAAACTGTGAAAAAGGGTGTCTTCTGCGAACTGGTATTCACATGATTGTTATGGGAGAATTCTGCCCACGGGAGTAGAGAGGACCAATCGTCATGGTGAGAAGACACAAAGGTGCGAAGAAAGACCTCTAACTCCTGATTAACCCTCTCAGTCTGTCCATTGGATTGGGGATGGTAAGAAGAAGAAAAATCCAAGACAATATTGAGGGATTTGCAAAAGGCTCTCCAAAAACGAGACGTGAATTGGACTCCCCTGTCGGAAACAATATGAGAAGGGACCCCATGTAGGCGGAGAATTTCCCGAATGAAAATGGGAACCAAGGCAGGGGCAGAAGGAAGACCAGGAAGAGGAACAAAATGAGCCATCTTGGAGAATCGATCGATTACCACCCAAATGACTGTATTATTCTCAGACAGTGGGAGATCGGTGATAAAATCCATGGCAATATGGACCCTGGGTTCCTTAGGAATGGGCAAGGGCATGAGGAGACCAGCAGGAGCTTGTGTGGAGGATTTGGACTGAGCACAGACATGACAAGCTTTAACGTAGTCTTTGACGTCTGAGCGGAGATTAGGCCACCAGTAGTGACGACTGATGAGTAGGAAGGATCGGAGGAATCCAGAATGCCCTGCCACCTTGGAATCATGTCCCCAATGAAGGATCTTAGCTCTTAGCTCAGTGGGGACAAAGGTCTTACCAGGCAGAATTTTAGACTTCAGGGTGGTAGAGTGGGCAACAATGCATGAGGTGGGAATGATCGGCTCAGGTTCAGGGGCGGACTCCTCGTCCAAAGTGTCAAATGACCTAGAGAGCGCATCAGCCCGACCGTTGCAGGAACCAGGTTTGTAGGTAATCGTGAAATTAAAACGGGCAAAGAAGAGACTCCACCTGGCCTGTCTAGGATTCAGACGTTTAGCATTCTGTAGATACTGTAAATTCTTGTGATCGGTAAAGATCGTTATGGAGTGAGGGGAACCCTCCAAGAGATGACGCCACTCCTCTAACGCCAATTTAATTGCGAGAAGTTCCCGATCACCGATGGCATAATTCCTCTCTGCCTGAGATTTTTTTTTGGAGAAGAACGCACATGGTTGGCGTCTCTTCTCAAAGATTTGAAGAAGCACAGCTCCCACCCCCATTGAAGAAGCGTCCACTTCAATAAAAAATGCATTCCCAGGATTTGGTCTCCTCAAGAGGGGGCCAGAAACAAAGGCCTGTTTCAGGTTGTGAAATGCAGAGACAGCTTCGGGAGGCCAGTCTCTGGCATTCACACCCTTCTTGGTCAAAGCGATAATAGGCGCGGCAATGGAAGAGTAATTCCTTATGAACTGCCTATAATAATTAGTGAAGCCAAGAAAGCGCTGTGTGGCCTTGAGGCTAGCAGGAAGAGGCCAGTTGGTGATAGCCAAGACCTTCCCAGGGTCCATACGAAGCCCCGAACATGAGACGAACCACCCCAAAAACAGGACCTCAGAACATTCAAAGGAACATTTCTCCAGCTTGGCATAGAGATTGTTCTCTCTAAGACGTTGAAGTACAGTGCGGACACGGTTTCTGTGGACGAGCAGATTCTCAGAAAAGATCAGAATGTCATCCAGATAGATGACAACAAACTGGTACAGCAGATCTCTGAAGATTTCATTGACAAAGTTTTGAAACACGGCTGGAGCATTACACAGACCAAAAGGCAACACCAGATATTCGTAATGCCCGTCTCTAGTGTTGAATGCAGTCTTCCATTCGTCACCCTCCCGTATTCGAATGAGATTGTACGCGCCTCTGAGATCCAACTTGGTGAAAATGGAGGCACCCTTCAACCTATCGAATAGCTCAGATATTAAGGGTAAGGGGTATCGATTTTTAATAGTAACCGCATTTAAACCCCGATAATCGATGCAGGGTCTTAAGGTACCATCCTTTTTGGCAACAAAAAAGAACCCTGCCCCTGCAGGCGATGAGGATTTCCGGATGAAACCTCTCTCCAGATTCTCTGCTACATACTCCGACATGGCCTGGGTCTCTGGGATGGACAGAGGGTAGGTACGACCCCTGGGTAGAGTTGCTCCAGGGACAAGATCAATAGCACAGTCAAAAGACCTGTGGGGAGGAAGCACCTCAGCTGATTTTTTACAGAACACATCCCGGTAATCGCTGTATGCGGCGGGAAGATCAGAAGAAACAGAAGTGGCAGCAACCGGAAGACTCTCCTTGGGGGTCACCTTGAGAAGACACGACGAGAAACATGAGGAACCCCAGGCCAGGATCTGCCCAGAGACCCAGTCCACATGTGGAGAGTGGAGCTGTAGCCAAGGGAGGCCCAATACAACTGGGGTAGAGGCCTTGGGTAGAATAAGAAAGGATATCCACTCCTGGTGGAGAATCCCTACCGACATCCTAATGGGTAGCGTCTGAAAGTGAATAGGGCCCCCTGGGAGAACAGTGCCATCAATTGCCAAGACTACCAATGGGGTAGTGAGAGGTGAAAGGGTAAGCTTCATAGAAGAAGCAGTTCTCCAATCCATAAAATTGCCGGCAGCCCCGGAATCCAGGTATGCAAGGGTTGACTGAGGAGAAGTGCCTACATGAAGGAACACCGGCAAGAGCAGGCGAGAAGGTGATGTTTCTGGGTCCAATACTCCACCTTCCAAATGTATTAGACCCGAGCGTTTCCCGGACGAAGCGAGCAGGAGTCCCGAAAATGACCCTTGCCCCCACAATAGAGGCACAAGCCCAGAGTTCTGCGCCTAGCATGTTCTTCGGGGGTTAGTCTGGTCCGGCCCAGCTGCATAGGTTCTTCAGCAGGTAGAGGATGCTCCACGGAATGAAGGGAGGGGAGCTCAGACTGGCTAGGACCCAGAGAGTGCTGGCGTCTTTTTTCTAAGGACCTCTCTTGAAAAAGAATGACGATCTGGTTGCATAATGAAATTACATCGTCCAGACCGACGGGAATGGCTCTTCCCGCTAATTCGTCTTTCACTCGGTCAGAGAGGCCATGTAAAAAGGTAGCGACCAGGGCCTCATTATTCCAGCTCAATTCAGCTGTGTGGATACGGAACTGAAGAGCATATTGCCCCACTGAACTAGATTCTTGGCGAAGACGTAAGACAGCACTAGCCGCTAAAGAAGCCCGAGCCGGCTCTTCGAAGATATTACGAAAGAGCTTCAAGAATTCGGACAGACTGGAAACCTCCGGATCGTTCCTCTCCCACAGGGGGGCAGCCCAGGCCAAAGCTTCACCGGAGAGGAGGGAAATGATATAGGCTACCTTAGCCCGGTCAGACAGGAAGCTTTGAGGCTGAAGCTCAAAATGAATAGTGCATTGGCTGAGAAACCCACTGCAGGCCTTGGAGTCCCCAGAGAAACGGAACGGAGCTGGCAATCTTAGTGAGTGTGAGGCTGAGACTGGTGCGATAGGTACAGCCGCTGGTTGTACTTGGGGTTGCGGATTCGGGGTTCCCAAGGAGACCTGAAGCTGCTCGAATCGAGAAGCCAGATCCTGGAGGAATCGCATCACCTGGGTCTGATTTGATTCCTGGGTCTCAAGTCTGCGAACTATGCCCTGCAATGGATCATCCGCGGGAAGCGGGATGTCAGCCGGGTTCATGGCTGATCAAACTGTCAGGGTCACCTGTGGCCAGGTGACAGATGCACACCGTAGGGGGACAGGAGTGCACCGCGAGGTAGTGAACCCTATGGCTGGCTTCTGCGGATAGGAAACTGGGTGGTTGTGGAAAGCGGGACCAGAGGAGCACAACCGGGATCCCAACGGAAGCGAGAGCCAAGATTCCCCAGGGCGCGGAGTCTAAGACCCAGCTGGTCTTCTCCAGGGCCTCTAGTGGTGAGGATGTTACGCTGCAGGCTGGGACCAGGTCGCGGCCCCTGGAGTTTCCTAGCTCACGCCCCGTAGGATAAGGGGAAAAGAGGGGAAGCAGCAGCACACGATAGAGAGAACCGAATAACAAGCTGAAGGTCAGGGGCCACAAGCAGACAAGGATAACGAAGAACGAGCCGAAGGTCAAGGGTCACGAGCAGACAGGGATAGTCGGGGACAAGCCAATAACGTAACAGAGAGACAGACGTAGCACACGGCAGGCAGGAACCCAAACACACAATGCCTAACAAACACGTTGATCAGCAAAGCAGGCTTGCAGTGCACAGGTTAATATAGTGTTCAGTGATAGGGCCTGGGGTGGAGTCAGGCTGGGAGGAGATTATAAAGGAAGCCAGGTGAAGGAGGTCTGGTCTCTAGATGAACACATGAGGAGGAAGGTAAGATGGCAGACAGACATTAATGCATATCCATGACAATCGCCTTGTCAATGTCTCTGGTGCCAAGTCTGTGAAGATCTGCAATTCATTCCCTTGAAATTGGATGGGGGGTTTTCCCCTCAGTTTCATTGAAATGTCCGCTTTAACTTCATAATACCGAAACCTCACAATAATATCTCTCAGCCAGTTCGCTTCTCCATTCCTTGGTTTACCGATGCGATGCACTCGCTCAATTTTGAGGGAGTCTTCCGCTCCCATGTTCAATAGGGGATTAAATATTATGTTCATAATTTTCCTCAGATCTTCTCCTTTTTCCTCTGGGAGTGAGCGGATTCTCAGGTTTTGCCTTCTATTTCGGCTCTCTTGGTCTTCTAACCGATACAGCATATTTCTCTGATTTTGTTATATTGTTTTAGTTTGCTCTTTTAGTTTGCTTAATTCCTGATCCTGTTTTTCCACTCTTTCTTCCATTGTTTCTACCCTTGTCAAGAGATGTCCAAGATCAGTTCTTAGGGTGTTGATTTCCGCCTTTATTTCATTTTCTAATCTCATAAGCATCTCATTAATTTCTCCCTTTGTTGGTATTTGTGCATCTGCCCATAACTCATCTGCTCTGCTTGTTTCTAGTTCACTTTCTATTGTTAGATCACTTTTGGATTGGTCTGATACGCCTCCCTCCTTTTTTTCCCATCTTCTTTGTCCTTTTCTCTGTTGTCTTATCCTTTTTATCTTGCTGTTGCATTCCTGATCCTGGGCTTTTTAAGCTTGCCTCCTGGGTCATATATTGTTTAATCGTGCTATTTGCTGCACTTTTAGGGGTTTTGGGAGCCGTACCCTTCGTGGTTTTACTTGTACTCCTGCTCATTTTGCTTTTATTGACCGCTCTTATTCGTTTACCCAGTTTTACTATTTATTCAAATGCTGCAGTCTAGCCCGCTTTCAAGCTATTCCCCTCTTCTCTCCAATATCGTACTGTTTACCAGTCACTCCCGGGTAGATGTGTATATAGCAATTTTAAACCCAGGTCTGGTCTGAATTTGTTTCAGCCAACTGGCTAATACTCTGGATTCAAATGTGACAAAAAAAAAGGGGGGGGAGATAACTCCTATGGGTAGGTCTGCAAGTCTTGGTGTATACTATATACTGTTTGTTGTACACTTTATTCAGAGATTTATGTGGACCAGCCTTCCTTCAAATGATCTTGCAATCCTGCAATCTTCCTTACAGGGGTGCCTCCACTGGGTTGCTGACGTAAGCAAAGCTAACCCAAAGGGGATGAGTATGCCAACTGGCTTATATAATTTGCACAGTGTCTCTGGGGGGTGGCGGACGTGGCAGGCCTGTTTCACAAACTGGTAATTATATGGCTCTGCTTCTAAGAGAAAAGAGTATACAGACCGATGAACATGCCAAACTAGCTGGAAGTGAGGAGGGATGTAAACTACAATTATACCATGCTAAGCACCTGTATATACAGACATAGAGGCTGACCGGCCAGTGCTTAGGCTTAGGCTAATCGCTCAAGTCCATGTACATGTCCACAATCATCCGTGCCTCTTACTGGGCACTTCAGCCTCCAGCTTCCGTACACACCATCCAATAATTATTTCAGCGCATTTGATTTACCAAAGTTTCTGTTCTGATGTTTCACATGCTAGCCATATAATTTATCCACATAAGGGAAATGCAGGTACCAAGGTTCTATACAGGTGCTTGTTCTATAGTCCTTCCCCACTCTGGGTGCTAGGTGAGTTTGCAGGAAACATCAAGTAAAAGCACACATTTGCGTGCACATGTACTCTCCTAATAAGATTGAACTGGCTTGACTTTTGTTGCTGTGTAGTTTTGCGTTCAATTACTCCTCTTCCTCTGCCCTCCCCTCTCCCTCCGAGTTCTTTTTAGTCACTTTACATTTATATGCGTTGTCCATCCTGGCTGGTTATCATATAAACAATAAGCAGTTTATGGGAGGTTAACTACCATTCCTCATCAATATTCCTCCACCTTAAAATACTTCAACTTTATGTCCATATGTCCATATATGCTGGGGAGGGGAGACTACCAATCAGCGGGGAAGAGCCAACCTTTCCATACAATATTCTCAGTATGTCACGTTCCACATTTAAACAGGCTGCATCCTAAGCCTATGTCTGCACCATAGCTGTTTAATGACTAGGCTAGCATACCTGCTTGTGCTATTTTGTTTCAGTCTTCCATAGTTTATGTATATTAATTCAGCTTTACCCTATCTGCTTCTTAGGTTCGCTGTTCAGGGAAAGCTCTCACCTAGCCCCGTGAGCGGGTCCTGTGACTTTGCAGGCAGCCGGCGCTACAGGCAGGGCTCCAGGGGGGTCAGCAGGGGGGGGGGGTTGATGGAGTGGGAATCCAGCCTCCACTCGTGATCCGAGTCCCGTTTCCTGCTCCGTTCACTGGCTTGTCATTGGGAATTGGGAGGGAGGAGGGGGGGAAGCAGGGGCTTCATCTGTGGAATTGCAGCCTCTCACACTGCAGGGTTTCCACGGCTCTTCCCGGGGCACTCAGTTACACATCTCCTTCAGCAGCACGGTCAGGCCCCTCCCTCAGGGCGTGAGCTTCATGTCCTCACGTCCATCTCCCGTCAGTTTACTATGTTAACAATGACTTTTCTTAAGCTCGTTTTTTTGCTTAGGCACGGTTTGTGGGGCCCGGGAGGGTGCGACTGGGTGACGGGGATGCTGGGCTTCCGCCTAAGGTTGATCGGCATCCGGGTTGTCCGGCTGTACTCCCGTTTGGGCACTACATGGGGTTTCAGACTCACAACGCAACAGAAGTATGACTAGTTGCTCAATAGCTGTAGTAGTTAATTCTGCACAGATTCAAAACTTTCTGTTACCACTATAAAATGTTGTACACTCCTAAAAATCACACGGCCTCAACTAGCACTTGAGTGTTAGTTCTAAATTTCCCGTTCCTCCTAGACCCATCTGATTATTTACATTTAATTCTAATAAACATCTAATTTTCATCCACAAAGGCTCCTCCCACTTACCCCCGAGAGTCATTTGAGGTTGCCTTTTTTGTTTTGTGTCCCCCCTTTTTTTGGGGGGGAATAAAGGCACCCTCTGGTCCTGTACCCTACAGGTGACGACTAGGGCTTAGACTCATCTTAGGTGTATTCACACCAACCCTGATTCATTTAACTCCTATATAGCCAATAGATAGCACCCTACCCTACTACAATCCCATTTCTCCCCTCTATCTCCCCTTCCCACCCTCTAATTTTCTCTATTTAAAGGTTAATTACTTCGTACCAAGATCTATTCAAAATGTCATGCTCCTTTTTAGGCAGTTCACCAACGGTAGTCTCACATAATGTTAACGGTCTCAACATCCCAGAGAAACGATCCAAACTTCTTAAGGAACTCAGGAACGTCCAACCTCTAGTAGTATTCATACAAGAGACACACTTTAAGGGACAAAACATCCTCAAAATTACTGACAACCTCTATACTGTGGCCCACCATGCGACAAACCCTTTAGCCAAGATGAAAGGAGTCTCCATACTAATTAATAAAAATGCCCCATTTGAACTCAAACAACAATTGATAGACCCTGAAGGCAGGTTCATATTCCTAAAAGGCACTTGGGAGGGGTCACCCATCACACTGGCAAATGTGTATTTCCCAAACAAATCACATGTTACAATCTGTAGTAAAATAGTCAATGAACTAAATTGGTTTGCAGAGGGTTGTGTAATATTAGGTGGAGACTTTAACATTCCCCTCTCACCACTTCAGGACACATCGACTGGACACTCCCATGTCTCCTACAAAATACTGAAACGCATTAAGGCCCTATTACAATCTTTGGCCCTAGTGGACACATGGAGATCGACACACCCCACTGAAAGGGACTACTCTTTCTTTTCTGCTCCTAACAAACGATATTCAATAATAGACTTGATTTTCATCACACAAAGAGACCTCCCTAACCTAGTAAGAGCTGAAATAGGCATCATTTCCCTATCAGATCACGCCCTCACAGAAATTAAAAATAAAATTTAGTCCTCCCAAAAGCTCGACATTTAATTGGAGACTTAACGCCGCTCTACTGACAGACCAATCAATACATGACAGTAGAATGGAGATATACAGTGCAGCGCTGAAACATAGATAGTGATATATGATACCTCTATATACTAAAGTGATGGCTGAAGCTCAAAACAGTTGAACGTGAGACTCAAAATTAATCCATAAGTGTACATCAGTGATATAAATCTCCTATGCCTTAGGCAGTCCACAGGCATGAACACACCTATTGTCACTGGAGGTGAATAACTAAAAAAATTGTATATAGTCCAAAAATATATATAACAATATTGTGAAAGTCTTCTGTGAATGAAAAAAAGGGTCCATAAACCATAAACACACTCAAGTGATAATCTTCCCACAGACTGTTCAAGGTAACAGGAACAACAAGTTGACTGTTGAATCAAGTATTACGGTAATGAATAGATGAAGTACCCTTACCGCAACAGGTGGACTCATCAGTCATACGACAGTGAGTCAGATAGACTTGAGGTCTCAGTGACCGGAAACTGTGGAACAGGATCTCCGTGGATGACGTGATGGTCTCAACCGAAATCCGTGACAACGAGATCTCTAAGGACGCCGTAAGTGTCTTAAGTAGTCCTGAAGAGGATGATCCAATGGATTGGGGTTGCAGATGCAAATATCCTCCAGCATGCAGGTTCCAAAAGACAAATTATGGGAACAAAAAATGGAAACAAAAGAAAGGCTCCCAATGGTGCAGGTCAAAAAAACCTTGATGGTTTATTAGATAAAATATGCCTTACAGATAGCAGACAAAATAAAAGTGATCACAAATTTAAAAGCAATGTGGGGTGCAGCAATGCCTATCACTGCAATGCAATCACTCCCTAGGAAACACTGGTAACCCCTTCACTGCCAGTGTCATTTTTAGAGTAATCAGTGCATTTTTATAGCACTGATCGCTGTAAAAATGACAATGGTCCCAAAATGGTGTCAAAAGTGTCCGATGTGTTCGCCATAATGTCGCAGTCGCAATAAAAATTGCTGATCGCCGCCATTACTAGTAAAAAAAAAAATATTAATAAAAATGCTATAAAACTATGCACTATTTTGTAGACCCTATAGCTTTTGCGCAAACTAATCAATAAACGCTTATTGCGATTTTTTTTTACCAAAAATATGTAGAAGAATACGTATCGGCCTAAACTGAGAAGAATATATATATATATATATATATATATATATATATTTTTTTTTTAAATTGGGATATTTATTATAGCAAAAAGTAAAAAATATTGGGGGTAATTTACTATAGTGCCACACGTTAATTAGCGCTAATTGCCGCAAATTCGCGCTAATTAGCGCTAATTGTGGCAATTTGTGCTAATTAGCGCTAAAACGGTATTCACTATAGTGCTGGAGAGAAAATACTCCCAAAATCGAATTTACTATGGGGCTGATTTACTATAACTCCAGGAAGTACTGAGCACTATTGCAAATAATAGCTCCCATTTTAGCCAATTAAAAAAAAAAATTCAATGCGCGAATTTGCGAATGAAAAAGAGCGCTATTTGCAGCAAACAAGTGTTAGTAAATATGGAATCAGCGCTAATTAGCGAATCCGTGTACATGCAAATGCCAATTTCCACTAATTTTTTGGATAGCACTGCACTGTAACCATGATCCATGTATGTGAAAGAAACATTTTTATATGAGATGTGCTCTACCTTGTGTGCATCTATTGCTGTATATTGCAATTAGTATTCCTAGTTTTTTTCCTTCTTTTGCTAACGAATGCAGTTATGAATGATTATTTCATAGTAATGTCTGCTATTCTGTAAAGTTACATGTATTAACCATTTAGGTTACCCATTTGTTGTATGTTGTTTTTTTCATGTTCTTTATTTTATTTTTTCATTTAGGTGGTTATAAAGCGGTAATTATTTATGTTCATTCTTTAATCATACTACACTATTATGCAGGTCTTGTACTTAGCACAGTGGCTTAGTGGTCTGCTCAGATGTCTCCACACCTCTCATGGTACAAGTTCAAATACCAGCCAACCTACCATCCAACAGCTATGTTTATTTTTTGCACAAGCAAATGAAAATAAACAAAGAAATGTAAACTGCCCGTTAGCTAGTGTGTGATGTTTGGAATTCCACACCATAATATTATTGAATAAAAGTGCATTGGCTAATTGGCATTCACCTATTTTCAGCATATGCTGCTTTGGCTAATTGGCATTTGCCTTTTTTTCACCAATTCAATCTTTTAGTATCTCTCTGTGGGATTTGAACCCATGAGTGCTTCAAAGCCTGAGTTTTTCAAGGTTAGAAGTGCTGACCACTAGCCTATTGAGCATAGCACAAACATCTACTGGTGTGTGTGATGTTTCTTCTCCCCGAGCTGTCTCTCCTGCCACCGCCGTCTTTTCCCGCTGCTGTGTTCTTCCGCACAGTCGGTTACCCGCTAATAAAAAAAAAAAAAGCTGCTCTTCTTCTGTGGACATCCGATAACGTCACCCGGAAAGCCCGCTCCATGGCTATGTAAGAGACGCCACACAGCGGGTGACAACACAGAGGAGGAAGACCGCCACAGAAGAAGAGCGGCTTTTTTTTATTAGCAGGTAACCGACTGCACGGAAGAACAAAGCAACGTGAGAAATATGCTGCTGAGTAAAATGCACACATTCAGGAGGTGCTGCCGTCAGTAGGATTTGAATTCATGTCTTAAACCTTTGAGGGCAGCAGGGAATACCACTATGCTACAGAGCTGAGCACATACCTACAGAGAAAATACATTTACTAATGTTTAATTCTATACAATAATGTTTTGCATTTCAGGCATTAAAGAGGAAGTAAACCCATTTTTTTATTTGTTTTAAAACCCTGCAAAAGAAAGGCATAATGAGCTAGTACTAGCTCATTATGAATGACTTATCTGAGATCGAAGCCCCCAAACTGCTCGTCGTTCCCCTCCACCGCCATCTTGCCTCGTTGTCCATTCACTGCCGTCAGTGTATCGCCGCTCCGGCGCTCAGTGTTGCCAACCCCCCCAAGTTAAATTTACTGACAAGATGCCTAACAATTACGGACAACACCAATTTTTTTACTGACACTTACAAAAATAACTTAAAATGCCTGTTTTCAGTGCTAAACTGTGCAACTTTTAGTATTTAAACTATAAACATGTAGCCAAAGCTATTAGCAATGTGTTTAAGTTAAACAAAATTTAAAAACTGAACCATCATCCCCTGTCACCATCAGCCCCTGTCACCATCACCCCCTGCCTCCATCACCCCCTGTCACCCCCTGTCACCATCAGCCCCTGTCACCATCACCCCCTGCCTCCATCACCCCCTGCCTCCATCACCCCCTGTCACCATCAGCCCCTGCCTCCATCAGCCCCTGCCTCCATCACCCCCTGCCTCCATCACCCCCTGCCTCCATCAGCCCCTGCCTCCATCCATCACCCCCTGTCACCATCATCATCCCCTGTCACCATCATCATCCCCTCCCCTGTCACCATCCCCTGTCACCATCATCATCCCCTGTCACCATCATCATCCCCTCCCCTGTCACCATCATCATCCCCTGTCGCCATCATCATCCCCTCCCCTGTCACCATCATCATCCCCTGTCACCATCAACACCAACTGCCTCCAACACCTCCTGCTGCCTCGAGTCCATCCCCCTCTGCCACCATCATTCACCCCCCTCTGCGGCCTGCTACCATCACCTGCAGTCATCTGTCACCGTCGTTGGCTGGGCTGTCACTCCATGCCCGAAGCTGGATGCAGGGCTCCTCCGTTCTGCGTGCTGTAGTGCTTAGCCTTCTAGCTGCTCCAGTGCTCCTGGTTACAATTTTAAAAACTGGCGCTGTGGCGGGATGTGTTATTACATCACTCGCCTCGTCAGCATAGCGCGCCGCACAGCCCCTGTGAGATCCGCCCCCCCTGCCGGGCCCGGCCGAATACAGGATCGGCTCGGCAAGCTCCGGAACTGCGCATGCGCAGTTCCAAGTCGGAACGGTCAGGGCTATTTTTTACTGGCACTTCCCCGCTAGCACGGACAATTACGGACGGGTGAAAAAGTGCCCGTTTTTACGTAATGTCCGTAAAAATACGTACGGTTGGCAACACTGCCGGCGCTGTGATTGGCCAGAGCGGAGATGACGTCACACGCATGCGCGCTGGGGCCGGCAAGATCCCATTCAGAAAACCGGCAATGATGCCGGCCCGCTAGTACGCATGCGTGTGATGTCATCGGTGCTGTTTTAAAAGCAAAAATCTCCTTAACCGTGTAGGTTAAAGAGATATTTCTTGCACCTACAGGTAAGCCTTAATCTAGGCTTACCTGTAGGTGCAAGTTGTCTAAGTGGGTTTACAACCACTTTAATATTATAGTAACAACCATGCTCATGCTGATGTGGCATTGGCTAATAGGCATTCACCTCTTTTTAGCATATGCTGCTGAGTGTTTGATGGTGGGACTACTTTATATTCTCGGTATAATAGTACTCAGCACAGTGACTTAGGCCCCTTTCACACTTGTGCGACCTGAAATTTGTGTGATTTTGATGCGACTTTAAGAAATGCCTGTGTAATCTTGAGGTCTATAGACGCAGGAGTCGCAGAGAAAGGCGTGCAAATTTCCGTCTGCAATTTTTCTGCGATTCCAGGGAATGCCTGTAAACTTAAGGTCTATGAACCTCAACTCGTATCAAAGTCGGACCAAAGTAGTACAGGGACTACTTTGAAGTCGGTGTGACTTGAACTTGCACAGATATAAGTGGTACACATTGAAAATCATGGGGTATGACTTGTACGACTTGTATGACTTGTACGACTCTGATGACCAAAGTCACAGGAAAAGTCACTCAAGTGTGAAAGGGGCCTCAGCCCAACTTTGTGAGCGATTTCAGAGACATCAGTGCACTTTCCTGCACAGATGTCTAGTGAAATCACATAGGTCTCAACTGTCCCTGATTTGGAACAAAGTCCCTCTGTCCCTCATTCCTCCTCATTTGTCCTTCATTTTGTTCTGATCTGTATAGTTTTATATAAAATGCAATTTTTATCTTTCAAAAGGGGGTTTCCAGTGCTAAACCTTTCAACTAATTTCTAAATTGCTTTGTTTGTAAACTCCCAAATAGCACTTGGGGGTTTAAGTAATATTTTTTTTTTAAATAATTCTCCTTTAAGAAGGTGTTTTAGGAGGTGTGTCCTATGCCTACATACTTTTGCTAAAAGGTGTCCCTTATACCCATCTCAAAAAGTTGGGAGGTAAGAAATCGCCTCCTGAAGTCACCCAAAGTAGTGTAGGAAATACTTTTGGGAATCTGTGTGGCGTCGCACCAATTTGGACAGTTCTATTGCCGTCAATAGGCGCCGATTTGGCCTGTAATTTGACATGTCAATTCAGAGCTATGTGAACATGAGTGAAGTTGCATAGATATGAATGGAACTCATGGGGGGTAACTTTTAATGTGACTCTGAGGTCCAAAGCTGCATGAAAAGTCACATAAGTGTGAAAGTAACCTAATGAGATTAAATGATAACACCTTTGAATAAAGCCCCATTTGCACTTGTGCGACCTTAAAATTGCACAGCTTTGCCATGACTTGAAGCAGTGTAATCTTGTGGTGTATGGACCTCAAATCGCATCAAAGTCAAACCAAGGTAGTGCAGGGACGAATTTGCCCCACTTTCAGGATGCACAAGTGACAATAGGGCCAAATTCAAAGATATCCTTGAATCTCTTTCACACTGCTGCGACCTGAAAGTCACACTAATTTGCTGCCACTTTGCCGCTACAACTTGGCCCCAACTTCTGGGAATGCCTGTGTAATATTGCGCCCTATGTACCTCAAGTCACATGAGGCTCTGTTTCCACTATTGCAACCCTAAATTGGCATGATTTTTCCGCAATTTTTTTGCCGCGATTATGATGCGACTTGGAGCAATGCCTGTATATTCTTGAGGTCTATGGACCTCAAGTCGTATCAAAGTGGGACCAAAGTAGTGCAGGGACTACTTTGAAGTTGCACAGATATGAACCATACTCATTGGAAATCATGGGGTATGACATATCAATCGACTTTGCAGTCCCAAGTCACATGACAAGTCGCACTAGTGGAAACTGAGCCTGAAAGTCACACCAAAGTAGTACAGGGACTACTTTGAAGTTGGTGTGACTTAAAGTAGCACAGATATGAATGGTTATCATTGAGAATCATGAAAAGTCGCCCAACTGTGAATCAAGTCATATATATTTTAATAGAAAGGAGCTCTCATTTATACTTGTATCCTTACTGATTTACATCAGCAGAACAAATGCAGGAAGTAGTGATGTGTGCACATGGGCCAGAAGCAAACGTGTGGTGATGCCAAACAAATCAATGAAGCCCACCCACACCAAATCCACCCCCACCTTGAGTAAGCACAAGTACATATCCTACACTTACCCGGCAAATCAGCAGCACCTCCTCTATGCTAAAGAGGGACCTCGCCATGTCCACCTAGATGGAGATCCTGACCAGCACAGGAACTTCCAGGTGATTACAATGACTCATTTCTGGGTCAGGAGGTGAAACCACGCTCTGTTGATTGCAGCTGTGAATATTTGATCTTAATCACGATTAGAATTTATTATTTTTGATTATTTGCAGATATGCAAATCTGTATTTTTACATATAATGATATTCGAAGGTAAACTTAAGGGAGTTTGATAAGAAATGGTGTCTCTGGCATAGCAGCAGGTGAATTACTAAGGCAAAAGGCCCAGTTTGAGCCCTGCTTCACACTGGCAATGGGAGGAAATCGTTCAGCTGAACTCACACGATTTCATTCCTGCATGTCAGTCCCGACTGCAGGGGGAGGGGGGGGGGGACATCAGAGAAATCTGTGCAGGTTTCTGCACTGATATCAATACAAATCGCACCAATTAGAACAGTGCAATTGCCACCGATTTGACATGTCAAATCGCACCAATGTGAACCAGAGCTGACTCACACAACACTGCCTATCCTCCAGCTGAATTCATTACCTGCAATTCTCCACAGCTGTTATATATAAAGATTCCACCTTTATCATTTACTTGCAGGTGTGCTGAAGCCTAGGTTTACATTGGGGCGATTTGTCATGCAATTTCAGAAATCAAATCGCATCACTATTGGTGGTAAGGGCACTGTTCCAATCGATGCAACCCCAATTTTGTGGCACCGCCCCGATTTGTAAAAGTAGTTCCTTCACTACTTTTGCCGATTTCAGGTGCGACTTCAATAGACATTCAAAGCATTCCAACATAATATTAAAAAAGACACATGTTCAAAACATCCACCCCCACAATCCACAATCCACCCCACAATCCACATATAGATACATTGGTGACCATGTTCTGCTGGAATCTGCATTTCTGTGTACATGATTAAGCAATGAGATCCAAGAGTAGGTCAGCAGATGCTTCCAAACGATTTTGCTTGGTCAGACAGGAACAATACACACACAATTTTTGATTGAAAAAATGCACAAGAATTTCAGCAAATAACACTAGTTGGGGAATTTGTCAATCTGCACAATATCATTCCTTCTCCCCCACAAATCACAGCAAAAAACCTGGCCTTCTCAGACCAAACGATCCCCCATACTGCAGGCCTTTATATAAGGCCCCTTTCACACGGGACGGATCAGTCATAATCCGCCCCGTGAACCTCCGCTTGCTCAGCAGGGATCGCTCCGTTGATCCCCGCTGAGCCGGCGGATGACTGGGCGGTCCCCGCACACTGTGCAGGGACCGCCTTGTCAGATCTCCGCTCTCCCCTATGGAGGATCGGATGAACACGGACCGTCTGTCCATGTTCATCCGATCCACTCCGCAGACGGATAGAAAAATTGCATTTTTTCTATCCTGAAAAACGGAGCATAGCGGACACGGGTGAGATCGGGTGTCAGCGGTTGTTCATCCGCTATCCCATAGGGATACATGTATGTCCGTTTTTCATCCGAAAACGGATGGGTGAAAAACAGACATACGGTCCGCCCGTGTGAAAGGGGCCTTAGAGAAGTTGTATTGTTAGCAAACTGATACACGCCCAATAGAAGTACACGCCCACCAGTATCTTTCAATCTGTCCCTTCGTGTATGTCTAAAGTGATTTCACCTGATGGGCAGGAACACATAATACTATTTGCAACTGTCTTAGCCCTTGGCTATGTGCATCAAATCTCCAACTACAGGCCAAATATCCAAGTCCATTTGCATGCACATAAACAAAGCAACAGTTTTCTAATCATATGTACCTGTGCAGTGTAAACCCTACAATTTTAAATGTCCAAGTCCCTGGGCATGATTAGTGCTAACAAACATTAACATCAGTCCCTGGCTGCAATGAGCTTCCAATCTAAAGTCCAAATCTAACTTTTTTACATTAGAGACTATTTTGACAGGAGACAAATAAAATGCCAGCATGTCTTGGGATTGTGGTGAGAAACCCACACAGGGAGAACATATAAACTTCAACACAAGCATTAGCATGTTGGGGAATTGAACTAGCAACCCCAGTGCTGCTACACGGAATTGCTACCCACTTAGCGACCAGGCAGCCTCACACATGTTCTCTGCATCTCTGTGGTGTGAACCAGCCCTAAGTCCATAGCCATGTTCAGTGTTTCCAAGCAATATACAATATATTGGCCTAAGTATTGGGACGCCTGCCTTTAAACGCACATGAACTGTAATGGCATCCCAGTCTTAGTCCCTAGGATTCAATATTGAGTTGGCCCACCCTTTGCAGCTATAACAGCTTCAACTCTTCTGGGAAGGCTGTCCACAAGGTTTAGGAGTGTGTCTATGGGAATGTTTGACCATTCTTTCAAGTGCATTTGTGAGGTCAGGCACTGATGTTGGATGAGAAGGCCTGGCCTACAGTCTCTACTCTAATTCATCCCCAAGGTGTTCTGCTGTGTTGAGGTCAGTACTCTGTCCAGGCCAGTCAAGTTCCTCCACCCGAACTCACTCATCCATGTCTTTATGGACCTTGCTTTGTGTACTGGTCCAAATCATTTGGTGGAGGGGTATTATGGTGTGGGGTTGTTTTTCAGGGGTTGGGCTTGGCCCCTTAGTTCCAGTGAAGGGAACTCTTAAGGCATCAGCATACCAAGACATTTTGGACAATTTCATGCTCCCAACTTTGTGAGAACAGTTTGGGGATGGCCCCTTCCTGTTCCAACATGACTGCACACCAGTGCACAAAGCAAGGTCCATAAAGACATGGATGAGCGAGTTTGGGGTGGAGAAACTTGACTGGCCTGCACAGAGTCCTGACCTCAACCCGATAGATCACCCTTTGGCTGAATTAGAGCTGGAACAGGAAGGGGCCATCCCCAAACTGTTCTCACAAAGTTGGGAGCATGAAATTGTCCAAAATGTCTTGGTATGCTGATGCCTTAAGAGTTCCCTTCACTGGAACTAAGGGGCCAAGCCCAACCCCTGATAAACAACCCCACACCATAATACCCCTCCACCAAATGATGTGGACCAGTACACAAAGCAAGGTCCATAAAGACATGGATGAGTGAGTTCGGGGTGGAGGAACTTGACTGGCCTGGACAGAGTCCTGACCTTAACACAACATAACACCTTGGGGATGAATTAGAGTAGAGACTGTAGGCCAGGCCTTCTCGTCCAACATCAGTGCCTAACCTCACAAATGCACTTGGAAGAATGGTCAAACATTCCCATAGACACACTCCTAAACCTTGTGGACAACCTTCCCAGAAGAGTTGAAGCTGTTATAGCTGAAAAGGGTGGGCCAACTCAATATTGAACCCTAGGGACTAAGACTGGGATGCCATTACAGTTCATGTGCGTTTAAAGGCAGGCGTCCCAATACTTAGGCCAATATATTGTATATTGCTTGGAGACACTGAACATGGCTATGGACTTAGGGCTGTTTCACACCACAGAGATGCAGTGAACATGTGTGAGGCTGCCTGGTGGCTGAGTGGGTAGCAATTCCATCTAGCAGCACTGGGGTTGCTGGTTCAATTCCCGAACATGCTAATTCTTCTGTTGAAGTTTATATGTTCTCCCTGTGTGGGTTTCTCACCACAATCCAAAGACATGCTGGCATTTTATTTGTCTCCTGTCAAAATAGTCTCTAATGTAAAAAAGTTAGATTTGGACTTTAGATTGGAAGCTCATTGGAGCCAGGGCCTGATGTTAATGTTTTTTAGCACTAATCATGCTCAGAGACTTGGACATTTAAAATGGTAGGGTTTACACTGCACAGGTACATATGCTTATAAAACGGTTGCTTTGTTTATGTGCATGCAAATGGACTTGGATCTTTGGCCTGTAGTTGGAGATTTGATGCACATAGCCAAGGGCTAAGACAGTTGCAAATAGTATTATGTGTTCCTGCCCATCAGGTGCAATCACTTTAGACATACACAAAGAGACAGATTGAAAGATACTGGTGGGTGTGTACTTCTATTGGGCGTGTGTCAGTGTGCTAACAATACAACCTCTCTTATATAAAGGCCTGCAGTATAGGGGATCGTTTGGTCTGAGAAGGCCAGGTTTTTTGCTGTGATTTGTGGGGGAGAAGGAATGATATTGTCACGATCAGGCGTCGGGCTTGAAGACCAATTGCAATAGCAGTGGCAGGACAGGCATACAGGCAGTCACTTCTGGTAGATGACACAGGCTCACCTGAGGTGCGGAGTCTAAGTACTAGCTGGTTTTCCCCAGAGCTCCGGGTGGTGGAGATGGATTTGGCTGCAAGCTAGTACCAGGTCGCAGTCCTCAAGTTTGCCCCACCAGGGTGTGAGCAAGCCGGGGTCCAATGGCGGATAAACAGACAAGGATGAAACAGCAACGTGGTCAAAGAACAGGCCGAGGGTCAAACACGGGTAGTTACAGATTGGGATCAGGCAGTAGAGAAGTCCAGGAACAAGCCAAAGGTCAATCACGAGTGGTTTTAGGTACAGATGGCAACAGGAAAACATACAGCAAGGCACTGGCAGGGAAGGCACAATAACCTGGCAAAGAGGAAGTGCTGAGACAAGGCTTATATAGGAAGTTCATGGGAGGAGTAAGGAGTTCAAGGTTCATCGGTATTCAAGACTCAAGGCAGGGTTGTCCATTGGATCAGATAGGTTTGTCCAGCAGATCAGGCAAGGAGCTGTCCAGCATCCCAGATAGCTCAGTGGGAAGAGTAAATGCCAGACACAGACGAGGTCCCAGGTTTAAGCCCAGGTCCTGACAGTACTCCCCTCCTCTCAGGACGTCCTCTGGACGTCTTAGGGCTGGGTTTGTGAGGAAACCTCTGGTGGAATTCTCTTGTCAATCTAGGGGAGTGAACCTTATCCATCTTTGGGCATCTTTTTCTTTAGAAGTTTCTGCTGGGGAGATTCTCCTCACTTGCAAGGCTTTTTCAAACATCTCCAGCTCCTGCTTACGGATAAGGGTGCCATTCGAGGCATACATACAGTCAGGTGGTAGAACTTCTTTGGCAGGACAGGAATTTGTGATGGAGCCAGACTTTACGGAAGTGGTGACGGTATCAAGAACAGGTGTTTTCTTAGGATGTAGCGAAGGCGTCTCTGGAGCAGGAGGTGGTTCTTTGGCAGGACAGGGTGATGTTACTGCATTTACCACTGTGGAACTTGGGATGACTACTGGAACTGGTCTGTTGTCGGGAGGTTGCATAGTTGCCTCTAGGCCAGATGGTAGGAGTTTCACAGGGGTATTGGTTGCGGGTTCAAGAGGGGCACTGGTATCGTTGACCACCGTTGTCTGAGAACCTACTTGTGTCATTGAACATGGACAGGCCTTACGGCAACCTTGGCAGTTCACAGGCCGAACAGCAGCGATAGCAGAATGAATCCCAGTAGTACCCACTTGAAGAACCTTTGGCCGAGGTGGACGAGTTGGGCAGAGAGAGATTAAGTGCCCTCTTTCTCCACAATAGAAACAAAGGCCACAGCCTCTCCTCTGCTCTCTTTCAGCTTTAGACAGCGTGGTCTGGATGACCCCGATCTCCATAGGTTCCACATCTTCCAAGGTAGGTGTGTGTATATCCACAGGAATGTCAAGGCTTTGTGGTGTTAGGGCTTCATGGCTTGGCACGTACTGGGGTGGCTTGAAGTCATACCTGTACAGGGTATTCCTGTCCCTGGGTCCTCGAAGGCCAGATGAGCTAGGAGCAGACTTGGGAACCCTGGTTTTCTTGGAAACTGTACAGTGAGAGTCCAGGGCTAACATAAAAGCTTCCCAGCTGTCCAAGACTGGACTCCTTTCCTGTAATACCTGGTGAGCCCATGTTTTGATGGGTCCAGTGAGCAGGTTGATAGTAGCGAGAACCTTTATATAATCTGTGGCATAGGTCCTAGGCTTAAGAGCAAACAACAGCTCGCAATCCATCTTAAAGGATGAAAGAGATGCACGGCTACCGTCAAACCTCTCGGGCATCACAACAAATGGCTCAGGACAGGCTGGTTCCGGGCCTGGGCGTACTGTACCTTTCAGTAACAGAACTTCTTGCTGCAGGTCTGAGATTTGCTGTCTGACAGGAGTCAGAGCATCTGCTATAGCGGCCTTCATGTTTATGGCCAGGTTATTCTGTCACGATCAGGCGTCGGGCTTGAAGACCAATTGCAATAGCAGTGGCAGGACAGGCATACAGGCAGTCACTTCTGGTAGATGACACAGGCTCACCTGAGGTGCGGAGTCTAAGTACTAGCTGGTTTTCCCCAGAGCTCCGGGTGGTGGAGATGGATTTGGCTGCAAGCTAGTACCAGGTCGCAGTCCTCAAGTTTGCCCCACCAGGGTGTGAGCAAGCCGGGGTCCAATGGCGGATAAACAGACAAGGATGAAACAGCAACGTGGTCAAAGAACAGGCCGAGGGTCAAACACGGGTAGTTGCAGATTGGGATCAGGCAGTAGAGAAGTCCAGGAACAAGCCAAAGGTCAATCACGAGTGGTTGTGGGTACAGATGGCAACAGGAAAACCAACAGCAAGGCACTGGCAGGGAAGGCACAATAACCTGGCAAAGAGGAAGTGCTGAGACAAGGCTTATATAGGAAGTTCATGGGAGGAGCAAGGAGTTCAAGGTTCATCGGTAATCAAGACTCAAGGCAGGGTTGTCCATTGGATCAGATAGGTTTGTCCAGCAGATCAGGCAAGGAGCTGTCCAGCATCCCAGATAGCTCAGTGGGAAGAGTAAATGCCAGACACAGACGAGGTCCCAGGTTTAAGCCCAGGTCCTGACAGATATTGTGCAGATTGACAAACCCCCCAACTAGTGTTATTTGCTGAAATTCTTGTGCATTTTTTCAATCAAAAATTGTGTGTATTGTTCCTGTCTGACCATGCAAAATCGTTTGGAAGCATCTGCTGACCTTCTACTCTTGGATCTCGTTGCTTAATCATGTACACAGAAATGCAGCTTCCAGCAGAACATGGTCACCAATGTATGTATATGTGGATTGTGGGGTGGGGGTGGGTGTTTTGAACATGTGTCTTTTTTATTATTATGTTGGAATGATTTGTAAGAATAATGACTTAAGTATGTTTCTAGAATCTTCGCAGATAAAAATGTGATGTGTTGCCCGTTATACACTAAAAGTAAAGCTGTGTGTACTCTAAGGTTTTGACAAATTTTCGATTGTAAGCTCCTATGAGCAGGGCCCTTAAAATCCAATTGCTAAATGTAGTACCATGTATCCTGTCCAAATTTTTTTGAAGCTAGTAAATCAATGTACATAATTTTGTTTCTGCTGGCAAAATAAAAGTACATTATTGAGCTTTGGTGTGGTTTTTTTTTTTTTTTTTTTGGTGGTGGTTTTGGCCAAGTGCAATACCTTTTTTATATTTTATTTCTATATGCATTTGTGCACCAAAAAACAAATCACTTCACCCTGGTTCACATTGATGCTACTTTGAAATTGCGCTATGTCACTTGAGCTAGCGCAATTTTAGGTACTACTTGATAGAAAACTGTGTGGCTTCATACACAAATGTCTATTGAAGTCGCACCTGAAATCGGTATAAGTAGTGAAGGAACTACTTTTGCAAATCGGTGCGGTGCCACAAAATTGGGGTTGCATTGATTGGAACAGTGCAATTGCCACCAATAGTCATGCGATTTGATTTCTGAAATTGCATGACAAATCAACCCAATGTAAACCTAGGCTTCAGCACACCTGCAAGTAAATGATAAAGGTGGGCTGTTCACAAGGTTTAGGAATATGTCTATGTGGGAATGTTTGACCATTCTTCTAGAAGACCATTTGTGGATCTACTGTACATTGGGGGTGATAATTGATTGATTGACTGGACGTATGGGTGGGTTTCTGCTGCCCTTCCAGCGTGAGCCGTGAGCTGAGAGATGAGGCAGCCGCAGCGTGTGATGCCTTTGGTGTGAGACGCTGACTTCAACTCCACGAGACGCTGCGGAAGCCGTAGACGCTGCAGCCAGAGCCGCCAGCCAGAGCCGCCATACCGTGCAGTATTCTCAGCGTTACCTGCGCAGGACGCAGGACGCAGGGCATAGGGTGAGACACATACACAGCCATTGGAGATCAAGCACTACTGCTGCCGGAGAGAGAAATTGAAGAGCCTGCTGTGTTGTGGAATCCCCTGTCAGACTGCTGCTTCATATGCGGGTTCAGTGATCTGGGCAGGCTCCGGCGAACGGAACGGAGGAAGGTGTTGGGCTGCGGCGGTGTCCACTGTCCACACCGTTGGAGGGCAGGAGAGCCAGGGGGGGGGGGGTCTGGCCCAGTCTAGCCCAGGCGTGAGAGACGGCGGACTACGGACCTGCAGGTGGGAGCTGCAGGTGGATGAAATCAGCATCTCTGGGCAGAAGTTCAACGGAGGTAAAGTAACAGATATTATTCTGGATTATTATTTTGGACTATGCTATAAACTGTGTCCCTCCTACTCTGCCAGCTACTCACCTACTCTTCAAGCACTCCTTCACCCTACTTAATCTGAGGGAAGAAGGAGTAAAAGCAAGCAAGTGGGATACCTCTACATCCTTTATTCATACACATATGCGACTCTGCCTCTCCTCCCCTTTTTTGTCTAGAAAATAAATGAACAAATGAATAAACAGCAGGACAATAGGGGTGATACTGATGTAATATGATGTTGGCAAGATCGAGATAAAATCCTTTCAACAGCCAGGATGAAAGAGGACATACAATATCAAAATGTGAAACTGATGTTTTTTCCAGACTACCCCCCGGAAATACAGGAAAGGAGAAAAGCATATAGTGAAGTTCGAAAAAGACTCAGGGAGAAGGGTCTAAAGTATAGTTTTTTATATCCCAGTAAATTGAGAGTGAATGATGAAAAGCAAACACTTTTTTTTGAAACGCCAGATGCAGCAACGAAGTGGTTGGACATCAGATAGCCTCATATATGTGGCCTTTTTTTTCCTCTTTTTTTTTTTCTCTTATTATGCAAATGTGTTTTTTTTTTTTTTCGTTTTTTTTTGTTTTGTTTTTGGGACATATAAGATAGGGTTGGAAGGCCCTATTTAATTATCTATATGGCTAACTTTGAAGACACTGGAAGATGTTGACTGAAGATGATAATAGACATTGACAGATATTGATTGATATCAATAGTAGATGATTAGATGATTAATGATTAGATGTGTTCTCTGTGTTTTTTTGTTTTTTTTGGGGGGGGGGAAGGGGGGTGACGGGGGTGAATTGGGATGGTTAAATGGTTAGATTAAAAGAAGTAAACACGATAAGAGATAAGGAAATGAAAGTAAATTTACACAATCTATACACAATATACACAAAATACACAAGTTTTTGAGGGGAGAGATAGTGGCACTAAATAATGGAAAAAGAAGAAAGAAAAAAAGAGGAATTAAATCACAACACATTTTTGTAGAAGGAAGAGAGAGAAGAAAAGGGAAAATCCCCCTTTTTTTTTTTTTTTTACACAATGATGAAAATTCACTGTACATTAAGTATATTAGACACACTTAAAGGAAGGGGGGAAAGGGAGAGAAAGGGTTATTTCACAATAGGAGACGGGGGGAGGGAGGTGAGGAGGGGGGAAGAGGGGAGGGGGGGAAGGGAAAAGAAAGAGAACATATTATTTTTTTATTTTTATCAAGGCAATCTGAAAATATTTGGAAAAGAAAAGAAAAATAATTTAAGTAGGAAGTGTCTAGGGGAAAAAGAAAGAAAAAAGAAGGATGCATAGTAGTAATACTTTTTTACCCGGTTTTGTGTATCTTTGTACTTTGTTACTTTATGAGAAAAGGCCTGCTTATTTAGGTAATAATGACGGTATATTGCAATTAATGTTGAACCCGCCATATGTCTGTATGAAAGGAAGTGCTGTTAAATTTTTCTGTTTTTTTTTTTTTTTTGGGTGTTGGGAGGGTTGAGTTGAGAAATGTTGGGTACTGACTACGGAATAGATACCAAGGTCAGTAAAATAGGGTTTGGTCAAAATGCCTCTCCATCCTTGTCCAGGTATGAATGGAGTTACAGATATAAGGAGAAGATGGAGAGGGATAGGGTGTGGGGGGGGGGGGGAGGCGGGAGGGAGGGAAGGGTGGGGCAAGAGTGAGAAGTATAAATGACCAGAGGTGTAGTAAAAAATTCCAGAAGAGACTCTCTCCCCAGGACAGAAAGTGTAATAGACAGCCCTCGAGGTTAAAATATAATGTTAGGAAAAAAAAGTAATGATAATACTTATTCAATAATATCGTGGAATGTCAGAGGATTGAACTCTGGGTTCAAGCGAGCGTTAATGTTCCAGTATATAAAAAAATACAGTCCGCAACTAATTATACTACAGGAGACACATCTAATGGGAAAAAAAATAACAACGTTAAAAAAAACTTGGATACAAAAAGAGTATCATGCTACCTACTCATCCTATGCCAGAGGGGTCTCAGTGCTAGTAAATAAATCCTTTCCTGGAAAGGTGGAAAAAGCTTATATAGACGAACAGGGGAAATATGTGATTTTGTTATATGAGATTGGGCAACAGAGGTATATTATAGTAGCAATATATATTCCACCTCCATTCACAGTTGAAATCTTAAATGAGATAATGGGAAAAATTATACAGTATCCTTAAGCAAAACTGATGCTCATTGGAGATTTCAACTCAGTAATGTCCGCTGAATTGGATAGGCCGAAGCCTTCAAAAAATCACTCAGACGATTTATATAATTGGGCACAAACGATGGGGGTAACGGAAATATGGAGATGGAGAAATCCAGAAAAAAGAATATATTCCTGTTATTCTACATCATATAAAACAGCATCCAGGATAGATCTGGCATTTGCAGATTCTGCAATGCTAATAGATATTGTTGATGCTAAATATTTACCAAGCGGCCTATCAGACCATGCTCCCCTACAGGTGTTAATACGTATTCCTACCTTAAGAGACACAACACTGTGGAGGTTGTCCCCACAGTGGGTGATGTACCCAGAAATATCAGTAAAAATGGTAACCATAATAAATGAATATTGGGAAAACAATGAGGGAACATCCTCAGTAGACATAGTGTGGGACGCATTCAAAGCATATCTACGGGGTCAATATATATCAAATATTGCAGCAATAAATAAAAAGCAGAAGGTCAAGGTGCAGCAGTTACAGATACAGGTAGAGGGTAGTAAAGAAAAATACAGTCAAGACCAAAGTAACTCCAATTTTGATTTAAAGATGGCTGGACAAAGAGAGTTACAATTACACATGGAGGAGATAACAAGATTAGACATACATAAAAAGAAACAAAATATCTTCGAAATGGGAGATAAAAGTGGGAGGTTCCTAGCAAGACTAGAAAGAGTAGTAAGTAAGAATAAAAGAACCAGATGAAATATTGAAGACCTTTGGCGATTACTATGCTGGGTTATATACCTCCTCTCTCCCCTCCGGCTCCCATCCAGGGGCCATGTCGGACCTATTGGACCGGGTTGCCCTAGGGTGGTTGTCAGACAGGGAGAGGGAGGCATTGGTTAAACCAATTACAAGCAAGGAAATAGTAAAAGCCATAAATACATTCTCAGGGGAAAAAACACCAGGGCCAGATGGAATTCCTGTTGAATTCTATAAAAAACATAAAGATATATTGGCTCCAAAACTAGAAAAGGTATATTCTGAAGGACTGCTGAAGGAGATGTTGCCGGACTCAATGAGAAAGGCACATATAACTCTAATATATAAAGAGGGTAAAGATCCAAAATTGTGCCCCTCATATAGGCCGATAGCATTATTAAATACAGATTTTAAAATATTAACATTTCGATTACAGCGGCTATTAAGATCTATAATAGACCCAGACCAGACGGGATTTATGCCACAAAGGACGACAGATGTAAATCTGCGTAGATTATTTACAAATATACATGCACACCACAACTGTGAAGGGTCTAGGACGGTAGTTTCCCTGGACATAGAAAAGGCCTTTGATACTATAGAATGGCCCTTCCTATGGGAAATACTTAGGAGAATGGGGTTTCCCTCAAAATTTATTAGCTGGCTTCAAACAATATATAGGAAACCTATGACAGCAGTTAAACTCAGGGGAAGGCTATCACCCTTCTTTGAGTTGTACAGAGAGGTACAAGACAGGGCTGCCCTCTCTCTCCAGCATTATTTGCGGTAGCAATAGAGCCAGTGGCAGAGGCTCTGAGGAAGTCACAAGAGATCCAGGGACTCCAAATAGGAGGGCTGGAGGAGAGGGTAGCCCTATATGCAGATGACATGCTGTTATTTCTAAAAGATGCGGGTCCGTCACTGAATGGGGCATTGGAGCTATTAAATATCTTCTCACTATATACAGGACTTAAGGTAAACTGGGGTAAATCATTGCTATTTGCTATAGACCAAGGAGCACAAGATACAGCGACCCCAAACCTCCCATTAAAATGGGTAGTAGAATTTAAATATCTGGGTATAGTTATATCACGACAGGTTGAAAAATTTAAAATCTTGAATTTAGATCCAGTATTACAGGAAAATAGAAAAAGATTAAAAATGTGGGAAAAATTACCCCTATCCCTACTAGGACGTATAAATTTGATAAAAATGAAGATTCTTCCCCAGTTGTTATACCTGTTTAGAAACTCACCACAATGGTTATCAAAAAGTTTCTTTGCACAGATACATGGTGAATTATCTTCATTTATATGGCAAAATAAATTGGCTAGAATAAAATTAAATACACTTATGCGCCCGGTGTCACAAGGAGGGTTGGCTTTCCCAGACCTATATAGGTACTATTTAGCAGCACAGCTGGTAACAGTAGGAAGGTGGCTGAGTCCTGACGGACACGATCCCGCTACAGTAGTAGAGGCTGCGGTGGTACAGTCCCTGGAGGCACTGCAGGCACTGCCATTCCGTGGGATAAAAAGTAGCCGAGATCTAACTCCATCTATGATAACGACAATAAAAGCATGGAAGGCGGGCATGATAGGAGAGAGTAATTTAAAAATAGACATATCTCCAAACACCCCATTGTGGAGAAATCCGCAGCTTAGGCATTTAGCTTCTATTCCAGATCCGGGAGTATGGACAAAATTTAGAATCAAGAAAATATCCCAGGTAATACATGAAGGGAAAATAGCTTCATTTGCAGACATGAGAAAAAATTGGAACATTCCGGAGAGCTATCTATTTAGATATATTCAGCTAACATACGCACTGTCAGCTCAGTTCCCACAGGGCATCCCCCAGTTAATAGAAACGGGCTTAGAAAAGATGATGAGAAAAAAAAGAGAAAGGGGGATGATTTCAAATGTATATAACCATCTATTAAAGATAGAACAATCAGATATGAACAAACTGAGTGAGTGCTGGTTAAGAGATATACCAGGATTATCAGCAGAAAACTGGGGAAAGATATATAAATTTCCATTTCAAATTTTAATTTCACTTAGAGATAAATTAATTCAATTCAAAATAACACATAGAAGCTATTTTACACCGTATAAATTATATAAAATATCACCATCTAATTCTCAAAACTGCTGGAGGTGTACAGGTACCCCTGGAAACTTTATCCATATTTTCTGGACCTGTCCAAGGATAATGATATTTTGGAGAGAGATCCTGAGAATAATTGATGAAGTGACATCAGTTAAGCTGGACCAAGAGGCAGAAATCTGTCTACTTGGCCTAGTTGGGGGAAAACACGCTTTCTATAGAAAAAAGAACACAGATTGGCCTCCTTCTTTTCTATGCAAGAAAGGCAATAGTATTGAATTGGAAGAAGGTCAAAGCTCCCCCACTGGCACAATGGAAAAACTTAATAAATATTTTTTTTTTTTATAGTTTGAAATAATGTATGATGAAGGATGAAGGATAAATGATGTATAATTTAATTTAAGATAATAAGAGGTATAATATATAAAGTGTATGGAATAATATGTGAAGAAAAAAGTGAAAACTTAATAAAGAGATTGGAAAAAATAATAATAAAGGTGGAATCTTTATATATAACAGCTGTGGAGAATTGCAGGTAATGAATTCAGCTGGAGGATAGGCAGTGTTGTGTGAGTCGGCTCTGGTTCACATTGGTGCGATTTGACATGTCAAATCGGTGGCAATTGCACTGTTCTAATTGGTGCGATTTGTATTGATATCTGTGCAGAAACCTGCACAGATTTCTCTGATGTCTACCCCCCCACCCCCTGCAGTCGGGACTCACATGCGGGAATGAAATCGTATGAGTTCAGCTGAACGATTTCCTCCCGCTGTCATTGTGAAGCAGGGCTCAAACTGGGCCTTTTGCCTTTGTAATTCACCTGCTGCTATGCCAGAGACACCATTTCTTATCAAACTCCCTTAAGTTTACCTTCAAATATCATTTGTAAAAATACAAATTTGCATATCTGCAAATAATCAAAAATAATAAATTCTAATCGTGATTGAGATCAAATATTCGCAGCTGCAATCAACAGAGCGTTGTTTCACCTCCTGACCCGGAAATGAGTCATTGTAATCACCTGGAAGTTCCTGTGCTGGTCAGGATCTCCATCTAGGTGGACATGGCGAGGTCCCTCTTTAGCATAGAGGAGGTGCTGCTGATTTGCCGGGTAAGTGTGGGATATGTACTTGTGCTTACTCAAGGTGGGGGTGGATTTGGTGTGGGTGGGCTTCATTGATTTGTTTGGCATCACCACACGTTTGCTTCTGGTCCATGTGCACACATCACTACTTCCTGCATTTGTTCTGCTGATGTAAATCAGTAAGGACTATGCAAGTATAAATGAGAGCTCCTTTCTATTAAAATATATATGACTTGATTCACAGTTGGGGGACTTTTCATGATTCTCAATGATAACCATTCATATCTGTGCTACTTTAAGTCACACCAACTTCAAAGTAGTCCCTGCACTACTTTGGTGTGACTTTCAGGCTCAGTTTCCACTAGTGCGACTTGTCATGTGACTTGGGACTGCAAAGTCGATTGATATGTCATACCCCATGATTTCCAATGAGTATGGTTCATATCCGTGCAACTTCAAAGTAGTCCCTGCACTACTTTGGTCCCACTTTGATACGACTTGAGGTCCATAGACCTCAAGAATATACAGGCATTGCTCCAAGTCGCATCATAATCGCGGCAAAATCATGCCAATTTAGGGTTGCAATAGTGGAAACAGAGCCTCATGTGACTTGAGGTACATAGGGCGCAATATTACACAGGCATTCCCAGAAGTTGGGGCCAAGTTGCAGCGGCAAAGTGGCAGCAAATTAGTGTGACTTTCAAGTCGCAGCAGTGTGAAAGAGATTCAAGGATATCTTTGAATTTGGCCCTATTGTCACTTGTGCATCCTGAAAGTGGGGCAAATTCGTCCCTGCACTACCTTGGTTTGACTTTGATGCGATTTGAGGTCCATACACCACAAGATTACACAGACATTGCTTCAAGTCATGGCAAAGCTGTGCAATTTTAAGGTCGCACAAGTGCAAATGGGGCTTTATTCAAAGGTGTTATCATTTAATCTCATTAGGTTACTTTCACACTTATGTGACTTTTCATGCAGCTTTGTACCTCAGAGTTGTATTAAAAGTTACCCCCCATGAGTTCCATTCATATCTATGCAACTTCACCCATGTTCACATAGCTCTGAATTGACATGTCAAATTACAGGCCAAATCGGCGCCTATTGACGGCAATAGAACTGTCCAAATTAGTGCGACGCCACACAGATTCCCAAAAGTATTTCCTACACTACTTTGGGTGACTTCAGGAGGCGATTTCTTACCTCCCAACTTTTTGAGATGGGTATAAAGCCCCGTACACACGGTCGGACTTCCATCGGACTTTTCCGTGGATTTTTGTCCGAACGGAGTTGGCCGGGCACACCCATAGCATACACACTACAGGACTTTTCTGCAAACTTTCCCAAAACTTTTTGCAACATCACATGGTTTTTCTGCTCTTTTCTGCTCTTTACTGCCACCCTTTGGTCAACTTCTGCTATTGTTGGTTGATTTTAATATTAGTTGTTTTGTCCATCGGACAAAAGTCCTATGGTTTTCTGTACACACGGTAGGACTTTGCTCCATCGGACTTTTGTTGGGCAAAAGTTTGTCCGTTTGCAGACCCAACTTTTGTCCGAAACGAAAAAAAGTTTGTCTGATGGAGCGTACACACGGTCGGATTGTTGGTCCAACTTGCTTAAAACGAAGTTTGTTGGGCAAAAGTCCGACCGTGTGTACGGGGCTTTAGGGACACCTATTAGCAAAAGTATAGAATTATTCCAAAAAAAAAAAAAAGGATTAGTTAAACCCCCAAGTGTTTTTTTTTTAACAATAATATCCCTTTAGATTTGTTTGTAAATTCCCAAAGCCAAGCAATTTAGAATTTAGATGAAAGGTTTAGCGCTGGAAAACCCTTTTTGAAAGATAAAAATTGCATTTTATATAAAACTATACAGATCAGAACAAAATGAAGGACAAATGAGGAGGAAAGAGGGACAAAGGGACTTTGTTCCAAATCAGGGACAGTTGAGACCTATGTGATTTCACTAGACATCTGTGCAGGAATGTGCACTGATGTCTCTAAAATCGCTCACAAAGTCGGGCTGAGGCCCCTTTCACACTTGAGCGACTTTTCCTGTGACTTTGGTCATCAGAGTTGCATGACAAGTCATACCCCATGATTTTCAATGTGTACCATTTATATCTGTGCAACTTCAAGTCACACCGACTTCAAAGTAGTCCCTGTACTACTTTGGTTCGACTTGGATACGAGTTGAGGTTCATAGACCTTAAGTTTACAGGCATTCCCTGGAATCGCAGAAAAATTGCAGACGGAAATTTGCACGCCTTTCTCTGCGACTCCTGCGTCCATAGACCTCAAGATTACACAGGCATTTCTTAAAGTCGCATCAAAATCACACAAATTTCAGGTCGCACAAGTGTGAAAGGGGCCTAAATCACTGTGCTGAGTACTATTATACCTAGAATATAAAGTAGTCCCACCATCAAACACTCAGCAGCATATGCTAAAAAGAGGCAAATGCCTATTAGCCAATGCCACATCAGCATGAGCATGGTTGTTACTATAATATTAAAGTGGTTGTAAACCCACTTAGACAACTTGCACCTACAGGTAAGCCTAGATTAAGGCTTACCTGTAGGTGCAAGAAATACACGGTTAAGGAGATATTTGCTTTTAAAACAGCACCGATGACGTCACACGCATGCGCACTAGCGGGCCGACATCATTGCTGTTTTTTTGAATGGGATCTTGCCGGCCCCAGCGCGCATGCGTGTGACGTCATCGCCGCTCCGGCCAATCACAGCGCCGGAGCGGCGATACACTGACGGGACATCGAGGCAAGATGGCGGTGGAGGGGAACGACGAGCAGTTCGGGGGCTTCGATCTCAGGTAAGTCATTTATAATGAGCTAGTATGCTATGCATACTAGCTCATTATGCCTTTCTTTTGCAGGGTTTTAAAAAAAAAAAATGGGTTTACTTCCTCTTTAATGCCTGAAATGCAAAACATTATTGTATAGAATTAAACATTAGTAAATTAGTAAATCCTACTGGCGGCAGCACCTCCTGAATCTGTGCATTTTACTCAGCAGCATGTGCTGTGTTCTTCCACGCAGTCGGTTACCTGCTAACAATAAAAAAAGCCACTCTTCTTCTGTGGTGGTCTTCCTCCTCTGTGTTGTCACCCGCAGTGTGGCGTCTCTTACATAGCCATGGAGCGGACTCTCCGGGTGACGTTATCGGATGGCCACAGAAGTCCGACACAGAAGTAGAGCAGCTTTTTTTTTTATTAGCGGGTAACCGACTGTGCAGAAGAACACAGCAGCGGTGCTGGATCGAAAGAGGCGCCGCGGCTCTCTCCTCTTCCTCCTTCTCCTGTGCGCTCCTGCTCTGGTATCTCCTCCCTCCCCGCGATGTTCGGGGAGGGAGGAGGAGTAAGAATTGTGTTGTGAGGCAGACAGCTCCGGAGTGCCATAGTGCACGGCGCCCGCATGTCCTCCGGGAACCGGCACTGCAATCGCCGGTGCCAGCTCAACTCAGCTGCCGGTGCCAGCTCAGCTGCCTATCACAACAATTACACTCCACAGAACGATGGAGCCTAGGCTCCTCCTCCACACTGACAGTACATACCAGGAGGAGGAGCCTAGGAGGAGGAGGAAAATCCGTGTGGACAGAGCGCGCTGATCTGAGGTCTGTGACTGTAGGGAGGGGAGATATGGGGGGGGTTACATTAGGGGGATTGTACAGAGAGGGGGGGTGTTACATTAGGGGGAGTGTACAGAGAGGGGGGGTTACATTAGGGGGATTGTACAGAGAGGGGGGTTACATTAGGGGGATTGTACAGAGGGGTGTTACATTAGGGGGATTGTACAGAGAGGGGGGTTACATTAGGGGGATTGTACAGAGAGGGGGGTTACATTAGGGGGATTGTACAGAGAGGGGGGGGGTGTTAACTTAGGGGGATTGTACAGAGGGGGGTTACATTAGGCAAATTGTACAGAGAGGGGGGGTTACATTAGGGGGATTGTACAGAGGGGGGTTACATTAGGGGGATTGTACAGAGAGGGGGGGGGGTGTTACATTAGGGGGATTGTACAGAGAGGGGGGGTTACATTAGGGGGATTGTACAGAGAGGGGGGGTTACATTAGGGGGATTGTACAGAGGGGTGTTACATTAGGAGGATTGCACAGAGAGGGGGGTTACATTAGGGGGATTGTACAGAGAGGGGGGTTACATTAGGGGGATTGTACAGAGAGGGGGGTTACATTAGGGGGATTGTACAGAGAGGGGGGTTACATTAGGGGGATTGTACAGAGAGGGGGGTTAACTTAGGGGGATTGTACAGAGGGGGGTTACATTAGGCGAATTGTACAGAGGGAGGGGGGTAACATTAGGGGGATTGTACAGAGGGGGGTTACATTAGGGGGATTGTACAGAGGGGGGGTTACATTAGGGGGATTGTACAGAATGGGGGGGTTACATTAGGGGGATTGTACAGAGAGGGGGGGTTGCATTAGGGGGATTGTACAGAGGGGGTTACATTAGGGGGATTGCACAGAGGGGGGGTTGCATTTGGGGGATTGCACAGAGGGGAGGTTACATTAGGGGGATTGCACAGAGGGGGGCGTTACATTTGGGGGATTGCACAGAACGGGGGTTACATTAGGGGGATTGTACAGAGGGGGGTTACATTAGGCGGTTTGTACAGGGGGGGTTACATTAGGGGGATTGTACAGAAAGGGGGGTTACATTAGGGGGATTGTACAGAGAGGGGGGTTACATTAGGGGGTTGTACAGAGGGGGGTTACATTAGGGGGATTGCACAGAGGGGGGGTTACATTAGGGGGATTGCACAGAGGGGGGGCGTTACATTTGGGGGATTGCACAGAGGGGGGGTTACATTAGGGGGATTGCACAGAGGGGGGGCGTTACATTTGGGGGATTGCACAGAGGGGGGGTTACATTAGGGGGATTGTACAGAGGGGGGGTTACATTAGGGGGTTGTACAGAGGGGGGTTACATTAGGGGGATTGTACAGAATGGGGGGGTTACATTAGGGGGGTTGTACAGAATGGGGGTTACATTAGGGGGATTACACAGAGGGGGGTTACATTAGGGGGATTTTCAGAGGGGGGGTTACATTAGGGGGATTGCACAGAGGGGGGTTACATTAGGGGGATTGTACAGAATGGGGGGGTTACATTAGGGGGATTGCACAGAGGGGGGTTACATTAGGGGGATTGTACAGAGGGGGGGTTACATTAGGGGGATTGTACAGAGGGGGGTTACATTAGGGGGATTGTACAGAGGGGGGTTACATTAGGGGGATTGCACAGATGGGGGTTACATTAGGGGGATTGTACAGAGGTGGATTGTACAGAGGGGGGGTTACATTAGGGGGATTGTACAGAGGGGGGGTTACATTAGGGGGATTGCACGGGGGGATACATTGGGGAGATTGCACTGGGGTTACATTAGGGGGATTGCAGGGGGGTTACATTAGGGAGATTGCAGGGGGGTTCCATTAGGGGGATTGTACAGAGGGGGGTTAAATTGGGGAGATTGCAGGGGGGTTACATTGGGGAGATTGCAGGGGGGGTTAGTTACATTAGGGAGATTGCAGGGGGTTCCATTAGGGGGATTGCAAGGGGGTTACATTAGGGAGCAGTGGTGGCTGGTGATCAAAATTTTTGGGGGGGCGCAAACTGAAAAAAAAAAAACATCAATTGCCGCCACTGTGCCCATTAAACACAGCCACTGTGCCCAAACGCCACCAGTTTGCCGCCTCAAATGCAGCCAGTTTCCCCCCAAATGCAGCCAGTTTGCCCCCATATACAGCCAGTTTGTCCCCATATACAGACAGTTTCCCCCCAAATGCAGCCAGTTTCCCCCCAAATGCAGCCAGTTTCCCCCCAAATGCAGCCAGTTTGTCCCCAAATGCAGCCAGTTTCCCCCATATACAGCCAGTTTGTCCCCATATACAGCCAGTTTCCCCCCAAATGCAGACAGTTTGTCCCCCAAATACAGACAGTTTGTCCCCTCAGCCCTGCACTTACCTTCCTAGGGTCAGTGCCATCCTTCTTCCATCCTCGATGACTTCTCCTGCCCTCGATGTCGCTTCAGCCAATCAGGTTACCGGTAACCAGACCCGGTGAACCTGATTGGCTGAAACGCCTGTCAGTGTTAACCAGGGAATGCACCCCCCGTGCGTCCTCTGGTTAGCTATTTGGAAGCCGATTACAGCCCTCAGGCTGTAATCGGGAAGCCTATCAGAGCCGCTGGCTCTGATAGGCACTTCCAAACACCAACCAGCCGCTGTTATTTAGATGGCCGGCGCTCAACAGGGGGCTGGCCATCTGAATAGTGGGAGGCAGCGGCGGCGACAATACATAGATTCATGCAATGCATGAACCTATGTATTGTTGTGAGTGACGGGCACAGGAGCGAGAGGGGGTGGCGCTCCTGCGCCCACTATGGAGGCACCGCCACTTTTAGGGAGATTGCAGGGGGGATCCATTAGGGGGATTGCAGGGGGTTCCATTAGGTGGATTACACGGGGGGTTCCATTAGGAGGATTACACGGGGGGTTCCATCAGGTGGATTACACGGGGGGTTCCATCAGGTGGATTACACGGGGGGTTCCATTAGGGGGATTACACGGGTGGGTTCCATTAGGGGGATTACACAGGGGTTCCATTAGGGGGATTACACAGGGGGAGAGCTGTGCTTATGCTCTAGCCTGCTTAGTGCCCCGGATTGAACAGTGACCCGTGTGGGGGGGGGGGGGGGGTGACACCAAATTTTACCGCACCAGGTGACACCATTCCTAGTGACGCCACTGCCTGGTGCTCCAGAGCCTACAAATGTGATAGGTAGTCAGGAAATTGAATGCATAATTTGTGTGTAATGTATGCTCTTTGAAATCTCATTGGTGCTTCTTGAATTTTGGGTACTTCTATGTATCTAGGCTGTGAAAAAATCTCACACATGTGGTATCTTCATACTCTGAGGCATAGCAGAAAGTGTTACCTAGTATACCTATACTGTGTGTGAGACATAAACTTGCTAAAATTACAATAAAATAAACACTGATTTGTGTTATTTTTTCAAAAGAAAAGTAGCCAAATACATTTTGACCTAAATTTATGAGGAAAGATTTCATAACAGAAACTAAGAAAAACTTTTTGGTATTTTTTTGTTTATATAGGAAAAAATAAAAAAACTCAGTTGTGATTAAATACCACCAAAAGAAAGCTCTATCTATTTCAAAAAATAATAAATATTTAATTTGGACAGCGTTGTATGACATGAGAAATTGTCATTTAAAGTGTGACAGTGCTAAAAACTTTGAAATGGCCTGAGAATGAACGGTGTCTGATATTGAGGTGGTTAAAGCTCAAATGAACTTTCAGTTTAAATCAACTAAATTCAGCACATTTCAGGTACATTTCAGGTGCATCAAAACAAAAGATGTGCAAAGTCCTATAGTTTGTTTTCATTAAAAAGCAGTCATAGCCTACCCTATAATCTATGACCCATAGCACTGCAATTAGAAAAACTCATGATCTCTGCTGATTGGAGTCTTTAGCTCTGACTCACTGGGGACATGTGGAACCTCTGCACATGAGACCACTGCTTTCACATAGAGAGCAAAGGTCTTTACAGCATGCTGGCAGGCAAAATTTTCTTATTAGGAGAGTGGCTGCTTTCTAAAGAAAAATAACTGAACAACTTTGCACACCTAGAATGTATTTGAAATTAAAATTCTTATGAATTTTATTGATTTAAATGTATGTATTACATATAATACAAATATATAAATGTTTCAATACGAAGTAGATGCAGCTGTATAGTGAACACGCATAGCAAAATAAATATATAAATAAATAAATAAATAAAATAGCAGAGAGAGTCAACTTTACATGTGTGTATGATCATTCTAGATAAAAGAGAAAAAGTAGGGCTTTGGAATAAAGCTGGCCATACACATAAAGATTTCTCTTACTCTGCCCAGTGGGCTTCACTAAACTGCACGGACAGATGAATCTCTCTTGCCAACTATTGTATTCTGACAGCCAGAACCTGCTGTTGTCAGAATACCCAAATAGTAAATGCAGCTGAGTGGCAATCACTGTTCAATTGACTTTTTTATACCCGGCTCCTTTGGCAGGGCCTCCCACGTCTCAAATCTCTGCGGATTCAGTGAAATCAGTTAACATTTAGGACACCTATGGCCAGCTTAACCACTTCCATACCTGGCCTATTCTGGCACTCCACTCTTACATGTAAAATTCATTTTTTTTTTTTGCTAGAAAACTACTCAGAACCCCCAAAAATTATATATGTTTTTCTTTAACAGAGACCTTGGGGAATAAAATGGCATTCATTGCAATTTTTTGTGTCACACGGTTTTTGAGCAACAATTTTTCAAATGCTTTTTTGGGGGGAAAAAACTGTTTCATGAATTGAAAATTAACAAAACAGTAAAATTAGCCCAATTTTTTTGTATAATGTGAAAGGTGATGTTGCGCTGCATAAATAGATACCAAGAATCCCAGAGGGTTATATTGTTTCAATAAATATAAATCTATTCCAGGCTCGTAAGCTCATTGCACAAAAGTGGTTATCACTATCTCCACCAACTGTAGCAGAATGGAAAATACAAGTAAGGGAAACTGTAATTAAGGAAAAGTATACTTTCTTACGCAGAGGCTGTCCAGGGAAATTTGAAAAAACATGGAGAAGGTGGTGTGATTATTTGGAGGTATGATGAGAGAGGGGAGGAGGGACGGGTGAGTAGAGACGGAAGAGGGGGGGAGATCATGGGGGCCAGGGGTAAGGGGGATGTGATTTTTTTTTTTTTTTATTATTATTCTTTTTCTCCTTTTTTTTATTTTTTAATTTATTCCTCTCAATGCGGGCTTGGGTTGTATGTTGTATTTGGTGTTTTTGTTGTTTGTATGTGCGCTACCCCCAGTTAAGAGAGCCGCTGTTTTTTGTTTCGGGCCCTGTATACAGCACCGCCAACCCCCGGCAATCTACTCAACCCACACTGGCAAAGTTAGTCTAGGGATTGTTACCTCGTAACGGTCTATACCTGATTATACACAATCTGGCAGTATTGATAGATAACTACTATCTGCAAAGATGACACTAATACCAATGTAATAAAATATAACTGGATTTACTTTTGGTATAAAGGTTCAAGGTTAAACACATCACATAGCATACATGCAGAGCCCTGCAGCAATAAACATATTCATCAGTGATAGTGCAGAGTGATCACCCGCCACGTGCAACTATCTTCTTTCCTTATGCGCAATATGGCGCAGCAACAAAGTTTTAACCCCCACCCTGGTCAGGCCTGACTCAGATTAAAACTCAGTCCCTTATGAGAACAATTCTTCGCATGCAACTTGAACGGTGGTGCACTTTCAGGAAACAATATTTGTAAATCCAATGGTAATAAATAAACAGGGTGGGCCAAGGCAGTCACTAGGCCCAACAAAGTAAAAAGGGTAATGAAGTGAGCAAGTGCTCGCTCACCACTCCGGACGCGATCCCAGTCCGGGCTTCCACCACTGTGTATCCGCACACAGTGTCTCCAACGGCAGGGTCTCCGGTCCAGCTGATGTCAGCAAACTCGAGCAGGAACAGGTGCCACCCAGGCTCTGCAGTGGGGTGGAAAGCTCTTTGGTCGGTATGCAAGGCCCAGGCTTCAGGCCTCACACAGCAGCGGATCCGCACAGGGAGTCCTATTGCTTGCAGCGCGGTGTCCAAAGAGGCCGAGCTTAGCATCACTCCCCTTCTTCTTATATAGCCCCACCCATGAGTCTCTTCGGCGGCCCAATGCACCCTGGGTGCCAAATGGGGTTCTGGGTAACGTAGTCCAAGGGCCTTAAAGGAGACCCCGCTACATATGTAAAAGAAATAAAACGATGATTTGATTTAAAAAAAAAAAAAGATACCTAACATGTCATGCTTTAAAATTGCGCACACTTGTGGAATGGTGCCAAACTTTGAAAGGAGGTGTATTGGTGGGACAGATGAGCAGGGGGTTACAGTGGTGGGGCAGAAGAGCAGGGGGGTACAGAGATGAGACAGATTCGCAGAAGGTACATTGGTGGGGCAGATGAGAAAGTGGGTTACAGTGGTGGGGCGGATGAGCAGATGGGTTACAATGGTGGGGCAGATGAGAAAGGGGGTACATTGGTGGGGCAGATGAGCAGCGGGTTACAGTGGTGGGATAGAAGAGCAGAGTGGTACAGTGGTGGGGCAGGTGTGCAGGGGGTTACAGTGGTGGGGCAGATGTACAGGGGGGTACAGAGGTGGGACAGATGAGAAGGGGGTACAGTGGTGGGACAGATTTGCAGGGAGGACAGTGATCTGAGGTGTGAAGGTGCATGAATTGTGGCTGATCTGAAGTGTGGAGTTACAGGGATTGGGGCTGATCTGAGGCGTGAGATTGCAGGATGTTAATTTCTCTCTACTACTGAAGTCTTTTTTAGCATTTACTTTATAAATTATTTTTTTCGTGATTGAGTGTGAAGTTGACATTTTTTTATTATAAAATCAGCACACTCAATTACTTTGAAAACATTTTTAGTCACACTGTGCTCAAAAGGTTGCCTACCCCTGTTTTATTTCCTGGTAGAAAATTTGCAATAGCTAACACGTCATCTGAGCCTACATTCAAGAAATTATAAAAAGTTGCAAACTACACAGCAGCAAGCAACTATTGAGGCTACATTTAAAGCAAGCCTGTCACTTAAATAAATGTGGCAGTAAAAGAAGTAGTAAAAAATGAATGGTGCTTTCCTCAGCCTAAAAATTACATTAAATCTCTTTTCAGGTCCCAAGCCGGCGCTGCTGGCTTCTCCTCTTCAGCTAGTTCCCTCAAGAGTAAGCCGTTTGCTCTGGGGGTACTGGTGTGTGCTTGCTCCTGAGCCCCGCTCTTTGTGTACATCGCTGGATTGAAAGGGAGCTCAGGTGAGTATTGGGGGGCTGGGGGAAGCTTTACACAGACGTTTTTTTTGTATCTATTTTTTATTTACGTTTTTATTAAAGGATTTATCCAGTAGCAAGTTGAATTCTCATATAACAACAGCAAAAACAGGAAATATTGATCAGTCTATTTCGGCATACCATTAAGATATCACAGTAAGAATGAGTAGTAGATCAAATGGGAGAAACAGCATCATATAGCATTACAGAAGTTTCTAAGCAAAAGAGTGTAGACATATGGATGAGGTAAGTGTGTATAGGAGTGTAGAGTGGGGGGGGGGAGTCCATGTCTGATTGAGATTAACATACGATTAATGGCCCTAGGGAATATACCCACATCAGGTTGGAGGTATTATCAAATGACAGGCTTCTTTAATAAGATGAAACCTCTATTGAGATCATTAAAATCAATCACGGTGTTTGAGGGCCAGTGTGTGCGTTTGAGGGATGCTAGGCACCTGCTGTCTCAGATATATAGATTGATACCAGGCGCCCAAAAGAGTACAGTCCCATATTTTATCAGAGAGTGGGAAAGAGAATTAAATAAAGAACTGTCAGAGGAACAAATTAAAAATTGATCAAATCAACGTATTCTACATCTATAAGTTTGTATGTTCAGGAGATGGCCTACAAATTCATGACAAGGTGGTACAGGACACCAGTAAGATTAACTCAGATGTACCCAGAGGCAGATGCCCGGTGTTGGAGAGGATGTGAACAGAGGGGTACATTTCTCCACCTGTGGTGGGAATGCCCCATGATTAAAACATTTTGGGTATCAATCGCACCATGGATTGAGAGGCTGACCCCTAGACCTATGGAGTTTACTCCTCTATGCTTCCTATTCCATGGAACACCCGGCTCCATTAAAGCTTACAGGAAGAGTATCACACCACACCTATTGAACACAGCCAAATTATTGATCCCTAGATTTTGGAAACAGGCCGCCTGTCCAACACTAGAGGACTGGAAAAAGGAGGTCAACCGGATAATGGAAGCCGAAAGGTGGACTCAAGTAGTGAAGGACAAAAAAGGGGAATTTGAGAGGACTTGGGCAGGCTGGATACAGTGTGCACCTGAAATGGGCTGAAGATAGGGGATATGGAGGGGGAAAGCCATTTATAAGGACCCCCAGTATAGTTGCTTATGGGTTAAGCCATAGAAGTATAAAGAACCGAATCATGAACCTTGACCGGGACTGATATATGTTTTTATTTATTTATTTATTTTATTTTATTTTTTTATTACTTTATTCTTAATTTTTTTTTTTCCCCTCCCTCTCTCTCTCATTGACCTACCTAATAAATTCTGACTGCGTTGATAGTGTGGAGTGAGATGTCTGCCCCTAACTAGCAGAGAGAAAGAGGGAGTTAAGTCATGCTGAAACAGAGAGGGGAGGGATGGGAAGGGGGGTGGAGGATAAGGAGTTGGGCACACACAGGAGAAGAGGGACTGAAAGTAATATTAGGTTAGAGATTGTAAATGATCACCGTGAGGATATCACAAATTTTTATTTTTTATTTTACTTCTCCGGGGAATATGGGTCTGTCACGTAAAATTTGGGGAAGAGTAGGTTGGGAGGATCGCCTGAATGTAAACACGGGCGAAGATATCACAAGGTATAATTATTTATTTAAACACTATGGCCATTAGTGGCCTCCTAAGAGGCCCTGGTAGAGGGGAACCAATAAATAAACACGTTTTCCTTTTTTTTTTTTCTCCCAAAGTTTGTTTGTTCTTTTTTAAATTGGGGAATTAGGCCATGGAGGCCGCTATACACAATTATGGGTAATCAATCCCTAACCACGAGGCACAAGTGTATATATATATATATGTATATGTATGTATATATATATATATATATATATATATATATATATATTTTTTTTCTCACATTAAAAGAATAGTCACCATGGTCATTAGTGACCTCTTTGGAAGTAGGAGGGGGCACTGTTCACGGGACAAATAAGGACACAGTAGGATAACACATGACATAAGTAGAAGGCAAGGAGTGAGTGGGGACGGAGCAGACTTACTCCACCGCAGCCAAACATACGATTAATGTAGGTTGTGAATTGTTTCGGTTAGGAAGGTGGGATGCATCTGGGGTCTTGGAGCCAGAGGTGCCAAAGTCTGTTATATTGACGGGTGATCAGGTGGGCCTTGGCAAAGAGCCATTCCATCTTCCAATGTTCGTTGAGGTTGTTGATCACATCTTGTAGGGTGGGAGAGGCTGTAGAATTCAATTTTCGTACAATAGATAGTCTTGCAGCAATGAGAACGTGTGTAAGCACGGCATGTGTAACTGGAGGCCAATTGTCCAGCCCAATGCCTAGGAGAGCTAGCTGCAGAGAAGGTTTTTTACCTTCATGCATTCTAAAATCTTGAGCCTTTAACCACTTAAGGACCGGAAGGATTTACCCCCTTAATTAAATACGGCACTGCGTCGCTTTAACTGACAATTGTGCGGTCGAGCAACATTGTACCAAAACAAAATTTATGTCCTTTTTCCCACAAATAGAGCTTTCTTTTGGTGGTATTTAATCACCTCTGCAGTTTTTATTTTTTGCGCTATAAAAAAAAAACAATATTTTATACTTTTTGCTCTAATAAATATCCCCAAAAATCTTTGAAAAAGCAAATTCAGTTTAGGTGAATATGTATTCTTCTACATATTTTTGGTAAAAAAAAAAACACAATAGGCATATATTGATTGGTTTGCGCAAAACTTATATAGTCTACAAAATAGGGGATAGATTTATGACATTTTTTATTATTATTTTTTTTTTACTAGTAATGGCAGTGACTGTGATATTGCGGTGGGACACTTTTGACACTTTTTTGGGACCAGTGACATTTAAACAGCGATCAGTGCTATAAAAATGCTCTGATTACTGTATAAATGACAATGGCAGGGAAGGGGTTAACACTAGTGGTGATCAAGGGGTTAAATGTGTTCCCTAGGGAGATGTTTCTAACCGTGGCGGTAGTGTACTGACTGGAGGAGGAGAGAGATCACTGTTCCTGATCACTAGTATCAGACGATCTCTCTCTACTCCCCTGTTCTTCCTCTCTGTGGAGCGATAGCGCGTGGCCGGCAGATATCCCTGCCACCAGTCACGCGCATCGGCCCTGGCGAAAACCACTTTAAATCGTTACCTGTAGTTACTTCTGAAATAGAAACTTCTGGGAGTGTTGATCTCTTGTTTTCCTTGCTGTACTCAATGGTATCTTCTGCCAACCTCCATGTCTTTACTCTGTACTGTAGAGCTGTGAAGGTTGGCTGAAAAAAACACAGTGGGTGGCAGGGGACACAAGATCAACACTCAGTAAGTGTAAGTAAGAGTCAGTTTCAAGAGAAACTTCATTAAAGCATTGCTCTTAAATAAAACAGTGCTCTGTGGCACACAGTTTAGGAGACATACAGTAGGTGTTTATAATCTAGTTTACAGGTTTTTATTTTACTGGTATAATTAAGTACCAGTCTCACTTTTAGGCCTCATGCACACTGGATGTTTTTGGAAGTTTTTACAGCTGCTGTTTTTGGCTTCAGACATTTTTTCTACAGTCAATAAACTCTCCAGCATGTTATCCTATGTGTCTATGCACAAATAAGCTGTTATCAACTGTTTTTGGCTGGGGCGTTTTTTGGCTGTAAACCCCCCCCCCCCCACTAGTGGGTTCTAAAAGGCAGTTTTCAGCTGTAAAAACGCTCAAACGTCAAAAAACGCAGTAAAACGCAAAAAAAAAAAAACCGCTCAAAAACGCGTGTTTTTCAATGTTTTTGATCCATTGGAAAAAAAAAAAACACTAAAAACCACCAATGCTGAAAAACGAAAAAAAAAATAAAAATCCGCTAAAAACCGCCATTGCAAAAATGTTGAAAAACTCACTGCAAAGCTACTGGCGTTTTTATAACGTTATTATAACGTTATTATAACGCCCAGTGTGCATAAGGCTTTAAACATAATTTAATATTTTAAGATCTGTGACATGCATTTGTTTGCACATATATATGATATTATGGTTTGAATATTTTAATTGCGTCACATTTTTGGATATTTCTATCTGATGTTTATTCACAATCACTGTGTTGTGGTCACTGATTACAGTTATTTATTTATATGACATTTATATGACATTTGAAGGAAGCATACTTATTATTTGAATGGCACCTGTGCTATTTGTGTGACCCCTCCTGTGGTTTTTATCCAGCAGGCCAGCTGTACTGGACCCAGCAGTGGAGACTACTACAGTAATTTCCAGCTTCCACAGGGATCCAACAGATATGGCATACGCATACTTACATTGGCAGCAAAAAAAAAAAGTTTCAGTATTGTGTTGCTGGTTTAAACCCTTTGGGTTGGGATGTTGATCAAAAGCAGGATGCAGGTCGAATTTTTGTGGGTTGGGATTGGATAATACAGACACAACCTACTATGTCTTAAATGAAGGACAAATGAAATTGTGTAGTGACCAGGGATATGCAATTAGCGGACCTCCAGCTGTTGCAAAACTACAAGTCCCATCATGCCACTGCCTCTGGGTGTCATGCTTGTGGCTGTCAGAGTCTTGCTTTGCCTCATTGGACTTGTAGTTCTGCAACAGCTGGAGGTCCGCTAATTGCATATCCCTAGTGTGGTCCTTCACTGCTGGCACAGCTGTTACATATCCATTTATGCTACAAAATCTCGTCTCATCTGTAATGCATGCAATTGCATTACAGGTAATTCTTTAGGTACCCCAAAAATGCTTGTAACCAGGAACAAAGCATAATACGATTTAATGAACAGCACTAAAGAAACTTTGCAAATTAACAACTATTGTCCATCAATAATGAATCAGCTACCAATCCTAGCAGGCCAGCAAAGCAAAGTTGAATTAACTTCCCCGAGTGCAAAATTTGTGCTCCCCTCTGTGTGCGCTCTCACTCACCAGAGATCATGGACTCCCATAACAGAAGTCGGATGCGCTTTGAGAGCGTGGCTGGGCTTAGAAGTCCCACTGGCTGTATCACTGCGGCTTGCATTGTCCTCACTGAGCCATCAGAAATCCCGGAATACCGTTGAGAAATGTGCAAATGTTATGAGGACTGCTGGGCTCTGAGGGGCCATAATTTCACAGGTGGTGACATCATTTCCGGCCGGCCACTTCCGGTTTGGTTTTTTAAATTTATTTTTTAATGTTTTAATATGAGTGGATTACCTGAAATTTTGGATTTTATACAATAAATATACAGAATTGCGCTATATAGCTTCTTTTGCCATTTGAACCAATCCCTGAAGGTTCGTTGAGTACAACACCTTTTGTAGCTGGAGTTACAGCCTGTGGGACCACAGAGCCCAGCAGTCCTCATAATGTTTGCACATTTCTCAATGGGATTCCGGGATTTCTGATGGCTCAGTGAGGACAACGCAAGCCGCAGTGATACAGCCAGTGGGACTACTAAGCCCAGCCACCCTCTCAAACCGCATCCGACTTCTGTTATGGGAGTCCAGGATCTCTGGTGAGTGAGAGGGCACACAGAGGGGAGCACAAATTTTGCACTGATGTTTGTCTTGGCTCTTGGCACTTTATACTGCACATCCAATTAAGTTGAAGTTGCACTGGAAAAACCTACCGTACCTGGATTCACATGAACTTTATATATTTATTTATTTGTTCACTGGAATTTATGGACTTTATATATTGTTATATTTGATATGGATTTATTTGGTGATGTATTAGTAAAGTATAAGGCAGCGCTCTTATCCTGTTCACTGAACTGGAGTTGCCACACTGATTTGACCAATTTTACCTGCAATACTAACTCCATGCTACAAACACCTTTTAGAATATCAAGCCTATGACAATAAAGAGACATACCGTATACAAAAAAAAAAAACCTTCAGTTATTTAAATTACAAAATTTGAACAGAACAAGACCTAGTACAGAGTAAAGTGGTGGTACCCCACTAGTTAGTGGTCTTTGATTTGAATGTACCCCTCCTTAAACCATACTCTGATGTCTATCATTGAGCCCAAGGGTCACCAATTTTTTCACAAGACCAGTTCTCTGAGCAGTCGGGTGTGAAAAGAGGAACTTCCAATTTCTAGTCTCCACTATTGGAAGAGGTGTCAGGGTGAATCACATGACTTGGGAGTCAAGTGACTATTTCTCGGTTTTAGAAAAAAAAAAAAAAAGCAGAGTTAAAATAAAAACACCCAGACTGGTTGGGTGCAAATATGGTGAAAATTTAATTGGAATAGTTTAATATCATGTAAGCATATACTAAGTAGCATGTTCCAGTTAGAAACGGTGTATGTTTACATAACATTTTAAAAAGTTTAGAAAGGATAAGTAGAATGAGTAGTAATAAAATAAATACCTTACCATGATAACATAGGGACTATTTACAATTCCGGTGAAGCACTGAGAGCTATATGTCTAGATTGCTTGCAGATAATTCCCATCCTCCATAAATGGTTTATGGTCACTCCCTCCCAGCTGTTACAATACTTAAGCTAATGAGTATCTTATCATTTCTTACATGCAAGTATACTGTAAAAAGTCAACTCACCTCCACCACACTGCTTGAATGACAAAGTAACATTACAAATGGGGCATTTTTGGAGTTTGGCATTGTGTCTGATTCACATTCTGCAATTTAGAAGGTAAGTAAATAAAGAAAAAAAATCCTAAAATTAGAATGTTGTACCAAATTTTAGTAGGCTTACTTGCCCAAAAAAAGTGTTGGACACTAGTATGTTCTTCAGTAACACTATGCATTGATTATCAAAGTATTTACACCTTGGAATAGAAATACAATATGTGGCTGGGTTCACACATTTACTTTGTGGTGTTATTTATTTTTTGTGCATTTTGATATACATTTCTATGTGAATTTATGTGTGTTTTCATGAACTCTGTGATACTTTGCTGGGGTTTTGTCAGCCAATTCAATTTTCAGTAAAGTTAAGCCTCGTACACACGATCAGATTTCCATCGGACAAATCCGTGGAATTTTGTGCGAAGGGCATTGGCCGTGAACTTGGTATGCATGCAGACGGCAGAACTATTTCAGCCAACATACACAAAATGACGTGGTTTTTCAGCTCTTTAACCCCTTGCTTACTGGGCACATAAACCCCCTTCCTGCCCAGGCGAAATTTCAGCTTTCGGCACTGCGTCGATTTGAATGACAATTGCGCGGTCATGCGACGTGGCTCGCAAACAAAATTGACGTCCTTTTTTCCCCACAAATAGAGATTTCTTTTGGTGGTATTTGATCACCTCTGCGGTTTTTATTTTTTGCGCTATAAACCAAAAAAGAGCGACAATTTAAAAAAAAACCACAATATTTTTGGATTTTTACTATAATAAATATCCCAATTTAAAAAAAAAAATGATTTTTTCCTCAGTTGAGGCCGATACGTATTATTCTACATATTTTTGGTTAAAAAGAATCCCAATAAGCGTATAGTGATTGGTTTGCGCAAAAGTTATAGCGTCTACAAAATAGGGGATAGAATTCTGACATTTGTTTTTTGTTTTTTTTTTACTAGTAATGGCGGCGATCTGCGATTTTTGTCAGGACTGCGATATTGCGGCTGACACATCGGACACTTTTGACACATTTTTGGGACCATTCACATTTATACAGCGATTAGTGCTATAAAACTGCACTGATTACTGTATAAATGTGACTGGCAAGGAAGGGGTTAACACTAGGGGCGAGGAAGGGGTTAATATGTTCCCTAATGTGTAATTGCTACTGTGGGTTGGAGGGGACTGACTGGGGGAGGAGACCGATCTGTGTCCCTATGTACAAGGGACACAGCATCGGTCTCCTCTCTCCCTGACAGGACATGGATCTCTGTGTTTACACACACAGATCCATGTCCTTGTCTGTGTACCGGCCGATCGCGGGTACCTGGCGGACATCGCGGCCGCCAGGCACGCGCATCGGCATCTCAGTGATGCGCCGGCGGCGCTCGCGCGCCCCCCAGTGGCCGGAGGATCGGAGGCCGTATAAAGACGGCCTCCCGGCATTGTAGAACCACTTTGCGGCCGTCATTAGTCGTATGACGGGCGCAAAGTGGTTAATGCCCCCCTTTTGGCAACTTCTGCTAATGTTGTCTTATGGTTAGCATTGGTTCGGAGCATGCGTGTTTGCACTTTGTTTTTTTTCCCGACGAACTTGTGTACACACGATAGGATACACACGATAGGATAATCCGACAAGACACATTTGTTGTCCGAAATTTTGAAAGCATGCTATAAAACATTTGTTGTCGGAATTTCCGACAACAATTGTCCGATGGAGCATACAAACAGTCGGATTATGTGACAAAACCCTGCCATCACACATTTGTTGTCAGAAAATCCGATCGTGTGTACGAGGCTTTAAAGTTGCATTTGGAAAGGATTTGTGCCCAATGTACATCCAGGCTGCTTACAGATGTGAGCTAGCACCATTAAAAACAATAGCAAAAATAAGCCTGCAATCATTTCAAACATCCAACTGGATTTGTGGGAAATTAAATAACAATTAAAGGAGACCAATTTGAAGAGAATGCAGGTACAAAGAAGCCAATTTACTTAAGAGAGAATCTTCACAGAAAAAATGTGCGGATATTAACACAAAGCATCTGCATGTGGGGTATTCAGAGGAAAGAGGAATTTACTTTTCATTTATTGGATAATTAAAGTCAATACCCACATTTATTGACTTTTAGTAAAGATTCCTTTAGTAAATTGGTCCCATGGTTTCATGAGTGTTTGATAAAAATGTCCTCTCTGGATTTATTTATTAAAATAAAACAAGAGAGTTTGTATTGTGATCTGTTTTAACTTCTTTTCTATATATTTCAACTAATAAACAATAAAATAATTACTATTTTTGACAATCTCCTAGGCACACTTTAATCTACTAAATAGATAGAAACCAAACTACATTATTTTACTGTTGCTGTTGGGTAACAAACACTTTTCAAGGTGTGTCAAATTTCTCATAAGTTTTTCGAAAAGAAAATAATATTTTTTGCTTAGAATAAAATAAACTACATGGACCTTACAATGTACATGTTGTAAAAAAAAAAAAAAAAATACTATTTACTGTTAGGCAATAAATGACACCTATATCATTTTTTTGCTCTGTCACAAAAGGAAAGCGTTTTATTCCATTTCAGACCATACTAAGGAAAAATAATGTTTTGCACAATCTCAGTTATGCTCATTTTTTTCTGCCAAAATATGATGTGATAATCAGGATGCAAAAATCAGTTTTGGGTTACAAAAGGCAAATCATTAGAGTTAAAAAAAGTGTTACTTATGGTAAGCTGTGACTCATATTATCAAAAGTACCTTGAGTCAGGGTTGTTTTTAAAGTGGGCAGCTTCAGTGCCAGTGATGCTGCTCTCATCTCTCAAAAAAACATACAATACACTTGTGCTGTATTTCTTGCAAAAAGTGACTTGTGGTTTCACTCCACCCGACTCCACTCCATGTCACCACCAGTGTCCCCTCCAGGGACCAAACTCACCAAAAGTTGTTGACCCCCTGTGCATATGCCTAGGAAGGTCAATGCAGCTTTATATCACAGACTCTCTGTACAGGTTATCCCATCAACTTAGGACCCATACTTGGCTAGTTCCTCCATGCATCAACCGAAAAGAAGCCAGGGAACAGCATATATAGCGTAAAATCGTTTATTAACGACTTCAGCCCCGGAGGATTTGGCTGCCCAATGACCGGGCTACTTTTTGCGATTCGGCACTGCGTCGCTTTAACTGACAATTGCACGGTCATGCAACGTGGCTCCCAATCAAAATTGACGTCCTTTTTTTCCCACAAATAGAGCTGTCTTTTGGTGGTATTTGATCACCTCTGCGGTTTTTATTTTTTGCGCTATAAACAAAAAAAGAGCGACAATTTTGAAAAAAAAGCAATATTTTTTACATTTTGCTATAATAAATATCCCCAAAAAAGATATAAAAAAATAATTTTTTCCTCAGTTTAGGCCGATATGTATTCTTCTACATATTTTTGGTAAAAAAAATCGCAAAAAGCGTATATTGATTGGTTTGTGCAAAAGTTATAGCGTCTACAAAATAGGGGATAGTTTTATGGCATTTTTGTTTATTATTTTTATTTTATTAGAAATGCCGGAGATCTGCTATTTTTCGTGACTGCGACATTATGGCGGACACATCGGACACTTTTGACGTTATTTTGGGACCATTGTCATTTATACACCGATCAATGCTATAAATATGCACTGATTACTGTAAAAATTACGCTGGCAGTGAATGGGTTAACCTGTAGGTGGCGCTGTAGGGGCTAAGTGTGACCTAATGTGTGATTCTAACTGAAGGGGGCGTGGCTTGGCCTGTGACGTCACTAATTGTCGTTCCCTATGACAGGGAACAGACGATCACTGAAGATGCACTGATTACTGTGTAAATGACACTGGCAGTGAAGGTGTTAACCAGTAGGGGGCGGGGAAGGGGTTAAGTGTGTCCTAGGGAGTGATTCTAACTGTGTGGAGGCTGGGCTACATGTGATACGACACTGATCGCTGCTCCCGATGACAGGCATCCCATCCGTTCTGCCGCTCCGTGAGACGATCGCGGGACACCGGCGGACATCGAGTCCGCGGGCACGGTCACGGAGCTCGCGGCGCGCGTACGGGTCCATTGCTTTGCCTATTCAAGCCATTCTGCCGACGTATAAATGCGTGAAGCGGTCGGCAAGTGGTTAAAATTCCCACGGTAAAATATAAAAGTTTTCACTCACAAATTGAGTGGCTCACCCAGCACCAGGAACGATATGCCAAAGAGTTTGTAGGATGCCGCTACTTTGTAGCAGAAGTGATGCCATGGTACTGGTGGTGACACGGAGTGGAGTGGGGAGGAGTAAAAGTACAAGTCGTTTTTATTAGCATGAATTATAGCTTTTATTTGCACTTTTTTTGCACTATTGCAATTTGTTTTAGATTGCAGATATCACATGGACGTTTGCCATGTGAACCACTTCCCGTCCGCCCTATAGCAGTTTTACTGCTACAGGGCGGCAGCTGTGCGCAGGATCGTGTATACACCTGTATATGTGATCCGACACTTCTGGGTGGGCCGCTTGCTTTCATTACACGCAGCGGAAGCCAATCGGCGGGTGCTGGATATTCAGTGTCGGCCAGCACCCGCCGATCGTCGGGCAGACAGACAGAGTTGCAGTTTGCCTATGTAAACAAGGCAGATCGCCGTTCTGACAGGGGGGAAGGGATGGAGTTTGTGTCCCTGTAAAGGAGGGAATTCATTCCATCTCTTCCCCTAGTAAAAGCACCTCACACAGCATAGTAAAACACAGGCTAGGCACACAGTTAACACTTTGATCACCCCTGATGGTAACCCCTTCCCAGCCAGTGTCATTAGTACAGTGACAGTGCATATTTTGAGCACTGATCCCTGTATTAGTATCTCTGGTTCCCAAAAAGTAACAAAAGTGTCAGTTAGTATCAGAATGTCTGCCGCAATATCGCAGTCACACTATAAATTGCTGATCACTGCCATTACTAGTAAAAAAAAGTAAAAAAATATATATATATCTTTAGCCCAAACCAATCAATATAAGCTTATTGGGATTTTTTTTACCAAAAATATGTAGCAGAATACATATTGGCCTAATTTTTTAAAGAAATTAGATGTTTCATTTGTTTATTGGATATGTTTTAAAGCAGAAAGTAAAAAATATGTTATTTTTTTTCAAAATGTTAATTTTTTGTTGTTGTTTATAGCGCAAAGAATAAGCGCATGAAATGAAATCTCTATTTGTGGGAAAAAAATGACATACATTTTATTTGGGTACGATGTCACACGACTGCACAATTGTCAGTTAAGGTAACGCAGTGCTGTATTGTAAAAAATGGCCTGGTCATTAAGGAGGTAAATCTCTTGAAGTTCAAGTGGTTAATAGACTTTGCATGGTTGATATTTACTAAGAGTTTATTATGAACAAGGGTATTATATTATCTAAATAGGGTAAGTGTAGCTTTCTTTATTTTTAATATTGATCTTATGGTCAATATTTTCTCTATTTAAAGCGGAGTTCACCCATTTAAAAGTCAGCAGCTACAAAAAGTGTAGCTGCTGACTTTTAAAAACAGACACTCACCTGTTCCACGGTCCTGCTAAGCAGGTACCTAAAGCCTCGCTTCTCTCCCCCTCCTCTCTGCGGCGCCGGAATTGCAAGTGTAAGCACCCAGTTTTGACTTCACAACCAGGCGCGCACTGCACATGCGCGAGCGGCGCTGCGTGTTGTGAATGGCCGGGCAATCTTCTGGGACCTGTGACGTGTCCCCGAAGATTGCTGGGAGGGAGGGGGGAGAAGTTAACTTCTGCTCTGCGACGCGGCGCCAGGAGAGGAAGTGGGAGCTGGGTACCTGTGAAAACTTGGTACCCGCTCCCCCCTAAAAAAATGACATGCCAAATGTGGCATGTCAGGGGGTCACAAGTACATAAAGTGGAAGTTCCATTTTTGGGTGGAACTCTGCTTTAAGCAGCAGCTACCCTAAGTTTTTCACTTTCACGGTTATTTGAGGGCACTCAATAATAATAATAATATTAATTTGTCTGTTGCACGGGTATATTTTTGATATATACCTAAAATTGTGAGCTGACATTTTTTTACTTTTTCCCCCTCCGAAGGTTTAACACCTAAGCATAATACGTCTTGTGTGTATCTTTTAACTTCAAATTGCTGTTAAAAACATTTTTTGTTAGCACTGTAAACGTGTGAGTGAAGCTGATGGTTCATGCATTAGTAAGGTAGTGGATTTTTGGTATTTTAGAATAAGTAGGAAAAAAAATAAAATATAGAAGAGTGATGGCAGAATGAAGACTAATGCCCTCTACACATGACTGGTTTTCCCATCGGATAAAAAAACCAATGGTTTTCCCAACAGAAATCCTCTCAAGCCTGCCTTGCATACACACCGTCACAAAAAAGAGATCCTGCTCTCTTTTTTTTCCGGCAGTTTTCCCGTCAGAAAAACTGCGAGGGAGCATACACACGGCCGGGATTCCCGAAGAAACGCTCTCATGGCAGTTTTTCAGACGTGAAAACCGGTCGTGTGTACGAGGCTTAAGTGGTCCATTGATTTATTTTTATTTTTTTATTATTGTTTTGTTTGAGTATAGATCTATGTTTGTCTGAAGCATTTTTGAATACATTTACTCCATTTACTGTTGACTGACTCACTACCTCTGCTGGAAGTCTATTCCAAGCATCAACTACTCTTTTGGGTAAATTATATTAGTTTTGAAGTTCCCTTCTGCAAGTTTGAGGCCATGTCCCCGGGTTCTTTCATTATGTGGAACTGTATCAAATGCTTTGCTCAAATCAAGATAGGCTATGTCCACAGCACCACTCTGGTCTAAAACATTAGTTATATACACTCATCGGCAACTTTATTATTAGGTACACCTGTTCAATTGCTTGATAACACAAATTGATAATCAGCCAATCACATGGCAGCAACTCAAGCATTTAGGCATCTAGACGTGGTGAAGACAACTTACTGAAGTTCAAACTGAGCATTAGAATGGGGAAGAAAGGGGATTTAAGTGGCTTTGAATGTGGCATGGTTGTTGGTGCCAGACGGGCTGGTCTGAGTATTTTAAAAACTGCTGATCTACTGGGATTTTCAGGCACAACCATCACTACGGTTTACAGAAAATGATCTGAAAAAGAGAAAATATCCAGTGAGCCACAGTTGTGTGGATGAAAATGCCTTGTTTATGTCAGAGGTCATAGGAGAATGGGCAGACTGGTTTGAGATGATAGAAAGGCAACAGTAACGCAAATAATCACTTGTTACAACCAAGGTATTCAGAATACCATCTCTGAACGCACAACACATCAAACCTTGAAGCAGATGGGCTACAGCAGCAGAACACCACACTGGGTGCCACTCCTGATAGCTAAGAACAGGAAACTGAGGCTACAATTCACACAGGCTCACTAAAATTGGATTATAGAAGGTTGGAAAAACGTTGCTTGTCAGATATGTATCGATTTCAGCTGCGACATTCAGATTGGTAGGGTCAGAATTTGGGATAAACAACATGAAATCATGGATCCATTCAATGGTTCAGGCTGGTAGTTGTGGTGTGATGGTGTGGGGAATATTTTCATGGCACACTTTGTCCCCTTAGTGCCAATTGAGCATCATTTAAATGCTGTCCATTCCTTTATGACTACAGTCACAGTGTACCCATCTTCTGATGACTTCTTCCAGCAGGATAATGTCAAAAAGCTCAAAAATTCTCAAACGGGTTTCTTGAACATGACAGTGAGTTCGCTGTACTCCAATGGCCTCTACAGTCACCAAATCTAAATCCAGTAGAACACCTTTGGGATGTGGTGGAATGAATATGACAAATCTGCAGCAACTGCGTGATGCTATCATGTTAATATGGACCAAAATCTCTGAGGAATTTTCCAACACTTTGTTAAATCTATGCCAGGAAGAATTACTGTAAGGCAGGTCTGAAGGCAAAAGGGGGTCCAACCCGGTACTAGCAAGGTGTACCTAATAAAGTGGCCAGTGAGTGTAGTCAAAATTTTTAATCACGTTAGTCTGACGTGCTCTGCCCTCAGTAAAGTCATGGGTCCAGCAAGCTGTGTGTTTTTAAGTAATCAATGTTCCTTCTTTATTCCATTAACTTGACTACAACAGATATTAAACTCGCTGACCTGTAATAGCCAGCTTGCTACTCTTCTTGAGGATAAGTACAATATTAGCTGTCCACCAGTCATAGAAGGCTTCTCCTGTTAGAAAAGATTGATTAAAAAGACATGTTAATGGTCAAAGTTCTCTTAGAACTCTAGGATGAATACCATCAGGAGTCAGGAGTCAGGACCCATTACCTTGTTAGGCTTCAACAAAGGCAGTTCTTATGCTATGTCTATCTGTAGAAATCCTGAAAATAACCACCATTACTAGAGCCAATATGATCCCCAACTTGTTATTTGTCTGAGAAGAACTGAACAGAAGTTTACACAGTTTTCTTTGCTAGATCCAGGTCTTCCTCCTCTTGTTGTGACCAGTTTTTATTTTAGTGATCCCATTGTGTTTTTCCTTCCAACACTTATGTACCCAAAAATGTATTGTCTCTTTTCTTGATAGATTTAGCCATTTCCTCCTCTTTCTGAGCTTTGCCAGCACTGATAAGGTGTTGAACTCTTTTCTATTTTTACACACTTCTCTATCAGCTGTACTATCTGTTTCCTTGAATCTCCAGTCACGTACCTGAGAGGAGACGGAAATTACGAGGTTGGCCTCTCTTGTACAGTATATCCAGCCCAGGCCCCACTGAAAGTGGTACAGGACAGGTGAAACACCAGTGCCAGCAGATGTTGATGGGTGAACTTGCTGCAGGAGATGCAGTCCCAAGGAGACTGGCGAACCAATAAGTCAGGGACAGTAGCTCTGTTCAGAAGTCTAGCCTGGGTTAAAGGGGCACTCCGCTTGCACTGCTGGTTCAGAACGTGTGGCTTATCAGAACTCTCAGCAAACTTGAGGGAGGAACACTCAGCAGTGCATAGAGCTGGTACAGCAGACAGCCAGGCAGACACTTGAACAGGAAAGAAAGCCAGGATCTGAGACAGAAGCGTGGTCACAGGAATAGCCAGGGTCATCAACAGGCAGGCAGCAAGGTACCCAATCATGAGCAAAGCCAAAGTCAGGAACAGAGCTGGGTCAGGAATTAGCAAAAGTCAGAAGCAGAATCCAAGATCAGGTCAGAAGCAAGCCAGGTCATTAACAAGTGAATTATACAAGATAATTGCAGGACACAGGGAACAGCTGAAGATCAGTCCGCACAGAACATGGGCATGAACACCCTTAAATAGCCAGTCTGACATATTGTGCATGTGTGCGTAAGCTCACGCAAGAGCAAGTGCATACTTTTGCACACATGTGTGTGCCTGGTAACCGTTCTGTGGGAAATACAATGCGCATATCTGCGCACCAGACGTCTCACAGGGATTCCCTGACATTTTTTTCTCTTTTATTATTCTACATACCTCTTTAGTGAACCACATTGTTTTTTCCTTCTGTTTATTCTTACTAATTTGCCTGACATATAATCAAGTTGCCTCTAGGATGGTAAACTTTAACAGTGACCACCGATTACTGACTCCTGTCGTTTTACTCCAACCTGTTAATTAATTTTTTTAGAAATTCACCCATTTTAGTAATATTTGTCCTTTTGAAATCCAAACCTTTAGTTTTTGTATATGTTTTTTCAGTTCTTATTTTAATATCAAAGCAAAGACATTGGAGATCACTAGATCCCAATCTTGTTCCCACCTTAACATCAGACAATCGATCTCAATTTGTAGGTCTTCAATATGATCACCTCAGGTTGTGCTTTTTACTAACTTTTTCAAAGAAACCTTATTCAGTGCCTCCATTTTCCCTGCTTCTGCTTGTAATTGCAGTTTGAAAATCCCAGTTAATGTCAGGCATGTTGAAGTCACCCATAATAAAAAACTCTCCTTTTATTGTGTACTGTGTTACTGATTGCAGAACACTTTCCTTCCACAAGATGGCAGTGACAGCTATGCTTTGTTTAGCTATGACTGATTTTATGTAGTTGGTTATGTTTTTTTTTTTTTTTTTATGTAGTTGGTTATGGTTTTCCCTGAGGAAGTCACGAGGGCAGTTAAGTAATGCATGGGAGGAGCTGGATGATGCCAATACCACAAGTGTCTAATCGTGGCTGTATAACTGAGTTTAACCAGTTAACAACCGCACGATAGTCAAATAATGGCTACAGCATGGCTCGATACAATGATGTCCTCCCGGGAATATCCGTGACCGCCGGGTCCAGAGGACCCAGCACATCATGAATCATGGTAAATGGCCAATGACAGCGGCCATTTACCACCTGATAGCTCCGTCAAATGACAGAGCGATCACTTGCAAACAAGCCAGCGCATGCCCGGCTGAGCTTTCCCCTCTCCGCAATGATCGGTACAGTGTGAGAGGAGAGGGGAGAGATCGGGTGCTGTAGCTCTGTGGGCTGGATCTGTAGTGCCCACAGCGCTGCTCTGCGCCCATTCCTGCACTCATCCATCCATACTCAGCCATCCCATCCATCCCCGTCCATACTCATCCATCCCATTCATGCTCTGCCATTCCTATTCATGCTCAGCCATCCATCCATACTTATCCATCCCATTCATGCTCAGCTATCCCCATTCATGCTTAGCCATCTCTCCATACTCAGCCACCCATCTATACTCATCCATCTATCCATGATCATTTATCCCATTCATGCTCAACCATGCCCATCCATGCTCAGCCATCCCATCCATGCTCTTCCATCCCCATTCATGCTCAGCCATCCCTCCATACTCATCCATCCATCCATCCATACTCATCCATCCCATTCATGCTCAACCATCCCCATCCATCCTCAGCCATCCCATCCATGCTCATCCATCCCCATCCTTACTCAGCCATCTCCATCCATGCTCAGCCATCCCCATCCATGCTCAACCATCCCCATCCATACTCATCCATGGCTCCCTATTCCCAGTCACAGCTCATCCATCCAAATTCATGGCTCATCCATCCACGACTCATTCATCCCCTTCCACGGCTCAACCATCTCCATCCAAGGCTCATCCATGCCACATCAGTTCTTATCCATGTCACTACAGTGCCCATCAGTGCCACTACAGTGCCTCACAAAAGTCTAATAGGTAGTCAAATTAGATTTGAAATGTATGCCCCTAGAACACCTGATGGTGCTCCCTGCATGTTGGGCCTCTGTATGTGCCCAGGGTGTATAAAAGTAAAAGTCTCACACATGTGGTATCGCCATACTCAGGAGGAGTAGCAAAATGTATTTTGGGGTGTAATTTTTGCTATGTACATGGTATGTGTTAGAAATATTGTATAAATTGAAAACTTTGTGTAAAAAAAAAAAAAAAATGCGTTTTCATTTTCTTTCCACATTTTCCCAAAACCTGTGGAAAAAAATGACATGTTCAAAAGGCTCATTATGCCTCATAGAATATATGTTTGGGGTGTTTGATTTCCAAAATGGGGTCATTTTGTGGGTGTTTCCATTGTCCAGGGCCTTCAAAAGTGCAAGAGGTTGTCAAGTCAAGTGCTCCCTGCATGTTGGGCCTCTGTAATCTGTATGTGGCCACGCTGTGTAAAAGTCTCACACATGTGGTGTCGCCATACTCAAGAGGAGTAGCAGAATGTATTTTGGGGTGTAATTTGTGGTATGCATATGCTGTGTGTGAGAAATAACCCGTTAATTTGACAATTTTGTGGAAAAAAAAAAGAAAGAAAAAAATCTTAATTTTGTAAAGAATTTTGGGGAAAACTACAACTTCAAAAAACTCACTATGCCTCTTACTAAATATTTTGAAATGTCCCCCTTCCACAAAGGGGTAATTTGGGGGTATTTGTACTTTCCTGGCTTGTAAGTGTCTCAAGAATTGTCAGTACATCAGGTGTGATCAATTTTCAGTGATTGGCACAATAGCTTATAGTCTCTATAACTTTCACAAAGACCAAATAATATACACTGATTTGGGTTATTTTTACCAAAGAGATGTAGCAGTATAAATTTTAGCCAAAATGTAAGAAGAAAATTTACTATTTTGCAAAATTTTATAACAGAGATGAAGAAATTTTTTTTTTTTTTTTTTACAGAATTTTCTTTCTTTTTTCATTTATAGCACAGAAAATAAAAAGCCCAGTGGTGATTAAATACCACAAAAAAAACTCTATTTGTGTGAAAGAAAGGACACAAATTTCATATGGGTACAGTGTTGCATGACTGAGTAATTGTCATTCAAAATGTGAGAGCACTGAAAGATGAAAATTGGTCTGGTTAGGAAGGGGGTTTAAGTGCCCAGTGGGTAAGTGGTTAAAGGCACATTTACCTGTTTTGAAATGTAAGTTCATTTTTTCTAATAAATTTGGGAATGTATTACATACCACACTATGGATACCCACCTTGTGTTTTTTGAGTGTCTGGGAGCAAAGGAAAAGGGACGGAGAGCCTCTTAAAGAGCTGCTAGTCCACTATTACCACCAAGAATATCGCAATTGCATGAGGATAGCTATATTGAAGGAATACCTACCTATTCATACCCCTGAGGAGTCCAAGCGCATTTGACCTAAAAGACATATGTCATTTAGGTCCATCCCTCAAGGTGAGCGTATTGGAGTGAAGGTGGTGGGATCACCACTGCATGGCGGTGGTGGCACACTGTCATCACTTAAGCATGACATTGGATAAATACTGTAGTCTTAGCTGTAGCAAAGTCCTGGGTCCCTCAAGGCCTAATGGTGACCTCCAGAGTTAGGGACAGCTGACATCCTTCAGTGTAGAGTGGGTTGCAAGGCATGGTGGATGTAATGCAAGATGGAAGGGTGGGCACCAGTCACTTTTAGAATGCAAAAATAGATTTATTGTGTCTTAAACAGAACTGTAGGAGAGAGGGTTAGGGACAGGACACCCTTAGGTAGATGCAATGTTAATTGGCAGACTCTGAGACTTCTATAGGTAGACAGATGGCGATTCACAGAACATTTAAGGCTCAGATAAAAGGGACTAAATTACAAGAAACAAATAAAATCATACAAATAACATTAACATTTATTTAAAAATGTAATCATTTAACCACTTCTCTACTGTGCACGAAAACCCCCTTCCTGCCCAAGCCATTTTTCAGCTTTCAGCGCTGTCACACTTTGAATGACAATTGCGCGGTCGTGCGACGTGGCTCCCAAACGAAATTTGTGTCCTTTTTATAGAGCTTTCTTTTGGTGGTATTTGATCACCTCTGCGGTTTTTATTTTTTGCGCTATAAACAAAAGAAGAGCGTCCAGTTTGGAAAAAAAACACTATTTCTTTTTCGTACATCACGGGACACAGAGCGACTTAGTCATTACTAATGGGTTATATAGTTTACCTTCAGGTGTTGGCACTGGCCAATTCCAAACCGGAAGTACCCTCCCCTATATAAGCCCCTCCCACCCGGGAGCACCTCAGTTTTTTGCCAGTGTCTAAGGTGTTGGCCAAAGAGTAACATGTGTTTTCACTGGGCTTGCGTACAGGTTCTTTTGGGCCTTAGTAAGCTGTTCCGGATCCCACCAAAAAAAGCTTCATAGCTAAACGGTCGGTACCCGGGCCTTGCAGCAGAAGAGCAAGGTTTTGCCTGTAATGCTTCTCTTAGGAGGGCTGGACCCTGGGATCCAGAGCTCTGGTCATACCCACGACCAAGACGCTGTCTGTGCAGGGTGCTATACAGGTCCAGGGGAGTGGAATCCTTGGGAACCCGGTCCCTGAAGGTTTAATTACAATGCCTGCCGTGATAGGTGAAGTTTGGACTTTTGTGGACCAAACAAAGTCCTGCGGCGGGGATCAGGTAAGTGGGGGCCCTCAGGAACTTGGTTCTATTGGGGGACCCCCAAGCCTAATTTGTCTTTCTGTCTGTTACCTAACGGTATTCCCGCTAAATATCTGTGTTTGCCTATAACTACTGAAAATGTAAAATTTTAATAGTAGTCAAGAAAAAAAAAAAAAAAACAGGGACCGCGGTACCTGTGTTAAACCACTAGAGGCCGCTGTAGTCCATTTTTCTTGTAAATGTGGATCTTTGGTTTTCTCAACTCAAAAGATCCAGGCAGCTGGTAAGTTTCTCTGAGGGAATCCACTTCCTCTGCCCTGTTGCTGCGTTCATCCACCGCACAGGCCCTCCGGCAAAAAGGGCCCTGGCTCCTAGTCCTCTGTTGGTTTTCGAAAAGGGCGCCATTGGCGCACGGGCGCGCGCGCGGGCGCGTGCACGTGCCTCCTATGAAAAAAAAGGGGCGGGGCGGGTGGATGACGCTCGATGCGCGCCGCGGCGCTTCTGCGCATGTGCGGGCGTCCCAGCATGGTTAAAAGACACAGTACAAGTGTCAGCTGCATGCAAACAGAGCTAGCAACAAACAGTGGCACACAGAGGCGGTTGATGCAGGCATCCCCATAGAAAGGCACTTTAGTGGACACCAGCTGGTATATAGCAGCACCTGTGTTAGACTATTACCAGCAAAAATTGGTGTATGACGACGGGAATACCTCAGCTTTGTGCTTAAAGGATATGTCGTCCAGACGCTCCGGAAATAAATCTTCCAGGAAGCCAAAGGGGTCTCCATCGGGCTCTGAGGATATTGGGCATGCTTGCACTGCACCAATCTCCCCTGAGAATGCAGAGGTCAGTAGCCGTAGAAACCCCGCAGGAATGTCTGGTGCTGCGGCTGTCCCCAGTCCACCTGCTCCTGTATATATAACAGAGGAGGTTTTATCCTCAACTCTGGGAGGATTGGAAGAGAGATTAACAGCATTGATCGCTGCTTCCCTGTCACAGGAAAAGCGCGTCCGATCTCCGTCTCCTCCTTCAGAGTGCCTGTTAGTGGAGGAACAGCCCCACACAGAGATCGACCTACCTGAAGGGGATCAGGATGAGGTTGATTCACTTATAGAGGAATCAACAGTGGAAGAACCTTTCTCAGCTTCTCAGGCTGAAAGATTATGGGTTCAGTCTCTGACTAACATGGTCCGATCAGCATTTAAAATGCCTCTGGCGGAACCACCATCCACTACGGTTTCCTCGCTGGGGTCGCTAAAAGCTCCCCAGGCGGTCTGTTCCTTCCCAATCCACCCTTTATTAGAAGGGCTTATTTACCAGGATTGGGAGCATCCTGATAAAATATTTGCTCCCCCCAAGAGATTTCCGGTGATCTATCCCATGGAGGATAAGTTCATAAGAAAATGGAGGGTCCCTATAGTGGACGCAGCCATCTCTTCTGTTAACAAATCACTGACATGTCCAGTAGATAATGTTCCAATGTTCAAAGACCCAATAGATAAAAAATTGGAGTCTTTACTAAAATCTGCTTTCTCTACAGCAAGTATGGTGACACAACCTGCGGTAGCAGCGATTGGAGTCTGCCAAGCAGTGAAAGATCAGTTGAAACAAGTCTTAAGGGACTTACCAGATCAGCAGGCTCATGCCCTAGCTGACCTGCCTAGAGCCTTGTGTTTTGCGGTGGACGCCATAAAGGATACAATCCAACAGGCCTCCCGCTTTACGCTGTCTATAGTACATATGCGTAGGCTTTTGTGGCTCAAAAACTGGTCTGCTGAAGCTCCCTGTAAAAGACTGCTGGTTAGCTTCCCATTTCATGGAGAACGCTTATTTGGAGAAGATCTGGACAAATATATCCAGAAAATTTCTGCCGGTAAAAGTTCACTCTTACCGGTTAAGAACAAGGGTAGAAGTCCTTCTTTTAAGAGGCCTACCTCTCCAGTCCCGGGCACATCGGCTGTGAAGCAGTTCCGACGGCCTCCGCGGTCAAATTCAGGGGGCAGAAATCAGGGACAATCACAGGGTAACAAGAAGCCCTGGATCAAGAGAGGTACAAAACCTCCCCCTAAGGCATGAAGTATTGCCCCCGCTCAATCGGGTGGGGGGAAGACTTCAGTTGTTCACAGAGACCTGGCGGGACACCATCAGAGACAGATGGGTGCTCTCCGCAGTAAGTCTGGGATACAAGCTGGAGTTAAAAGGCACTCCTCCTGCCCAATTTATGAGGTCAAACGTGCCAAGAGATCCCCAAAAGAGAGGATCCCTCCTTCTGGCACTAGAACAACTATTGCTCCAAGGGGTAATCATGAAGGTTCCCCTGGAAGAAAGCGGATTCGGGTTTTACTCGAACCTTTTCACAGTCCCCAAACCAAATGGGGACGTGAGGCCCATATTAAATCTAAAAGGGCTAAACAAGTTCCTAAATATCAGGACCTTTCGGATGGAGTCGATCCGATCAGTGGCCACCGCCCTACAAGGGCAGGAATGGCTAGCCTCGATCGACATAAGGGATGCTTATCTGCATATTCCCATCTTTCCGGCCCATCAGAAATTTCTACGCTTTGCAGTAGAAGGGCGCCATTTTCAGTTCAGAGCCTTACCTTTCGGTCTGGCCACAGCACCACGAGTGTTCACAAAAATTCTGGCCCCATTATTGGCCAATCTAAGAACACAGGGTGTAACGATAATGGCATATCTAGACGACCTGCTACTAATAGACCACTCAGTGGAAAAGCTGGAAGTAGCTATTCACAAGACAATCGAGTATCTGGAATATCACGGTTGGATTATCAACCGGGACAAGTCAGCTCTAAGACCAGTCAAAAGTCTGGAATACTTAGGGCTAAGGCTGGATTCAAATCAGAGAAAGATTTTCTTACCTCCAGAGAAGGTGTCGTCTTTAAGAAATTTGACCCACTTAGTGGGTACAAAAAGAAAACCATCCATACGTCTCTGCATGAGGCTGCTGGGAAAGATGGTGGCTTCATTCGAAGCGGTACCCTACGGTCAATTCCATTCAAGGAATTTGCAAAGGGCCATACTGTCAGCCTGGAACAAAAAAGTTCAGGCTTTAGACTTACCAATGTCCCTGTCCCCTTCCGTTCGCAAGAGCCTCCATTGGTGGTTGGTGCCCCAGAATCTGGAAAGAGGGAAACCCTTCAGTCCGGTTTCTTGGAAGGTGGTCACTACAGATGCCAGCCTCATCGGCTGGGGGGCAGTGCTGGAGCAATGGTCTCTCCAGGGCAGGTGGTCAGAAGCAGAAAAGGCCCTGCCCATCAATCTCTTAGAGATACGAGCAGCCCGGTATGCCCTAGTAGCATGGACATCCAAACTCCAGGGGTCCCCTGTCAGAATTCAATCAGACAATGCCACGGCAGTGGCATATATCAATCATCAGGGTGGCACCAAAAGTCGTGCAGCCCAGAAGGAAGCAAATTGCATCCTGGAGTGGGCAGAAAGATATGTCCCAGCCATATCTGCGGTTTTCATCCCAGGAGTGGAAAATTGGAGAGCGGACTTTCTAAGTCGCCAACAATTATGCCCGGGGGAATGGTCTCTTCACCCCGAGGTTTTCCAGGCAATATGCCAGCGGTGGGGAACACCGGATGTAGATCTGCTAGCATCCAGATTCAACGCAAAGGTGGACAGGTTTGTGTCTCGCACAAGGGATCCCCTAGCTTGCGGCTCGGATGCCCTAGTGTTCCCTTGGGATCGGTTCAAGCTGATATATGCATTCCCACCGCCACAATTGTTACCGCGATTACTCCGCAGAATCAGGGTAGAAAAGAAACCAGTGATTCTGGTGGCTCCAGCGTGGCCCCGAAGGGCATGGTACGCGGAGATGGTAAAAATGTCAGTGAGGAGTCCTTGGACCCTCCCACTTCGTCCGGACCTGCTTTCGCAGGGACCGATATACCACCCTTCCTTACCAGCCCTAGGTTTGACGGCCTGGCTATTGAAGCCCACATTCTGAAAAAGAGAGGGCTCTCTAATTCTGTGGTATCTACCATGATCAATGCCAGGAAACCGGTATCCAGGCAGATCTATTATAGGATCTGGAAAGCGTACATTACGTGGTGTGAGACCAAGAAATGGCATCCACGTAAGTACATGATAGGGAGGATTCTGGACTTCCTACAGTGGGCTGTAGATAGGAAACTGGCCTTGAGTACTATCAAGGGTCAGATTTCGGCCTTGTCAATATTTTTTCAAAGGCCCTTGGCTTCGCATTCACTAGTCAAAGCCTTTATACAAGGAGTGATGCGTATTAGCCCTCCGGTTAGTATTCCCATATGTCCTTGGGACTTAAACCTGGTTCTGTCGGTTCTACAGAAACAACCGTTTGAACCATTACAACACATTTCCTTGGTTCTTCTCACCAGGAAATTGGTTTTCTTAGTAGCCATTTGTTCGGCTAAAAGAGTGTCGGAATTAGCAGCTATGTCCTGTAAGGAGCCATATCTGGTTGTCCATAAGGACAGAGTAGTATTACGTCCTCATCCAGCCTTTCTTCCTAAGGTGGTATCGAGGTTTCATTTGAACCAAGATGTGGTTCTTCCTTCTTTTTTCCCCAAACCTAGCTCAGTAGAGGAAAAGTTATTACATTCTTTGGATGTGGTAAGAGCAGTTAAAGCTTATCTAAAAGCCACTGCTCAGATTCGCAGAACGGATTCTTTGTTTGTTCTGCCGGAAGGCCCCAGAAGGGGTCAGGCAGCATCAAAATCTACTTTAGCCAAGTGGATTCGACAGGTCATAATACAAGCCTATGGCTTGAGAAAGAGACCGCCTCCGTTCAAAGTTAGGGCGCACTCCACAAGAGCGGTTGGAACTTCATGGGCAGTGCATCACCAGGCCTCCCTGGCTCAAGTATGTAAGGCCGCAACATGGTCTTCGGTACACACGTTTACTAGATTCTATCAGGTAGACGTTAGAAGTCAGGAGGATGTCGCCTTTGGGCGCAGTGTGTTGCAGGCCGCAAAAGATCCTCATGCCTGATGGCGCCCAGCTTATGTACCCCCCCCTCATTTGGCATTGCTTTGGGACGTCCCATTAGTAATGACTAAGTCGCTCTGTGTCCCGTGATGTACGAAAAAGAAAAAGGGATTTTTATAACAGCTTACCTGTAAAATCCTTTTCTTGGAGTACATCACGGGACACAGAGCTCCCACCCCTCTTTTTGGGACACTTATTGCTTGGCTACAAAACTGAGGTGCTCCCGGGTGGGAGGGGCTTATATAGGGGAGGGTACTTCCGGTTTGGAATTGGCCAGTGCCAACACCTGAAGGTAAACTATATAACCCATTAGTAATGACTAAGTCGCTCTGTGTCCCGTGATGTACTCCAAGAAAAGGATTTTACAGGTAAGCTGTTATAAAAATCCCTTTTTTTTACTTTTTGCTATAATAAATACCCATTTTTTTTTTAAATAACATTTTCCTCAGTTTAGGCCGATACGTATTCTTCTACATATTTTTGGTAAAAAAAAAAAATCGCAATAAGCGCGTATTGATTGGTTTGCGCAAAAGTTATAGCGTGTACAAAATAGGGGATAGATTTATAGCATTTTTATTTTTATATTTTTTTATTAGTAATGGCGGCGATCTGCGATTTTTTATTGTGACTGCGATATTGCGGCGGACACATCGGACACTTTTGACACATTTTTGGGACCATTCACGTTTATACAGCGATCCCTGCTATAAAAATGCATTGATTACTGTATAAATGTGATTGGCAGGGAAGGGGTTAACCACTAGGGGGCGGGAAGGGGTTAAATATGTTCCCTCAATGTGTTCTTACTGTGGGGGGAGGTGACTGACTGGGGGAGGTGACCGATGGTTGTCCCTATGTACAAGGGACACACCATCGGTCCCCTCTCCCTCACAGGACATGGATCTCTGTGTTTACACACAGAGATCCACTTTCCTGCTCGTTTCCCGGGCAATCGCGGGTGCCCGGCAGCAATCGCGGCCGCCGGGCACGCGCACCGGGGCCTTGTGAACGCGGCGGGCGCGCGCTCGCGCCGCTGGCGGCGAGCGCGCGCCTCCTAGCTCGTTTTAAAGGGAGGACGTCATATGACGTCCTCCCAGAACGAGAGTATCCTCCGCCCGCCGTCAATTGACAGTGGGCGGGGGACAAGTGGTTAATTGAGAAAAGGGAAAGAGAAAAATATAAATAAAAAATCAACACCTACTAAAAATGGACTAGAATAATAACCAATCTCCTAGGCAAACTGAGATCTCACACATTATGGTCTCCCTTCTACTAGTTTACAGGTATAATATCACTAATAGTGTTGAGCGAACCCGAACTGTAAAGTTCGGGTCCGTACCGAACTTTAGCTTTTTCCCGAACCCGAACCCGGACTTTGCCCAAAAGTCCGGGTTCGGGTTCGGGTTCGGAAATCTAATAACGCATTTAGAAATGCTTCAGGGGCCAGCCAATCACCTTTTGATTAGCTGGTGTGCCCTTAGAGGCCATCATAGCCATGCCTACTAATGGCATGGCTGTGATTGGTCAGTGCAACATGTGACCCAGCTTCTATATAAGCTAGAGGCACACAGCACACATGACACTCTGCTTCAGAATAGATAGGGAGAGGATCTAGTCTGCTGCTGCTGCTTTTAGGGAGAGATAGAAAGATAGATGAGGTAGTCCTGATTCTACAATCTGAGGGAAAAGATAGAGAGATAGTGTAGTATAGGGCCAGGTTCCTGTGTTGGTGCTTTCAGGGAGAGAGAATATTATATAGGAGTCCAGATTCAGAGATTAAAATCAGCGATCTGCATAGGTCTACCTATTTGTGTTGCAGTGCAGTCTTTTTACACTGCCATGAGCCCAGTGTCAGAGAAAATCTAACTTTTAGGGGAAAAAAAAAGGCACTTTATTGTTCTCTTTTCCAAAAGACCCATAGGGCAAAAAAAAAGCATTTTGGTTTGCTCGTGCAAAAAAAGACCCGTTTAGGGCAAAAAAAAATAAAAAAATTTGCACTTTAATGTACGCTTGCAAAAAACGCAGTTTAGGGGCACAAAAAAAAGTTTGCAGTGTGTTATACATATTTTGAGGTGTTTGAAATAAACAATTTCTTTATAGTTTTCTCCTACGTTGCTATACTAAAAAAAAAAACATTTTTTTTAATAGCATTTTCTGCAGTTCTGTAGCTGTGCGATTCAGCGGTTACGTACTGTGGGTGTGTTCTGCTCTTCCAAAAAACGCCGTTTAGTGGCACAAAAAAAAGTTTGCAGTGTGTTATACATATTTTGAGGTGTGTGAAATAAACAATTTCTATATAGTTTTCTCCTACTGTGCTATACTAAAAAAACAAAATTTTTTTTGAATAGCATTTTCTGCAGTTCTGTAGCTGTGCGATTCAGCGGTTACGTACTGTGGGTGTGTTCTGCTCTTCCAAAAAACGCCGTTTAGTGGCACAAAAAAAAGTTTGCAGTGTGTTATACATATTTTGAGGTGTTTGAAATAAACAATTTCTTTATAGTTTTCTCCTACGTTGCTATACTAAAAAAAAAACATTTTTTTTGAATAGCATTTTCTGCAGTTCTGTAGCTGTGCGATTCAGCGGTTACGTACTGTGGGTGTGTTCTGCTCTTCCAAAAAACGCCGTTTAGTGGCACAAAAAAAAGTTTGCAGTGTGTTATACATATTTTGAGGTGTGTGAAATAAACAATTTCTATATAGTTTTCTCCTACTGTGCTATACTAAAAAAACAACATTTTTTTTGAATAGCATTTTCTGCAGTTCTGTAGCTGTGCGATTCAGCGGTTACAAACTGTGGTTGTGTTCTGCTCTTCCAAAAAACGCCGTTTAGTGGCACAAATTTTTTTTGCAGTGTGTTATACATATTTTGAGGTGTGTGAAATAAACAATTTCTTTATAGTTTTCTCCTACTGTGCTATACTAAAAAAGCAACATTTTTTTTGAATAGAATTTTCTGCAGTTCTGTAGCTGTGCGATTCAGCGGTTACGTACTGTGGGTGTGTTCTGCTCTTCCAAAAACACCCATTTAGGGCAAGATCCTAAATTTTGAAAATATGAGGAGAAGGTCAAAGGGACGTGGTGGCCCCGGTCGTGGTGCTGCTGGTGGAGCTCCTGTTGCAGGGAGAGGACGTGGTGGATCTGTGCCAGATACACGCACAAGTGAAACACCTTCCTCAGGTGCGAGTAGGCGACCGAGCCTGCGGCGGTATTTTGTCGCGCCTAATGAGGCTGTACGAATGTTTAGGCCAGGACAAGTACAGGCGATAGTAGATTGGGTTGCTGACAGTGCCTCGGGTTCCTTCACATTGTCTCCCACCCACTCTTCTGATGAAAGAACAGAGTTGGCACCTGAAACCCATGTCCATCAGTCTTTCACCTCACCCCCTTGCAAATCAGCCAAGCAGTCTGAGCCCCAAATCATGCAGCAGTCGTTTCTGCTTTTCGATGACTCTGTTAGCAGGGTTTCCCAGGGCCATCCACCTAGCCCTGCCCCAGAAGTGGAAGAGATTGAGTGCACCGATGCCCAACCACTTATGTTTCATGATGAGTACATGGGAGGACCATAGCAGTACGTCTCGGATGATGACGAAACACAGGTGCCAACTGCTGCTGCTTTCGCAATTGTGCAGACAGACAGGGAGGGCAGGGGTGAAGACTGGGTGGAAGATGATGTGGAGGACGATGAGGTCCTCGACCCCACATGGAATCAACGTTATGCAGGTGACCAGTGTAGTTTGGAGGAAGAGGCGGTGGTCGCACAGAGCCACCAGCACAGCAGAAGAGGGAGCAGGGTGCAAAAGCGGAGAGTCTGTCAGCTAGACAGTATGTCTGCTACTACCCAACGCAACAAGGGACCGAGCACACCAAAGCCAGGTCCAAGGAGTTCCCCAGCGTGGCAGTTCTTCACACAATGTGCTGATGACAAGACACGAGTGGTTTGCACGCTGTGCAATCAGAGCCTGAAGCGAGGCATAAACGTTCTCAACCTGAGCACAACCTGCATGACCAGGCATCTAAGTGCAAAGCACGAGCTGCAGTGGAGTAGACACCTCAAAAACCAAGAAAGGTCTCTGGCTCCTCCTGCTTCCTCTTCTGCTGCAGTCTCGGCCTCTTCATCCACCTCTGTAGTGACAGTGGCACCTGCCACCCCGCAAACAGAGCATCTGCCAGCAACACTACCACCTGGGTCACCAACCATCTCCACAATGTCCCATGGAAGCGTTCAGCTCTCTATCTCCCAAACATTGGAGCGGAAGAGGAAGTACCCCCCTAGCCACCCGCGATCCCTGGCCCTGAATGCCAGCATTTCAAAACTCCTGGCCTTTGAAATGCTGTCATTCCGTCTGGTGGAGACGCAGAGTTTTAAAAGCCTGATGGCATTGGCTGTCCCAGAGTACGTCGTGCCCAGCCGCCACTATTTTTCCAGGCGAGCCATCCCTTCCCTGCACAACCAAGTGGGGGACAAAATCAGGTGTGCACTGCGCAACGCCATCTGTGGCAAGGTCCACCTAACTACGGATGCGTGGGCCAGTAAGCACGGTCAGGGATGTTATATCTCCCTAACAGCACACTGGGTAAATGCAGTGGCGGCTGGGCCTGAGGCAGATAGCAGTTTGGCGCATGTCCTTCCACCACCGAGGATTGCAGGGCGCTTCAGTTTGCCTCCTGTTGCTAACTCCTCCTACTCCGCTTCCTCATCCTCTACCGCCTCCTCATCCGGTCAGCGTAACACCTTCACCACCAACTTCAGCACAGCCAGGGGTAAACGACAGCAGGCAGTTTTAAAACTTTCCTGTTTGGGGGAAAAACCCCACACCGCGCAGGAGTTGTGGAGAGACATGGAACAACAGACCAATGAGTGGTTGCTGTCAGTGAGCCTCAAGCCCGGCCTGGTGGTGTGCGATAATGGGCGAAATCTCGTAGCAGCTCTGGGCCTAGCCGGTTTGACTGGTGCATGTGCTGAACTTGGTGGTCCAGAGGTTCCTTAAAAATTACCCCAATATGCCAGAGCTGCTGCAGAAAGTGCGGGCTGTGTGTGCACACTTTCGGCGTTCTCACCCTGCTGCTGCTCGCCTGTCAGCGCTGCAGCGTAACTTCGGCCTTCCCGCTCACCGCCTCATATGTGACGTGCCCACAAGGTGGAACTCCACCTTGCACATGCTGGCCAGACTGTGCGAGCAGCAGCAGGCGATAGTGGAGTTTCAGCTGCAGCAATCACGCGTGAGTCGCTCTGCGGAACAGCACCACTTCACCACCAATAACTGGGCCTCCATGCGAGACCTGTGTGCCTTGTTGCGCTGTTTCGAGTACTCCACCAACATGTCCAGTGCCAATGACGCCGTTCTTAGCGTTACTATCCCAGTTCTATGCCTCCTTGAAAAAACGCTTTGGGCGATGATGGAAGAGGATGTGGCACAGGAGGAGGAGGAGGAAGCGGGATCATTTCAAAGGCTTTCAGGGCAGTCTTTCACAAGTGGCTACGAGGGTGGGTTCCTGCACCAACAAACGCCAGGTACACAATTGTCCGGCAGAAAGGGAACAGTTCTGGAGGATGACGAGGTGGAGGAGGAGATGGAGGAGGAGGAGGAGGAGGAGGCATTTTCACAGCAGGGTGGCACCCAGACCAGCTCGTGGCCATCACTGGTGCGTGGTTGGGGGGATACAAAGGACACAGACGATACACCTCCCACAGAGGACAGCTTTTCTTTGCCTCTGGGCAGCCTGGCACACATGAGCGATTACATGCTGCAGTGTTTCCGCAATGACCGCCGAGTTGCCCACATTTTAACTGGTGCTGATTACTGGGTGGCCACCCTGCTGGATCCCCGTTACAAGGACAACGTACCGTCCTTAATTCCCTCACTGGAGCGGGATCGTAAGATGCGCGAGTACAAGCGCACGCTGGTAGACGCGCTGCTGGTGGCATTCCCACCTGACAGCGGGCGTACGGTGGAAGCACAAGGCGAAGGCAGAGGAGGAGGAAGAGGTCACCAACGCAGCCGGGGCACCGGCAGCACCTCAGAAGGCAGGGTTAGCATGGCTGAAATGTGGAAAAGCTTTGTCAGCACGCCACAACAACCAGCACCACCAGCTGAGATGGAACGTCTTAGCAGGAGGCAGCATTTCACCAACATGGTTGAGCAGTATGTGTCCACAGGCCTACACGTACTGGATGACGGGTCTGCCCCCTTTAACTTCTGGGTCTCCAAATTGGGCACATGGCCTGAGCTTGCCCTTTATTATTATTTATTATTATTATACAGGATTTATATAGCGCCAACAGTTTGCGCAGCATGCCTTGGAGGTGCTGGCCTGCCCTGCAGCCAGTGTATTATCTGAACGTGTATTTAGCACGGCAGGGGGCGTTATCACAGACAAGCGCAGCCGCCTGTCCAGAGCCAATGTGGACAAGCTCACGTTCATTAAAATGAACCAGGCATGGATCCCACAGGACTTGTCCGTACCTTGTGCAGAATAGACATGTATACCGGTGTTGTGACAAAAACTGTCCGGCCATCGGATTGTGTCCGGCCCATACTGCGAAGGCGCAGCGCTTGCGCAGTACAGAGGACAAGGAGATTCACAAAATCTCCGAAGATGAACGGCGCCTGCGCTGTGAGTGCAGGTTCAAGCCCCACCATCCAAGTGGACATACGGTAGCACATAGTAACAGGGCCCCTCACGGGCTCGGTTCGATCGCCACGCTTCGGGCACGGCCTCACTTGGCTCATCTTGAACCACGGATGGTGTGGCCTTCACCTGAACTCACCACGCAGGCGCCGTTCGTCTTGGGAGATTTTAGAAATCCCCTTGTCCTACATACTGAGCAAGCGCAATACAGGGTGGACACTATTTGACGGGGGACAGAATTCGACACATCACCGGCATTACACAGCCATTGTTGTATTTTTGAATCAGTGTTGGCTACCTCGTCCTCCTCCACCGCCGCTTCCACCTACACAGCCACATCCACCGCCACTTCAACCTCCTACTCCATATGGACCTCGTCCTCCTAGGTCAAGATTATTATTTTTTATTTTTATTTTTTTTATGTTATTTTAAGTTATTTCCCTATCCACATTTGTTTGCAGAGCACTTGCCATGCTCTTAACAACATGTTGCTGCCATTTGCAGCCCTCTAGCCCTTTCCATTACCTTTTTAGAGCCTTTTTAGTCCTTAGAAGTCCGGGTCCCCATTGACTTCAATGGGGTTCGGGTTCGGGTCCGGGTTCGGGTTAAAGTTCGGTCCCGAACCTGAACTTTTTTCCGAAGTTCGGCCGAACCCGTCGAACCCGAACATCCAGGTGTCCGCTCAACTCTAATCACTAATAATTATAAAACACAAAAGACAGGAATATACTATATCACATCTCTATGGACCAGGAAATCAACCATCATAAAAAATACATTAATGTCCCCAGCCCATGCTAAGTCCATGTGGGGAATACGTTTTCAAATGAAAAAGCAATCTGGTTTCCATTCCATTCCATCATAAATCTTGGAAGTCACAGAACATGTAAAGGAGGTTTCTCCTATATGGTGTACAATAATTTTCTCTCCCATATGGGGCCTGTACACCTCTATAGGGCAATCTATAGGAGAAATTCCTGTTCCTCAACTATGGTGGACCTTCATAATGCTTACCATTTCTGTTATAGGGTCTCATACTTGGTGATGTAAAGGAATGCCTTCTATCCTGACTGGCCCAAGATCCTGAAGGTTCCACCTGCGTCGTACCTCCTGCCCCAAACTTAGCATCACTATTGGTCTCTCCCCAATACCCCCTCCTTGATCTTCGATCTCCCCCAGTTTGTTCAACTTCCACATTCTGCCAACTAAAAACTATTCCTGTCTTATATTCTGTTACGTCCCTATTATATTTTTCCTTTTCTTTATTCTTTGCTCTTGTTCCTCCTTTTTTTTAAATTTTCTAAGATCCATCGATCTCCTACTCATTATACTCCTGAAATCCTCATTATATGAAGCCAATTTCTCCGTCAGTTCCTTAATCTCCACATGAATCTTCTTTTCCTCAAAACTAAAAAACGCAGGAAACAAATACCCGATTCATTCAAATATTTAAACCACTGATCTAGGCCAGTATCTTCTTTTCTGGGGACTAAATTCCCACCTCAAGCTGCACGGCCCTATGTTGTCTGAAATATACCTCTCTAGGAAAGCAATATCCCATTCTGTATGGGCCCCAGATATCATCAAATTTTTGAGTCTCGTGAACACCAAATTACTGTCATTTCCACCAGTGGATACAGAAACGCCCTTGGTATTAAGGTTGCACGCGGCTCTATATTCAAATACATTTATCCTGTGATATACTGTACGTATAATTTCCACAGCTGCGAGAAACATAATTATATTAGAACAAATACCGTTATAACCAATCTAGTAACCGCACAAAATAATACATGCAGCAAGCACGCTATGAGATATTTTTCACAGCAGTCTAATATATACAACAATTGTGCTGTGCTAAATACACCATATAAGTGCCCAAATAAAACAATAGTGAAATAATTTTTCCAATATATGTGAAAGACATCATTTGTGATAAAACACGTAGGGTGCAGCCTGTTTTGACATCATCACGTGTACTGTAAGTGCAAAGCTTTGTACACAACTCAGAATTTTAAAGAGTGCTGTTTACATGTCTTTGCTTTACAATTTTATTAGTTTTAAATAAATATCCAGCATTTTTCACACTATGTGGAGCCTTTGGTTCTCTCTTTTTTTTTTTTTTGATATATCCCTGCATGCATATTTTAAGGACCTGGAGGTGAGCCCTGTGCCGGTATTCACTGGAAAGCGGACCAGTCTTACAAAGAGAGACACTTGGAGGCTGGCATTGTGGACCTGTATGCATTCTTTACGCGTGATTAGGGATGAGCTTTGTGTTCGAGTCGAACATACGTTCGACTCGAACATCGGCTGTTCGATCGTTCGACGAAGAACGAACGATTTGGGCCGTTCGCGCCAAATTCGAGTGACGCGAACGGCCCACAATGCACTACGCCATCGCAGTGTCATCCAGGCGCTGTGATTGGCCAAGCATGCACTGTGACCCCGCATGCTTGGCCAATCACAGCGCCGGCAGCGAGGAGAGCAATGATTGGCCACAGGCAGGATGCCTGTGGCCAATTATTGCTGAGGGGGTTTAGTACACGCCCCACACTATAAAAGGCCGCCAGCGCGGCGGCCTTGTGTAGTGTGTTCCGGAGCAGGGAAAGAGAAGCATAGGCAGGGACAGTGTCATTTTTTTCCTTTACTAATCCTGGATTCCTTGTGTTTAGGGACAAATAAGGATAGGTAGGGAGAGTGTCAGTGTGTTATTCTGTGCTAAACCTTGTTTGTAGGGACAGAGAAGGACAGTGAGGGAAAGTGTCAGTGTGCTATTCTGTTCTAAACCAATCTTGCTGAACCATATTTGAAATCCTTGAGTTTAGGGACAGAGAGGTACAGTGAGGGAAAGTGTCAGTGTGCTATTCTGTTCTAAACCAATCTTGCTGAACCATATTTGAAATCCTTGAGTTTAGGGACAGAGAAGGACACTCGTGGAAACTATCAGTGTGCTATTCTGTGCTAAATCTTGTTTGTAGGGACAGAGAAGGACAGTGAGGGGAACTGTCAGTGTGCTATTCTGTTCTAAACCAATCTTGCTGAACCATATTTGAAATCCTTGAGTTTAGGGACAGAGAGGTACAGTGAGGGAAAGTGTCAGTGTGCTATTCTGTTCTAAACCAATCTTGCTGAACCATATTTGAAATCCTTGAGTTTAGGGACAGAGAAGGACACTCGTGGAAACTATCAGTGTGCTATTCTGTGCTAAATCTTGTTTGTAGGGACAGAGAAGGACAGTGAGGGAAACTGTCAGTGTGCTATTCTGTTCTAAACCAATCTTGCTGAACCATATTTGAAATCCTTGAGTTTAGGGACAGAGAGGTACAGTGAGGGAAACTGTCAGTATGCTATTCTGTTCTAAACCAATCTTGCTGAACCATATTTGAAATCCTTGAGTTTAGGGACAGAGAGGTACAGTGAGGGAAAGTGTCAGTGTGCTATTCTGTTCTAAACCAATCTTGCTGAACCATATTTGAAATCCTTGAGTTTAGGGACAGAGAAGGACACTCGTGGAAACTATCAGTGTGCTATTCTGTGCTAAATCTTGTTTGTAGGGACAGAGAAGGACAGTGAGGGAAACTGTCAGTGTGCTATTCTGTTCTAATCCAATCTTGCTGAACCATATTTGAAATCCTTGAGTTTAGGGACGGAGAGGTACAGTGAGGGAAACTGTCAGTGTGCTATTCTGTTCTAAACCAATCTTGCTGAACCATATTTGAAATCCTTGAGTTTAGGGACAGAGAAGGACAGTGAGGGAAACTGTCAGTGTGCTATTCTGTTCTAAACCAATCTTGCTGAACCATATTTGAAATCCTTGAGTTTAGGGACAGAGAAGGACACTCGTGGAAACTATCAGTGTGCTATTCTGTGCTAAATCTTGTTTGTAGGGACAGAGAAGGACAGTGAGGGAAACTGTCAGTGTGCTATTCTGTTCTAAACCAATCTTGCTGAACCATATTTGAAATCCTTGAGTTTAGGGACAGAGAAGGACACTCGTGGAAACTATCAGTGTGCTATTCTGTGCTAAATCTTGTTTGTAGGGACAGAGAAGGACAGTGAGGGAAAGTGTCAGTGTGCTATTCTGTTCTAAACCAATCTTGCTGAACCATATTTGAAATCCTTGTGTTTAGGGACAGAGAAGGATAGGCAGGGGACAGTGTCAGTGTCATTGTTGCTAAGCCTCCTGCACAGTATACACCTGAAGGTATCCCTTATTGCTGTTTTTACCATCTCCCTGCAGGCCATCCATTAAAATGTCTGGAAGGCAAACAAGGAGAGGCAGACAGTCAGGAGGCAAAAAAAGAGGGCAAGCAAGCTCTGTGTCTGGGGGCAACAGTGCTGGTCGTGGACGCGGTGCATTGTCATCAGCACATGGCCATGGGACACGCTTGTCCTTCTTTTCGGCAGCTGGACATGTTGAGCCACATCATGCCGAAGACTTGGTAGAGTGGATGACCAAGCCCACCTCATCCTCCTCATCCTCTCTCACCCAGGCTCAGGGTACTGGCAAAGCAGCTGCCAAAGCGTCCTCTTCTCTGGTATCATTATCTTCATTAGTCAATCCTTCCCTAGACCCACCATGTCCTCCTCCTGAGGAGTCCCCCGAACTGTTTGAGCACAGTGTTGGGTACATGCTCCAGGAGGATGCCCAGCGTTTCGAAGGATCTGATGATGATACCCAGATAGAGGAAGGCAGTAGCGTGAGAGCAGAGAGAGGGGATGCTCAAGAAGGACACCAATCTGGCAGTCATGCTCCAGCAGCTGCAGCATACTGCCAGATTGGCTCCAGTGATGAGGAAGGAGGGGATGATGAGGTCACTGACTCCACGTGGGTGCCTAATAGGAGAGAGGAGGAGGAGGAGGATGAGGAGGAGGCACATCTCCAATGAGGCAGGATGCCCTTGGGTGGCCAGCGTATGGGCAGCACACCGACGGAATCACACCGCAGAGCTCCGCCTGTGCAGGGCACTGCCTCTGCCCGTCATTCAAAAAGTTCTTTGGTGTGGGCCTTTTTTGAGGCGAGTGCATCAGATCGCACAGCTGCTGTTTGCAACATATGTCTCAAGCGTATATCGCGTGGCCAAAACATCAGCCGCTTGGGCACCACATGCTTGATCAGACATATGTTGACCTGCCATGCAGCTCGTTGGCAAGCCTACCTTAAAGACCCACACCAAAGAACAAAGCGGACCTCTCCTTGCACCGCATCAGCTGGGATCTCCAACCCCACTATACCTTCAGTCCTCTCTGAAACCTGCACTGAGAGGAATGAAGGTGTAGAATTAGGTGTGTCACAGCCAAGTACTTGCGGCCACTCTGCTAGCAGTACACCGACGTCCGATTCTAGCAGGCAAATTTCCCTGCCCCAGCTGCTGGACCGTCAAAAGAAGTTCACTCCCAGCCATCCACATGCCCAGCGGTTGAATGCTAGCTTGGCTAAATTGCTAGCGCTTCAACTGCTGCCTTTTCAGTTGGTAGACTCGGCCCCCTTCCGTGAGTTTGTGCAATGTGAGAAAGGAAGCCGCTCAGGTGTGGAAGTCCCTGGAATTACCTCCTCCCAGCAACCAAGGGTGCAGGCAAATGCAAATGCAATTGAAGAAAGGAAAGTCTTCTGGACGCAGCACTCCGGTTAAAAAGCCTTTATTCCAAAAAAAGGTTCAGGAAACCAAAACACACTGCACAGCACAACAAACTGATCACATCTGGCTGACGCGTTTCACACTAAGCACTTTAATAGTGTGAAACGCGTCAGCCAGATGTGATCAGTTTGTTGTGTTGTGCAGTGTGTTTTGGTTTCCTGAACCTTTTTTTGGAATAAAGGCTTTTTAACCGGAGTGCTGCGTCCAGAAGACTTTCCTTTCTTCAGTTTGTGCAATGTGCGGTTCCTCAGTTGCAGGTTCCCAAACGCCACTTTTTCTCACGGAAGACGATTCCGGCTCTCTACAGGCATGTGGAAGGCAATGTCTTGGCCTCGCTGGACAGGGCGGTCAGCGGTAAGGTGCATATTACCGCTGACTCATGGTCCAGCAGGCATGGACAGGGACGTTACCTTTCTTTCACGGCCCATTGGGTCACTCTTTTGGCAGCTGGGAAGGATGCAGGACAAGGTGCGGTAGTGTTGGAGGTTGTTCCACCTCCACGCCTCCAAAATGCTACTACTGGTTGTGACACACCTCTCTCCTCCACCCCCTCCTCTTCTTCCTCCTCCATGGCCTCTTCCTGTGCTTTGTCCTCGGAACCAGCGGTGCTCCGTAGGCGTTCAAGGGGCTACGCAAGTACGCAGGCAAAAAGATGCCATGCCGTGCTTGCGCTGGTGTGTTTGGGGGACAGGAGCCACACTGGGGCAGAGGTCCTGTCTGCTCTGCAGGGGCAGGCCGAGAGGTGGTTGACGCCACGCCAGCTTAAGCCAGGAATGGTGGTTTGCGACAATGGCACCAACCTCCTCTCCGCCCTCCGACAGGGACAACTGACCCATGTGCCCTGTGTGGCTCACGTCCTTAACCTGGTGGTGCAGTGGTTCTTGGGCAGGTACCCGGGCTTACAGGATGTCCTGAGGCAGGCCAGGAAAGTCTGTGTGCATTTCCGCAGATCTTATAATGCCAGTGCTCGCCTGGCTGAGCTGCAAAAGGAGTTGAACCTGCCCAAGAACCGCCTTATATGTGACATGCCCACCAGGTGGAACTCAACGTTGGCCATGCTGCAGCGGCTGCACACGCAGCAGAGGGCCATCAATGAGTACCTGTGCGACTACGGCACCAGGACAGGGTCAGGGGAGCTCAGGTTTTTTTCACCACGCCAGTGGGGCATGATCAGGGATGCATGCACTGTCCTGGCACCATTTGAGGAGGCCACGAGGATGGTGAGCAGTGACAGTGCATGCATCAGTGACACTGTACCTCTTGTCCACCTGTTGGAGCACACGCTGCGTGGAATAATGGACAGGGCACTTGAGGCAGAACAGAGGCAGGAAGAGGAGGACTTCCTTGCCTCTCAAGGCCCCCTTTACCCAGACAGTGTTCCTTCTGTCCCACCCATCGCACAGGAAGAGGAGGAGGAGGAGGAGGATTGTGTCAGCATGGAGGTGGAGGCTGGCACTCAGCATCATCAGCAGCAGTCTTTTAGGGATGATTTACAGTCCCAAGAAACCAGTGGACTTGTACGTGGCAGGGAGGAGGTGGCTGCGGATCATGTCGTCCTTAGTGACCCAGAGGACTCCGGACTGAATGCCTCAGCTAACCTACGCTGCATGGCCTCCCTGATCCTGCAAAGTCTGCGGAAGGATCCTCGTATTCTTCGGATCAAGGAGAGGGACCATTACTGGCTGGCCACTCTCCTTGATCCACGGTACAAGGGTAAGGTTGCGGACCTTATCTTACCGTCGCAGAGGGAGCAGAGGATGAGACAACTCCGGGAGGCCTTGCAGAAAGGTCTGTGCAACGCGTTCCCAGAGACTGGGAGGTTACAAACTCCTGGTCCTGGACAACGAGTTGCTGAGGCTTCGGGCAGTCAAAGAAGGAGCGGTGGGGAAGGTGGCCGTCTGACCGATGCGTTCAGACAATTCTTTAGTCCGCAGCCCCAAAGTATGATCGGTTCCAGCAACCATCGCCAGCGTCTGATATGCATGGTGCAGGAATACCTAGGGGCAAGGTCAGACTTGGACACCTTCCCCACCGAAAATCCTCTGGCTTACTGGGTCTTGAGGATGGATCACTGGCCAAAGCTTGCACAGTATGCAATTGAGCTACTGGCCTGTCCTGCATCCAGCGTTCTTTCAGAACGCACATTCAGTGCTGCTGGAGGATTTGTCACGGATCACAGGGTGCGCCTGTCCACCGACTCGGTTGATCGACTGACTTTCATCAAGATGAACCAGTCTTGGATCACCACCAGCTACCACACACCTGATGCTCATATAACAGACTAATTGATTTTAAAATGTCACATCCCTTCAAGACTGATGCTGATGCTGAGTGCCTGTGCTGTTATGTTGACTGGCTATCCTCCTCCTCCTCCTCAATGATCCGATTAATGATGATAGCTTGGAAGATCATTTTGGTTTATGGGTGCCGCCACCAGTGGCTAAGGCCCAATTTTTCAGCCCCTGTTTAACAGGGGCGTGTAATTACAATTTTTGATGCAATACTTTGCAACAGGCCTCATTGCTGTGCTCCAAGTACAGTATCTGTGAGGGGTTGCAGTGTTGAGCCACCAGTGCCTAAGGCCCAATTTTTCAGCCCCTGTTCAACAGGGGCATGCAATTATAGTTATTGATCTAATAATTCACAGCAGGGCCCATTGCTGCGCCCACCAAGAGTAACTGTCAGGCCTTACAGTGTTGTGTCAACACCACCACCACCTCCACCACCACCACCACCAAAGGCCCAATTTTTCAGCCCCTGTTCAACAGGGGCATGCAATTATAATTATTGATCTAATAATTCACAGCAGGGCCCATTGCTGCGCAAAACCAAGAGTAACTGTCAGGCCTTACAGTGTTGTGGCACCAGCACCACCATCAAAGGCCCAATTTTTACTACCACTGTTCAACAATTATATGTTATTACAATTCCTGATATAATAGTTGACAGCAGGGCGTTCCAGCACCCACCAAGAGTAACTGTGAGTGCTTACAGTGTTGTGCCAACACCAACACCTAAGGGGCCAATTTCTGCAGAGTATATACGGCAGGTCCCTACTTTCAAACATCCAACTTACAAACGACTACTACTTGCAAACGGAAGAAGACAACAGGAAGTGAGAGGAAATCTACCCCGTGGAAGGAAAATTCTCTCCTGTAAGAATTAATATGGGAGAAAGGTGTCTCCTCTCTACTGATGCTTTATCACCAATCCTTGTTTCAATAAAAACACCACATTTCAAAAACAGTTGTCATTGGGACGCAAAGTGAGGTGAAATGTTCTGAACAGGGGCACAGACAGCAAAACAAATGTTACAGGGGTGATAACCCTTCCCTATGTTTTCCAAAAAGCTTAAAAATAGGTATTTGGGCTGGAGCTACACTTAAACAATGTAGCTGTTCAAAATTACAAACAGATTCTACATAAGAACAAACCTACAGTCCCTGTCTTGTATGCACCGCCTGTATACGGCTGTTCAGAGTATATAGGGCCTTTTTTATTTTGTGTGCGGGGTTCCCCTTAATATCCATACAAGACCCAAAGGGGCTGGTAATGGGCTGGGGTGGGGGGGGGGGGGGTTGATGGGGTAGCTATGCCATTTTTCTTAAAGATTTTCATCCATATTACCGGGACCAGACATTACATTAAAGCCGCAAGCAGTTTTAAATGGCTTTTTTTTCCTTTAGAAATGTTATTTTGTGCAGGGACAGTTCTAAACACGGGAAACACGTGGGACTTCACAGGCATACTTTAGACACCCCCCAGGTACAATATTTAAAGGAATATTTGACTTTTTTTTTTTCACTTTATGCATCATTAAAATGACTGCTCCCGGAAAACGTCCGTTTTTAAAACTTCTTTTTGCATTGATACATGTCCCCTGGTGCAGAACCCGGGTTCCCAAACTCTGTTTAGGACAATAACATGGATAATAGTCGTTATAATTAGCACTTTAGAATCCGAACGTTCGCATCCATTGTATTTAATAGGGTTCTAATGTTCATGCGAACTTTCGGTCCGTTCGCGGGTTCTGGTGCGAACCGAACCCGGGGGTGTTCGGCTCATCACTACGCGTGATATGACTCTTATAGATAAAGGGGTTGATTTACTAAAGGCAAATCCACTTTGCACTACAAGTGCACTGAAAGTGCACTTGGAAGTGCAGTCGCTGTAGATCGCTGTAGATCTGACGGGAAGCTCTGCTGATTTTATTATCCAATCAAGTGCAAGCAAAAATGCTGTGTTTTATTTCCCTTGCATGTCCCTCTCAGATCTACAGCGACTGCACTTCCAAGTGCACTTGTAGTGCAAAGTGGATTTGCCTTTAGTAAATAACCACCAAAGAGTCATATTCATCTGGTAAGCAGAATTGAATCTCATTCTTGGTGGTGGCTTCACAAAGTGTAATTCACATGAAGATTAGATTGTTTGCAATTTCTTTCACATATTGATTATTGGACACTTTAACCACTTCAGCCCTGGAAGGATTCGCCCCCTTTCTGACCAGGCCATTTTTTGCGATACAGCACTGTGTCACTTTAACTGACAATTGCACGTCGTGTGACATTGTACCCAAACAAAATGTATGTATTTTTTTCCCCACAAATAGAGCTTTCTTTTGGTGGTATTTGATCACCTCTGCAGTTTTTAATTTTTTGTGCTATTAACAAAAAAAGAGCGACAATTTTGAGAAAAACACAATATTTTTTACTTTTTGCTATAATAAATATCCAAAAAAACAAACAAATGTCTTCATAATTTTAGGCCGATATGTATTCTTCTACATATTTTTGGTAAAAAAAATCACAATGAGCGTATATTGATTGGTTTGCGCAAAAGTTATAGCGTCTACAAATTAGGAGATAGATTTATGTCATTTTTATTATTATAAATTTTTTACTCATAATGGCGGCGATCTGCGATTTTTACCAGTGACATTTATACAGCGATCAGAGCTAAAAATAGCTACTGATTACTGTATAAATGTCACTGGCAGGGAAGTGGTTAACACTAGGGGGCGATCAAGGGGTTAACTGTGTTCCCTAGGTGTTTTCTAACTGTGGGGGGGGGGGGATAGGACTGATGAAGGGAGGAAACCGATCGGTTTTCCTATATACTAGGAACACACAATCTGTCTCTACTCCCCTGACAGGACGTGGATCTGTGTGTTTATTAGACATGTGCATTCGTTTTCGTTTGAATGCATTTTCTTCCGAATTTCGAGGATTTTCGCGTTCGTTTTAACAAACGATAACGAATGTGCAGAGTCCTAAATCCGAAAGATCCGACATAAAAAATGCTTTATTTTCGTTTTGTTGCGACAAAAGTTCGATATAGATAAAACATTCGACATGACGGTGACAATAGCGATCTGTGTCTATTGAACCTGCGGTTGAATGTGCCTAACCTAACTCTATTAGTCCGAGATTATTCAACACATAGAGAAAAGATTTGACATTATAGAGACATGAAGATTCGACGAAGCAGCTAAAAACATGCGATCGCGCTGGATTTGGCTAACAGAGTTGCCTTAGTCACTGTGCCTTTGACAATGGAGGTGTGCCTTTTGGGGCTCATTGAGACCATTGTACCTTCCTCTGCCAAATGCACGCTAATTACCCTGCTGCTCTTCTATGCTCGCAAGAACATTGCTATGCAGTGGAAGAAGCCTGCCCCCCTCTTTGATGCAATGGAAACGCTTAGTGAACAACAGCCTTCCTTTATACAAGGATACTTACGCTAATCGGGGCTGCCCACTGAAGTATGACAAGGTCTGGCGCACCGGTCATCGTGTTGAGGTCTTGCCTTGCTCCTGTACCTTCCCCTTCTTCCGATGACTTCTGATATGTTTCTGTTGACTAGTGAGTTTATCTTAATGTATGCCCTCCTAGATTTTACTTGGACAGTATTGCTGTACCCTCCCATTGCTATGTATTGTTTCGCTGGGTTCACATTGCAAATTGTATTATTTTTTGTACTTGCTCTTTTCTATACAGTTGGTGCTTAAGCTGTGTGTGTTGTATGTGTTAAAAAAACTTCAATAAAAATAATTATAAAAAAAAAAAATGCGATCGCCACGAGCGGACATTTATGGTCAAATGCTCCGCCCATAGGCTATAGAAGAATTCTAATGTTGGTTGACTAGTAATAATAATTAATAAATATAATTATTACTAGACATACAACATTAGAATTCTACTATAGCTTGTGGGCGGAGCATTCGACCGGAAATGTACGATTGCGGCGTTGAATCTTCTTAGAACATTCGACAGACACCATAAGCCTTCAATGACAGATTTGACCTTAATTAATTCGGATTTTCAGACAAATGCATTTTTAAACAAAACAAAATAAATAAAAACAAATTTCAGAAGTAACTAAATAATTACATTTTTCAGACAAGAAAAAAATCCTGAAACAAAATATTTCAGTGTGCACATGTCTAGTGTTTATACACACAGATCCATGTTCCTGCTCTGTCACGAGCGTTCACGGGTGCCCAGCAGACATCGCGCCCGCCGGGCACGCGCACTGGCTAGTCCTAAAGGAGCGAAGTATACCTATGGCGATTTGTGCAGCCCTGCCTACCTGCCACAGTATAAATGTGACGGCTGGTCGGCTAGCGGATAAGCAAACATAAAATCCTTTGCTACATCTTTTTCACTGGATTAGGTACACAAAAATCCTGCAGGTGCAATGGTATGACCATGTGGTATTGAAGGTCCCTTTTGTGTGTGTGACACTTTTAGATGGATTGATTCGTTTACACAGTTTGCAGTTTTTTTTCCTTTTCTCCAGAGATTTTCATTTTTTTAAAATCTTCTGCTAAAACCATTGTGAATTAGTTGAATTAGTTCTGCTGGGACCTTGAAGAAGGGGACATACCCCGAAAGCTTGTCCTGAAAATTTTTATGTTAGTGCAAATAAAAAAGAATATCATGGAAAATACTCAATTGTTTCTGTCGCAAGTGCACTAATACGGCAACAATCACCTAAGTAGAAGGAAAAATGAGGAAGGGGATATGAATTCTTTGTCAAAATGCTCTGTTTTATAAGGTAAAGGCACCCAATATAAGTTGGATATCAACAGAATTGTGAATGCTTCTAGAATCTATGTCAGGCTGTAGTAACTGGGTAAAATCAATGCACCAGGCACCAGTTTCTAGAAAAATTTGATCACAATTTGGATATAAATTATCCCATTACTAAAGCGAATCTCTTAATTTTAGTACTGAATTTCAATGATAAAAGCCTATCATGGATGATGATCTGATATAATAATTTTATGTTTTAACTTGCAGTGTGAGTCAAAACCCCATATGGAATGCCCGGGTCTCTACTGGCGGTAACAAACACTTTTCAACTTTTAAAAATATATATATTTTGTGGCTTGACTAGTGATAACTAGACTTGCAAAAACCTGTACCCACATCTTGTGACCTATGATACTACCTGCAACGCCTATACAAAGCAGGGGGTATATGCTAGGAGTGGGGATTTGGGAGCAGAGGGTTTGTGCTAGGAGGGGGGATTTTGAGGGGTTGTGCTAAGAGGGGGGATTTTGGAGTGGGGTTTGTGCTAGGAGTGGGGATTTTGGAGCAGGGAGTTTGTGCTAGGAGTGGTGATTTTGGAGCAGGGGGTTTGCGCTAGGAGTAGGGATTCATGAGCAGGCAGTTTGTGCTAGGGGAGGGGATTGGGGGGGAGGGGTTGTGCTTGTAGGAGAGATTTGGGGGGTTGTGCTAAGAGGAGGAGATTGGGGATGTGTGCTTGGAGGGGGGATGGAGGGGGATTTGTGCTAGGAGGGGGGTTTTGTGGGGTTTGTACTAGGAGTAGGAATTTGGGAGGAGAAGAGTTACAACCCACTGAACTCTGCATCAAAGACTACATTTTAGGGCTTGTTCACACCAGGTGCAGTGCGGTAACACATACCAAATTTAATGTTTTCCTATACCACAGAAGAATGTGCTGCCTTTCACAGGCTCCTGTGGGTGGCATTCATTCTTAAAGACACCCCCCATGCATCTAGCAAATGTGCGTATGTTTTCACCTATTAAAAATGCAATGAGCAGGAAGACGCAAAAAAGCATGCACACTTGGACGCACATCCTGGTGTGAGCGAGCCCTCAGACTGGTGTGCCCCAGGACTGTGCATGATTTTAAAGGGTACATCGACTGAAAAAAGGTGTAAAAACACTGGGATAGAGTGGGGTTAGCGTTAAAACCCAATTCATTTATTTGCCTGTGTATCTATGAGAAATTACCATTCATCCTTTTTTTCCGTAGACACCTCAGAAAGTAAGAGTAAACCTGTCCAAAATTTGTAAAATCCTTTAAAAGACAGTTGTCAGTGCAACAAGTTTGCCACTTAGAAACAGGGTCAAGACAAGGGGAAAGCAGGAGAGGCGGCTGCCCTGGGTGTGGTGGTATTGTGTGAAGTGGGGAAGACATTGCATAGAGAGTTCCTGCCAATACAAGCAAACAGGAGCAGTGACAGCTGCATTACTACTTCTGTCAGCTTAGCGTGAGAATAGACAAGCCAAATCTGTAGAGAAGGAGAGAGCTGGGAGGAGGTGCCGATTGTGATCTCCCTACTCTCCAGCTTCTCGCTCCTGTCACTGTAGTGCTACTGAACTGGGAGTGTTAGATCAGTGTGGGCTTTTTTTACATTTTTCTAGGGATGAGAATATTTGTGCTAGGAGGGGGAGGGAGAAGAGTATTAGTCTGGGGATCATGGGGGGAGATATGTGTTAGGAGGGAGGAATTGAGGGGATTTATGCTGGGATAGTACTAGGAGATGGGGGTAAGGGGGATTTGTGATGGGAAGGGAGATTTGCGGGGGTTGCGATAGTGGTGATTTGTGCTAGGAGAGGGCATTTTGGGGAAGGGGAGGGTTTGTGCTAGTTGTGATGATTTGAGGGATTTGGGCTAGTTGGGGGGATTTGAAGGAGGGGGAAGATTTGACTCAGAGGGGAAATTTGAGGGGTAGAGGATTTCTACTCTGAGGGGTGATTTGGAGTGGAAGGGGATTTATGCTAGGGGGTGGGAAGGAATTTGACCTGGGAGAGGGGATGGGGGTAGGCATGCAGATCAATATTAGATTTTTCTTGGGAGGAAATTAGGGAATTTTGGCTGACACATAATGCTCATACATCTTGGGGTGGTGGGGGGGCAGTTTGGCATCTTCGCCCTGGGCACTAGGTGATCTTGTGCCAGCACTGTTTGGAAGATTTCCCCTCTAGTCCTGTTTCAGTCACAGCCTAACATTATGGATTGTGTCTAACTTTTGGTCCAGGTAACAGTAGTCACCAGGACATACTGTATAGAGAGAGTGAATCTCCCCATCAAGGACATAAGTAGCAAAAAAATATTAAAATTAAACGTGGAGGGTTTGCAGCCCTTCTTAAATGATCAAACATAAAAAAATGTTTGGCTTCAAATATGCTTTAGGGTAACTGGGATACTGGAATCCTCAAATTATTATTATTATTATTATGCAGGATTTACCGTATATAGCGCCAACAGTTTGTGCAGCGCTTAACAAAATGAAGGCAGACATTACAGTTACATTACAATTTGGTACAAAAGGAATCCGAGGGCTCAGATCACTAGAGCTTACAATCTAAAAGGGAGGGGCAATTGATACAAAAGGTAATAGCTGTGGGGGATGATCTGATGGAGGAAGTAAATCAGTGTATTAGTTAGAAGCAGGATAGGCTTCTTTAAAGAGAAGGGTTTTCAGGGATCGTCTAAAGATGGATAGATTAGGGGACAGTCAGACAGATTGGGATAGGGAGTTCCAAAGGAGAAATCCTTGAGGCGAGCATGGGAGGAGGTGACAAGGGAACTAGAGAGCAAGAGGACTTGGGAGGACCGAAGAGAGCGGCTTGGTTGGTATTTTGGGACTAGGTTAGTGATGTAGCTTGGGCTTAGTACTTTGAATTTTATTTGTTGGGTAAGTGGAAGCTAGTGGAGGGATTGGCAGAGAGGGGTGGAGGACACTGAGTGGTTGGTAAGGTGGATAAGTCTTGCCACACCATTTATTATGGACTGAAGGGGGGGATAGTCTATGTAAAGGTAAGTAGATGAGGTGAGAGATAACTAGGGAGTGAATTAGAAGTTTGGTATAAATATTACATGACATTCACAGCAGAGGCGTACTAAGTGGGGGGCGGGCCGCCACGGGTGACACACACTGGGGGGGGGGGTGTCAGGCCGGCACCCTCTCCGCGGCTGAAGTGAAGACAGCGGGGCAGGTGCCGTTTAAGCTGCGGCACCGCGGTGGTGACAGAAGAGCCTGTAGTGGCTTTGCAAGGAGGGGGAGGGGGGATTCGAGCCGAATGACACCCGGGATCCGCAGCGATCCCCTTCTCTCACCGCGCCGCGGCTCTGTTCAGTCTCGGCTGTCTCAGTGCTCAGTGAAGCCGCCTCCCCCTCCTCCTCCCTACACAGGGGGAGGGGACCGGACCCGTCACCTGACTAGTTCTGTGCATGCCCCGTGCTTCTGACTGAGGTACATTATGGGTCTGCACTGTAGGGGTGTCTGTACTGTGGGGGGCTGCACTGTAGGGGTGTCTGTACTGTGGGGGGCTACACTGTAGGGGTGTCTGCACTGTAGGGGTGTCTGTACTGTGGGGGGAGGTGTGGGGGTCTGCACTGTAGGGGTGTCTGCACTGTAGGGGTGTCTGTACTGTGGGGGGTGGCGGGTCTGCACTGTAGGGGTGTCTGTACTGTGGGGGGGTGGGGGTCTCAGGTCTGCACTGTAGGGGTGTCTGTACTGTGGGGGGTGGGGGTCTCAGCACCCTACACCTCTGGACCCCTTTACATTACACAGCACCCTGCACCTCTAAACCCAGGGCTGGTGCAAGGATCTTTGACACCCTAGGCGAAACCTAATTTTGCCGCCCCCCCCCCCCGGCTGCGCCCCTGACTCCACTTTAACCTGCCCTTGCAACACATGTGACCTATCTGACCCCTACACTGACCCCGACACATACACTGACCCCGTGTCCCCTACACTGACCCCCCTTACCTGACACATACACTGACCCCCCTTACATGACACATACACTGACCCCCCTTACATGACACATACACTGACCCCCCCTTACAGGACACATACACTGACCCCCCCTTACAGGACACATACACTGACCCCCCCTTACAGGACACATACACTGACCCCCCCTTACAGGACACATACACTGACCCCCCCCTTACATGACACATACACTGACCCCCCCTTACATGACACATACACTGACCCCCCCTTACAGGACACATACACTGACCCCCCCTTACAGGACACATACACTGACCCCCCCCCTTACAGGACACATACACTGACCCCCCTTACAGGACACATACACTGACCCCCCCCTTACAGGACACATACACTGACCCCCCCTTACAAGACACATACACTGACCCCCCTTACAGGACACATACACTGACCCCCCTTACAGGACACATACACTGACCCCCCCCTTACATGACAGTGATGACACATACACTGACCCCCCCTTACAGGACACATACACTGACCCCCCCTTACAGGACACATACACTGACCCCCCTTACAGGACACATACACTGACCCCCCCTTACATGACAGTGATGACACATACACTGACCCCCCTGACTCCTACTTCCTGCACTACTCAAACACACTCCCCCCCTCCCCCTCCCCCTCATACAGCATGTAGATCGATCCGTCCTCCTCCTCCTTACCTCTGCTCTTTGCTTTGGTGCTTCGTCAGCCATCATCAGGGCTCTGCTCAGGGGTCAGGCCAGCGCCATCCATCCCCTCCACGGAGTCCCCGCCAGGGCCAGGCCAGCGCCGCGCCGCCACCAATGCCATTCACCTGCTCCATGGAGTCCTCCAGACCCCCACAGTACAGACACCCCTACAATTCAAACCTGAGACCCCCACAAGGTGCAAGGTGCTGTGTAATGAAAAGGGGTCCAGTGGTGTAGGGTGCAGTGTAATGTAAAGGAGTCCAGAGGTGCAGGGTGCTGTGTAATGAAAAGGGGTGTAGGGTGCAGTGTAATGTAAAGGGGTCCAGAGGTGTAGGGTGCTGTGTAATGTAAAAAGGTCCTTAGGTGCAAGGGGTTGTGTAATGTAAAGGGGTCCAGAGGTGCAAGGTGCTGTGTCATGTAAAGGGGTGCAGGGTGCTGTGTAATGTAAAGGGGTCCAGAGTGCTGTATAATGTAAAGGGGTCCAGAGGTGTAGGGTGCTGTGTAATGTAAAGGGGTCCAGAGTACTGTGTAATGTAAAGGGGTCCAGAGTGCTGTGTCATGTAAAGGGGTCCAGAGGTGTAGGGTGCTGTGTAATGTAAAGAGATCCTTAGGTGCAGGGTGCTGTGTAATGTAAAGGGGTCCAGAGGTGCAAGGTGCAGTGTAATGTAAAGGGTCCAGAGGTGCAAGGTGCAGTGTAATGTAAAGGGGTCCAGAGGTGCAAGGTGCTGTGTAATGTAAAGGGGTCCAGAGGTGCAAGGTGCAGTGTAATGTAAAGGGGTCCAGAGGTGCAAGGTGCTTAGTAATGTAAAGGGGTCCAGAGGTGCAAGGTGCTGTGTAATGTAAAGGGGTCCAGAGGTGCAGGGTGCTGTGTAATGTAAAGAGATCCTTAGGTGCAGGGTGCTGCTGTGTAATGTAAAGGGTCCAGAGGTGCAAGGTGCAGATTAATGTAAAGGGGTCCAGAGGTGCAAGGTGCAGTGTAATGTAAAGGGTCCAGAGGTGCAAGGTGCTGTGTAATGTAAAGGGGTCCAGAGGTGCAAGGTGCTTAGTAATGTAAAGGGGTCCAGAGGTGCAAGGTGCTGTGTAATGTAAAGGGGTCCAGAGGTGCAGGGTGCTGTGTAATGTAAAGAGATCCTTAGGTGCAGGGTGCTGCTGTGTAATGTAAAGGGTCCAGAGGTGCAAGGTGCAGATTAATGTAAAGGGGTCCAGAGGTGCAAGGTGCAGTGTAATGTAAAGGGTCCAGAGGTGCAAGGTGCTGTGTAATGTAAAGGGTCCAAAGGTGCAGTGTAATGTAAAGGGGTCCAGAGGTGCAAGGTGCTGTGTAATGTAAAGGGGTCCAGAGGTGCAAGGTGCAGTGTAATGTAAAGGGGTCCAGAGGTGCAAGGTGCTTAGTAATGTAAAGGGGTCCAGAGGTGCAAGGTGCTGTGTAATGTAAAGGGGTCCAGAGGTGCAGGGTGCTGTGTAATGTAAAGAGATCCTTAGGTGCAGGGTGCTGCTGTGTAATGTAAAGGGTCCAGAGGTGCAAGGTGCAGATTAATGTAAAGGGGTCCAGAGGTGCAAGGTGCAGTGTAATGTAAAGGGTCCAGAGGTGCAAGGTGCTGTGTAATGTAAAGGGTCCAAAGGTGCAGTGTAATGTAAAGGGGTCCAGAGGTGCAAGGTGCTGTGTAATGTAAAGGGGTCCAGAGGTGCAAGGTGCAGTGTAATGTAAAGGGGTCCAGAGGTGCAAGGTGCTTAGTAATGTAAAGGGGTCCAGAGGTGCAAGGTGCTGTGTAATGTAAAGGGGTCCAGAGGTGCAGGGTGCTGTGTAATGTAAAGAGATCCTTAGGTGCATGGTGCTGCTGTGTAATGTAAAGGGTCCAGAGGTGCAAGGTGCAGATTAATGTAAAGGGGTCCAGAGGTGCAAGGTGCAGTGTAATGTAAAGGGGTCCAGAGGTGCAAGGTGCAGTGTAATGTAAAGGGGTCCAGAGGTGCAAGGTGCTTAGTAATGTAAAGGGGTCCAGAGGTGCAAGGTGCTGTGTAATGTAAAGGGGTCCAGAGGTGCAGGGTGCTGTGTAATGTAAAGAGATCCTTAGGTGCAGGGTGCTGCTGTGTAATGTAAAGGGTCCAGAGGTGCAAGGTGCAGATTAATGTAAAGGGGTCCAGAGGTGCAAGGTGCAGTGTAATGTAAAGGGTCCAGAGGTGCAAGGTGCTGTGTAATGTAAAGGGTCCAAAGGTGCAGTGTAATGTAAAGGGGTCCAGAGGTGCAAGGTGCTGTGTAATGTAAAGGGGTCCAGAGGTGCAAGGTGCTGTGTAATGTAAAGGGTCCAGAGGTGCAAAGTGCAGTGTAATGTAAAGGGGTCCAGAGGTGCAAGGTGCTGTGTAATGTAAAGGGGTCCAGAGGTGCAAGGTGCTGTGTAATGTAAAGGGGTCCAGAGGTGCAGGGTGCTGTGTAATGTAAAGAGATCCTTAGGTGCAGGGTGCTGCTGTGTAATGTAAAGGGTCCAGAGGTGCAAGGTGCAGTGTAATGTAAAGGGTCCAGAGGTGCAAGGTGCTGTGTAATGTAAAGGGGTCCAGAGGTGCAAGGTGCAGTGTAATGTAAAGGGGTCCAGAGGTGCAAGGTGCAGTGTAATGTAAAGGGTCCAGAGGTGCAAGGTGCAGTGTAATGTAAAGGGTCCAGGGGTGCAGTGTAATGTAAAGGGTCCAGGGGTGCAGTGTAATGTAAAGGGTCCAGGGGTGCAGGGTGCAGTGTAATGTAAAGGGGTCCAGGGGTGCTGTGTAATGTAAAAGGGTCCTTAGGTGCAAGGGGTTGTGTAATGTAAAGGGGTGAAAGGGCTGTGTAATGTAAAGGGGTCCAGAGGTGCAAGGTGCTGTGTCATGTAAAGGGGTGCAGGGTGCTGTGTAATGTAAAGGGGTCCAGAGTACTGTGTAATGTAAAGGGGTCCAGAGTACTGTGTAATGTAAAGGGGTCCAGAGTGCTGTGTAATGTAAAGGGGTCCAGAGGTGCAGGGTGCTGTGTAATGTAAAGAGATCCTTAGGTGCAGGGTGCAGTGTAATGTAAAGGGGTCCAGAGGTGCAGGGTGAAGTGTAATGTAAAGGGGTCCAGAGGTGCAGTTGTGGAGAGGGGGTACACAGTAGTGACAAAGAGATATTGAAGGATACAGAGGTATGCAGGGAGCACAGTGGGGTGTTTTTACATTTTAAGGTGGGGGGGGGGGGGGTGTGCCAGATATAGGATCCGCCCCGGGTGCCAAATGCTCTAGGTACGCCCCTGATTCACAGCTTCCTACAATTATGCATGTGTAGATTCTCACTTTTACGGATCATGGTATAGCTAGTAGTAGTTACTAGATTTGACTTGTTCTGTAATGTTGAAGCTTTTTCAAGCAGCATCAATCAACATAGCTGGGCAAACTCTGCAGGCCAGGTTTCTCCCTACACCTAATAAATGTATTGTAAAAGAAAAAGGGTAAACCCTGTTAGTTCCCAATAGGTATGACAGAGGTATGATAAAAACTGCTGTGCAAATATTTTAGGGAGGTGTGAAAAAATGCTAAAAATTAAGAATGCTTTCAGAAAAAAAAGTGTTAATAATTAAATTTTTATCAATTAACAAGATGGAAAGTAAATTAACAGATGATAAATCCAAATCAAATCAATATTTGGTGTGACCACCCTTTGCCTTTAACCACTTTAAGACCGGGCCTATTTTTCAAACTTGTTGTTTACAAGTTAAAATCATTTATTTTTGCTAGAAAATGACTTAGAACACCCAAATATTATATATTGTTTTTTATAACACCCTAGAGAATAAAATGTCGGTCGTTGCAATACTTTCTGTCACACTGTATTTGCGCAGCGGTCTTACAAGCACACTTTTTGGGGAAAAAATACACTTTTTGGAATAAAAAAATAAGACAACAGTAAAGTTACCCAATATTTTTTATAATGTGAAAGATGATGTTACGCTGAGTAAATTAATACCCAACATGTCACGCTTCAAAATTGCGCCCGCTCGTGGAATGACGACAAACTTTTATCTTTAAAAATCTCCACTTGCGACATTTAAAAAATTCTACAGGTTGCATGTTTTGCGTTACAGAGGAGATTTAGGGCTAGAATTATTGCTCTCGCTCTAATGATCACGTGTGGTTTGAACACCATTTTCATATGCGGGCGCTACTCAGGTATGCGTTTTGCTTCTGCACGCAAGCTCAGTGGGACAGGGCGCGTTAAAAAATATTTTCTTTTTTTCTTATTTATTTTACTTTTTATTTTTTATTTTTACACTGTTCAAAAATGTTTCACGTTTAGTGGGAATGCTTCAACAGTCCCACTATTGTTGTTTGTTTTTTTATTTATCTTTAATTTGAATTTTATTATTCCGTACGTTTTTTGGCTCTGCGTAACTTCTGCGTACTTTCAGCTATTAAAACCATTCAACTTTTAAAATGTTCAGCTCTTTCAGCTAATGATGGGACTTTTTTTCTACTATTTATACTTTTAAAAATATTAAGCTTTTTAACACTTTTTTTAACATTGAAGTCAATAAGAGCATGCTTCAAATCCTTAAAATCTTCTTCCGCTCCCAAAAGTTTCAGCTCCTTCATACTTTCACCTACAAACGCCAAACAAACTTTAAAATGTTCACAAAATATTCAGCTATCCGGAAATATCTTTTCAGTTTGATATCTTTTACAGTTTTTGCGAAAAAGCTGTTTAAGTTTAGTGATCATTTCAGGAAATTTTATCAATTAAACAGAGTGTCTATTGGGCTGCTTAGAGTGGATGATGTCACAGCTAGAGCACAGAGCTTTAAAAAAATTATCTTAGTTCCTTCTCTATAAATTGCTCTCACACCCACAAGATCTACTTGTACAAAATGTATACATCAAAACGTAGGTATTTTTGTCTAGTTTCAGGCAATGTACTCAGTTTTGTGATACGCCTTTTACTTTTGGCTGGTTGAGCTTCCAAATGAAAAGCGTTCTACACTTTCTTCCATTGACTGTCCTGTATAAAATTCCTTTTTGAAAAAAAAAAAAAAACATTAAAAAAAAAAAACATTTAAAAAAAAAACAGGACAGGACCTCTTAAATATGAGATCTGGGGTCAAAAAGACCCCAGATCTCATATTTACACTAAAATGCAAGCAAAAAAGAAAATGTTGTTTGAATTTTTTTTAAAAGTCCCTTTAAGAGCTATGGGCGGAAGTGACATTTTAAGTCGCTTCCGCCCTGCAATGGTATGGAGCTGGGTGGGAGCCATCTTCCCCTCACTCAGCTCCATACCACACAGAGGACAGGATACGATCGACTCAGCCGCTGCCAGTGGCTCCAGTAAGCGACGGAGGGTACCGGAGTGTGGCGGGAGGGGGGCCCCCTCATGCCACTGATAAAAGTGATCTTGTGGCGAATCCGCCTAAAAGTATACTTTTATATGAAAGCGGACTGCCTGCTGAAGAAGTGGATACTGGGGTTATGGCAGCTAGCTACTGCCATAACAACGATATTCCACTTCAAAGTGCGGCCGTATAATGACGGTGGCCGGTCCGTAAGTGGTTAAAACAGCATAAATTTTTCTAGGTACACGTTGTCAGATGTTTATACTGAAATTATTATATTTATGAAAATATGCAAAAATCAATGGTTAAGTAGATTTTCACGTCTTTCCACAATATATATATATATATATATATATATATATATATATATATATATTAGGGCTGTGGAAATTAGCTATTAATTCCTCGATTAATCGATTAATTGTTTTGATCGATCAAAATTCTTTTGATCGATCAAAATTCTTTTGATCGATCAAAATTATTTGGGCTTGCCGTGTCCATCTGATGGGCTCCTTTGCTGTGCCTTCATATCTGCATGCTGGCGGGACCTTACTATCTGCCACACGCAAGGGCTGTTACACTTCCCTTTCCCTCTATCACTTCCCTCTATCAACCTTGGATTCTACAGCCATCCACTGGGAGTTGTGATAGTTCCCTTTACGGGACATCTACATGCCAACGGACTGATGTTAGCCCCTTCTCATCTGGATTCAGCAGTGGTATCGTTGTACACATTTTTATACCAGTATCATACTTAGCTACATGTTTTTATGACTGCTTTTGCTACCGTTTGGTATTACTCGCACCATTTTTACAGTTTATGTAGCTACATTGATTTTATCTCCAGTGCAATATTTATTTTGTTACCTACTTGAAGACTATAAAAGTTTTAATGCTATTCCCATCGAGCGCTGCCTTTGTGTGTTTTTTGTATCCTGCTATCCATTTTTCCAGTGGTTGGTAGCTGCACTGGGAATCGGCCTGCAAGGAGATCAGCTAAGAGTAGGTGGATCTATGTGCGTTATAATTAATCGAAATTAGTTGATTATTCGATTTAAAAAAAAATCGATTAATCGAACACGAAAATTTTAATCAGTAACAGCCCTAATATATTTATTAACTAAAAATTCAGTGCAAAATACTATCACATATAATTGGTGATGATACAAAGAATATAAATCTAAATATAAACTATATGGGTGATGCAGATGATGAGGAAAATAACCACAAGCTCTTGTTACAAATTATCAAGTATCGCCACTTTGTGACTGCTTTGTAAATAGCTTTCTTTGTGGTACAACAGACTATGAAAACAACCAGGTGGTGATTCAACACATGTGACTTCTTCTCAAACAAATAGACCTTCAAGCTTACACTTTAAAAATGCACGGACCAAATGTTATACCACACACAGAGCTTGATAATTTAGCCAGGACTTATATTTTTGGTAAAGACAATTCGCTAATGAGGTTTAAACATACATCATAACATAACCATTGTACAGACTTTGGAATTAGCTTTTGTAGAGATATACAAAGATGTGTATTTCTCTTATAATTGGAATATAATTTTGTCATGCTGCAGGTAGAAATAAAACAATTCCTAAGCTATAAAGAAGAAAAATAAAAAATATGGACAGCCGCACTCCAAAAACCTTTGACGGTCGCCTTTATTGTAAAGGATGGAAGATTACACCAAAAATCATCACAGCATAGCCGGGGTAACTGCTTACATGTTTCACACTGCAAATCAGTGCCTTCTCATAGCTAATTCGTTACAAACATCACACCTCTAATATAGAAAGAAAAGACATACACTCATGTGATCTAAAGCCTCAAATTAGGAACCAATTAAGAACCAATTAGTGTTGGAAAGTGTTGTGAGTGAAAACCCATCACATGTATATGGTTGACAACTATTATTTATGTGACACTTACATGGGCTGGTGGGAGAGGTCCCGCATTTTTGGACATGGTAGTCCCCGTCGCATGGATACAGCATTTTACTGTCGCTATATAGATGACCTCCTGTTTATTACCACGGACGGTAATGCCAATTTGGAAACATGGCTTACTTATCTTAATGATAACAGCTTAAATCTAAAATTTACTGGCAATCTAGAAAGAACAACCATAGACTTCTTGGATGTTAAACTTACTGGCAACAAGAGTGGCATTACCACAGGTTTACACAGAAAAAGTACGGCAGGCAATGTGTTGCTCAGGGCTGATTCAGCCCATCCCAAACACACTATTGAGGGGATACCCTTTGGCCAATTTCTCAGGCTTAAACGCCTGTGTAGCACAGCCGAGGATTTCACTAGGGAAGCAGCAGAAATGTCTAAGAGATTTATTGAGAGGGGCTATTCAATAAAAATTATCACAAAAGCCTTGTCCAAAGTGGAAAGAATATCTAGAAATTCCCTACTATTGGATAAGAATAAGAACAGCAGTGACAATAAAAATAGAAATAAAAAAGAAAAAATCATCACGCCTTATAAAAATGTGCGAATTTTTTCCACACCATACAGCACGGAATTTCAACAGATAAAATCCATTGTTACAAAATATCTTCCGGTACTTTACAACGATGAAACATGTGAAGATATTTTGTCCAATGGAATTAAAACCGTATCAAGAAGAGCACCCACTTTAGGAAATAAACTGTCACCTAGTTTGTTCCATACAAAACCAATTGGTTCCAATTGGTTATCGGTCAAAGGAACCTATAAATGTGGAGTAAAGGGATGCCAATATTGCATCCATATAAAAACAGGTCCACACATCCACTCATATGTGACTGAAAAGAGCTTTTTAATACAAGAGTTCATTAATTGCAATACTAGGTATATAGTTAATGTGATTAATTGTGATCACTGCAAAATCCAGTATGTGGGTAGAACCATTCGCAGGCTAAAAGATAGGTTATACGACCATCTGTATGACATAGAAAAAGAACGCAACACCAATGTAGCCAAACATTGGAACAATGTCCATTTTAAGGACACATCAAGCCTGTCGATTCAGGGAATAGAGAGAATCACCACTTCAATAAGAGGAGGGGATAAATTCAGAAGGCTTTGTAAACGAGAAGTATTCTGGATTTTTTCCCTTAATACTAGAATACCTCAGGGGTTAAATTTTGAGTGGGACATCTCTCACTATTATGACTAAATCACATAAGGAGAGTCCCCTCCCTCCCCCCTCTCCCCTTGGGTTTATTCTCTATACTCTATCCTCTATGCTCTATTCTCTTTGTCGTTTCTCTGCTCCTACCTCCTCTACTGGTTACTTTGGCTGTTCCATTGTGTCCTATTTTACCTCTCTTTTTACTGCCCTCTCTTTCCATTTCTTGTTTTTCTTTATCAGCAACTATGGAAAATATGTTTGGACCGACCACAGTCGAATAGGTCCAGCATAATAATAAGTCGAATAAGTCTGTGCTCACCCACACATAGATGTATTGGGATGGTTTTTTCACGACATGATTGCCATTTCCATCCCCCACATCCATGCGCAGTCCCTGGGATAATTAGCTGTTTAGACACAGCCACACATACTGCGATGGGACTGGGGCTGATAATATCAAAAACACAGCAACACCGTATACCCTACAGTTGCACCTATGAGGATTTGTCCAACAAAATTAATATAAGGCTTTGTTTATAGTAATCCGAGTTCTACTAAAAAACACACAAAATAATAAAAATTAAAGAATAGAATGATCGCTTATGCTCACGAGTGTTTCACCTTTTATTTTCCCTCTTAAAATTTGATATTTTGTTACATCGGGATAAAGTGGAAAAACACACAGATTTGCCAGGACAGTAGTATGTCTACTTTTGCATGCTATTAAGCCGCAAGAAACTATAGACTATGATGGCAAATGTCGGGGCAGTTATAAATAACATTATTTCTTTCTCGTACATCACGGGACACAGAGCGGCATAGTCATTACTATGTGGGTTATATAGATTACCTTCAGGTGCTGGCACTGGCAACTTCCAAACCGGAAGTACCCTCCCCTATATAAGCCCCTCCCATCCGGGAGCACCTCAGTTTTTTGCCAGTGTCTAAGGTGTTGGCCAAGAAGTAACATGTGTTTTTCACTGAGCTTGCGTACAGGTTCTTTTGGGCCTCAGTAAGCTATTCCGGATCCGACCAAAAAAGCTTCATAGCTAAACGGTCGGTACCCGGGCCTTGCAGAGAAGAGCAAGGTTTTGCCTGTAATGCTTCTCTTAGGGGGGCTGAACCTGGGATCCAGAGCTCTGGTCATACCCACGACCAAGATGTTTTCTGTGCAGGGTGCTATACAGGTCCAGGGGAGTGGAATCCTTGGGAACCCGGTCCCTGAAGGTTTAAATACAATGCCTGCCGTGAGAGGTGAAGTTTGGGCTTCTGTGGACCAAACAAAGTCCTGCGGCGGGGAAGAGGTAAGTGGGGGCCCCCAGGAACTTGGTTCTATTGGGGGACCCCCAAGCCTAATTTGTCTTTCTGTCTGTTACCTAACGGTATTCCCGCTAAATATCTGTGCATGCCTGTAACTACTGGAAAATGTAAAATTTTAATAGTAGTCAAGAAAAAAAAAAAAAAAAAGGGAGACCGCGGTACCTGTGTTAAACCACTAGAGGCTGCTGTGGTCCATTTTTTCTTGTCATGTGGATCTTTTTCTTTTCAAGTCAAAAGATCCAGGCAGTTGGTAAGTTCTCTGTGGGAATCCACTTCCTCTGCCCTGTTGCTGCACTCATCCACCGCACAGGCCCTCCGGCAAAAAGGGCCCTGGCTCCTAGTCCCTGCTTATTTTTCAAAAAAAGCGCCGAAGGCGCACGTGCACGCGCCTCCTATGTAGAGATGAGCGGAAAAAAAAGGGGCGGGGCTGGTGGATGACGCTCGATGCGCGCCGCGGCGCTTCTGCGCATGTGCAGGCATCCCAGCATGGATAAAAGACACAGTACAAGTGTCAGCTGGATGCAAACAGAGCTAGCAACAAAACGGTGGCACACAGAGGCGGTTGATGCAGGCATCCCCATAGAAAGGCACTTTAGTGGACACCAGCTGGTATATAACAGCAACTGTGCTAGACTATTACCAGTAAAAGTGGTGTATGACGACGGGAATACCTCAGCTCTGTGCTTAAAGGATATGTCGTCCAGATGCTCTGGAAATAAGTCTTCCAAGAAGCAAAAGGGGTCTCCATCGGGCTCTGAGGATTTTGGGCATGCTTGTACTGCACCAATCTCCCCTGAAATTTCAGAGGTTAGTAGCCGTAGGAACCCCGCAGGAGTACCTGGTGCTGCGGCTGTCCCCAGTCCACCTGCTCCTGTATATATAACAGAGGAGGTTTTTTTCCTCAGCTCTGGGAGGATTGGAAGAGAGATTAACAGCATTGATCGCTGCTTCCCTGTCACAGGGAAAGCGCGTCCGATCTCCGTCTCCTCCTTCAGAGTACCTGTTAGTGGAGGAACAGCCCCACACAGAGATCGACCTGCCTCAAGGGGATCAGGATGAGGTTGATTCGGTTATAGAGGAATCAACAGTGGAAGAACCTTTCTCAGCATCTCAGGCTGAAAGATTATGGGTTCAGTCTCTGACTAACATGGTCCGATCAGCATTTAAAATGCCTCTTGCGGAGCCATCAACCACTACTGTCTCCTCGCTGGGGTCACTAAAAGCTCCCCAGACTGTCTGCTCCTTCCCAATCCACCCCTTATTGGAAGGGCTTATTTACCAGGATTGGGAGCATCCTGATAAAATATTTACTCCCCCCAAGAGATTTCCGGTGATCTATCCCATGGAGGATAAGTTCATACAAAAATGGAAGGTGCCCACAGTGGACGCAGCCATCTCTTTTGTGAATAAATCACTGACATGTCCAGTAGATAATGTTCCAATGTTCAAAGACCCAATAGATAAAAAATTGGAGTCTTTACTAAAATCTGCTTTCTCTACAGCAAGTATGGTGACACAACCTGCAGTAGCAGCTATTGGGGTCTGCCAAGCAGTGAAGGATCAGTTGAAACAAGTCTTAAGGGACTTACCAGATCAGCAGGCTCTTGCCCTAGCTGACCTACCTAGAGCCTTGTGTTTTGCGGTGGACGCCATAAAGGATACAATCCAACAGACCTCCCGCTTTACGCTGTCTGTAGTACATATGCGTAGGCTTCTATGGCTCAAAAACTGGTCTGCTGAGGCTCCCTGTAAGAAATTGCTGATTAGCTTCCCATTTCATGGAGAACGCTTATTTGGAGAAGATCTGGACAAGTATATCCAGAAAATTTCTGCCGGTAAAAGTACAGTCTTGCCGGTTAAGAACAAAGTTAGAAGTCCTTCTTTTAAGAGGCCTACTTCTCCAGTCCCTGGCACATCGGCTGTGAAACAGTTCCGACGGCCTCTGCGGTCAAATCCTGGGGGCAGAAATCAGGGACAATCACAGGGTAACAAGAAACCCTGGGTCAAGAGAGGTACGAAACCTCCCCCAAGTCATGAAGGGTTGCCCCCACTCAATCGGGTGGGGGGGAAGACTTCAGTTGTTCACAGAGACCTGGCAGGACACCATCAGAGACAGATGGGTGATCTCCGCAGTAAGTCTGGGATACAAGCTGGAGTTAAAAGACACTCCTCCTGCCCATTGTATGAGGTCAAACGTGCCAAGCGATCCCCAGAAGAGAGGATCCCTCCTTCTGGCACTAGAACAACTTTTGCTCCAAGGTGTAATCATGAAGGTTCCCTTGGAAGAATGCGGGTTCGGGTTTTACTCAAACCTCTTCACAGTCCCCAAACCAAATGGGGACGTGAGGCCCATATTAAATCTAAAAGGGCTAAACAAATTCCTACATATCAGGACTTTTCGGATGGAGTCGATCCGATCGGTGGCCACCGCCCTACAAGGGCAGGAATGGTTAGCCTCGATCGACATAAAGGATGCTTATCTGCATATTCCCATCTTTCCGGCCCACCAGAAATTTCTACGCTTTGCAGTAGAAGGGCGCCATTTTCAGTTCAGAGCCTTACCTTTCGGTCTGGCCACAGCACCACGAGTGTTCACAAAAATTCTGGCCCCACTATTGGCCAATCTAAGAACACGGGGTGTAACGATAATGGCATATTTAGACGACCTGCTACTAATAGACCACTCAGTGGAAAAACTGGAAGTAGCTATTCACGAGACAATTAAGTATCTGGAATATCACGGTTGGATTATCAACCGAGACAAGTCAAGTCTAAGACCAGTCAAAAGTCTGGAATACTTGGGGCTAAGGCTGGATTCAAATCAGAGAAAGATTTTCTTACCTCCAGAGAAGGTATCGTCTTTGAAAGATTTGACCCACTTAGTGGGTACAAAAAGAAAACCATCCATACGCCTGTGCATGAGGCTGCTGGGAAAAATGGTGGCTTCATTCGAAGCAGTACCCTACGGTCAATTCCATTCAAGGAACTTGCAGAGGGCCATACTGTCAGCCTGGAACAAAAAAGTTCAGGCTTTAGACTTACCAATGTCCCTGTCCCCTTCCGTTCGCAAGAGCCTCCATTGGTGGTTGGTGCCCCAGAATCTGGAAAAAGGGAAACCCTTCAGTCCGGTTTCTTGGAAGGTGGTCACTACAGATGCCAGCCTCATAGGCTGGGGGGCAGTACTGGAGCAATGGTCTCTCCAGGGCAAGTGGTCAGAAGCAGAGAAGGCCCTGCCCATCAATCTCTTAGAGATACGAGCAGCCCGGTATGCCCTAGTAGCATGGACATCCAAACTCCAAGGGTCCCCTGTCAGAATTCAATCAGACAATGCCACAGCAGTGGCATATATCAATCACCAGGGTGGCACTAGGAGTCGTGCAGCCCAGAGGGAAGCGAATTGCATCCTGAAATGGGCAGAAAGATATGTCCCAGCCATATCCGCGGTTTTTCATCCCAGGAGTGGAAAATTGGAGAGCGGACTTTCTAAGTCGCCAGCAATTATGCCCGGGGGAATGGTCTCTTCACCCCGAGGTTTTCCAGGCAATATGCCAGCGGTGGGGAACACCGGATGTAGATCTGCTAGCATCCAGATTCAACGCAAAGGTGGACAGATTTGTGTCTCGCACAAGGGATCCCCTAGCTTGCGGCTCGGATGCCCTAGTGTTCCCTTGGGATCAGTTCAAGCTGATATATGCATTCCCACCGCCACAATTGTTACCGCGATTAATCCGCAGAATCCGGGTAGAAAAGAAACCGGTGATTCTGGTGGCTCCAGCGTGGCCCCGAAGAGCATGGTATGCAGAGATCGTAAAGATGTCAGTGGGGAGTCCTTGGACCCTCCCACATCGTCCGGACCTGCTTTCGCAGGGACCGATATACCACCCTTCCTTACAAGCCCTAGGTTTGACGGCCTGGCTATTGAAGCCCACATTCTAAAAAAGAGAGGTCTCTCTAATCCGGTGGTATCTACCATGATCAATGCCAGGAAGCCGGTATCCAGGCAGATCTATTATAGGATCTGGAAGGCGTACATCGCGTGGTGTGAGGCCAGGAAATGGCATCCGCGTAAGTACGTAATAGGTAGGATTCTGGACTTCCTACAGTGGGCTGTGGATAGGAAGCTTGCCTTGAGTACTATCAAGGGTCAGATTTCGGCCTTGTCAATATTTTTTCAAAGGCCCTTGGCTTTGCATTCATTAGTCAAAGCTTTCATACAAGGAGTGATGCGTATTAGCCCTCCGGTTAGTATTCCCATATGTCCATGGGACTTAAACCTGGTTCTGTCGGTTCTATAGAAACAACCATTTGAACCATTGCAGCACATTTCCTTGGTTCTTCTCACCAGGAAATTGATTTTCTTAGTAGCCATTTGTTCGGCTAAAAGAGTATCGGAATTAGCCGCCATGTCCTGTAAGGAGCCATATCTGGTTGTCCATAAGGACAGAGTAGTATTACGTCCTCACCCAGCCTTTCTTCCTAAGGTGGTATCGAGGTTTCATTTGAACCAAGATGTGGTTCTTCCTTCTTTTTTTCCCAAACCTACCTCGGTAGAGGAAAAGTTATTGCATTCTTTGGATGTAGTAAGAGCAGTTAAAGCTTATCTAAAAGCCACTGCTCAGATTCGTAGAACGGATACTTTGTTTGTTCTGCCGGAAGGCCCCAGAAAGGGTCAGGCAGCATCAAAATCTACTTTAGCCAAGTGGATTCGACAGGTCATAATACAAGCCTATGGCTTGAAAAGGAGACCGCCTCCGTTCAAAGTTAGGGCGCACTCCACAAGAGCAGTTGGAACTTCATGGGCAGTGCATCACCAGGCCTCCCTGGCTCAAATCTGTAAGGCCGCAACATGGTCTTCAGTACACACGTTTACTAGGTTCTACCAGGTGGACGTTAGAAGTCAGGAGGATGTCGCCTTTGGGCGCAGTGTGTTGCAGGCCGCAAAAGACCCTCATGTCTGATAGCGCTCAGCTTATGTATGGTGTATCCCCCCCTCATTGGGCATTGCTTTGGGACGTCCCACATAGTAATGACTATGCCGCTCTGTGTCCCGTGATGTACGAGAAAGAAAATAGGATTTTATATAACAGCTTACCTGTAAAATCCTTTTCTTGGGAGTACATCACGGGACACAGAGCTCCCACCCCTCTTTTGGGGACACTTATTGCTTTGCTACAAAACTGAGGTGCTCCCGGATGGGAGGGGCTTATATAGGGGAGGATACTTCCGGTTTGGAAGTTGCCAGTGCCAGCACCTGAAGGTAATCTATATAACCCACATAGTAATGACTATGCCGCTCTGTGTCCCGTGATGTACTCCCAAGAAAAGGATTTTACAGGTAAGCTGTTATAAAAATCCTATTTTTTTACGATCACTATTCTTTTTGTACCTTTTTCCCTTTTTCATTTTATTGTGCTACATATGTTTTTATAATGTTTTTTATATATTGAAATAATCTTTTATACATTGTAATATTGGTATCGTTTATGGTTTCTTAGTAATTGGGTACAAATGTTGTTTTAGCTATATTAGTATATTTTTAGTATGTGAATAAATACGTATACACAAACAAATTAATAACATCCAGTTCTGGGGATACTATGACGATAACTATTAACAAATGATAAAAATATACAAATATATACATATATATTTAAAACATGTTAACAATAGCTTGCACAATACATGTATACACAAGTTTGTTTTATTAATAGACCACAAACAGTGTGTAAGACACACTCATTGACCTCACGGACATATATTTTTATGTATAGAGACACTTTTTTTTTTCTTCTCACATCAACTTTTTCATTTTTTATTTTTTTACATTTCACTTCTCATTTTTATTTATAACTATTCATTATCTTTATAATTATATTTATGTTTATAGTATGTATTATTTTTCACTTATCTTAGTTCATATGTATCATCATTCACACAGTTCATTTTCACATTAGTTTTACCTTTCACTATTATCACCAATTTCATTTATTACATTCATACATTTATACATTAATTTATTACATTCCCTTGTATATAATATTTCCACACACATTTTTATTTCATTCTTAATCTCATCTTTTATTTTGCATAATGGACAATCAACACACATATACACTTTATTAGTTCATTGTCTACTATCATAATTAGCACCAATTTTATTTATCACATTTATATATCTATACATTAATTTACTATATTCTCTAGCATATAATATTTTCACACACATTTTATTTCATCCTTACTTTTAATTTCATTTATTTTTATTTATTTTTATTTTTATCTTGTATAATGGACAATCAACACACACATACACTTCATTAGTTCACCGTATATCATCATAAATACACTGTAACACATATATACACACATATTACATGTATCTACACAGTTTACTATTTTTAGTTTATTTTTTGCACTAGTAAAACATTTTTTATATCACACTTTCACATACACAACAATTGTAATAACCACAGTCTTTCATTTTCTTTCTCTCTGGGTTACTTTTTTGTCTCCCAAGGGATTGTTTCTTTCATTCATGTTTCATTTTATTTAATTTTGTTTTTTTTATTTTACAGTGTTGACAATAATAGTTGTCAACCATATACATGTGATGGGTTTTCACTCACAACACTTGCCAACACTAATTGGTTCTTAATTGGTTCCTAATTTGAGGCTTTAAATCACATGAGTGTATGTCTTTTCTTTCTATATTAGAGGTGTGATGTTTGTAACGAATTAGCTATGAGTAAGCACTGATTTGCAGTGTGAAACATGTAAGCAGTTACCCAGGCTATGCTGTGATGATTTTTGGTGTAATCTTCCATCCTTTACAATAAAGGCGACCGTCAAAGGTTTTTGGCGTGCGGCTGTCCATATTTTTTTTTCTTCTTTATATGCTACGTGCATTGTTGGCACCCACGGTAGTCCTGACATTACAGATTGCTGGAGCGTGTTCACCTGGAGCGGTAAAAATCTCTCTAATTCCAATGCTATGCTACAAAGTTTAACCACTTGCCTACAGGGCACTTTCACCCCCTTCCTGCCCAAGCCATTTTTCAGCTTTCAGCGCTGAATGACAATTGCGCGGTCATACGACGCTGTACCCAAACGAAATTTGCGTCCTTTTTTTCCCACAAATAGAGCTTTCTTTTGGTAGTATTTGATCACCTTTGCAGTTTTTATTTTTTGCGCTATAAACAAAAGAAGAGCGACAAGTTTGAAAAAAACCCACAATATTTTTTACTTTTTGCTATAATAAATATTTTTTTTTTATTTATTTTTTAAAATTTTTCCTGTAAATTTTTTGGTAAAAAAAATCGCAATAAGCGTATATTGATTGGTTTGCGCACAAGTTATAGCAGCTACAAAATAGGGGATATATTTATAGCATTTTAATTTTATTTTTTTACTAGTAATGGCAGCGATCAGGGACTTTTATCGTGACTGCGATATTGCGGCGGACACATCGGACACTTTTGACACATTTTTGGGACCATTCACATTTATACAGCGATCTGTGCTATACAAATGCATTGATTACTGTATAAACATGACTGGCAGGGAAGGGGTTAACACTAGGGGGCGATCAAGGGGTTAAATGTGTTCTCTGGAAGTGATTCTTACTGTGGGGGGAGGGGACTGACTGGGGGAGGTGACCAATGGTTGTCCCTATGTACAAGAATGTGGATCTGTGTGTTTACACGGTCCTGCTCGGTTACTGGGCAATCGCGGGTGCCCGGCGGCCTTCACGGCTGCCGGGCAAGCGCATCGGGTCCCCAGTGACGCGGCGTGTGCACGCCCCCTAGTGGCTTTGGAAGGCGCAACGTCATATGACGTCCGCCCAGAACAACAGAGTCTTCCGCCCGCCATCATTTGATGGTGGGCGGTTGACAAGTGGTTAAATGGTTTAGTCAAAATTGCCCCAAGTAAACTCAAAAAGAAAACAAACACGTCACCTTCAACTCTTCTTTATGATTGGGATGTATCAAACCCCTTTGCCTTACATGCACTTTTGTACAACATGGTTAAAAAACATTCATGATTAAAAATTAAACATACAAAATTTCAGAATTCTACACCTGTTCTACAGACCATGTAGTATACTGCCTGACCTGTCCCTGCTGCCTCTACTATGTAGGCAGAACTATACGCCCCCTACGCCGGCATTTTGGAGAGCACCGCCGATTCATCGAGGCCGGTAAAAACCACCATAGTGTCCCATGACATTTCACCCAACATTATCCTAAATCCACCGTAGGCCTAAAAGTATGGATCATCGAATCCATACTGGCCACTCTCCCAGCGTCAGAAAGATTCAAAAACCTCTGCCAACGGGAGACTTATTGGATGTATGCTCTTGACGTACTTTCGCCTGGAGGCATTAATGAAGAATTGGAATTTAGCATCGTACTCTAGATATTACTACGTTTAACTAACAGACTGCGATATTATGGTGTCTTCTTCTTATCCACTACTAGTATACTATCTACCTCTAACCTTCTAATTTTATCTTGTGTAAGTTATATGATCTACATTTACCGTAATTTTTCATTTATCATTCATTCCCTCTTATCATTATACTGTCCATGCGTCATGGCGTGTGCCTGTTATATATTTACATGTATATACATGTACATATCTGCCATCTGTCACAGCCAAATATGATCTATTATCGCCAACTATAGGCACAATCTGTGCTATTTGTAGAGCATCCATTACATCTTATTACCAATTCTTATGAGTAAATTCTTTATATTAGATTTGTGACCTTATTTGTGGGTGTGTAAATGCCCGGCCACCCCTGTAACACACCCGCATACTTATTCACACTCTATTATTATCCATTATCGTCAGAGTATTGCTACAGGCATAATCTTTACTATTTGCATAGGTATCCACCACCTCCTATTACCCACCATGTGTACTGTATAGATGGCCAGCTGCTCCTATAACACTTCTATATACTAATTCACAGTTGAGTATTACCTCTCTCTAGGGATGAGCCGAACACCCCGCACCAGAACCTGCGAACGGACCAAAAGTTTGCGCAAACTTTAGAACCCCATTAAAGTCTATGGGACTCGAACGTTCGAAATCAAAAGTGCTAATTATAAATGCTAATATGCAAGTTATTGTCCTAAAAAGAGTTTGGGGACCCTGGGTCCTGCCCCAGGGTACATGTATCAATGCAAAAAAAGTTTTAAAAACAGCCGTTTTTTCGGCAGCAGTGATTTTAATGATGCATAAAGTGAAAAAAAAAGTGAAATATTCCTTTAAATATCGTACCTGGGGGGTGTCTATAGTATGCCTGCGAAGTGGCATGTGTTTCCCGTGTTTAGAACAGTCCCTGCACAAAATGACATTTCTAAAGGAAAAAAAGTCATTTAAAACTGCTTGCGGCATTAATGTAATGTCTGGTCCCGGCAATACGGATGAAAATCATTGAAAATCATTGAGAAAAATGGCATGGGTACCCCCCCCCCCAGCCCATTACCAGCCCCCAGGCCCTTTATACTCTGAACAGCAGTATACAGGCGGTGCAAACAAGACAGGGACTGTAGGTTTGTTCTTAAGTAGAATCTGTTTGTAATTTTGAACTGGTACATTTTTAAAGTGTAGCTCCAGCCAAAAAATCTATTTTTAAGCTTTTTGGAAAACATAGGGAAGGGTTATCACCCCTGTAACATTTGTTTTGCTATCTGTGCACCTGTTCAGAACATTTCACCTCACTTTCTGTCCCAATGACAATTTTTTTTAAAAATTTGTTTTTTTTAGTGAAACAAGGATTGGTGATAAAGCATCAGTGGAGAGGAGACACGTTTTTCCCATATTAACTCTTACAGGAGAGAATTTCCCTTCCCAGGGGTAGATTTCCTCTCACTTCCTGTTGTCTCCTTCCGTTTGCAAGTAGGAGTCGTTTGTAAGTTGGATGTTTGAAAGTAGAGTCCTGCCGTATATACTCTGCAGAAATTTGACCCTTAGGTGTTAGTGTTGCCACAACACTGTAAGCCCTCACAGTTACTCTTGGTGGGCGCTGGAACGGGCCCTGCTGTGATCTATTATATGAAGAATTGTAATTACATGCCATTGTTGAATAGTGGTAGAAAAATTGGGACTTTGGTAGTGGTGGTGTTGCCACAACACTGTAAGCCCTCACAGTTACTCTTGGTGGGCGCAGGAATGAGCCCTGCTGCAAAGTATTGCATCAAAAATTGTAATTACACGGCCCTGTTAAACAGGGGCTGAAAAATTGGGCCTTAGCCACTGGTGGCGGTGCCCACAACCAAAAATGTTCTTACAAGCTATCAGCATGATCATTGAGGAGGAAGAGGATAGTCACTCAGCATAACAGGATAGTCACTCAGCATCAGCATAGGCAGTCTTGAAGGGATCTGACATTTCAAAAAAAATTACTCGGTTACATCAGCATCAGGTGCTTGGTGATCCAAGACTAATTCATTTTTCGGGACGCACATTCAGTGCTGCTGGAGGCTTTGTAACTGATCACTGAATGTGCATTCCGAAAGAATGCTGGATGCAGGACAGGCCAGTAGCTCAATTGCATACTGTGCAAGCTCTGGCCAGTGATCCATCCTCAAGACCCAGTAACCCAGAGGATTTTCGGTGGGAAAGGTGTCCAAGTCTGATCTTGCCCCTAGGTATTCCTGCATCATGTAAAACAGACGGTGGCGATGGTTGCTGGAACCGATCATACCTTCTGGCTGCGGACTAAAAAATTGTCTGAACGCATCGGTCAGACGGCCACCTTCTCCACCGCTCCTTCTTTTGACTGACCAAAGCCTCAGTAACACTTTGTCCAGGACCAAGAATTTGTAACATCCCAGTCTCTGGGAATGCGTTGCACAGACCTTTATGCAAGGCCTCCCGAAGATGTTTCATCCTCTGCTCCCTCTGCGACGCCAAGATAAGGTCCGCAACCTTACCCTTGTAACGTGGATCAAGGAGGGTTGTTAGCCAGTAATGATCCCTCTCCTTGATAGCACGAATACGAGGATCCTTCCGCAGGCTTTGCAGGATCATGGAGGCCATGCAGCGTAGGTTTGCTGAGGCATTCGGTCTGGAGTCCTCTGGGTCACTCAGGACGACATGATCCGCAGCCACCTCCTTCCAGCCACGTACAAGTCCATGGGTTTCTTGAGACTGTAATTGATCCCTTGAAGACTGCTGCTAATGCTGAGTGCTAGGCTCCACATCCATGCTGACACAATCCTCCTCCTCTTCCTGTGTGATAGGCGGGCCAGCAGGAACACTGTCTGGATAAAGTGCCCTGTCCATTATTCCACGCAGCGTGTGCTCCAACAGGTATACAAGAGGGACAGTGTCACAGATGCATGCACTGTCACTGCTTACCATCCTCGTGGCCTCCTCAAATGGTGACAGGACAGTGCATGCATCCCTGATCATGGCCCACTGGCGTGGGGAAAAAAAACAAGCTCCCCTGACCCTGTCCTGGCGCCATATTGCAACAGATACTCATTGATGGCCCTCTGCTGCGTGTGCAGCCGCTGCAGCATGGCCAACGTAGAGTTCCACCTGGTGGGCATTTCACAGATTAGGCGGTTCTTGGGCAGGTTAAATTCCTTTTGCAGGTCAGCCAGCCGAGCACTGGCATTATATGACCAGTGGAAATGCACACAGAGTTTCTTGGCCTGCTTCAGGACATCCTGTAATCCCGGGTACCTTCCCAAGAACCGCTGCACCACCAAGGTAAGGACGTGAGACAAACCGGGCACATGGGTCAGTTGCCCCTATCGGAGGGCGGAGAGGAGTTTAGTGCCATTGTCGCAAACCACCTTTCCTGGCTTAAGCTGGCATGGCATCAACTACCTCTGAGCCTGCCCCTGCAGAGCTGACACAATCTCTGCCCCAGTGTGGCTCCTGTCCCCCAAGCACACCAGCTCAAGCACCGCATGGCATCTTTTGGCCTGCGTATTTGCGTAGCTCCTTGAATGCCTACGGAGCACCGCTGGTTCCGAGGACAAAGCACAGGAAGAGGCCATGGAGGAAGAAGAAGAGGAGGGGGTGGAGGAGAGAGGTGTGTCAGAATCACCAGTAGTAGCATTTTGGAGGCGTGGTGGCGGAACAACCTCCAACACTAATGCACCTTGTCCTGCAACCTTCCCAGCTGCCATCAGAGTCACCCAATGCGCCGTGAAAGATTGGTAACATCCGTGTCCATGCCTGCTGGGCCATGAGTCAGCGGTAATATGCACCTTACCGCTGACCGCCCTGTCCAGCGAGGCAAAGACAGTGTGTAAATATATATACAACACCTAGGATGCATATATATCCTCTACACACTGTAACTGTCTGCAGCTAACTGACTCGCCTGCCTGCTCTATCTAACTCAAATCAAATTCCACTGTCTCTCTCTCTCTGTCTTCTAACCAACGCCGCAACACACTACACAAGGCCGCCACGCCGGCGGCCTTATATAATGTGGGGCGTGTACCTACTCTTCTGAGCCATGATTGGCCAAAGCCACCCTGGCTTTGGCCAATTACGGCTCTCTGTACTTACGGCGCTGTGATTGGCCAAGCATTCGGGTCATAGTGCATGCTTGGCCAATCATCAGCCAGCAATGCACTGCTATGCCGCAGTGAATTATGGGCCGTGACGCGCCACTCGAGTTTGGCGCCTAGGGCTCATAATGTTTGAAATTCGGTGAACAGATGAACAGGCGATGTTCGAGTCGAACATGGGTTCGACTCGAACTCGCAGCTCATCCCTACCTGATACCCTGAACTGCTCTGGCATCTCTCCTGGCTCTGAACCCGGCTTGTTTCATGGACCTGCTCTTTGCCTGTTCCAGATTGACTTCCTGTGTTTGACTCCGGCTTGATCACAACCACACCTCCTGCCTCTGCTTCTGACTGCCTTCCTGTGTTTGACCCCTGGCCTGGCTTTTGACGATGTCTCTGCTTTTCTACCTGCTATGATACGCCTGCACCTTTAGGGAACCATTGTCTCTGACTGCCTTCTCTGCTCCGGGGTTTCCTCTTCTGGAACCATCAGACAGCTTCATCGGCAGGCAACCCATGCATCTCTGGGCAGAGCACCCTCTGTCTCCAACTCCAGGGGTATTTTGCTCTCTGCCTCAAGGGGAGCGCTCTCGTCACCTCAGCCTCCAGCCTGGCACAAGACTGTTGAGGTTAAATAGTAAATGAGTGCAACAGATAAGTGTGCCTAGCACACTAAAACCGTGAAGCATGGAGAAAGTTCCAAATGTGGTAATACTCCTCCACTGATATAAACTGCTGAGAAACAACTTGATCCTGCCTGAGAAAGATAACTCCTTTATGGAGGGTATTGGATATCAAGGCATGCTGCCATTATGGTGGAGCTTTTGAGGCCCAAGAGTTAGAGATTCTGGAGGGCGGCCCAGTTTTTGAGGTAGGTGGGGGCTCACAAGAGATAATACTCCAGTTATTCAGCTGCTTAACCCCATCTTTGGGAGTGAATATGGAAACTTGCTGGTTGTGATGCGTAACCAGTAACTTGTTAGGATAACCCCATTTATAAGGTAATTTATGCTCATTGAGCACTGATGTCACTGGAGCAAAAGATTTGCATTCCTGGGAGATTACTGCTGAGATGTCATTGTATAGCGATATTTTAGCAAAGGATTCTGGGAGCGTGCGCAGAGATCTCGCTGCTCGCATGATATTTTCCTTGACGTGGAAAAAATACACTTGTGCTAAAATTTCTCTGGGGATAGAAGCCGGGAGATGCTGTGGCTTGTGGATCCTGTGTGCACGGTTAATCAGCATTTTGTTGTCAGTGATGGGATGAGTTTGCGAAACAGATGCTGCAGGTATGGCACTATTTCAGGGGTTGTGAGGGATTTAGGAAACCCTTTAATTTTCATATTATTATGTCGCGACCTGTCCTCTAGGTCTGCGACTTTTAAGCAGAGCATCTGAATAGTTGTAGCTTGGTCATCTTGTATGTCCTCTACAGTGTTAATAACTCTAGTGGCCTCAGATAAATGCTGCACTAGGCAGGTAATTTTGTCATGTAACTGATTAATGGACACTTTTAATTCACGGTGTAGATCTGCCTGTAGGGAGAGCAGCATAGCCTTAAAGAGGAAGTAAAGCCAACAAAAAAAATAAAAAAATACCCCCTGCAAGACAAAGGCATAATGAGCTAGTATGCATAGCATACTAGCTCATTATGAAGTACTTACCTGAGATCAAAGCCCCCGCAGCCGACCTCGTTCGCCTCCTCCATCGCCACCATGACTTCCGGGTATCGCGGCTCAGACGCTGTGACTGGCCGGAGCCGCGATGAAGTCACTCCCGCAAATGCGTGCGGGTGCCGCCACTAACGGCATGATTGCCGTTAGAAGCGCACGCTCAGTGCGCACCGTTGTCTACGGCGCATGCGCCGTAGACATTGGTGCATGTCTTTTGCAAATATCTCCTAAACCGTGTAGGTTTACAAGATATTTCTTGTACCTACAGGTAAGCCTTAATCTAGGCTTACCTGTAGGTAAAAATGGTCTGTAAGGGTTTACAACCACTTTAAGGAAGTGCTCAGAAGCCTGATTGACAGTGGTAGGGTAGGTAGCCAGGGGAAGAGTGGATGGACAGCTGTGGGAATACAGGACCATATTGCCTTTTCAAAGGGGGCTGCTTGTCAGGTGAGCATGCTGGTGAATCAGCAATCCACTTACCTCTGACCCCTGGAGAAGGTATCTGGTCAGTGAGAGAAGCTGCTGGGTCCTCAATATCGATGGAGAGATTCTCTGCTGTGGCTGGCTGATCCGACAGCCGCTCCAGGTTTCCACACTCCCAGGCCGGCACCATGTTAATTCTCCTGTCTGGGCTGCATGTAGAAATCAAGCAGTCTGGGGGGACCCTTGGGATGAAATTTATTTTTGGACATAGACCGGATGGTGCCCTATGTGTACCCCTCCGATTTGGAGGGCAAATTGAGGCTGCGCTGTGGCTGGTGAAGCTAAGGTGGATCATGGAGGAGCAGAGCTCTGTATTCAAGGTGCCACCATCTTCCGCCACACCCAGCCTGTCATTATTTTATATGGGCTAACTGGCCGCTGCCATTCTCATGACCATTCTTTCCATCAGCAAGAACCTGCCTTTGGAATCCGCAGAATACAGATAACCAGCCTTGTGAAGGAGGTCTTAATATACTGTGAAGAATACAGCAGTGTAGACATGTCCAGCAGCAGGACAAATAGGCCTAACAAGTATATGCCTAACTGTTATTTTATCTATGACAATATGGATGTATGGGAATATGAATGATGTAATATAAGGTGCACACTGTTCTTGCACTTAATGTTTTTCTTTCAAATGATGCAAAAAAAAAAAGAACATCTAAAAGAATAACGATCAATCAGTTGTTGTGAACAGATATTGGAAATTAAAGGGTAACTCCTCTTTTGTGGGGGAAAAAATAGCAAATAAAAAAAATAATAATATAGCATATACAATTGCGACACAAATCATATTGTATTTGAATGTTATCAAAATGTACCTTTCCTTTTCAATCTGCAGCTCTGTAATTTTCTGTTAAATGCAATGCAATATGGCAACCTGGAGGTGTTCTGTACACAGAATGGCCCCCAGGTATGTTGTTTCCTGCTTGTGTGATTGGCTCACTGACTTTCCCAGAAGTCTGCACCAAGATACAAGTCAGGTTTCAGGCATCCTCTGCAACAAGGAAATTACGTCTAAAGGGAGGCAGTCCCTGACATTATCCCCACTAGAGCTTTGCAGGTGCAGCAGATGATTGATAATTATGAAACCACTCCCATAATGCCTTGTACACACAATCGGAATTTCCGATGGAAAAAGTCAGACAGACTTTTTCCATCGGATATTCCGACCGTGTGTGTGCCCCATCTGAGTTTTTTCCGAGGAATTCAGTCGGAGTTTAGATAGAGAACATGTTCTCTTTTACTCCGATGGAATTCCGTTGGAATTCCTATGTGCTTTTGGCCAGGCAAAAGCCTGATCTTGTGTACGGGACATTAGACTCACTTAGAACATGGGCATAGACAAACACACAGGGATTTCTTCAGAATAACAAAAGGTAGGAATCTTCAACAAAATCCTTGTAATGTACATAAAGGGGAATGTTTTTTTGTCAACAAAAGTGGAGTTACTCTTTAAATGTTTTTAGAACTGTGCAAATAGGCAGGGCACACAAGAAATGTACCCTTGCACTGCATTTCCAACAACTGAACTCCATATGTAGATGTAAACCCAACCACTAAAATGTCCTATAACCTTCACCTACAGTAAAAAAAACCTTCCTTGCAGTAGGATTGCATCTGCAACGCATGAGTTAAATGCTGATTTAGATTTGTGGAATGGTAAAAGCTTCTCACCTGATCCTCTGCTTCCCTGGCAGATGGTGCTTTCCTACACTCCGGCAGCGTCCTCATGTCCAATACAGGGCTATGAACCCTGCAATAGTCTTGGTCATGTCAGAGGACCTTAGACCACCAGAGTGCAAGAGAGATGAGGCTGCAGGCACTGGTATAGCAGGAGCAAAGGCTTAGGTAAGTAAAAAGTGCTTTTCCAAATCCCCTGGACATAAACAACAGTTAATCTTGAAGTGGGGGCATAGCCTCACTGCAAGGGAGGAGGTTTATCTTTTCTGGAGTTAAGCTTTAAAAGCTGGCAATGCTGATATAAAGGTTGTTGGGTACGTTGTGTTATCAGGTGATAATGTTCTGCCTCTTTCTTCCACAATTTCCTGCCTATAAGTCACTTTGTTTCAAAAATAAGTTTATGCACTGATGCACATTGTTACAGAAACTATTAGGGCAGTAAAGGCCTTCTTTTTATATATCACTCTGCATAAAAAAAATGTATCTACACAAATGAAACTATAGTTTTTAGACCACCTGCGGCCACAAATATAAATGTTGAAAAGAAACTTGCTAAAGATATTTATTATTTATTACATGAAAGACATGTGCAATAGCTGTCCACTGAATATGTGTCTGTTAATCCCCCAATTTTTAGCATATTGGTGCACCATGCTCCTTGCCAGATGGTGAACAGGAAATATGGCCACTGCCAGTTTCTCCAAACATGTGAAGACTAAAGGATGTTGGGAGATATTGCCATGTCTCTATTGTGATAGGTTTATCATGTTTGTAGCACACGGATCCCTGGCCTTACCTCCTCAAGTCGGGGCACACCATACCACAAAGCCCAGGTTCCTTCTTGAGTAAGAGGGTGAGCGGTGTTCAAAAATTGTTGGGTCCCGCAGCGAGTTACCTTCCCTCAGTTGGTTCTCACCCCTAGAGTGTAGGGAAGAGTATGTTGTAGGTGCACCAATAAGGCCAATGTCCAGACAAGGTTAAACCTTAATGAAGGAAGGTTTATTTTCTTTATGCTGAAAACTGGATAGGAAAGTTGGAGTTGAAGAATAAAGGAACAGGGAGGCAGGTTCAGGCACTTAGTATCACCACTCAATCCCAAGTGGACTCTGCTCACCCGGATAGTCCCCTCTCACGGTCCTAGCAGCCGGAGTGATGCACGAACTTTACTTCACTTAAGTTTTCCTTGGAGATACGATCGGGAGATCCTCTGCCACAGAATCTCTGAGCCCCGAACCTCTCAGCGCTTGTAATTCAAGAACAGGTGCAAGTTGCTGCACATTAGATAAATAGTGGAATCGCTCCAGAAGTTTACCGGGCCTCTCTTTCACCGTGAAACTCTCACTGGTCCCTCAGAAAGGTCCTCCCCCAGTCTCCTCTTCTTAGAGCGGGCCCCCTCTCAGGGGCACCCTGGGATTCCTCCTTTTTAGAGATGAGCCCCAGCTTAAGGTGCTAGGCCCAATGGCGAAGTTGCAGCCCCAGGCTAAAGGTGCCTGGGACTGATGCATATGCGCACCCCTGGCCTGGAGGGCCAGGTCATGCGACCCAAACTCCGGAGCCCCAGGACTCTCCAACAACCACCCCGCTCCAGGCGGCGTCTGCCCCTTATGTATCCTCTCCCGGCATGCACGGCAGATTGACCACGCCCACTGTACTACTGCCGAGAGAGGACACCCTAAGGCACAGCACTGTCACCAGTGGTTCAATCCTGACGTGTCATGGCAGTGCCACTTACAGGCCACAGGAAACTGCACACCAGTACAACACCTGAAGAAACAACGTAACAGAACCTATCAATAAAAGCGGTCTGAGTCTGGCTGCTAGCTCAGACCAACCTCTAAATTTAGGCACATAGCACCCCTCAAAGTAGAGGGGCGCTACATGTTTGTGAAAGATATGTCAACCAGCGAGGATTAGTGTAACTTGTCGGGTCCCGAATGATTTGCTAAATTTGCTAAATACGTAGTCCTTCTGGACAAAATATATAATATGCTGGTGAATGAGTGTAAACAAACAAATGTGGGTATATGTAATATGTGTAGCCGGGTTTACTGGGTCTACTGGGAGGAGCAAGGTACCTCCAAAGAACAGGGTGCGGCCTACATCCACCCCAGGGCTGAATCCATGGCTATAATGGGAAATGTAGAACAAATGCGGGCACCAGTCACTTTAGTATTTTTCAATGCTTTAATAGGAACTTGTAAAATATATAAAAACAGCAATGGTCCTACTCACAAGCAGAGCGTTAAAATGAGCTTTTTCTAGTGACCAGCCTGAATCATAGGATGACTGAAGTCAAAACTCGATGACCAGAGAGATAGATGGTACCTCAAATGTGCTGGATGGCTGACGCGTTTCCGGGGCGCACCCCTTTCTTCAGAGCCTACACAGCTTGTGGTATATGATTCAGGCTGGTCACTAGAAAAAGCTCATTTTAACGCTCTGCTTGTGAGTAGGACCATTGCTGTTTTTATATATTTTAATAAAGATTTTATCTGGTAATACACTAGGTCGGTGCGCCCTCCTGTTTTTTGCTTTTTTACAGTTGTATGAACACCCATAGTTCTGAGGAGGGCTGCAAGATTCCTAAAGTGTTGCCTGTTTACTGAGGAATGATCGACACGCCCCGCATACACCAAAACATCAGAGCGCAGGAGTATTGTTTTGTTGTTAATAGGAACTTGGAAATAGCAGTAGAGTAGAGGGTTAGGGGAGGTTCAAGATACCTTTGGATAATCCTCTCTCACAGGACTTTGTAGCCAGTAGTTAGTTAACTGTAGAACAGCTTCACAGTACCAGAACCTTTAAGCCATCCGGCAGTACTGTGAGGGTAGATTAGCTTAGGTGCATCCTCCAAACGAGTCACCAGGCCCTCCTGAGACACCAGCCTTCGTCCTGGCTCACTCCAGCAAGGGTCCTCCCCTGGGATCTCCTCAGCTTGGCTTCTTCCACGCAGGCAAGACAGCCTAGGACCACCTCCGGATTAGTAGGCCCCAGACAGGCTTCTGGGCCTACTTGCAGAACTTTCAGAAACACAGCCTCGGGCCAGCAGGCCTCGAGGTCAGAGAGAGTGAACACATGGCGACTGCCCCTTAAATACCCTCTCCCAGAATGCACAGCGGCCAAGCGCCTCCTACTGGGCTGTTTCTGGGAGAAGAATATTCAATACAGTTCAGCTTGCTGTATTTCTCATCCTGGCCTGTGGTACCAGTGACACCTACTGGCAACAGTGAGAAATGCACAACATAGCCAACGTTGTAACAGAAGCTAATTAAACTTTGTACAATCAATCTGAGCTGTATACAGCTCAGCCAAACTAAATTTACAACATAGCCCCTATTCTTTAGGAACAGGGCGCTATATACTCCCCCACTAAAGTAGACGATGTCCTCAGCGTCTGAAAAAAAAAATTACTCTCAAGCCTGAGAGTAGATATCCGAACCCATGGAAAACTTGGATGGGAAAGGGAAGGGTAAGGCAGTAAAAGAAGAATGTTTACAGATTCAAACACTAACACATAGTATATTCACATCAAACATGTTACAGGAACCTCACTATCTATCTAACCGCCCACCTCTAGCAGCTTGATAGGAGATCTGGTTTTACCTGAAAAAGAACAAAGTTATACACACAGAAATATAAAACAGCATCACTGATCAATTGGAGCAAAGCCTCACTTCCAGGTGAATGAAACTTTCCTCCCCATTTTAAATGCAAAGCAAACTAAAATGTAACTTGAAAGTCCATCCCTTGCTATAAGTAACTTCCACCACCTCAGGGTTAAAAATCAGTATGGCAGAAGTCCGACTCCTTGATGACAAAGTATTGAAATTTCTGTACACAGGTAGAAAACCTTGACCACAAAGTTCTCTAAACCTATAACTATCTGGCTATGTACCCCATAGTCCATTGAGAATAAATAATTTTTCTCAGTCTCTTTTCAGAACTGAAGACTCTTCTCTGAGTTTAAACAGGAACAAACTTTTGCTTTAGAGAAAAGACTGATATTTGCCAGTTGAACTATGACAGTCCCTTTAAATGGTTACCAGTAGAACCGAGGATCTGGCAAAGTCACTGGCTTCCCTTGTTCATCCACAGTAGTGACAAAGTAAACAACATTCTCTTTTCCAAAACAACATTCACTTTGTCAGAGTAGATATGCCGGCCATAGTTCGATTGAAGCAGGCATCCATCATAACACTCATCCATGACAGATGAATAGCCAGCTTTCCTGAAAGGCTTTGGTACAGACAAGTAGTCCCAGATAGATTCACTGTACCACTGCTCTCAATTGATTCAATTTCTTGCATAGTCTCTGAAGGAACATATGGAAATTCCAAACCATATTCTGTGGCAACTCTTTTGTTGAGCACTCTCTGTAAGCGAGCAAGCTTTGGCAAAGCTCTGGTATTCCTCAATCCAGGAAGCGCACATGGATTCAGAGACTTTTGCACCATGGCTTTAGCAGACAACTTTTTAGTTTCAACTGAACTGATAACTTTAGGCAGAGGCTCACTAGTAACACTGGGCGTTTCCACACTAGGTGATGTCTCCCCAAAGTCTAAAGCTGTCCATTCTGGGAAAGTGAAGGCATAAGCAACATCCTCACTATTAGCCCACAACAGTTCTTGTGACATGGTTTCAAACAGTTCATCATCACCAGATAAATAAGACAAGGAATCCAGCTCAGAATCCCTTAGTTCTTTTGCAGACCTATAGTTACACATTGACCCCACAGAAATGCTTTTCCCAGATTTCTCACCAGTTCCTGACGTGGATTTTTCAGGAGTAATGCCTTCCTCTGCCTCCGGTTCTGGTAGTCTCTGGGGTAGGCCTTGACCACGGCCGCGGGATGCCTTTACATAGCCCACCTTCCTCTGGACAGATGCAGTGGGCACAGTAGCAGTGGCGATGTCTGCTGATGGCACTTTAAGAATGGTAGCAGCGACATCATCAACTGAAACACTCACAGTAGCAGGCGTGATGAGTGTAGATTTCACAGCAGGAGCAAAGGCAGCAGCCTCCACTGTAGCAACACCTGTGGCCCAATCAACTCTGTAGGCACGGGGCGGCATGGTAGGGTGTTCCACAGCAAACAGGTACTCCTCGCAGTGCAAGCAACGAACAAATGGACGGGGATGTACGGCCAGTCCTTCACACATGTGACACAACATACCCAGCACTTCATGGTCTCCAACGGTATACAGCACGAAACGACCATGCGACTTCAGGCGGATGCCGGTATCTGTTAGCAGGGTTCCGGACAGCATAGCACTTGCAGCGGTGCTGACAGGGAACATCTTGGACCCCACTGTAGTTTTCACAAGAGAAAATTCCGCCATAGCCGGGCTCTGATCTTCCCTGTGGTAACAGCAGCTCTCTCTCTTCAGTGCCAGACACACACAGTGTCTCACGCAGCAGCAAGTAGTGACTCCTCCCACTTGCTCTTCTAGTCACGTAGCTCCCGGGCTTTTATGGCTCCACCCACAGCCTACGCAGTCAGAAATGTGATCTGCTATTAACCCCTGTTTTCCTGGAGAAAGTGACAAAGTCCAGGACCCCTCTTTAGCATAGACTCTCGGGTTCTTCCCCAGTGAATAGTGCAGCACTTTGGAAACAGTCTCAAGGGCTTTACTTGAAGAAAACAGTTCACAATCCCCACGGTGCCATGACAAAATTCCTGAGTTGCAGTTGGTTGCTAGGGACAACGGCAAACTTATTCCGCCACCCCCACATTGGGCACCAAATGTAGCGGGGTTTCCTGGGTCTACTGGGAGCAGCAAGGTACCTCCAAAGACCCCAGGGCTGAATCCATGGCTATAATGGCAAATGTAGAACTAATGCGGGCGCCAGTCACTTTTGTATTTTTCAATGCTTTAATAGGAACTTGGAAATAGCAGTAGGGTTGAGGGTTAGGGGAGGTTTCAGATACCTGTAGCAAATCACTGATGGATTCCTTAGATCGAAAGGACAAAACAGCTTTCTTTAAAAGATCTTGGATACCCGGATAGGCCTCTCACACAGACCTAGCAGCCGGAATGAATTCTGAATAAGCCTCTCTCACAGGACATAGTGATCAGTGGAACTCCTGGATAATCCTCTCTCACAGGACATTGTAGCCAGTAGTTAGTTAATTGTAGAACAGCTTCACAGTACCAGAACCTTTAAGCCATCCGGCAGTACTGTGAGGGTAGATTAGCTTAAGTGCATCCTCCAAACGAGTCACCAGGCCCTCCTGAGAGACCAGCCTTCATCCTGGCTCTCTCCAGCAAGGGTCCTCCCCTGGGATCTCCTCAGCTTGTCTTCTTCCACGCAGGCAAGACAGCCTCCGGATTAGTAGGCCCCAGACAGGCTTCTGGGCCTACTTGCAGAACTTTCAGCAACACAGCCTCGGGCCAGCAGGCCTCGAGGTCAGAGAGAGTGAACACATGGCGTCTGCCCCTTAAATACCCTCTCCCAGAATGCACAGCGGCCAAGCGCCTCCTACTGGGCTGTTTCTGGGAGAAGAATATTCAATACAGTTCAGCTTGCTGTATTTCTCATCCTGGCCTGTGGTACCAGTGACACCTACTGGCAACAGTGAGAAATGCACAACATAGCCAACGTTGTAACAGAAGCTAATTAAACTTTGTACAATCAATCTGAGCTGTGAACAGCTCAGCCAAACAAAATTTACAACATTTCTTTAGGAACAGGGCGCTACATATGTTATTGATGTGAGGGATAATCTTGCTGTTCATAATAAAACAATAAAAATGTGTTTATTTTTAATTTTTTTATATTTATTTGATTTTCATACCAGCAAAACAGTAAAAAGAGAATTAAGGCCCTATGTAATACAGACAGATGATGCATATAAAAAAACAAACAGAAACAAAAAAAGGAAGGGGGGAGAGGAAAGGGGGTATTTACCCAGTATACAATAACATAGCATTCTAAGAACTGTATAATATAGATCAAAACAAAATACCCTCAGGAGAGGAAGCAGAACAAACCATGACTGGGTGAGAACTACAGAAGGCCAAAATCTAAAGTAAACTATGGTTAGCTGTGGCATTGTAGGTAGCCAGGAGGTCCCTAAGAACTAGGGAGCTTGAGGAGAGAAGAGTCAAGGAATTGTGGTTTAACAAGTTTCTTATTTGTCATTGGGGATGGAAGAAAAAATATGTATCCCGTTTGTGGAGATATATTTTTTATACTGATGCACATTGTCTAGGAATATTACACTGTTGGCACCAACAACAGTATAGAAATATGTCCTTTAAAAAAAACACATGCAACCTGTCACAGTATTACTGTAGTGCATATGAACAGGGGCAGACTGTAAAGAGGCTTCAGGACACTAACAGTATTAAGACAGAATTCAATTGTAACAAAGGATGAAAAAGGTAAAATCCCTTCCCTCACCCACCCCCCAATTCTTCCAAGATGCACAGCATTTTGCTACCTACATGACTCTCAGTACAGGCTTATATTTACTGCAACAGACTTGCCAGTGATTACAAGAGGCTTAGTCCAAAGGCAATATAGTTACAGGATCAATTGCAATAATTCACTGGGTGAACACACTGGGTTTGCAAACCCATTTTTGATGGTGAACCCAAACCTCATCACTAACTTCTAGGAGTTAAGATAGCATTAGTAGATTATTGGTTGTTATTATTCCTAATAGGGTCAGAGAATTAATTTTAAAATTAAGGGTTTAAATTAGGGTAAATTTATAAGATACAATTTTATGACTTATGTTGAAATATTATACAGTTGCCTATGTTGCCTAATATTGTGTTAAGGGCCAATTTTCATCTTTAGGTTGATGCTTAATTTTATGGGTTAAGGCAGTGTTTCTCAACTCCAGTCCTCAAGGCGCCCCAACAGGTCATGTTTTCAGGATTTCCCTCAGATGAAATGGCTGTGGTAATTACTAAGGCAGTGAAACTGATCAAATCACCTGTGCAAAATAATGGAAATTCTGAAACCATGACCTGTTGGGGCACCTTGTGGACTGGAGTTGAGAAACACTGGGTTAAGGGGTTTGTTAATTATTAGGAGTTAATAGTAAGGGTTAGGTTAAGTTCTAAAATTAGGGGGGGGGGAACAAGGTTAAATAAAATTTTTGCTTTGCAGGAAAGTTCCATTTGTGGCTTATTTACCAACAGTACACATTTCTTTTCCCCTTTGGCTTGGAGCTTACACAAGGTTTATTCTCCGTTCTTCCTGTGGCCAGATGGAGTTGCAAGGTATAGGGCAGTGAAGGGAAAGTGTGTGCATTTGCTACATAGCTTAGGGGTATGCATGCATACTTGGATTTCATGTGTGTTTTTGGGAGCAACACTATTGTGTCACCTAACTTCTTTTTTTTTTTTTTTGCATGCAGGAGGCTCTTGCAGTGGATATGGTGACCCTCGTTACATTACATTTGATGAATATTCCCATACAATCATGGGGAATTGTACTTATACACTTACAAAGCTCTGTGAAGCCAGCAGCAGCTTACCATATTTCAATGTGGAAGTTGGACATGAATACAGAGGAGGAAACACACGTGTGTCATATGTGAAAGAAGTCACAGTATATGTTCACAGTTACAAAATAAGTCTGCAAAAACAAAAGCTTGTGACGGTAGGTTTTTTTTTTTTTTTTTTTTTTATTGGGTTATACTTGCATACAGTAAGTACTGCTGACGGTAGGTTTTTAACAACTTTCTTTATCTATCCTTATTTATCATGAAAAGTATTTTACAAATGTGAGTACCAATGCAATGAACAATTCTGTTCTATGGCTTAAGTCACAAAAATAAAAGCTGTGTGTAGTTTGTGGCGAATCAGAATATTATTGAGCAAGGCATGTGTAGCACACATATATACAATAAAAAAATCTTTTGCGCTACTAGTGAGTATATATAAATGAAAAAGAAGATGTGTAAATAAATATGTGCAAAAAGCTGCAAAAACTACTCGTGTTCACCTTACACAATAACAACCAGAAATATATAAATAATGTTCTCGCGCTAAAAGCAAAATCCACTCTAAGTGCAATAGTGTCCTTAATGCATATGCAGTGTATATCGATCTAACCAAAATTATCGATAAACAAATGAGCAACACTAAACCAAAATAAACATCAATATGTGTGTAGCGGCCTCACCCCTCTCTCTAGTTTTATCGGTTTTACGGCTGTTGTCTAGGGGTACCTGGGAGAGAGAGATGAGATACACCACGGCCCATGTCCTCCATAGTGAAGAGGTGAAGGCCAGAAAGATTGGGCCTTGTGTAGGTGTCCTAGAGTCAAGTCCAGTACTTCGTCCCTGACTCCTTTGCTCCTAGTAACCAGAGTTCCACACAGTGAATAGGTTCAACTCAGTTTTATTCTTCTTGGACAGTTTCTTTACTGAGTAATAATGGGGATAGATTGAGGCACAATCCTTTCCCTTCTGTTGCTAACCACTGTGGTATCACCAGTGGTAAATAGTCACTGCCACTGACTATGTGAGGTAGAACGTGAATTACCTTCGCTAGCACGGCCCCTGTCAGGGGAAGGAAATGCGTCCAAGGGAGAAACCAAAGGCCTCTCTGTCACCAGCGATGCTGCGCCAGGCTCTCCAGAGAAGTTCCGCACACCAGTCCTCACGAACTCAGACACGGGCACCCAAGGAGTTAGGGCCCCCTCGGATTCCTCCACCCTCGCGGAACTCAGTCGAAGGTACTGAGCCCCAGGAGTCCGCCATAGTACCTCACCCCAGGCTAAAGGTGCCTGAGATGGACTCCATCTCTGCTCCGGTTAGGTCAAGGGCACCTAGGCCTGGAACACTGGAACGCCAACACCCAAGCTGAAGGTGCCTGGGTGCGGCTGAGTTCTCCGACTCCCACCCCGAACTCTCAACTCTGCACCCCATGGTAAGAGTGTCTGCCCCTTTTATCCCCTCTCCCTTTGCGTCACAGTGGGTTCCCCGCCCGCCGTACCAGCTCCAGGGGAGGACAAAAAGGTACAGTCTTGCGGTGTGAGTTCAGCTCCGGCCCAGGGCAACAGCGCCACCTGTGGACCACAAGGAACCTCACACCACCAGAGTCCTCCAAGAACCAGAAAAAGGTCCCGGATCCCCTAGCAATTAGTGCATCTGGGTTACACTACCACCCAGATGCCTCCCCTAAATTCAAATACCCGCTACACTCTCCCCCTGGTTATTTGACACTGGTTCCCAGTGTCTGGTACAAACTCACATCCCACAAGGGTGGTGACATAAGTTCAGCCCAGAAACCAAACTACACAATTTAACCCTGAATTGTGCCAATACCTGAATGGGAAAGGGAAAACTTAAAACAGTACAACTATAAAACTTTCCAATAAAACACTTTACATATCTCCCACATTTACATTCTTCCCTCCCCCTGGCTATCTAAGGACCACCCATTCTCAGCAGCCTTGATAGACGAGTCTCCTGCAGAGGGAAAGAAAAGAAACATACATCCTAACAATATATGTGTGTCTGCTTGGAATGAATGGGTCTACATGAAAAGAAACCCACCCACTCCAATGAGTGCTGCATAATGTCAAAAAAACAAACAATCGTTGCGCAACACTGCCACCTGGTGACAATGTCGCGGTCAAGTCACTCATCACTTCCAGATGAACTTTTTTCTCTCTTGATCATTTCTCTGTGACTCTACACTGACTAAAACCCCAAAGTCACTGATTTCTCTGAAGTGCAGGGAGAAAGAGGGAGAACAAAACAATAACAGCTCCCATTTCTTCAAAGAGTAGAACTGCCCAAATGCAAAAAAAAAATTAGGGCACAGTCCTTGTGTTCCGGCGAAGGCACTCCGGAAAGTTCTACAATGAACAGCAAAAAGAACACACAGGAGTCTTTCCTTTTCTCCTAAAGGTAAAACCTTGGATGCGGCAGGAACACAGGCTTCAAATGTCTGTCCAAAGCCTCCACATGGTACTCAGCATTTCCTCCTTCCTTGCGGCAAATCGCCACTCTGTCCGCATGGATATGCTTTCCCAGCATCCACTTAGCTTTACAGTCCTGGAACTTCTTGGTGACCGTTGGTGAACAAGAAAGGTATCGCCGTGCTTGCGGTACTTTAAATTTGTCCCACACAAAAGCATCATACCATCTTTGGTGAAAAACTTCCACCTCGTAGAGCAGTTCTCGAGGCAGGTACGGGTTTTCCCACCCATACTCTTGGGCAACCTTCTGGCCGATGAGACGCTGCAGCCTTGACAAAGGTGGCATGGTGGCCCGGTCTCCTTCTCCAGGCGGAACAATCGCTTCTGGGTGGCGAGGTGCGTTCACCACCTTGGTAGATCTGGGCCTAGGAGCCCGCAGTGACTTGCGCTGCACTCCCGAAACAGGAACAGGTGAAATGGATGTTGAGTCCAGAAGAGGAATCCCTGACAGGGGACCAGATTTTTCCCTAGGCACCGAGGCCTCCACCTGGGGTGTACTATCCCCAGTAGACATAGGTGAATCCCTTGTGACACGGGCCGGGGTTAGCTTCATCTTGTCCCATCCCTTCTGGTGGAAGATTTCGTCTATCTCCCCATCATCGTCATTGTCAGACAATGAGTCCAAGTCAGAGGTGTCATAGTACTCAGCGGGCAGATAATTCCCAGTCACGGAACTATCCCCCTTGACGGCCTCTACCGACTGTGGGCTTCCGCCACTTTTAACCACACAGACAGTCCCAACCCCTGGCTTACCTGGGCCTTCAAAAGAACAGGGATGTCCAGGACTCTTCTCTCCAGATCCATCCAGGCCAGGCAAGCAGCGGGGCGAAGCTCTTCCACGACCACACGAGGCCATCACTAGGCCGACTTTCCTCTTCGGCGGTCATAGCAGGGAGCTGCTGGTGACCGAGGCAGCATCCTCGGATTTTTCTCTTTTCATCTCCGCTTGGGCAGTCACTTAGCCCGGATCAGTGCGCACGGGAAACGCACAGGCATCGATCTCTCCCTCCGGAGTGGCAATCCCTGTGAGGTAGTTGAGGTGGAAAGCACAAGGCTTTTCTGTGGATGGTTCCACCTCGAAGAGAAACTCCTTGCAGACCTCACATCGCCCGAATGGCTTCAGCTGAACCACCAGTCCCGAACAGCCGGGACAGATCACACCGAGGGCCTCCATGTCTCTGCAGGTGTACAGAGTCAATCGCCCCCGGGGCCTTAGTTTTATCCCCGTATCCATGATCAGAGCAGCCAGAGAAGACATGTCCGTGAAAGAAGAAGCTGAAATCCATGGAGTGGTTGAAGTCATCTTCTCTCTTCGCTGCTCTATTGCGCATTGACCCACTCACGCCGGAATCTCCACGTGCGTACGTCCACATGGCCAGACTCCTCCCACCTTCTGCACTTGTTCGCGGGCTTTCTCCTCTCCCCGCCCACAAACTACGCAGCTATGGGTTGCCTCGTGGTGCGTTGGCCAATATGGCCGACCTACTCGGAACTCCAAGTTCAGACACCACACACATCCCGGACACGATGCCCCCATGTGTAGCGGCCTCACCCCTCTCCATAGTGAAGAGGTGAAGGCCAGAAAGATTGGGCCTTGTGTAGGTGTCCTAGAGTCAAGTCCAGTACTTCGTCCCTGACTCCTTTGCTCCTAGTAACCAGAGTTCCACACAGTGAATAGGTCCAACTCAGTTTTATTCTTCTTGGACAGTTTCTTTACTGAGTAATAATGGGGATAGATCGAGGCACAATCCTTTCCCTTCTGTTGCTAACCACTGTGGTATCACCAGTGGTAAATAGTCACTGCCACTGACTATGTGAGGTAGAACGTGAATTACCTTCGCTAGCACGGCCCCAGTCAGGGGAAGGAAATCCGTCCAAGGGAGAAACCGAAGGCCTCTCTGTCACCAGCGATGCTGAGCCGGACTCTCCAGAGAAGTTCAGCACACCAGTCCTCACAAACTCAGACACGGGCACCCAAGGAGTTAGGGCCCCCTCGGATTCCTCCACCCTCGCGTGAACTCAGTCGAAGGTACTGAGCCCCAGGTGTCCGCCACCGCACCCCCCAAGGCTAAAGGTGCCTGAGATGGTCTCCATCTCCGCTCCGGATAGGTCAAGGGCACCTAGGCCTGGAACACTGGAACACCAGCACCCAAGCTGAAGGTGCCTGGGTGCGGCCAAGTCCTCCGACTCCCACCCCGAACTCTCAACTCTGCACCCCATGGTAAGGGCGTCCGCCCCTTTTATCCCCTCTCCCTTTGCGTCACAGCGGGTTCCCCGCCCCGCCATACCAGCTCCAGGGGAGGACAAAAAGGTACAGTCTTGCGGTGTGAGTTCAGCTCCGGGCCAGGGCAACAGCGTCACCTGTGGACCACAAGGAACCTCACACCACCAGAGTCCTCCAAGAACCAGAAAAAGGTCCCGGATCCCCTAGCAATTAGTGCATCTGGGTTACACTACCACCCAGATGCCTCCCCTAAATTCAAATACCCGCTACATGTGCAAATTACGCAATATGTGCAATCCCGTGACAAGAGCAAGTGTGGTATATAACAATGTGACAACTTATTTAATAAAGTGCTAAATAAGTGCTGATGGGGATGAGTCCTAATAGACAAAGGATGGCTCTAAATATAAAGGTCCCTAAATATAATAAAGTCTTTGGACAACCAGGGTGGTTTGTCATTAAAGCTGTGTTAAATCTTGTTCCAATAAAGATGACAGTTACACCAGGGTGTCACGATGGCAATAGGGTATCCCAAAACTGTCTCCCAGAACTCTCACCTCTATATGGAGATGAGAAGGCATCAACTGTAGTCTTCTCCTTTCACTACTCAATCCTCACCATTCAATGTCACAACTATGGTCCTGCAGTGTTATCCTGGCATCTCCTATAGTTGATTCACCCGGGGGGAGAGAACACTCCAGTAGTGGGGCCAAAACGGGAGTGGGGGGTGAGAGAAAGAAGCCTCCAAAAGTGTAGTGGGTTAAGATATAGCTAGTTTATTAAAATAAAGTATTGCACGTACATCGAAAATATAATAAATCAACGTATAAGTGGACTGCGGCGTTAAAACGCTGTCTTACTGTTCCTCCGGGTACTTCCGGTTCACGGTGACCTCGCTTCCTCCCTACGCCATTACGTCACGCACCTCGTGACTTCATCAGGGGAACCTGATTGGTTGCTGAGGTGTTGTTTATATAATGAAAGACCGGAAGTAGTTGTTCGGCCATTTTATTGTAGCCTATTAAATGCATATGGGCGCCGCCATGTTCCTGGTGATACAGGAAACCATGGAAGCGCCATGCTATACAACAGTCATTCTCTTAGGAAAGACAAAAAGCTGCTACAATTGGCAAATCGTTACCAAAATTCCATAGGCATGAGACCTGCATGTCTAGAGGGGGACTACAAATTCAATCGATTAAATGATGTTTGAAAAACAATCCCATACACATACGGACACAGCGGGCTGACTGTGTAAATAGAAATATGGGACAGCAAGAAGAACACCACCCCACTTACATTGAATGTGGATAATATGTAAAATATTAACACATACTGTTAAAAATGTATATAGACGAAAATAAAAATACAATGATTGATTAAAAACAAATACAAATATGAATCCAACTAGATTATTAGGACTTTAATATATCTGTATGTCGGACCCATACTGGGATACTAGGTTACAGGGTCCTGTACTATGGAAGTGGATCTACCACAGGTCACCTCAAACCGAAAGCACTCAGGGGGACAGAAATATAATTACATCCATATATGGCAAATTTAAATATTTACATCAAACTTATCCATACATGGCCAAGTTAATTTGGTTCATGTAGGATCTATATGACCAACTAAATCAAGAAATGGATAGGTGAAATGGTAGGAATGAACAATTACCGTATTTATCGGCGCATAACACGCACAGGCGTATAACACGCACCCTAACTTTAAGAGGGAAGTTTCAGGAAAAAACACTTTACACAGCCCCTGCGTATAACACGCAGGCACAGTTTACCCTCTATTTTCAGGGTAAAAAAGTGAGTGTTATACACCAATAAATACAGTACTTAAAATATTGGTTAAAAATTGCTTAAAAAACAGTTCAAATCGAACTCTATGTTCATTCCACCCGGTACAAGAGCTCTTAGAGTGTGGATCCATCTGGATTCTTTTTGGCTAATACTCCTAATTTTGTGGCTTCCTCTCCATGCACCTTTATACCTTTCAATACCCCAGAACTGTAATTGAGAGGGGTCTTGGTTATGAAATTGTGCAAAATGTCGCGATACGTTGTGTTTTGGAAACCCGTTGGTGATGTTTTGTATGTGTTCTTTTACTCTAACTTTTAGGGCCCTTTTGGTTCTTCCAACGTATTGTAGCTTACAGCTACCCTGTAATATGTACACTACTCCTTTTGTGTGGCGTCCTATAAAATCTTTGATTGTGAATGTCTGCCCTGTATGGGTACCTGTAAACTCTGTTCGCTTGCCTTGAAATTTCTTGGCATGTCGACAGGCATAGCAGTTTCTACAGGGAAAGAATCCTTTCCCGTTAAAGAATGAAAAACTTGGTTTTGGGGGAGAAACCACCACTGATTTGACTATCATGTTCCTCAGTGTCGGAGCTCTTCTATAAATTATTTTGAGCCTCTCCGGTAGGATGTGTTTCAGGTCTTTGTCATTTTTTAGGATGTGCCAATGTCGTTCAATCAGCTTGGCCACATCTTTGTGTTGCACATTGTAGTCAAGAATCAAGCATGTAGCATCCTGAAATTGAGAATCTTTATTTTTATTTTGCAACATTCCCATTCTATCCATCTTATTTACATCCTGTATTTTATTTTTTATCCAGGTATCCTCATAGCCTTTATCTATGAATCTTTTTCCAATCAGTTCTGATCCAATCAGTAGCACACAGACCCTTTCCGCTCCATCCTTCTTAGCAGAGAGGCACACCTGCTACTTGCCCGTTGTCCAACTCCAGGTATGGAGAGGCGAGCGGTGGTAGATTTTTGGGCCTCGCCGGAGTTACCTCCCCAGAGTGGATCCCTGATACCCGTTGTCTAGGCGGAAGTCCCTTTTGTAATAAAGCCAATGCCCACACAGGTGTAAAACCTAAGCAGCAAGGTTTTATTCTTTTCTTTAAGCAAAACTTGGAAGAGAGAGAGAGTAGAAACGACAAGAACGGGAAGGTTCAGGCACGCAACCCTTAAGCAACACTCGTCGCCACTCAAGCCTGAGTAGGTTTTGCTCACCCAGATAGTCCCTTTAAGAGCGGTCCTAGTAGCCGGTGTGGAGCACGAAACAACTACTTGCGATTTCCCTGGGATACGATCAGGAGATCCTCTACCTCAGAATCCTTAAGTCCCGAACTTCCCGGCCTAGTAATAGTTAGTCCTTAAGTGCCAATGGGCTCATTACCAGGCTTTTGGCGGATAGGAATCCTTCCCTCTGACAGGAAACAAGGCCTCTCCCGAGACAGTGACTTCTTCACTATTCCCCTTGGGACCGATCCTCCCCTGGCTTCCTCTCCTTCAGAGTGGGTCACACTCACTTGGGTACCCCGAGACTCCTTTTCTTGTGTAGGCCCCAGTCAAACGTGCTGGGCCTACCTGCAGCGATGCAGCCTCGGGCTAAAGGTGCCCGAGACCGAAACACACGCAAGAAATCCCCTCCTGGAATCTCGCCCTGGAATCTCCCCACGCCTAATGGCGTCTGCCCTTAAGTATCCTCTCCCAGCATGCACAACGGGTTGACCACGCCCACTGCACAGCTGCCGAGAGAGGACACCCAAGGGTGTTGCGATACTCCCTGTGGTTCTACCTGCCGGAGATGACAATGCCACCAACAGGCAACAGGGAACACTGCAGCCAGGCAATATCACACCAGAGCAGAAGCAAGCTTTTAGGAAATTAACAGTCTGAGCCCAACTATTGGCTCAGACTAACTCCTAAACTTGAACATAGCGCCCCCTTAATTGGGGAGGGCGCTACACATGGATCAGGTCTATAGTAATGGTGCCACATACAATTATATGGAAACAAACAGGACAAAGAAAAAGGACCTAGTGGAATTTCGAGACACCACAGACACAAGCCTTAAAGTAAAATAACAACTTTATTTGTGGAGAACTAAGCAAAATTTTAAAATGTACAGTTCATCTTTTCACAGTGCCCACAAATCTGTATGCATAATTATTACAAGTGCTTGGAGTGATTTGGTCAATTGGTGCTCTTTTAGATTCAATTTAGTGCTGAATGTGTGTGATGTGAAAACAACCTCCAAAGGGTTAATATCAAACTGACAACAGCTGACTGTCAGAGTTTGGGTAATAATATTTACCTGTATGTATTTGTTCAATATATTTGACAGTCTGGACTTTTGACTTGGAGAAGGCCATAGGGAAGAGGAGTCAAATTTGCACTACATCTATTCTCCCCATATACTATATATGAAAGAGAACTCCTAGTTCAATGACAAGCACTGTTAAAAATATAATCAAATGCATGATATTGTATTGCATCTGCTTACACTTGTTAAACCTTACAGCAAATTGGGTTCACCTAAGCAGCATTTGAAGTCACTGTACAGACTGCTGTCTTGTACAGAAAGAGTAACATTAACTTTAATTTAGTGATTGTAAACAATCACCTTGTAAAACAACCCGTTCAGTTTAAAATAGAAATAAAGGCAAACCATTTGTGTAAAGATATAAAAAACATTATAAATACATGTTTTCCCTTTTTTATAAATGATCACATTCCCTCTGTTCTCAGTTGCATAAGAGCTTGGAGAAGGAGAAGCAACAGTACACTGAGCTTTCCAGTGAATGGCTGTGCAGAAAGGGTGTGTCAGGACAAGTCTGATCATTGGAGGAGAGCAGGCTGAGCTCCCAGCACAGCTAGAGAATTGACCATGATGTACTCTCATGCCTAGTGTGTCAGTTTTTAACAGGAAAGCAGAGGGACTGGCAGGAACACCAGGGATTTCACATAAAGGAAGCAATACAAAGAGTACAGGATACTTTTTCACACAAGTACATGGTACAACAGGTACATATCAGGGATATATGGTGTTGAGGTTAGAAACACATTAAGGATAAAATTTGTGTTGTTTTTAAAGATAGATAAAATCTTCAGAAGCAGATTTTTCTGGGTCCCCTTCCACAGGAACATAATCATATTCCTCTACTTCAGGGATATGCAATTAGCGGACCTCCAGCTGTTGCCAAACTACAAGTCCCATCAGGCATAGCGAGACTCTGACAGCAGCAAGCATGACACCCAGAGGCAGAGGCATGATGGGACTTGTAGTTTGGCAACAGCTGGAGGTCCGCTAATTGCATATCCCTGCTCTACTTCCTCCTCCTCTAGTTCTTCCTCTGTTATGCTGGATGGGGGCAGTAAGAGGGAGTGATTCCCATTGCAACCAATATCGTCCAAACTGGCAAGTATTTCAGTAAGCTGTTTGTGCAACCCAACAATAGCTAATGAAAACCTCTCCCTTGTCACAAATGAACTGGAGGCTGATTCCCTTTAGAAGTTAGTGACTATACCTGAAAATGGAAGGGAGCCAGAGTCACCAGAGAAACTGACCCACCCAGGGATAAGTTATTTAGGGAACTACGCAAGGGTTCCTCCCTACCTACTGGAGTTTGGGACCCTGCACCCTCTGTATACCCCTTCTTTCTGCCTTTGGTGAGATATGGCCTGCCAACTAGTGATGAGCCGAACACCCCCGGGTTCGGTTCGCACCAGAACCCGCGAACGGACCGAAAGTTCGAACGAACATTAGAACCCTATTAAATACAATGGATGCGAACGTTCGAATTCTAAAGTGCTAATTATAACAACTATTATGCATGTTATTGTCATAAATAGGGTTTGGGAACCCGGGTTGTGCACCAGGGGACATGTATCAATGCAAAAAGAAGTTTTAAAAACGGTCGTTTTTCGGGAGCAGTCATTTTAATGATGCATAAAGTGAAAAAAAAAAAGTCAAATATTCCTTTAAATATCGTACCTGGGGGGTGTCTAAAGTATGCCTGTGAAGTACCACGTGTTTCCCGTGTTTAGAACTGTCCCTGCACAAAATGACACTTCTAAAGGAAAAAAAAGCCATTTAAAACTGCTTGCGGCTTTAATGTAATGTCTGGTCCCGGTAATATGGATGAAATTCTTTAAGAAAAATGGCATAGCTACCCCATGACCCCCCCCTACCCCAGCCCATTACCAGCCCCTTTGGGTCTTGTATGGATATTAAGGGGAACCCCGCACATAAAATAAAAAAGGCCCTATATACTCTGAACAGCCGTATACAGGCGGTGCATACAAGACAGGGACTGTAGGTTTGTTCTTATGTAGAATCTGTTTGTAATTTTGAACAGGTACATTGTTGAAGTGTAGCTCCAGCCCAAAAATCTATTTTTAAACTTTTTGGGAAACATAGGTAAGGGTTATCACCCCTGTAACATTTGTTTTGCTGTCTGTGCCCCTGTTCAGAACATTTCACCTCACTTTCCGTCCCAATGACAACTGTTTTTGAAATGTGGTGTTTTTCTTGAAACAAGGATTGCTGATAAAGCATCAGTACAGATGAGACCCCTTTCTCCCATATTTATTCTTACAGGAGAGAATTTTCCTTTCTAGGGGTAGATTTCCTCTCACTTCCTGTTGTCTTCTTTCGTTTGCAAGTAGGAGTCGTTTGTAAGTTGGATGTTTGAAAGTAGGGACCTGCCGTATATACTCTGCAGAAATAGGCCCCTTAGTTGTTGGTGTTGGCACAACACTGTAAGCACTCAGTTACTCTTGGTTGGTGCTGGAACGCCCTGCTGTCAACTATTATATCAGGAATTTTAATTACATATAATTGTTGAACAGTGGTAGTAAAAATTGGGGCTTTGATGGTGGTGCTGGTGCCACAACACTGTAAGCCCTGACAGTTACTCTTGGTGGGTGCAGCAATGGGCCCTGCTGTGAATTATTAGATCAAGAATTGTAATTACATGCCCCTTTTGAACAGGGGCTGAAAAATTGGGCCTTTCGTGGTGGTGGTGGTGGTGGCGTTGCCACAAGACTGTAAGCCCTCAGAGTTACTCTTGGTGGGTGCAGCAATGGACCCTGCTGTGAATTATTAGATCAAGAATTGTAATTGCATGCCCCTGTTGAACAGGGGCTGAAAAATTGGGCCTTAGGCACTGGTGGCACAACACTACAACCCCTCACAGATACTGTACTTGGAGCACAGCAATGAGCCCTGTTGCAAAGTATTGCTTCAAAAATTGTAATGACACGCCCCTGTAAAACAGGGGCTGAAAAATTGGGCCTTAGCCACTGGTGGCGGCACCCATAAACAAAAATGATCTTCCAAGCTATCATCATCAATCGTATCATTGAGGACTCGGAGGAGGAGGATAGCCAGTCAACATAACAGCACAGGCACTCAGCATCAGCATCAGTCTTGAAGGGATGTGACATGTTAAAATCAATTAGTCTGTTATATCAGCATCAGGTGTGTGGTAGCTGGTGGTGATCCAAGACTGGTTCATCTTGATGAAAGTCAGTCGATCAACCGAGTCGGTGGACAGGCGCACCCTGTGATCCGTGACAAATCCTCCAGCAGCACTGAATGTGCGTTCCGAAAGAACGCTGGATGCAGGACAGGCCAGTAGCTCAATTGCATACTGTGCAAGCTCTGGCCAGTGATCCATCCTCAAGACCCAGTAAGCCAGAGGATTTTCGGTGGGGAAGGTGTCCAAGTCTGACCTTGCCCCTAGATATTCCTGCACCATGTTTATCAGACGCTGGCGATGGTTGCTGGAACCGATCATACTTTGGGGCTGCGGACTAAAGAATTGTCTGAACGCATCGGTCAGACGGCCACCTTCCCCACCGCTCCTTCTTTGACTGGCCGAAGCCTCAGCAACTCGTTGTCCAGGACCAGGAGTTTGTAACCTCCCAGTCTCTGGGAACGCGTTGCACAGACCTTTCTGCAAGGCCTCCCGGAGTTGTCTCATCCTCTGCTCCCTCTGCGACGGTAACATAAGGTCCGCAACCTTACCCTTGTACCGTGGATCAAGGAGAGTGGCCAGCCAGTAATGGTCCCTCTCCTTGATCCGAAGAATACGAGGATCCTTCCGCAGACTTTGCAGGATCAGGGAGGCCATGCAGCGTAGGTTTGCTGAGGCATTCGCTCCGGAGTCCTCTGGGTCACTAAGGACGACATGATCCGCAGCCACCTCCTCCCAGCCACGTACAAGTCCACTGGTTTCTTGGGACTGTAAATCATCCCTAAAAGACTGCTGCTGATGATGCTGAGTGCCAGCCTCCACCTCCATGCTGACACAATCCTCCTCCTCCTCCTCCTCCTCCTCTTCCTGTGCGATGGGTGGGACAGAAGGAACACTGTCTGGGTAAAGGGGGCCTTGAGAGGCAAGGAAGTCCTCCTCTTCCTGCCTCTGTTCTGCCTCAAGTTCCCTGTCCATTATTCCACGCAGCGTGTGCTCCAACAGGTGGACAAGAGGTACAGTGTCACTGATGCATGCACTGTCACTGCTCACCATCCTCGTGGCCTCCTCAAATGGTGCCAGGACAGTGCATGCATCCCTGATCATGCCCCACTGGCGTGGAGAAAAAAAACCAAGCTCCCCTGACCCTGTCCTGGTGCCGTAGTCGCACAGGTACTCATTGATGGCCCTCTGCTGCGTGTGCAGCCGCTGCAGCATGGCCAACGTTGAGTTCCACCTGGTGGGCATGTCACATATAAGGCGGTTCTTGGGCAGGTTCAACTCCTTTTGCAGCTCAGCCAGGCGAGCACTGGCATTATAAGATCTGCGGAAATGCACACAGACTTTCCTGGCCTGCCTCAGGACATCCTGTAAGCCCGGGTACCTGCCCAAGAACCGCTGCACCACCAGGTTAAGGACGTGAGCCACACAGGGCACATGGGTCAGTTGTCCCTGTCGGAGGGCGGAGAGGAGGTTGGTGCCATTGTCGCAAACCACCATTCCTGGCTTAAGCTGGCGTGGCGTCAACCACCTCTCGGCCTGGCCCTGCAGAGCAGACAGGACCTCTGCCCCAGTGTGGCTTCTGTCCCCCAAACACACCAGCGCAAGCACGGCATGGCATCTTTTTGCCTGCGTACTTGCGTAGCCCCGTGAACGGCTACGGAGCACCGCTGGTTCATAGGACAAACCACAGGAAGAGGCCATGGAGGAAGAAGAAGAGGAGGGGGTGGAGGAGAGAGGTGTGTCACAACCAGTAGTAGCATTTTGGAGGCGTGGCGGTGGGACAACCTCCAACACTACTGCACCTTGTCCTGCATCCTTCCCAGCTGCCAAAAGAGTGACCCAATGGGCCGTGAAAGAAAGGAAACGTCCCTGTCCATGCCTGCTGGACCATGAGTCAGCGGTAATATGCACCTTACCGCTGACCGCCCTGTCCAGCGAGGCCAAGACATTGCCTTCCACATGCCGGTAGAGAGCCGGAATAGCCTTCCGTGAGAAAAAGTGGCGTTTGGGAACCTGCCACTGAGGAACCGCACATTGCACAAACTCACGGAAGGGGGCCGAGTCTACCAACTGAAAAGGCAGCAGTTGAAGCGCTAGCAATTTAGCCAAGCTAGCATTCAACCGCTGGGCATGTGGATGGCTGGGAGTGAACTTCTTTCGACGGTCCAGCAGCTGGGGCAGGGAAATTTGCCTGCTAGAATCGGACGTCGGTGTACTGCTAGCAGAGTGGCCGCAAGTACTTGGCTGTGACACACCTAATTCTACACCTTCATTCCTCTCAGTGCATGTTTCAGAGAGGACTGAAGTTATAGTGGGGTTGGAGATCCCAGCTGATGCGGTGCAAGGAGAGGTCCGCTTTGTTCTTTGGTGTGGGTCTTTGAGGTAGGCTTGCCAACGAGCTGCATGGCAGGTCAACATATGTCTGGTCAGGCATGTGGTACCCAAGCGGCTGATGTTTTGGCCACGCGATATACGCTTGAGACATATGTTGCAAACAGCAGCTGTGCGATCTGATGCACTAGCCTTAAAAAAGGCCCACACCAAAGAACTTTTTGAATGACGGGCAGAGGCAGCGCCCTGCACAGGCGGAGCTCTGCGGTGTGATTCCGTCGGTGTACTGCCCTTACGCTGGCCACCAAAGGGCATCCTGCCTCGTTGGAGATGTGCCTCCTCCTCATCCTCCTCCTCCTCCTCTCTCCTATTAGGCACCCACGTGGAGTCAGTGACCTCATCATCACCTCCCTCCTCATCACTGGAGGCAATCTGGCAGTATGCTGCAGCTGCTGGAACATGACTGCCAGATTGGTGTCCTTCTTGAGCATCCCCTCTGTCTGCTCTCACGCTACTGCCTTCCTCTAGCTGGGTTTCATCATCAGACCCTTCGAAACGCTGGGCATCCTCCTGGAGCATGTACCCAACACTGTGCTGAAACAGTTCGGGGGACTCCTCAGGAGGAGGACATGGTGGGTCTAGGGAAGGAGTGACTGATGATGAGTCTGACATTGATACCAGGGAAGAGGACGCTTTGGCAGCTGCTTTTCCAGTACCCTGAGCCTGGGTGAGAGAGGATGAGGAGGAGGAGGAGGGCTTGGTCATCCACTCTACCAAGTCTTCGGCATGATGTGGCTCAACATGTCCAGCTGCCGAAAAGAAGGACAAGCGTGTCCCATGGCCATGTGCTGATGACAATGCACCGCGTCCACGACCAGCACTGTTGCCCCCAGACACAGAGCCTGCTTGCCCTCTTTTATTGCCTCCTGACTGTCTGCCTCTCCTTGTTTGCCTTCCAGACATTCTAATAGATGGCCTGCAGGGAGATGGGAAAAAAGCAATAAGGGCTACCTTCAGGTGTCCTTCTCTGTCCCTTGAAACAAGGACTTTGACAGTGAAAGAAACTGACACACTCTCCCTACCTACAGTTTTCTGTCCCTAGAAAAAATGTTTTTTTTAAGCACAATTTAGCACAAGGAGAATTACCTCACTGTCCTTCCAGGTCCCTGGAAACAAGGACTTTGACAGTGAAAGAAACTGACACACTCTCCCTACCTACAGTTTTCTGTCCCTAGAAAAAATGATTTTTTTAAGCACAATATAGCACAAGGAGAATTCACTCACTGTCCTTCCAGGTCCCTGGAAACAAGGACTTTGACAGTGAAAGAAACTGACACACTCTCCCTACCTACAGTTTTCTGTCCCTAGAAAAAATGTTTTTTTTAAGCACAATTTAGCACAAGGAGAATTACCTCACTGTCCTTCCAGGTCCCTGGAAACAAGGACTTTGACAGTGAAAGAAACTGACACACTCTCCCTACCTACAGTTTTCTGTCCCTAGAAAAAATGTTTTTTTTAAGCACAATATAGCACAAGGAGAATTCACTCACTGTTCTTCCAGGTCCCTGGAAACAAGGACTTTGACAGTGAAAGAAACTGACACACTCTCCCTACCTACAGTTTTCTGTCCCTAGAAAAAATGTTTTTTTTAAGCACAATTTAGCACAAGGAGAATTACCTCACTGTCCTTCCAGGTCCCTGGAAACAAGGACTTTGACAGTGAAAGAAACTGACACACTCTCCCTACCTACAGTTTTCTGTCCCTAGAAAAAATGTTTTTTTTAAGCACAATTTAGCACAAGGAGAATTACCTCACTGTCCTTCCAGGTCCCTGGAAACAAGGACTTTGACAGTGAAAGAAACTGACACACTCTCCCTACCTACAGTTTTCTGTCCCTAGAAAAAATGTTTTTTTTTAAGCACAATTTAGCACAAGGAGAATTACCTCACTGTCCTTCCAGGTCCCTGGAAACAAGGACTTTGACAGTGAAAGAAACTGACACACTCTCCCTACCTACAGTTTTCTGTCCCTAGAAAAAATGTTTTTTTTAAGCACAATTTAGCACAAGGAGAATTCACTCACTGTCCTTCCAGGTCCCTGGAAACAAGGACTTTGACAGTGAAAGAAACTGACACACTCTCCCTACCTACAGTTTTCTGTCCCTAGAAAAAATGTTTTTTTTAAGCACAATATAGCACAAGGAGAATTCACTCACTGTCCTTCCAGGTCCCTGGAAACAAGGACTTTGACAGTGAAAGAAACTGACACACTCTCCCTACCTACAGTTTTCTGTCCCTAGAAAAAATGTTTTTTTTAAGCACAATTTAGCACAAGGAGAATTACCTCACTGTCCTTCCAGGTCCCTGGAAACAAGGACTTTGACAGTGAAAGAAACTGACACACTCTACCTACCTACAGTTTTCTGTCCCTAGAAAAAATGTTTTTTTTAAGCACAATTTAGCACAAGGAGAATTACCTCACTGTCCTTCCAGGTCCCTGGAAACTAGGACTTTGACAGTGAAAGAAACTGACACACTCTCCCTACCTACAGTTTTCTGTCCCTAGAAAAAATGTTTTTTTTAAGCACAATTTAGCACAAGGAGAATTACCTCACTGTCCTTCCAGGTCCCTGGAAACAAGGACTTTGACAGTGAAAGAAACTGACACACTCTCCCTACCTACAGTTTTCTGTCCCTAGAAAAAATGTTTTTTTTAAGCACAATTTAGCACAAGGAGAATTACCTCACTGTCCTTCCAGGTCCCTGGAAACAAGGACTTTGACAGTGAAAGAAACTGACACACTCTCCCTACCTACAGTTTTCTGTCCCTAGAAAAAATGTTTTTTTTAAGCACAATTTAGCACAAGGAGAATTACCTCACTGTCCTTCCAGGTCCCTGGAAACTAGGACTTTGACAGTGAAAGAAACTGACACACTCTCCCTACCTACAGTTTTCTGTCCCTAGAAAAAATGTTTTTTTTAAGCACAATTTAGCACAAGGAGAATTACCTCACTGTCCTTCCAGGTCCCTGGAAACAAGGACTTTGACAGTGAAAGAAACTGACACACTCTCCCTACCTACAGTTTTCTGTCCCTAGAAAAAATGTTTTTTTTAAGCACAATTTAGCACAAGGAGAATTACCTCACTGTCCTTCCAGGTCCCTGGAAACAAGGACTTTGACAGTGAAAGAAACTGACACACTCTCCCTACCTACAGTTTTCTGTCCCTAGAAAAAATGTTTTTTTTAAGCACAATATAGCACAAGGAGAATTCACTCACTGTCCTTCCAGGTCCCTGGAAACAAGGACTTTGACAGTGAAAGAAACTGACACACTCTCCCTACCTACAGTTTTCTGTCCCTAGAAAAAATGTTTTTTTTAAGCACAATTTAGCACAAGGAGAATTACCTCACTGTCCTTCCAGGTCCCTGGAAACAAGGACTTTGACAGTGAAAGAAACTGACACACTCTCCCTACCTACAGTTTTCTGTCCCTAGAAAAAATGTTTTTTTTAAGCACAATTTAGCACAAGGAGAATTACCTCACTGTCCTTCCAGGTCCCTGGAAACAAGGACTTTGGCAGTGAAAGAAACTGACACACTCTCCCTACCTACAGTTTTCTGTCCCTAGAAAAAATGTTTTTTTTAAGCACAATTTAGCACAAGGAGAATTACCTCACTGTCCTTCCAGGTCCCTGGAAACAAGGACTTTGACAGTGAAAGAAACTGACACACTCTCCCTACCTACAGTTTTCTGTCCCTAGAAAAAAACGTTTTTTTTAAGCACAATATAGCACAAGGAGAATTCACTCACTGTCCTTCCAGGTCCCTGGAAACAAGGACTTTGACAGTGAAAGAAACTGACACACTCTCCCTACCTACAGTTTTCTGTCCCTAGAAAAAATGTTTTTTTTAAGCACAATTTAGCACAAGGAGAATTACCTCACTGTCCTTCCAGGTCCCTGGAAACAAGGACTTTGACAGTGAAAGAAACTGACACACTCTCCCTACCTACAGTTTTCTGTCCCTAGAAAAAATGTTTTTTTTAAGCACAATATAGCACAAGGAGAATTCACTCACTGTCCTTCCAGGTCCCTGGAAACAAGGACTTTGACAGTGAAAGAAACTGACACACTCTCCCTACCTACAGTTTTCTGTCCCTAGAAAAAATGTTTTTTTTAAGCACAATATAGCACAAGCACAAAACACACTGACACTCTCCCTACCTATCCTTCTCTTTCCCTAAACTAAAGGAATCCAGGTTAAGCAAGAAAGAAATAAAAGTCACTGTCCCTGCCTATGCTGCTCTATCCCTGCTCCGGAACACACTACACTAGGCCGCCGTGCTGGCGGCCTTTTATAGTGTGGGGCGTGTACTAAACCCCCTCAGCAATAATTGGCCACAGGCATCCTGCCTGTGGCCAATCATTGCTCTCCTCGCTGCCGGCGCTGTGATTGGCCAAGCATGCGGGGTCACAGTGCATGCTTGGCCAATCACAGCGCCTGGATGACACTGCGATGGCGTAGTGCATTGTGGGCCGTTCGCGTCACTCGAATTTGGCGCGAACGGCCCAAATCGTTCGATCTTCGTCGAACGATCGAACAGCCGATGTTCGAGTCGAACGTATGTTCGACTCGAACACGAAGCTCATCCCTACTGCCAACAAACACCAGAACCCTTGGTAAAACAATAGCAATTTGTGTCAGCTGAGCAGCAATAACACCTCTGGTGTGCTGGTACCCTGAAAGAAAGAATCCCTCTATTCGGCTAGTTCCCCACCACCCCTGCAGAAAAATGTTAGGAATAGGATAATTGCTGCATCACTGCTGCTCTTATTTGTAATCCCACACCGAGAGCTGGATCCCTGTTCAGTGCAGTTCCTGCATAACTAAATATGGCTACAAGGTTACTGCCTCTCAAACACAATGTCACATCCTGTTCTGGTTCTGGCCTCTTCCTGTGCTAGATATAGAGCAAAGTAATACAGAGGTAGGGAGGAGCTCTCTGGCCTGCTCCTCTCAGTCACCTGGGTATCTGAGCTGCCTGTGCTATATAAAAAAACTAAAATAAACAGATGCAAAATGATCCCTATATCAAATGGCCCTAATTTGCTACACAGGGGACAGCGTGAGGTGGGGACACTAATTAGTATCTCCACTATAAGGAACATTCTGTGTGGCCCCTAAATACCATTTGACATTTAAAGGGAAATTATGTGACCTGTAGTCCCATAAAAAAAAATGTCAGGTGTGGGAAAGGAAGGGGCAGTGGGTGACCACTAGCCAGGGCACAGATACTAGCATGGGGTTAATTCAGGACACTTACCATTCCAGCTGTAGGAATCCCCCTGAAGGGGGCTCAATCTTCACCCATCACTGCAGGCTTTGCCACAAGGGCCTTAAAAGACTTGACTCCCCTGCAGGGGACCAGGGCCCTGGACCTTTATAACACTCTACTGGTGCACAAGGCAATAGATCATTGCACAAAGTCCCATCATGAAGGGTCCAGTTTTAAACAGCAATGTTACAAGGTGTCCCATGTGTTCAGCCGGGGTCTGGAAACCTTTCCCAGAGCATAGAAAAAGCCATAAGACATGGATCTGGATAAAGTCAGTCTCCTAATTTTAGCTGAAACCTTTGACAGGCTAGCTGTTTTTGTGCAGAGCGCTGCTCAGACATTACCTTAGGCACTAGTAAAAAAAAACTGGAACCTGGCCTAACCGGTAACGATTATATTTGGGAGGGGACTTCCTTTCTTTGCTTTTTTTTTTTTTTGCCAGTGTCCAATTACCTGAAGGTGCCAGTATAACCCTATCATTATGAATTTGACGATGCTTAGTGTCCCCAGATGTCCAAAAAATAAATAGATACTTTAGCAAACTTTCATGGTTTCAATGTGATTACCAAGTTTGGCTACTAAAGGTGTTAATTTCTTTAAAAATCACACATAATGTTTCACAATCTTCTTTTTAGGCTCTAAGCACAATTATCTGGCTGGTACCATAAGAAGTAATGAGTATACTGTATAAGGCTTTCAACTGTTCAATGCATTTCGTTCAAAATAAATAAAATATTCCCCAACCAAATCAAATAATATTGTTTGTGACATTAATGTTTTAAAGAAAATTGTAATGGGATAAAATAACACATTTAGTTAAAATAGCTCCTGAGCGGTTTTGAATTGAGCTTAATCTCTCATGCAACATTGTCTTTCAGTGTCATGCTGCAACAGCAAATTATAGCACCTAGCATAATATTATACTGTATCATGTCATTATAGCAAAAAAGCAAAAGTCACTTGAACATGCTGTAAAACGAAATTGCTTGAACCAGCAAACATCAAATTATATTACATGCTTAAACAACACATTATATGACACAACAGCTTATCTGCAGACTCCTAATGTGCAACTCCACCCATAATTAACCACCACCAGTTTCCATTAAGTCCCCAGGACATTGCTGATCATTTTAACACCCCTTATTGCATTGGCAGTCATTGCAAATTGCTCCTATTAAATTAGTGGTCACTTTAAATGCCTCTACATTTGTGGATACTGTAAAACACCCCATGTTACTTTAGTGATCAGTGTTAATGATCCTGTTATATACAGTAGGTGGTCAATGGAAATACAACTGATACATTGGTAATCAGTGTAATTGACCTCCTTACATTGGTGAAGAAGATCTCTCTCGCATTGGTGGTCAGTAGGAGAAAGGTACACTTTCCAAAGACAGCTTAAAAAGGTGAGATTTTGTGCAACTTTGGGCACATTTTCTCTCACATGCTGTTGTGAGACGTGAAGTTAGGACAATAAAGTGATGGGAAAGCAGGTTTTTTTTTTCTTTGGATTTCACTTTAAACAGAGAGATAAATTGCAGAATACACAGACCTCTTTATTAACATAGACCACAGCACAATGGAGTCGCACATACAGTACTGGATCATGCGGTCAGCAGTTGGGACTTCACTGACTGCATATGTGTTTCAGGTTGGTGACTTACCCAGCGATGAACAGCAGAAGCTTGCTCCTAAACCAAACCAATATTTCTCATATTTTTTATTCTCATGCCTTTTTTTGTTTTACATAGTTACATAGTTAGTCAGGTTGAAAAAAGTCCATCCAGTTCAACCATAAAAAAAAAATAATATATATATATATATATATATATATATATATATATATATATATATATATATATATATATCGTACAATCCCATATACCCAATTCTATACCCACAGTTGATCCAGAGGAAGGCAAAACACCCCAGCAGAGCATGATCCAATTTGCTACAGCAGGGGAAAAAATTCCTTCCTGATCCCCCGAGAGGCAATCGGATATTCCCCGGATCAACTTTACCTATAAATGTCAGTACCCAGTTATATTATGTACATTTAAGAAAGAATCCAGGCCCTTCTTAAAGCAATCTACTGAGCTGGCCAGAACCACCTCTGCAGGAAGTCTATTCCACATTTTCACAGCTCTTACTGTGTAGAAACCTTTCCGTATTTGGAGGTGAAACCTGTTTTCCTCTAGGCGCAAAGAGTGCCCCCTTGTCCTTTGTTTTGACCGTAAAGTGAATAATTCAACACCAAGTTCACTATATGGACCCCTTATATATTTGTACATGTTGATCATATCCCCCCTTAATCTCCTCTTCTCAAGAGTGAATAAATTCAGTTCCTCTAATCTTTCCTTATAGCTGAGCTCCTCCATGCCTCTTATCAGTTTGGTTGCCCTTCTCTGCACTTTCTCCAGTTCCCCAATATCCTTTTTGAGAACTGGGGCCCAAAACTGAACTGCATATTCCAGATGAGGTCTTACTAATGATTTGAACAGGGGCAAAATGATATCTCTCTCTCTGGAGACCATACCTCTCTTAATACAAGAAAGGACTTTGCTCGCTTTGGAAACCGCAGCTTGGCATTGCATGCCATTATTGAGCTTATGATCTACCAAAACCCCCAGATCCTTCTCCACTACGAATCCCCCCAGTTGTACTCCCCCTAGTATGTATGATGCATTCATATTCTTAGCCCCCAAGTGCATAACTTTACATTTATCAAAATTAAACCTCATCTGCCACATAGTCGCCCAATTAGACAGAGCATTGAGGTCGGCTTGTAAATTGGCGACATCCTGTAAGGACGTTATTCCACTGCATAGCTTGGTGTCATCTGCAAAGACAGAAATGTTACTTTTGATCTCAGACCCAATATCATTTATAAACATATTAAAAAGTAAGGGTCCCAGCACTGAACCTTGGGGTACACCACTGATAACCTTGGACCATTCAGAGTAAGAATCATTAACCACTACTCTCTGAATTCTGTCTTTTAGCCAGTTTTCTATTCATTTACAAACTGATATTTTCAATGCTGTAGACTTTACCTTGCACATGAGCCGTGTGTGGGGAACTGTATCGAACGCTTTTGCCAAATCCAAGTATACCACATCCACAGCCACCCCTCTGTCCAAGGTCTTACTTACCTCTTCATAAAAAGAAATCAGGTTTGTCTGACAACTTCTGTCTTTCATGAATCCATGCTGTCTGTTGCTTAAATAGTTTTTTTCCAGCAAGAACTCATCTATGTGGTCTTTTATTAATCTCTCCAGTATCTTCCCAACTATGGAAGTTAAACTAACAGGTCTATAGTTACTTGGTAAAGACTTAATTCCCTTTTTAAATATAGGCACCACATTGGCCCTGCGCCAATCCAGTGGTACTATTCCTGTCATTAATGAGTCCCTAAAAATTAAATACAATGGCTTTGAAATTACAGAGCTCAATTCTTTTAGGATCCGTGAGTGTATGCCATCTGGTCCAGGTGCTTTATCCACCTTTATTCCATATAAATATTTCTGGACCATATCAGTTTTGAGCCATTGTGGATTGGGGGCTGTGTCACTACCACCCCCATTTGGGACATGAGCTCCCCCATGCTCCTTTGTATACACAGAACTTAAGAAAGTATTTAATAAATTAGTCTTCTCTTTGTCCCCAGTCACCCACTCTAGATTATTTTGTAAAGGGCCTACATGCTCAGACTTGACCTTTTTACTATTAATATATTTGAATAATTTTTTGGGGTTTGTCCTACTATCTTTTGCAATCTGTCAATACAATACTATAGTAATATGACGTCCGCAGATGGGAACTGCCATTCTGGGCGGGTGTCATATGACTTCCTCAGCTTCCCGGCGGTATAGGGGGTGCGCACCGCCACGTCACTGAGGAGCCGGGCACCCGCGATCGCTCGTGACAGAGCAGGAACGTGGATCTGTGTGAGTAAACACACAGATCCACGTCCTGTCAGGGGAGAGGAGACAGATCGTGAGTTCCTAGTATATAGGAACACCGATCGGTCTCTTCCCCCAGTCAGTCCCACCCCCCCAATGTTAGAATCACTCCCTAGGTAACACATTTAACCCCTTGATCACCCCCTAGTGTTAACTCCTTCCCTGCCAGTGACATTTATACAGTAATCAGTGCATATTTATAGCACCGATGGCTGTTTAAATGTCAATGGTCCCAAAATAGTGTCAAAAGTGTCCGATCTGTCTGCCGCAATGTCACGGTCACAATAAAAATCTCAGATCACCGCAATGGGATATTTATTAAAGCCAAAAGTAAAAAATATTGTGCTCTTTTTTTGTTTATAGCACAAAAAATAAAAACCGCAGAGGTGATAAAATACCACCAAAAGAAAGCTCTATTTGTGGGGTAAAAAATTATAAAAATGTCATTCTGGTGCAGTGTTTCATTAACCGCTATTTTGATTCAAAATTTTACATCGCTAAAAGCTGAAAATTTGCCTGGGCAGGAAGGGGGTGAAAATGCCCGTTATTGAAGTGGTTAAATATTACATTTAAAATGTATTTAGAAATGTTGTTGTTATGTTTTAGGTGGATGATCTTGTCCAGAAACTTCCACTGAGCTTATCTCCAGATGTGTCTATTGGACTGAGTGGTCAGTATGTTCAAATGATAGCTGCCTTTGGCCTGCGAGTGAAATATGATGGACATCACAGAGTTGAAGTGAATGTTTCCACAATTTTTAAAAACAAAGTGTGTGGAATATGTGCCAATTACAATGGACGGAGGAATGATGACGACCTTAATCCAGATGGAGGGAAAGAGACTTATTCATCGAGTTATGGCAACAGCTGGCAAGTCACCTCTGGTACTAGGTATGACCATACTACAGACAAATTGATCTTTCTTTATAAATGATTTTTAAATACAAATTCAAAAATGGAAGATAGAGATAATAATAGGAACATAATAGTGCCCTCCTACTGAGCATGTAGTGTTTTTCTAATTATTGCATAACATTTCATTCCCCATTTTAACCACTTCAGCCATGGAAGAATTGGCTGCTCAATGACCAGGCCATTTTTTGCGATACAGCACTGCGTTGATTTAACTGACAATTGCGCGGTCATGCAACATTGTGCCCAAACAAAATTGATGTCCTTTTTTTCCCACAAATAGAGCTTTCTTTTGGTGGTATTTGATCATTTCTGCGGTTTTAATTTTTATTATTATTATTTTTTTTTTACTAGTAATGGCAGCGATCTGCGATTTTTATCAGGACTGTGACATTATATGTCGGACACTTTTGACACATTCTTGGGACCATTGGCATTCATACAGCGTCCAGTGCTATAAGAATGCACTGGTTACTGTGTAAATGTCACTGGCATGGAAGGGGTTAACACAAGGGGGCGATCAAGGGGTTAACTGTGTTCCCTATGTGTGTGTTCTAACTGTGGGGGATGGGACTGAATATAGGAGATGAGAGATCGTGGTTCCCAGCTCGTAGGAACTCATGATCTCTCTCTCCTCCCTTCACAGAACTGGGATGTGTGTGTTTTGCCTCTCGTGCCCGCGATCGCGCGTGGCCGGTGGTCATCACGACTGCCAGCCACGAGCATCGGAACCCCTGCTGCTATCCTGCTTAAAATGACAGACGTACAGCTACGATGGTTCATGGGAACGTGCCGACCTGCCACAGTATAATGACGGTGGCTGGTCGGCAAGCAGTTAAACAGTGTGCATGATTTGTTAACCACCTCAGGTCCTGGAAAGTTTTACCCCCTTTGTGACAAGAGCATTCGTTGCTATTCAACACTGTGCTATTTTAACTAGCAATTGCGCAGTCATGCAACATTGTACGCAAATGATATTTTTATATATATATTTTTTTAAATAGAGCTTTCTTTTGGTGATATTTGATCACTACTAGGGTTTTTTTGCGCTATAAATGAAAAATAAGAATAACAATTCTGTTATAAAACATATCCAATAAAATCAAATTTCTTCATAAATTTTATAGCATCTACAAACTATGGCATATATTGAAAATTGATCAATTCTGATGTTCTGACAGTCATCTACACATTTATTGAGACCCTTAAAATGCCAGGACAGTACAAATCAGGGGCGGAGACCATCTGTCACACTTACTTGCTTGCTCTGTTTTTTTTTTTTTGCGCCTGATCTCCCGAACTTTGGGGACCCGGTAACGGCCGACCATAGGTCCCCTGGACCCCAAACGTGGCACACAAATAGCCCCATGTCTCCTCTACAAGTGTGCAAAGTTTGGTGTCTGGGGGACCTACGGCCGGGGAGCACTGATTTTTTAAAGCCGGGCACCCCTTCTATAGACTCCAATGTTAAACAGTAATTTCTCTGGTGACTTTGCGGACCTGGTACCGGCCGACCATAGGTCCCCTGGACCCCAAACGTGGCACACATATATCCCCATGTCTTCTCTACGAGTGTGCAAAGTTTGGTGTCTGGGAGACCTACGGCCGGGGAGAACCGATTTTTTAAAGACAGGCACTCCTTCCATAGACTCCCATGTTAAACATCAGTCTAGTCATGGGCACAGTGAGGCATGGGCACAGTGAGGCATGCAGATGGACACCCTAGGCTTATACTTGAGTCAATAAGTTTTCCCAGTTTTTTGGGGTAAATTAGGTGCCTCGGCTTATATTCGGGTCGGCTTATACTCAAGTATATACAGTACTTGTTCTGCAGCTGACGCTGCCTCTCTGAGTCTCTCTCTCAGTTTCTCACATCAGCCGATCAGCGGCGCTGAGAGAGAGACTCGTCTAATGTAGTTATGCGGCGCACTGACACGATACCAGGAGCAGAGGAGGAGGTGGGTGGAGCCTCTTCACTGCACTCGTTGCTAACGCCTGGGCCGCTTGGCGTCTAGCAACGAGTGACGTCAGTGAGTCACGTCAGGCCGCTCTGCGGGCAGGTGCGATAGCATGCGGCTCCACAGACGCGTAAGAAAGCGGGCGGCTCCGCTTGCGGCGCGGTTTGTTGGCGGGCGGCGCGGTTTGTGGGCAGACCGTGCTGCTCAGTGTGTTGGCAGTGCAGGTGAGAGTGAGAGAGCAGGCTCAGTGTGGCAGCTGACCAATCAGCTAGCCGGGAGATCATCTCTTACCGCCCGTGCCTGCCCTGCATTCCTGCAATGACTTCCGCCCTCACTGTGCAGGCAGCAGAGAGATTACATTATCTCTCTGCTGCCTGACTCTGGGAGTCTGGGACACAGCAAGAGACAACCAAAACTACACCTTAGCAGGCAAGTTAGTGACAATCCGCAAGATGTGGCAGGCGACGTGGCAAGTGACAATCCGCAAATTGTGTCAGGTGACATGGCAAATGACAATCTGCATCTGGTGGCAGGCAAGTGACAATCAGCAAGGTGTGGCAGGCGACGTGGCAAGTGACAATCCGCAAGGTGTGGCAGGTGATGTGGCAAGTGACAATCCACAAGGTGTGGCAGGTGATGTGGCAAGTGACAATCCACAAGATGTGGCAAGTGACAATCCACAAGATGTGGCAGGTGACGTGGCAAGTGACAATCCGCAACGTGTGGTAAGTGACACGCTCAGGGCTCCCACTAATTGCAGGCGATGGTGGCAAGTGACACACTCGGGGCTCCCACTGATTCTGCATTGAACTATTTAATTTTATATTACAATGTAATAATAGAAATAATGCGCTTCAATCATCCTGACACCATAACAACCATGGTGCCGGGATGATTGAAGCGCCGACACCAGCCATTTCCCCGATAAATTTCCCCCCAAAAAAACATATTTTTTGGCAGTGCCCCTCCCAAGAAAAGACTCTGGATCCGCCCCTGGTACAAATACCCCCCAAATAACCCCTTTCTGGAAAGCAGACAGTTTGAGACATTTAGTAAGAGGCATGGCAAGTTTTTTAAAGATGTGATTGTTTTGGTCACAATTTTTTTGAACATTAAGAAATTGAATATATTTTTTTTGTTTATTGCATACTGTCACCGGTGCAGTACAGCGTCATAATATATATGGTGTGGTGGTGATCAGGGACACTGACTGGTGACAGTATGTTAAAAATAAATAAATAACTTTCATTAAATGTTTAACCACTTAAGCCCCGGACCATTTCGGGCCATTAGGACCAAGCCTGTTTTTGGGATTCGGCACTGCGCTGCTTTAACTGTAAATTGTGCGGACATGCAATGTTGTACCCAAATGAAATTTGCGTCCTTTTCTTCCCACAAATAGAGCTTTCTTTTAATGGTATTTGATTGCCTCTGCGATTTTTATTTTTTGCGATATAAACAGAAAAAGACCGAAAATTTTGAAAAAAAATGATATTTTCTACTTTTTGTTATAAGAAAAATCGAATAAACTCAATTTTAGTCATACATTTAGGCCAAAATGTATTCAGCCACATGTCTTTAGTAAAAAAAATGTCAATAAGCGTATATTTATTGGTTTGCGCAAAAGTTATAGCGTTTACAAACTAGGGTACATTTTCTGAAATTTACACAGCTTTAAATTTATGACTGCCTATCTCATTTCTTGAGGTGCTAAAATGGCAGGGCAGTACAAAACCCCCCCAAATGACCCCATTTTGGAAAGTAGACACCCCAAGGAAATTGCTGAGAGGCATGTTGAGCCCATTGAATATTTATTTTTTTCGTCCCAAGTGATTGAATAATGACAAAAAAAAAAATAAAAAAAAAAAATTACAAAAAGTTGTCACTAAATGATATATTGCTCACACATGCCATGGTTATATGTGGAATTGCACCCCAAAATACATTCTGCTGCTTCTCCTGAGTACGGGGATACCACATGTGTGGGACTTTTTAGGAGCCTAGCCACGTACGGGACCCCGGAAACCAAGCACCGCCTTCAGGATTTCTAAGGGCGCAAATTTTTGATTTCACTCCTCACTACCTATCACAGTTTCGAAGGCCATAAAATGCCAAAATAGCACAAAACCCCCCCAAATGACCCCATTTTGGAAAGTAGACACCCCAAGCTATTTACTGAGAGGCATGTTCAGTCCATGGAATATTTTATATTTTGCCACAAGTTGCGGGAATATGACAAACTTTTTTTTTTTTGCACAAAGTTGTCACTAAATGATATATTGCTCACACATGCCATGGGCATATGTGAAATTACACCCCAAAATACATTCTGCTGCTTCTCCTGAGTACGGGGATACCACATGTGTGGGACTTTTTGGGAGCCTAGCCGCGTACGGGACCCCAAAAACCAAGCACCGCCTTCAAGGTTTCTAAGGGCATACATTTTTGATTTCACTCCTCACTACCTATCACAGTTTTGAAGGCCATAAAATGCCAAGATGGCACAAAACCCCCCCAAATGACCCCATTTTGGAAAGTAGACACCCCAAGCTATTTGCTGAGAGGCATGTTGACCCCATTGAATATTTTTTTTTTTTGTCCCAAATGATTGAATAATGACAAAAAGAAAAAAAAAAAAAATGTACAAAAAGTTGTCACTAAATGATATATTGCTCACACATGCCATGGTTATATGTGGAATTGCACCCCAAAATACATTCTGCTGCTTTTCCTGAGTACGGGGATACCACATGTGTGGGACTTTTTGGGAGCCTAGCCGCGTACAGGGCCCCAAAAACCAAGCACCGCCTTCAGGATTTCTAAGGGCGTAAATTTTTGATTTCACTCTCACTACCTATCACAGTTTTGAAGGCCATAAAATGCCAAAATAGCACAAAACCCCCCCAAATTACCCCATTTTGGAAAGTAGACACCCCAAGCTATTTGCTGAGAGGCATGTTGAGTCCATGGAATATTTTATATTTTGCCACAGGTTGCGGGAATATGACAAACTGTTTTTTTTTTGCACAAAGTTGTCACTAAATGATATATTGCTCACACATGCCATGGGCATATGTGAAATTACACCCCAAAATACATTCTGCTGCTTCTCCTGAGTACGGGGATACCACATGTGTGGGACTTTTTGGGAGCCTAGCCGCGTACGGGACCCCAAAAACCAAGCACCGCCTTCAAGGTTTCTAGGGGCATAAATTTTTGATTTCGCTCCTCACTACCTATCACAGTTTTGAAGGCCATAAAATGCCAAGATGGCACAAAACCCCCCCAAATGACCCCATTTTGGAAAGTAGACACCCCAAGCTATTTGCTGAGAGGCATGTTGAGCCCATTGAATATTTTTTTTTTTTGTCCCAAATGATTGAATAATGACAAAAAGAAAAAAAAATAAAAATGTACAAAAAGTTGTCACTAAATGATATATTGCTCACACATGCCATGGTTATATGTGAAATTACACCCCAAAATACATTCTGCTGCTTCTCCTGAGTACGGGGATACCACATGTGTGGGACTTTTTGGGAGCCTAGCCGCGTACGGGACCCCAAAAACCAAGCACCGCCTTCAAGGTTTCTAAGGGCATAAATTTTTGATTTCACTCCTCACTACCTATCACAGTTTTGAAGGCCATAAAATGTCAAAATAGCCCAAAACCCCCACAAATGACCCCATTTTGGAAAGTAGACACCCCAAGCTATTTGCTGAGAGGCATGGTGAGTATTTTACAGCTCTCATTTGTTTTTGAAAATTAAGAAAGACATTTTTTTTTCTTTTTTTTTTTCTTTTTTTACATTTTCAAAACTTTGTGACAAAAAGCGAGATCTGCAAAATACTCAACATACCTCTCAGCAAATAGCTTGGGGTGTCTACTTTCCAAAATGGGGTCATTTGGGGGGGTTTTGTGCCATCTGGGCATTCCATGGCCTCCGAAACTGTGATAGGCAGTGAGGAGTGAAATCAAAAATTTACACCCATAGAAATCCTGAAGGCGGTGCTTGGTTTTTGGGGTCCCGTACGCGACTAGGCTCCCAAAAAGTCCCACACATGTGGTATCCCCGTACTCAGGAGAAGCAACAGAATGTATTTTGGGGTGTAATTCCACATATGCCCATGGCATGTTTGAGCAATATATAATTTAGTGACAACTTTTTGTACATTTTTTTTTTTTTGGTCATTATTCAATCACTTGGGACAAAAAAAAAAAATATTCAATGGGCTCAACATGCCTCTCAGCAAATAGCTTGAGGTGTCTACTTTACAAAATGGGGTCATTTGGGGGGGGTTTTGAACTGTCCTGGCATTTTATGCACAACATTAGGAAGCTTATGTCACACATCATCCACTCTTCTAACCACTTGAAGACAAAGCCCTTTCTGACACTTTTTGTTTACATGAAAGAAAATTTTTTTTTGCAAGAAAATTATGTTGAACCCCCAAACATTATATATTTTTTTAAAGCAAAGGCCCTACAGATTAAAATAGTGGGTGTTGCATTTTTTTTTTCCAAACAGTATTTGCGCAGCGATTTTTCAAACGCATTTTTTGGGGGAAAAACACACTTTTTTTATTTTTAATGCACTAAAAAACACTATATTGCCCAAATGTTTGATGAAATAAAAAAGATGATCATAGGCCGAGTACATGGATACCAAACACGACATGCTTTAAAATTGCGCACAAACGCGCAGCGGCGACAAAACTACATTCATTTTTAAAAGCATTTAAAAGCCTTTACAGGTTACCACGTTAGATTTACAGAGGAGGTCTACTGCTAAAATGACTGCCCTCGATCTGACCTTCGCGGTGATACCTCACATGCATGATGCAATTGCTGTTTACATATGACGCTAGACCGACGCTTGCGTTCGCCTTTGCGCAATAGCAGGGGGGGACAGCGGTGCTTTTTTTTTTTTTTTTTTTTTTTTTATTATTTATTTGGCTTTTTTATTTTATTTTTAAACTGTGCCTTCCATATTTTATTTTTTTACCATTTTTATCGTTATCTCAGGGAATGTAAATATCCCCTATGATAGCAATAGGTAGTGACAGGTACTCTTTTTTTGAAAAAAATTGGGGGGTTAGACCCTAGATCTTTCCTCTGCCCTCAAAGCATCTGACCACACCAAGATCGGTGTGATAAAATGCTTTCCCAATTTCCCAATGGCGCTTTTTATATCCGGGGGGGGGACATTCCCTCCCACTGCTTGTAAAAGCAGTCTAGAGGCTAATTATCTGCTAGAATTGCTTTTACATGAAAGCCGGCTGCTGGCTGAAAAGAATGATACCAAGATGATACCTAAACCCGCAGGCATCATTCTGGTATAAACATTCAAAGTCCAGCAACATACCAGTACGTTGCTGGTCCTTGTTGGACATGTATTGTAATCTTTTTTTTCATACAGCCTATTGGCTGAACGAAAAAAAGAGATTGATTGGTGGGTATGCCCACCATTAGAATACCTCCCTTCATCCACCCACTTCTAATGATGGGCATATATGCCGAAGCATGGGGGCATCCTCCCGCAAAAAAGTTATGCCGCGTACACACGGTCAAGCCTTCGTCGGAATTTCGACCGTATGTACGCGGCATAAAAGGTTATGCCGCGTACACACGGTCGGACTTTTCCACGGATAAGCCTCCGTTGGAATTTCGACCGTATATACGCGGCATTAGGAGCAAAATCGCTCCTCCGCCCCTGCTGCCCCCATGCTTCGGCATATATGCTCTTTTTTTTAACTGTGGTGGTGAAATCACCTCCTACAGCGTTGGAGTCACGGCTTTATGTATCGTGGGAGCAAACGCTGTTGCTGTCAAGATAAATAGATCCGTGCTGCAACTGAATGGCGTACCTGCTAAGCAAATGGTGGTTAACATTAAAACAAAGTAACATTACAGTACAACAGTAAGACCTTACCATGCCATACCTGCAAAGCAAATACCAAAACAAAACCTAGTAAAAAATAAAAAAATGTTTTAACGCAACCTGTGCCTAAAATATATATATGCCGAAGCATGGGGGCATCCTCCCGCAAAAAAGTTATGCCGCGTACACACGGTCGGAATTTCGACCGTATGTACGCGGCATTAGGAGCAAAATCGCTCCTCCGCCCCTGCTGCCCCCATGCTTCGGCATATATGCTCTTTTTTTTAACTGTGGTGGTGAAATCACCTCCTACAGCGTTGGAGTCACGGCTTTATGTATCGTGGGAGCAAACGCTGTTGCTGTCAAGATAAATAGATCCGCGCTGCAACTGAATGGCGTACTTGCTAAGCAAATGGTGGTTAACATTAAAACAAAGTAACATTACAGTACAACAGTAAGACCTTACCATGCCATACCTGCAAAGCAAATACCAAAACAAAACCTAGTAAAAAATAAAAAAATGTTTTAACGCAACCTGTGCCTAAAATATATATATGCCGAAGCATGGGGGCATCCTCCCGCAAAAAAGTTATGCCGCGTACACACGGTCGGAATTTCGACCGTATGTACGCGGCATTAGGAGCAAAATCGCTCCTCCGCCCCTGCTGCCCCCATGCTTCGGCATATATGCTCTTTTTTTTAACTGTGGTGGTGAAATCACCTCCTACAGCACTGGAGTCACGGCTTTATGTATCGTGGGAGCAAACGCTGTTGCTGTCAAGATAAATAATTCCGCGCTGCAGTTGAATGGCGCACCTGAAAACAAAAAATTACATACCTGAAAAGCAAGCATGATAAAACATTGCAGAATACAATACAGTAAAAAAGAGCAGAACAATAGAGAGAAAATAGAGAGAGAGAGAACAATAAAACGACAACTATTTTTGGTTTTTTTATTTTATATATTTTTTGTGTTTTGTTTTTTACGTTTTTTTTTTCTTTTTTACACTTTTTTTTGTAACTTTACAACTGTAATGGTTCGGGTCTCTCAAAATGTAATGGCATCTTGGGAGACCCTGTGTAAGTGTGTCCTAGTCTGTGAAATGCTGTACCCTACGCTAAAACTTCACTTTTGAGTGGTAGCGTTCAAAACATTCACCTTGGCAAAGACCAGGCTTGTCAGGACAGCGTGGACAAAAACTACGGGTGTCACGCCTAAATCCGCGCTTGCTACAGACACGACATCTTTTTTGGGGGTGGCTTTGGGTAGGGGTACTCGGGAGGACATACGAATAATGCCTCTCATGCAGCCGGCTTACTGCATTTGGTTGGGGATGGTGAGGTGCAGAACCGCCTGGATACAGGAGTTCTGTGACTATCTCATTCTGGAATTTTAGAAGAGATAACGTCCCGCCTGAAGCTCTGTATAGCACATGAGCGTTCAGCAAAGCCAATTGGAATAATGATAGAGACACTTTTTTGTACCAGCGTCTCGCCTTACGGTCAATTAGATACGGCGCCATCAACTGGTCGTTGAGGTCCACCCCTCCCATATTTTGGTTATATTCGTGGACACAGAGGGGTTTCTCCACAACACCAGTCGCCGTAGGAATTTGGACTGTCGTGTCTGCATGAAGGGAGGTAAGAAGGAAAACATTCTTATTGTCCCTCCACTTCATAGCGAGCAAGTTATTACACTTCAAGCAGGCTCTCTCCCCCAGCCTAAGACGGGCATCTACAAGCCGCTGGGGAAAGCCCCGGCGATTAGGTCGCACGGTGCCACATGCTCCAATCTTATGATCAAACAAGTGACTAAACAGTGGCACGCTCGTGTAATAATTGTCCACATACAAGTGGTACCCCTTTCCGAATAAGGGTGACACCAAGTTCCACACTATCTTGCCAGCGCTCCCTATGTAATCCGGGCAGTTGACCGACTCAATCTGACTGTCTTTTCCCTCATAAACCGTAAAGTTCACTACATAGCCTGTTGCCCTGTCACAGAACTTGTAGAGCTTGACCCCGTATCTGGCACGCTTGCTGGGAAGGTACTGCTTGAAAGACAAGCGGCCAGAAAATTTAATCAGGGACTCATCAACGCAGACAACTTGATCGGGAGTAAACAAGGCTGCAAAACGTTCGTTGAAGTGGTTTATGAGGGGCCGAATTTTTTAGAGCCGGTCGTATTCAGGGTCCCCACGTGGACGACAAAGTTCATTGTCGTTGAAGTGCATGAACCGCAAAATCTGCTCGTATCGTGCCCTGGACATGGAGGCAGAGAACACGGGCATGTGGTCAATTGGGTGCGTGGACCAATAAGCACGCAATGACGGAAATTTATGTGTGCCCATGTTGAGGGAAAGGCCCAGAAAGGTCTTAAATTCGGAAACCGTAATTGGTTTCCAATTTCTGGCAATTTTAGGCAACTGGGGGTTAGCGGCGATAAATTGACCAGCATATAAATTACTCTGGTCCACAATAGATCTATAGAGATCTTCCGTGAAAAACAGCGAATAAAAATCGATTGGCATAAAATCAGCTGTTTCCACCTGAATACCGGGTTGGGCAGTGAATGGGGGAAGTACGGGTTCTGCAGAAGTGGTGGGGACCCAATCAGGATAGGCGAATTCTGCAGGAAGGGCAGTATGGGCACGACGGGCCTGCCTTTGTCTTCTTGGTGGCAGCGGGACACTACTTGTGCTTGCCACCTCGCCAGCTTGAACTGCACTTATGGGACTCGCCACGTCACCAAGTGTTACTGCAGTGCTGGATGTACGTCCAGGCTGTACTAGGCCGCTGGTGCTTGCCAGTTCACCAGAAGGAATAGCGGCGCTAGTACTACTCTGCTCCATGATACGAGAGACCTGCGGTTCTTGCTCCTCAACAACCTCAGAAGATCGGGATCGGGTACGCCTGACCTTAGCAGGGACCTCAACTTCGTCGTCAGAGCTATCTGACGTGGGGCCGCTGACGTCACTGTCTTCTACGGGAAGATATTCTGAGCCTGAATCTGACAGATACGTGACCTCCTCTTCACTATCTGTCATGCTCAGAATCTCGTAGGCCTCTTTACTAGTGTACCTTCGACTTGCCATTTTGGGCTCTAAATTTAGGGGTACACTAGTAAGATTCACAGGAAAAAAAGCACCTGACTGTCGTCAGCAAATATATCAAACGCTACAAAAAAACTGTTAGCGATCGCAGGGATCAGGCCTGTCTCTGCGAACGCTGCAGTTATGTGTGTTGTGTTTGGTAAGTGACAGTGATCGATCGATACTGCACTTGGGTGGGCTGGGCTGGGCTGGGCGGAGGGGCTAAACGCAGGTACTAGCAGGTATCTGGGCTGATCCCGCTAACACTGCGTTTTTGGGAACCCTAAACCGCTGGGGATGCTAGTATAGATCTGATCAGATACTATACCACTAAGGGGGGTGTATGCTTTGCGCGTGGGTGTTAGCGTTACTGGCACTAACCTAACACTGCCTGGGGCGACGCAGACCCTCTCTGGCGCTAAAACCTAATTGATCTCACCCGCCGGGCGATCAGGGGGGTTAAACCTTTATTGGGTTATATACGGCGGGTGCCCTGATGCTATAAAAAGCAAACTAATCAACCAGCGTCACCCGTAACCTTTATATGGTGATCACTGGTGAAAGGGTTAACTAGGGGCAATCAGGGGGTTAAAACCTTTATTAGGTTAAATATGGGGGTACCTGACACCAATAAAAACCTGCGGCGAACCTAAAAAAAAAATAACTGCCTATCTAAAACACCAGCGACACGAATACAGCGATCGGAAAAACAATCGCTTAGTGACGCTGAAGTTAGGGGGTGAAAGGGTTACCTGGGGGGTGATCAAGGGGTTAAACCTTTATTAGGGGGGGTTAGGGGGCTACCCTGGACCTAAAGGGGCCTAATCCTAACTGCCCTGCAACTTTTTACAATCACAGATGACACTAAATGCAGTGATCAGTAAAATAAATGATCACTGCAATCAGTGACACTGTGATTGGGGGCTTTGGGGTGACCTGGGGGGTGATCTGGGGGTGACTGGGGGGTGATTTGTGTGCCTATGTGTACCTACGTGTCAGTGGACTGTTGGAGCACTAACCTCTGTCTTCACTCCTCGGCGCCGGGAACGAAAAGACCGCGGCGAGGGAGATGACATCACTTCCTCCAGCCTGTGTTTACATCACATGGCGGAGGAAGCAATTTCATTGGCCGGGAGCGATCGCGAGGGGGGGGGCGGAATCGAGCGGCCGCCCCCTCATGCCTGATCGCTCCCGAACACTTAACGGCCGCTCACTGCAGTGAAGGGGGGTCCGGATGGACCCCCCAACTGCACAAAGGCGATCACGTAGATCTACGTGATTCTGCCTGTCCGTGCCATTCTGCCGACGTAAATCGGCGGTGGGCGGTCGTTAAGTGGTTAAACATCATTTTTTTCTTTTTTGAACATCTTTTTTGGGTTACATTCACGACAGCTGTGATTACTAGTGATTGGCTAAAGCTAGTCACATGGTACAGGGTGCTGTGAGTGGCCCAGGTACCATGTGATAGCTGTGGGCCAACCACAGGAAACACAGCTGTTATGAATAAATTACATATTAACAACTTTGTTGACATTATGATCACGGGATCACATAGTGATTCCCCCGGGTACCAGGATCCACAATCTGCTCTGCTTGATGGACACAGTGGTCGCAAAAGTGGCGCGTTGCGCGTTCCTAACATGGAGCAGCCTGGATGACATATATGTCCGTGATCCAGCCTGCCTGTGCCGCCCGCAGGAAAAGTATTGTGGGTGGTCGGCATGTGGTTAATATAATAATAACAATAACAATAATAATAATATTATTATTAATAACAACAACAATAATAATATTATTATTATTATTAACAACAACAACAATAATAATAATATTTATTATTATTATTATTACTACTAGTATTATTATGTTTTCCTAGCATTTATTTATACAGTTCAAACATACTAACTATGCAGTACTGTTCATTAAAAAAAAGGACGTGGAATGAAACTCAAGGGCAAGTACAACAACCTGACACAGAAGATAATGACAAATCTTCACATATAGACTTAAGCACTTCAGCTCTGGAAGGTTTACCCCCCTTCATGACCAGGCCATTTTTTGCGATACGGCACTGTGTTATTTTAACAGACAACTGCGGTATTGTGCAACACTGTACCTAAACAAAATGCAGGTCCTTTTTTTCCTACAAATAGAGCTTTCTTATGGTGGTATCTGATCACTTCTACGTTATTTTTAATTTTTTTTGCACTATAAACATCAATTTTGAAAAGAAAACAATATTTTTTACATTCTGCTATAAAACACATCCAATAAAAAAATGAAAAAAAATCGAATTTCTTCATCAATTTAGGCCAACATATATTCTGCTACATATTTTTGTAAGAAAAAATCCCAATAAGCGTATATTGATTGGTTTGTGCAAAAGTTATAGCGTCTACAAAATAGGGGATATTTTTAATTATTTATTTTTACTAGTAAATGCGGTGATCAGCAACTTATAGCAGGACAGCGATATTATGGCAGACAGTCGGGACACTAACTGACACTTTTGACACTTTCTGGGGACCAGTGACACCAATACAGTGATTAGTGCTAAAAAAATATGCACTGTCACTGTACTAATGACACTGGCAGGGAAGGGGTTAACATCAGGGGCGATCAAATGTTTAACTGTGTGCCTAAGATGTGCTTTATTGCTGTGGGGGAGGTGCTTGTATTAGGAAAAGGCATGGATCGGTGCCCCTGCTTAGCAGAACCACAGGATCCATGTCTTCTGTAGTGACAGAATGGCGATCTGCCTTGTTTACATAGGCTGACCACCTTTCTGTCAGTGTACTGAAGCATCGGTGGGTGCTCGATGTCAGCTGCTGATTTAAGAGCTTACTGAGTATGCAACTTGTTAATCTTTCAATCCTTGCCATTGTGCAAGTTATGGCTCATGACCTCTGCCCCAGGTTTCCTATTTTAAGGTGGCTCTTTTCTTTATTCAGATCTCCAGTCTAACAGACAGTCTGGACTTTTGACTTGGAGAAGGCCATAGGGAAGAGGAGTCAAATTTGCACTATTAAGGCCCCATGCACACGAGACGCTGTTATTTGCCGTTGAACGCGCGTTCAGAGGCAGTTGGACGCTTTTTTCAACTGCCCCTGAACCCATTCAATGTTATCCTATGTGTCCATGCACACACTCTCGTTTTTTTGGCGTTTACAAGCAGTTGCGTTTAACCTCGTTTTTCCAGAAGCAAAAAAATGGGTTCAGACGCAAAAGTTTTCCACGTTTCAGACGCTAAACGCTGCTAAACGCGGCTAAACACGGTACCGGCGTTTTGCCGCGTTTGCGTTTATAAGCGTTTTTAAAGGTGACCTATTTTTTAACATTAGAAATCTCAAAAATGATGGCAAATGATGAAAAACTATTAAAAAATATAAAAGAAAACTGTAATTGCTTGCATTGCATTGTGGACAATCCACAACTTGTGGCAGGTAAGGCCCCATGCACACGAGACGCAGGTGCAAACTCTGCTGAACACACGTTTTTAAACGCTGAAACCGGCGTTTATAAACGCGCGTTTTGCCGCGTTTGCGGCCGCGTTTAGCGGCGTTTAACCGCGTTTGCGTTTATAAGCGTTTCATCATAGACCCTCCCTAAGCTCAAAAAATAGTAAATTTTAACCATTTCAGCCAGTTTGTGAGACCAGAGTGAGTAGCAGCTGAGAGAGCAGCAGTGTACTTGTATTTAGCGTATCACTTGCCACATCATCTGCCACAAGTTGTGGATTGTCCACTTGCCACGTCACCTGCCACGTCACCTGGCCACATCACCTGGCCACGTCACCTGGCCACGTCACCTGCCACAAGTTGTGGATTGTCCACTTGCCACGTCACCTGGCCACATCACGTGCCACGTCACCTGCCACAAGTTGTGGATTGTCCACTTGCCACGTTACCTGGCCACGTCACCTGGCCATGTTACCTGCCACGTCACCTGGCCACGTTACCTGCCACGTCAGCTGGCCACGTCACCTGCCACAAGTTGTGGATTGTCCACTTGCCACGTTACCTGGCCACGTCACCTGGCCATGTTACCTGCCACGTCACCTGGCCACGTCACCTGCCACAAGTTGTGGATTGTCCACTTGCCACGTCACCTGCCACGTCACCTGGCCACGTCACCTGCCACAAGTTGTGGATTGTCCACTTGCCATGTCACCTGGCCACATCACGTGCCACGTCACCTGGCCACGTCACCTGCCACAAGTTGTGAATTGTCCACTTGCCACGTCACCTGCCACGTCACCTAGCCATGTTACCTGCCACGTCACCTGGCCACGTCACCTGCCACAAGTTGTGGATTGTCCACTTGCCATGTCACCTGGCCACATCACGTGCCACGTCACCTGGCCACGTCACCTGCCACAAGTTGTGAATTGTCCACTTGCCACGTCACCTGCCACGTCACCTAGCCATGTTACCTGCCCACATTACCTGCCACGTCATCTAGCCACGTCACCTGCCACAAGTTGTGGATTGTCCACTTTCCACATCACCTGGCCACATCACGTGCCACGTCACCTGCCACAAGTTGTGGATTGTCCACTTGCCACGTCACCTGCCACGTCACCTGGCCACGTCACCTGCCACAAGTTGTGGATTGTCCACTTGCCATGTCACCTGGCCACATCACGTGCCACGTCACCTGGCCACTTCACCTGCCACAAGTTGTGAATTGTCCACTTGCCACGTCACCTGCCACGTCACCTGGCCACGTCACCTGCCACAAGTTGTGGATTGTCCACTTGCCACGTCACCTGGCCACGTCACCTGGCCACGTTACCTGCCACGTCACCTGGCCACGTCACCTGCCACAAGCTGTGGATTGTCCACTTGCCACGTCACCTGGCCACGTCACCTGGCCACATCACCTGACACAAGTTGTTGATTGTCCACTTGCCACTTTACCTGCCACAAGTTGTGGATTGTCCACAATGCAATGCAAGCAATTACAGTTTTCTTTTATATTTTTTAATAGTTTTTCATCATTTGCCATCATTTTTGAGATTTCTAATGTTAAAAAATAGGTCACCTTTAAAAACGCTTATAAACGCAAACGCGGCAAAACGCCGGTACCGCGTTTAGCCGCGTTTAGCCGCGTTTAGCAGCGTTTAGCGTCTGAAACGTGAAAACTTTTGCGTCTGAACCCATTTTTTTGCTTCTGGAAAAACGAGGTTAAACGCAACTGCTTGTAAACGCCAAAAAACGAGAGTGTGTGCATGGACACATAGGATAACATTGAATGGGTTCAGGAGCAGTTGAAAAAAGCGTCCAACTGCCTCTGAACGCGCGTTCAACAGCAAATAACAGCGTCTCGTGTGCATGGGGCCTAACGTGGCAAGTGGACAATCCACAGCTTGTGTCAGGTGATGTGGCCAGGTGACGTGGCCAGGTGACGTGGCAAGTGGACAATCCACAGCTTGTGGCAGGTGACGTGGCCAGGTGACGTGGCAGGTGACGTGGCCAGGTGACGTGGCAGGTAACGTGGCCAGTTGACGTGGCCAGGTGATGTGGAAAGTGGACAATCCACAACTTGTGGCAGGTGACGTGGCTAGATGACGTGGCAGGTAATGTGGGCAGGTAACATGGCTAGGTGACGTGGCCAGGTGACGTGGCAAGTGGACAATCCACAACTTGTGGCAGGTGACGTGGCCAGGTGACGTGGCAGGTGACGTGGCAAGTGGACAATTCACAACTTGTGGCAGGTGACGTGGCCAGGTGACGTGGCACGTGATGTGGCCAGGTGACATGGCAAGTGGACAATCCACAACTTGTGGCAGGTGACGTGGCAAGTGGACAATCCACAACTTGTGGCAGGTGACGTGGCCAGCTGACGTGGCAGGTAACGTGGCCAGGTGACGTGGCAGGTAACATGGCCAGGTGACGTGGCCAGGTAACGTGGCAAGTGGACAATCCACAACTTGTGGCAGGTGACGTGGCACATGATGTGGCCAGGTAACGTGGCAAGTGGACAATCCACAGCTTGTGTCAGGTGATGTGGCCAGGTGACGTGGCCAGGTGACGTGGCAAGTGGACAATCCACAGCTTGTGGCAGGTGACGTGGCCAGGTGACGTGGCAGGTGACGTGGCCAGGTGACGTGGCAGGTAACGTGGCCAGTTGACGTGGCCAGGTGATGTGGAAAGTGGACAATCCACAACTTGTGGCAGGTGACGTGGCTAGATGACGTGGCAGGTAATGTGGGCAGGTAACATGGCTAGGTGACGTGGCCAGGTGATGTGGCAAGTGGACAATCCACAACTTGTGGCAGGTGACGTGGCCAGGTGACGTGGCAGGTGACGTGGCAAGTGGACAATTCACAACTTGTGGCAGGTGACGTGGCCAGGTGACGTGGCACGTGATGTGGCCAGGTGACATGGCAAGTGGACAATCCACAACTTGTGGCAGGTGACGTGGCAAGTGGACAATCCACAACTTGTGGCAGGTGACGTGGCCAGCTGACGTGGCAGGTAACGTGGCCAGGTGACGTGACAGGTAACATGGCCAGGTGACGTGGCCAGGTAACGTGGCAAGTGGACAATCCACAACTTGTGGCAGGTGACGTGGCACATGATGTGGCCAGGTAACGTGGCAAGTGGACAATCCACAGCTTGTGTCAGGTGATGTGGCCAGGTGACGTGGCCAGGTGACGTGGCAAGTGGACAATCCACAGCTTGTGGCAGGTGACGTGGCCAGGTGACGTGGCAGGTGACGTGGCCAGGTGACGTGGCAGGTAACGTGGCCAGTTGACGTGGCCAGGTGATGTGGAAAGTGGACAATCCACAACTTGTGGCAGGTGACGTGGCTAGATGACGTGGCAGGTAATGTGGGCAGGTAACATGGCTAGGTGACGTGGCCAGGTGACGTGGCAAGTGGACAATCCACAACTTGTGGCAGGTGACGTGGCCAGGTGACGTGGCAGGTGACGTGGCAAGTGGACAATTCACAACTTGTGGCAGGTGACGTGGCCAGGTGACGTGGCACGTGATGTGGCCAGGTGACATGGCAAGTGGACAATCCACAACTTGTGGCAGGTGACGTGGCAAGTGGACAATCCACAACTTGTGGCAGGTGACGTGGCCAGCTGACATGGCAGGTAACGTGGCCAGGTGACGTGGCAGGTAACATGGCCAGGTGACGTGGCCAGGTAACGTGGCAAGTGGACAATCCACAACTTGTGGCAGGTGACGTGGCACATGATGTGGCCAGGTGACGTGGCAAGTGGACAATCCACAACTTGTGGCAGGTGACGTGGCCAGGTGACGTGGCAGGTGACGTGGCAAGTGGACAATCCACAACTTGTGGCAGATGATGTGGCAAGTGATACGCTAAATACAAGTACACTGCTGCTCTCTCAGCTGCTGCTACTCACTCTGGTCTCACAAACTGGCTGAAATGGTTAAAATTTACTGTTTTTTGAGCTTAGGGAGGGTCTATGATGAAACGCTTATAAACGCAAACGCGGTAAAACGCCGTTAAACGTGGCCGCAAACGCGGCAAAACGCGCGTTTATAAACGCCGGTTTCAGCGTTTAAAAACGTGTGTTCAGCAGAGTTTGCACCTGCGTCTCGTGTGCATGGGGCCTAACAGAACAGCTGGAGACTGCCCTTTCCACTGTTAACGCTTTCCTTTGAAGGCTAGACCTTAATGCCGCGTACACACGACCGTTTTTAATGTCATTGAATAAAACTGCATTTTTCTCGACTTGATTCTTCTCAAGCCTGCCTTGCCTACACACTATCATTGAAAAAAATGCTTGAGTAAAGCGCGGTGACGTACAACACGTACGACGGCACTATAAAGGGGAAGTTCCATTCGGATGGCGCCACCCTTCATGTTAGTAAAGTTTGTTGAGAGACGATTCGCGCTTTTCAGCCTCGTGCTTTTCAGTCCGTTACAGTGTGACGAATGTGCTATTTCCATTACGAAAGCTAGTTTTACCAGAACGAGCGCTCCCGTCTCATACTTGATTCTGAGCATGCGCATTTTTTTTCACGTCGTTAAAGCCTACACACAGCCGTTTTTCATGACGAGAAAAACGACGAGGTGAAAAACGACGAGAAAAATTAGAGCATGTTCCAATTTTTTCATGGGCATTTTTCAAGTCGTGAAAAATGCTATTAAGCCCACACATGATCGTTTTTGATGACCATTTTAAAAAATTGCATTTTTCTCGTCATTAAAAACGGTCGTGTGTACATCAGAGGTAGACATGTGCAGAACGAAAAAAATTGTTTTGTTTAGTTTCTATTCGGTATTTACATAAATTAGTTTAGTTTAATTTGTTTAATTCGTTTAATTCATTTTCGGAATTTGTTTAGTTTATTCAAATTCAAATCATTTAAAATTTGAATTGCATTCTAATAGAATTCCATTCAAAATCAAACTTATTCTATTCAAAATGTGATTTTTGTAAGATGGTTATATTCTTTCTAGTCCATTCTATTCTATTGCTTTTTCTATTCTATTCTTTTATTTTCTGTTCCATTTTTTTCTTTTCTGTTATATTGTATTATTTTCCATTTTATTCTAATTTATTCTATTCGAAATTCTAATTTATTCTATTCGAAATTCTAATTTTGTAAACCAGTTAACTTGCTATATTGTTTCTGTTCTTTTCTATTGTTTTCTATTATTTTATTTTCTATTATATTCTTTTCTAGTTTCTATTATATTTTTTTCCCCTCGTAAAAGCATACACACTACCGTTTTTCACGTCGTTAAAAAAAACGACGTGAAAAACGACGTGAAAAAATGGAGCAGGCTCTCATTTTTTTAGGCCATTTTTTCACGTCGTTAAAAATGCTCTGGAGCCTACACACAATCGTTTTTAATGCCCAATTTAAAAAATTGCATTTTTAACGACGTGAAAAACGATCGTGTGTACGCGGCATAACAAAGAACACTTGGTAGAGATGTGTAGTAAACTATACAAATAACAAGCTTTTTGTCTTTCCAGCTGTTTGCCATCCACTAGAGTTAATCCTGTCTGCACAGCAGAAATACAAACTGTAATTTATAGTGAAGACTCTTGTGGCAACATATTTTCCCCTGATGGTGTGTTCCAGCATTGTCAAATGACTGTGAATCCTATGGACTACTTTTGGAACTGTTTCAATGACATGTGTGAGTTCCATCTAGACTCTGACATCCTATGCAGTCATTTTCAGGCCTATACGGATGCCTGCCAAGCTGCAGGATTAGTGGTGCTACCTTGGAGGAACTCAACCTTCTGTCGTAAGTATGCAAAGACTACAGTCTCAAAGAAAAACTTAAAATGATGAATGTTTTGAACTTGTGTGGGCGCTCCGTGTCACCAGTGAATAACACAGGAATTTGTGGGGCATTTGGTATTCAACATAGACACTGCATTTAGAAATTGGTTTTACTCCACAATCCCCACAGGCGATGGCCCTCAAATAAAGTCATAGCATTAACACAGGCCAGGTTTGGTGGCAAAGAAACAAACAGAATCTTTAAGACAAGCTGAGGTTGCAGCCATAATCAAAGCATACATTTCAAATCAGAACATGAAAATAACACAGAGGATCAAGAAGAACCATTCTGAATAAACCTGGTCCCAATGCACATAACAGAATTTATATTTGCTTCTCTGTGATGTCAAAAGCATATATAAGCAGTCCTAGGCTGGATTCATAGGCATGTAGCCAAGAACAATGTGCCATGTCCGAGGAGAAATATGTTTGCAATGTACTTGGCTGAAAAAGCATTGTTATGCGCAGCCTAACGCATTAGGCCTGATTCACACCTATGCATTTTTAGTACTTTTTGTATTTTGCAGATTTGCACTACAGAAAGTGTTCCATATTAAATGGCCTGGAGTGCAAATCTGAAAAATGCAAAAGCACTAAAAACCCATAGGTGTGAATCCAGCCTTATGGTGTGCATGCCAGAGCACACACACATGTGTGTATATCAGCAGAGCAGTGGGCGGTGTCAGCAGAGCAGAGATTGGTGTCAGTTGGGCAGTGGACAGTGTCAGTAGTTTTTATTATTTATTATTTAAAAAAAAAAAAATTATATATTTTTTTACAATTCTTTAGAAGCCCTGGGGGGCTTTGGTGAAATGTCAAGGGTCCAAACAGAGAGAAAGGGGCTGAGGCCAGAGCTTCCCCAGTCCCTTTCAGCTGAACTGGACAGTGACCTAATGGGAAATGCTCTTTGCTGAGCAACTTCCTGTTCATTCACAAACTGAAGGATAGTAAACATTGTTTTCTATGCTTCATTTACGAATGAACACATGGGCAATTGGTACAGATCACTCACTGTGTTTATTCATTCATCCATGCTGAAACATCCCCCACAGAAGCCAGCAGGAGAGGAGAGGAGGGAAATTGGTAGCACTGTGGGGGAGAGACAGGGGACACCAGGGAAGCAGTGGGAATTGGCACTGCACAGGGTGATTTGGGTGTGCCCAGGCACACCCTGTGCGCACACCTATGCTGAAAAGACGTGGGATTGAAAACCATGGGCTCTTTCACTTACCCTAATTTGGTTCCTTATATCCTCTACCCCATGTTCTGGGGAAAACATTTCTTGATCAATTTTGGACCATTCAGATTTTTTCTTAAAAGTTAATACTTTTCTTTAGGCCTGTAACCCTATCAAATACAGGATCTACCTTGGTTGAATTTGGAATCCTTCATTTGGTTAAATGCATAATCCAACCTGCCTTGGTAGGATGAAGATGAGATGGTTTATATCAGGGATATGCAATTAGCGGACCTCCAGCTGTTGCAAAACTACAAGGCCCATCATGCCTCTGCCTCTGGGTGTCTTGCTATGCCTCATGAGACTTGTAGTTCTGCAACAGCTGGAGGTCTGCTAATTGCATATCCCTGGTTTATATGAATGCTAGTTGAGAAGAAAAGGTCTTAGCAGAGAAATATACTGTATATTTGTTACAAATAAACAGAGCACTGTTGTAAGACATGTCTGCCAAAGAAAGCAGCACTCCTGAATTAACTTGATGAGTTTAGTCATAACAAAAAGCTAATTGAATTCCTCAGATTACTCCCAAGATTGAGGTTGGTAAGAAATTAAGTGTAGTTTAACCACTTAAGCCCCGGACCATTTTGTTGCTAAAGGACCAGGCCACTTTTTGCGATTCGGCACTGCGTGGCGTTAACTGACAATTGCACGATCGTGCGAAGTGGCTTTACCACAAATAGAGCTTTCTATGGTAGTATTTGATCACCTCTGCGGTTTTTATTTTTTGCGCTATAAACAAAAATAGAGTGACAATTTTGAAAAAAATGCAATTTTTTTAACTTTTTGCTATAATAAATATCCCCAAAAAAAGAAATAAAAAATCATTTTTTTTCCCTTAGTTCAGGCCGATACGTATTCTTCTACATATTTTTGGTATAAAAAATTGCAATAAGCGTTTATTGATTGTTTTGCACAAAAGTTATAGCGTCTACAAAATAGGGGATAGTTTTATGGCATTTTTATTAATAATTTTTTTTTTTACTAGTAATGGCGGTGATCAGCGATTTTTATCGTGATTGCGACATTATGGCGGACACTTTTGACACCATTTTGGGACCATTGACATTTTTACAGCAATCAGTGCTATAAATATGCACTGATTACTGAAAAAATGACACTGGCAGTGAAGGGGTTAACCTGTAGGGGTTAAGTGTGACCTAATGTGTGATTCTAACTGAAGGGGGCGTGGCTTGGCGTTTGAAGTCACTGATCGTCGTTCCCTATGACAGGGAACAGGCAATCACTGACACTGCCACTAGGAAGAATGGGGAAAGGTTTGTTTACACTTACCTCTCCCCGTCCTTCAGCTCCGTGACCCGATCGCGGGACACCAGCGGCGATCGGGTCCGCGGGTCCCACGGGCGCCGGCAGCGCGCACGCGACCCACGGCTGGGACCTTAAAGGGGTTGTACCTGTACGCCCTTGTGCCCAGCCCTGCCATTCTGTCTACGTACATCGTTGTGCGACGGTCCTTAAGGGGTTAAAGTGCTGGTCTCCCACAGTACACAGAACATGGAAATGCAATTCTTTTAGTACATTTAAACTGCTAAATACCCTTTCTCATCAGCAGTATTTAGCAGTCTTGTGACTTCTATCAGTGTCCAGCAGAGCACTGGTTAAAGCTTGTAGGAGGAGTTTTCATTCTCCCCTGATTTTCCTGTGAGGCTGCAGGACCCCTAACCCTCTGTCTGGACAGTGCTGATTGGCCCTGTGCTAATCACATACACTCTCTTAAGAAAAAAAAAACTCTCTAGCAGTACACACCAAACTCAGCTTGTGCAGCTTGCCCCCAAGGCTCTGTTACATAAGGAGATGGATTGGGGACCATGGAATAAGGGGAGGATCAGAGAAGACAATGCAAAGGATTAACCCGTTCTACAGTGAGTATAACAAGCATGCTTTACTGCATATACAGTACACACTGATTTTACAGTTGTGGGTTTTGTTACACTTTAACATTTCTCAACACAGTCACAGAGTTCTACTGATTCAAGAAACTGTACACTCTATCAGAAATAATGTGACATTACAGACCATGTAGGTGAATGTTGCCATTTTATAAAAAGATCCACAGCCACTTGGATAATAGTCCATCCATTGCATGGCAAGTGATATGTACAATACTACAGAGCAAATGGACACCAGATATGTTTATCAGGGGTCTCAAACTGGTGGCCCTCCAGCTGTTGCGGAACTACAAGCCCCATCATGCCTCTGCCTGAGGGAGTCATGCTTGCAACTGTCAGCCTTGCAATGCCTCATGGGACTTTTAGTTTTGCAACAGCTGGAGGGCTGCCAGTTTGAGAACCCTGGTTTAGAGACTGGCAGATAAATTACACTTCTGTGTAGAAGCTAAATGAGACCTCGAAAATCTTCCATATTCTGAAGTTTACCTGCATCTCTGAACAGTTGCTGTCAGTGTGTCTTTTGTCATTGGAATACTTGCTGGCCCCAAGGATGATTGTAATCCATCTTCAGAGAAAATTATCTAATTACTATAGGTTGCACTAGTAGTATTAGCATTTTTTGGAAATTTTGGCCATGCAAGACTTGTTTATCTACTTTCTCATACACAGAGACATCTGATCCAAGAACTGAGGAAAGATCTTACCTACCCAGTTAATTATCTATTTGTTCTGTCTTTCCTGACCAGAGGCCACCTACTATAAAGCGTTAGAGCGTTTTTACAGCTGAAAAACGTCTCTTAGAACCCACTAGTTTTTTTTTTTTTTTTACTGCTCAAAAACGCCCCTGCCCAAAACTGCTGATACAGCCTATGTGTGCATGGACACATAGGATAACATGATGGAGAGTTTAATGACTGCAGAAAAAACATCTACTGCCAAAAACAGCTGCTGTAAAAACGTCCAAAAACGTCCAGTGTGCATGAGGCCTTACAGGCAAGCACCTGAATTGGCCAGGCATAATAGCTTAGCAAATTTATCTAGCTTAAAGCGGAAGTAAACCCATTGATTTAACAGTTTCAAAAAGCAGTTACATTCCCGGCATGCCGGGAATGCCAACTGTCACATTGGTTGTGCTCTCAACCAAACTGTCAAACCATCCAATGGCTGGTGTCATAACTGATCACATGCGCAGCATCATGGCAGTTGAAGATTAAACAGAGGCCAAGATGGCAGCTTCCTTGCCTGAAAATGATAGGAGGGTTTACTTCCACTTTAAAGCTAATTTCTCTGGTCCTGGTCAGCAAAAATAACAAGAGAACCCTTAAAAACTATATTACACTTTCTACTTTCCAATAACCTAATCAAATTGCCAAAAGTGTTAAATATCTACCTTTCAACAACTCCAAGCTTTTTTTTAGCTGCAGGCATATGGTTGCTGTGAAAGCACCAGGATCTGTAAACCTCAATTTGTAACTGTGCTTATGTAGCCCACTTTCTGTAGATGTGCTTGAATTCTTGTATCCTGAAGCTGCTAGTAGGTACTAGACAATTTGCCTAAAATAAATTACATAATATTGCAGGGGAGCTGTAAAATACCATGGGGGCATTTATTAATTATATCTCAAAGCAAGAGAATGCTAAACCAGAGCAGTGAGACCAGGGGCTGACTGGCAACTTTTGGCCCAGTGGCCAGTGGGCAAGTACAACCCAGAGGCTCAAGGTGCAGCGACTTGGTCCCCCTCCTACTCTCCCGGTTCTCTGCCTCTTCCTGTCCCCCATCCTAGGCTGAAGCTCCGCTCCAGGTACTCTGCTCATCGGGCTGCTCGAGCTGGACAGTGCCTGCTGCACTAACTGCAGGTTTCCAAAGTGGCCAGCAAGGGCCGGCCCAGTCTGCCCTGCTCCACACTCCTCTCCTGTACATACTGCACACTGTCATACCTCCGCACTACTCTCCTCTACATACAGCCCACTGTCATACCCTCCACACTTCTTTCCTGTACATACTGCCCACTCTCATACCCTCCACACTCCTCTCCTGTACATACTGCCCACTGTCATACCTCCACACTACTTTCCAGTACATACTGCCCACTTTCATACCCTCCACACTCCTCTCATGTACATACTTCCCACTGTCATGTCAGTGTATAATATGGTGGATTACCCTCAACACTCCTCTCCTGTACATACTGCCCACTGTCATGTCAGTGTACAATATTGTGGACTAGGGCCCCCGGAGATCCTTGCTCATGTCAGTGTACAATATGGAGGTTTTACCCTCCACACTACTCTCCTATACATACTGCTCACTGCCATATCTCCACACTACTCTCCTGTACATACCACCTGCTGTCTTACCCTCCACACTCCTCTCCTGTACATACAGCCTACCATCTTACCTCCACACTACACTCCTGTGCATACTGCCCACTGTCATACCCTCCACACTACTCTCCTGTACATACCACCCGCTTTCATACCCTCCACACTACTCTCCTGCTCATATTGCCCACTGTCTTACCCTCCACACTCCTCTCCTGTACATACAGCCTACCGTCTTACCTCCACACTACACTCCTGTGCATACTGCCCACTGTCATACCCTTCACACTACTCTCCTGTACATACCGCCCGCTTTCATACCCTCCACACTACTGTCCTGTACATACTGCCTGCTGTCATACCTCCACACTCCTCTCCTGTACATAGAGCCCGCTGTCATACATCCACACTCCTCTCCTGTACATACCGCCCACTGTCATACCCTCCACACTCCTCTCCTGTACATACCGCACACTATCATACCAACCACACTCCTCTCCTGTACATACTACCCTCTGTCATACCCCCCACACTCCTCTCCTGTACATACTTCCCACTGTCATATCATCCACACTGTTCTCTTGTACATACTGCCCACTGTCATATCCTCCACACTCCTCTCCTGTACATTCTGCCCACTGTCATGTCAGTGTACAATATGGCGGATTGGGGCCCCTGGAGATCCTTGCACATATCAGTGTACAATATGATACATTATCCTCCACAATACTCTCCAGTACATACTGCCCATTGTCATACCCTCCACACTACTCTCCTGTACATACCATCCACTGGCATACCCTCCACACTACTTTCCTGTACATACTCCCCACTGTCCTATCACCCACACTCCTCTCCTGTACATGCTGCCCACTGTCATAGTTCCTGTTGGATAGGATGACATCAGCGTCCCACCCCCAGGCAGCTGCCTGAAGCTCCCAGAGACTGAGGATCTGTGTGTGCAGATCTTGTGATAGGAGTCAGGCAGCAGCACTCACAGGACTTAACTGCAGAGGCTGAGCCCTGTCTGCTAAAATTGTGCAGTGTGAGAAAGAGCACAGTGGGCCCCTCTTCCGTCGGGGAAGGCACACATGGCTGACAATGGACGCTTCGAGATGCAGCTTTAATAGTCTTACAGTAATCCGGCCCTGCCTGCTGCTTAAGTGGTGTAGCCTTTTTATGGAGCATCAGAGCGGCCTAAGGGGGAATTGCCACACTGCCCCCCAGCCCAGTCTGCCCCCGAGTGAGACAGATTGTGTGACAGATTTACTACATGGTTAAAGCTTCATTTATAAATTCTTCCACTTTCTGCTCTAAAGTAGGGATGAGCTTCGTGTTCGAGTCGAACCCATGTTCGACTCGAACATCGGCTGTTCGATCGTTCGACGAAGATCGAACATTATGGGCCGTTCGCGCCAAATTCGAGTGGCGCGTCACGGCCCATAATTCCCTGCGGCATCGCAGTGCATTGCTGGCTAATGATTGGCCAAGCATGCACTATGACCCGCATGCTTGGCCAATCACAGCGCGGTCTGTACAGAGAGCCGTAATTGGCCAAAGCCAGGGTGGCTTTGGCCAATCATGGCTCAGAGGAGTAGGTACACACCCCACACTATATAAGGCCGCCTGGAAGTCGGCCTTGTGTAGTGTGTTGGCATTTTTGAAAGAGAGAGTTACAGAGAGAGAGACAGTGTCATTTATATTGAGTTAGATAGAGCAGGCAGGTGAGTCATTTAGCTGCTGTTACAGTGTGTAGAGGATATATATGCATCCTAGTGTTGTATATATATTTATACACTCTATTGAGTTTAGCTAGATCCATTCCTGTTGGTCTCTATACTGTGACAGGCAGGCAGGTGATTGTGCTAGCTGAAGGCAGTCAGTGTTTCACTTAGTGTACTACTGTGTGCTTTGCATAGCGTTCACCTAAAGCTCACCTGAATACAGTTATTCTCTATACTGTGACAGGCAGGTCGGTGATTGTGCTAGCTGCAGACAGTCAGTGTTTCACTTAGCGTACTACTGTGTGCTTTGCATAGCGTTCACCTAAAGCTCACCTGAATACAGTTATTCTCTATACTGTAACAGGCAGGCCGGTGATTGTGCAAGCTGCAGACAGTCAGTGTTTCACTTAGTGTACTACTGTGTGCTTTGCATAGCGTTCACCTAAAGCTCACCTGAATACAGTTATTCTCTATACTGTGACAGGCAGGCCGGTGATTGTGCTAGCTGCAGACAGTCAGTGTTTCACTTAGTGTACTACTGTGTGCTTTGCATAGCGTTCACCTAAAGCTCACCTAAATACAGTTATTCTCTGTACTGTGACAGGCAGGCCGGTGATTGTGCAAGCTGCAGACAGTCAGTGTTTCACTTAGTGTACTACTGTGTGCTTTGCATAGCGTTCACCTAAAGCTTACCTGAATACAGTTATTTTCTATACTGTGACAGGCAGGCCGGTGATTGTGCAAGCTGCAGACAGTCAGTGCATAGCATTCACCTAAAGCTCACCTGAATACAGGTCCTTCTCAAAAAATTAGCATATTGTGATAAAGTTCATTATTTTCTGTAATGTACTGATAAACATTAGACTTTCATATATTTTAGATTCATTACACACAACTGAAGTAGTTCAAGCCTTTTCTTGTTTTAATATTGATGATTTTGGCATACAGGTCATGAAAACCCAAAAATCCTATCTCAAAAAATTAGCATATTTCATCCGACCAATAAAAGAAAAGTGTTTTTAATACAAAAAAAGTCAACCTTCAAATAATTATGTTCAGTTATGCACTCAATACTTGGTCGGGAATCCTTTTGCAGAAATGACTGCTTCAATGCGGCGTGGCATGGAGGCAACCAGCCTGTGGCACTGCTGAGGTGTTATGGAGGCCCAGGATGCTTCGATAGCGGCCTTAAGCTCATCCAGAGTGTTGGGTCTTGCGTCTCTCAACTTTCTCTTCCCAATATCCCACAGATTCTCTATGGGGTTCAGGTCAGGAGAGTTGGCAGGCCAATTGAGCACAGTAATACCATGGTCAGTAAACCATTTACCAGTGGTTTTGGCACTGTGAGCAGGTGCCAGGTCGTGCTGAAAAATGAAATCTTCATCTCCATAAAGCTTTTCAGCAGATGGAAGCATGAAGTGCTTCAAAATCTCCTGATAGCTAGCTGCATTGACCCTGCCCTTGATAAAACACAGTGGACCAACACCAGCAGCTGACATGGCACCCCAGACCATCACTGACTGTGGGTACTTGACACTGGACTTCAGGCATGTTGGCATTTCCCTCTCCCCAGTCTTCCTCCAGACTCTGGCACCTTGATTTCCGAATGACATGCAAAATTTGCTTTCATCCGAAAAAAGTACTTTGGACCACTGAGCAACAGTCCAGTGCTGCTTCTCTGTAGCCCAGGTCAGGCGCTTCTGCCGCTGTTTCTGGTTCAAAAGTGGCTTGACCTGGGGAATGCGGCACCTGTAGCCCATTTCCTGCACACGCCTGTTCACGGTGGCTCTGGATGTTTCTACTCCAGACTCAGTCCACTGCTTCCGCAGGTCCTCCAAGGTCTGGAATCGGTCCTTCTCCACAATCTTCTTCAGGGTCCGGTCACCTCTTCTCGTTGTGCAGCGTTTTCTGCCACACTTTTTCCTTCCCACAGACTTCCCACTGAGGTGCCTTGATACAGCACTCTGGGAACAGCCTATTCGTTCAGAAATTTCTTTCTGTGTCTTACCCTCTTGCTTGAGGGTGTCAATGATGGCCTTCTGGACAGCAGTCAGGTCAGCAGTCTTACCCATGATTGCGGTTTTGAGTAATGAACCAGGCTGGGAGTTTTTAAAAGCCTCAGGAATCTTTTGCAGGTGTTTAGAGTTCATTAGTTGATTCAGATGATTAGGTTAATAGCTCGTTTAGAGAACCTTTTCATGATATGCTAATTTTTTGAGATAGGATTTTTGGGTTTTCATGAGCTGTATGCCAAAATCATCAATATTAAAACAAGAAAAGGCTTGAACTACTTCAGTTGTGTGTAATGAATCTAAAATATATGAAAGTCTAATGTTTATCAGTGCATTACAGAAAATAATGAACTTTATCACAATATGCTAATTTTTTGAGAAGGACCTGTACAGTTAGTGACTATTATAGTGGTGTTCTCATAATAAAACCACAAGCAGAGAGCTGCAAGTATTTTCAGTGTACTGTATCCTCTGCACAGTTTTCACCTAAAACTAACTGAAAACAATTGCTGCTTTTCCCATACTAACACCACAGCAGGCCATTAGTATGTCTGGAAGGCAAACAATGAGAGGCAGACAGTCACGAGGCAATAAAAGAGGGCAAGCAGGCTCTGTGTCTAGAGACAACAGTGCTGCTAGTCGTGGACACGGTGCATCCTCATCAGCACGTGGCCGTGGGAAACGCTTGTCCTTCTTTTCGGCAGCTGGCCATGTTTAGCCGCAACATGCCCAAGACTTGGTAGAGTGGATGACCAAGCCGTCCTCCTCCTCCTCCCCATCCTCTCTCACCCATGCTCAGGGTACTTTGTCTGGCAAAGCAGCTGCCAAAGCGGCCTCTTCCCTCGGCTCAATGGCATCAGTCACTCCTTCCCTAGCCCCACTATGTCCTCCTGAGGAGTCCCCCGAACTGTTTGAGCACATTGTTGGGTACATGCTCCAAGAGGATGCCCAGCATTTTGAAGGCTCCCATGATGGAACCCAGCTGGAGGAAGGCAGTAAACGTGAGTCTAAAGCGTATCTCACGTGGCCAAAACATCAGCCGCTTGGGCACCACATGCTTGACCAGACATTTGTCGACCTGCCATGCAGTCCATTGGCAAGCACACCTAAAAGACCCACACCAAAGAACAAGGCGGACCTCTCCTTGCTCCTCATCAGCTGGGATCTCCAACCCCACTATACCTTCAGTTCTCTGTGAAACCTGTACTGAGAGGAATGAAGGTGTAGAATTAGGTATGTCACAGCCAAGTACTTGAGGGCAATCTGCTATCGGTACACCGACGTCCGATTGTACCAGGCAAATTTCCCTGCCCCAGCTGCGGCACCGCCGAAAGAAGTTCACTCCCAGCCATCCAAATGCCCAGCGGTTGAATGCTAGCTTGGCTAAATTGCTAGCACTTCAACTGCTGCCTTTTCAGTTGGTAGACTCTGCCCTCTTCCGTGAGTTTGTGGAATGTGCGGTTCCTCAGTGGCAGGTTCCCAAATGCCACTTTTTTTCACGGAAGGCGATTTTGGCTCTCTACCGGTATGTGGAAGGCAATGTCTTGGCCTCTCTGGACAGAGCGGTTAGCGGTAAGGTGCATATTATCGCTGACTCATGGTCCAGCAGGCATGGACAGGGACGTTACCTATCTTTCACGGTGCATTGGGTGACTCTGCTGGCAGCTGGGAAGGATGCAGGACAAGGTGTAGTAGTGTTGGATGTTGTTCCGCCACCAAGCCTCCAAAATGTCTCCCTCATCTTCTTCTTCCTCCATGGCCTCTTCCTGTGCTGATTTTTCCTCGGAACCAGCTGTGCTCCGTAGGCGTTCAAGGGGCTACGCCAGTACGCAGGCAAAAAGATGCCATGCGGTGCTTGAGCTGGTGTGCTTGAGGGACAGGAGCCACACTGGGGCAGAGATTCTGTCAGCTCTGCAGGGGCAGGCTCAGAGGTGATTGATGCCACACCAGCTTAAGCCAGGAAAGGTTGTTTCCGACAATGGCACCAACCTCCTCTCCGCTTTCCAACAGGGACAACTGACCCATGTGCCCTGTTTGGCTCACGTCCTTAACTTGGTGGTGCAGCGGTTCTTGGGCAGGTACCCGGGATTACAGGAGGTCCTGAAGCAGGCCAGGAAATGGTGGGCATTTCCGCCGGTCATATAATGCCAGTGCTCGGCAGGCTGAGCTGCAAAAGGATTACAACCTGCCCAAGAACTGCCTAATCCGTGACATGCCCACCAGGTGTAAATCTACGTTGGCCATGCTGCAGCAGCTGCACACGCAGCAGAGGGCCATCAATGAGTATCTGTTGCAATATGGCACCAGGACAGGGTCAGGGGAGCTTGAATTTTTTTCCCCACGCCAGTGGGCCATGATCAGGTATGCATGCACTGTCCTGGCACCATTTGAGGGGGCCACGAGGATGGTGAGCAGTGACAGTGCATGCATCAGTGACACTGTCCCTGTTGTCCACCTGTTGGAGCACACGCTGCGTGGAATAATGGACAGGGCACTTGAGGCAGAACAGAGGCAGGAAGAGGAGGACTTCCTTACCTCTCAAGGCCCTTTTTATCCAGACAGTGTTCCTGCTGGCCCGGCTATCACACAGGAAGAGGAGGAGGAGGAGGAGGAGGAGGATGATTGTGTCAGCATGGAGGTGGAGACTAGAACTCAGCATCAGCAGCAGTCTTCAAGGGATCAATTACAGTCCCAAGACACCCATGGACTTGTACGTGGCTGGGAGGAGGTGGCTGCAGATCATGACATCCTCAGTGACCCAGAGGACTCCGCACCAAATGCCTCAGCAAACCTACGCTGCATGGCCTCCCTGATCTTACAAAGCCTGCGGAAGGATCCTTGTATTCGTGCGATCAAGGAGAGGGATCATTACTGGCTGGCAACCCTCCTTGATCCACGTTACAAGGGTAAGGTTGCGGACCTTATCTTGCCGTCGCAGAGGGAGCAGAGGATGAGGCATCTTCAGGAGGCCTTGCAGAAAGGTCTGTGCAACACGTTCCCAGAGACAGGGAAATTTAAAATTCCTGATACTGGGCAACGTGTTGCTGAGGCTTCGCGGACCCCACTGGACATCAGCCCCCAGGCTAAAGGTGCCTGGGGCTCAGACCCCAATCAGGAGGCGTCTGCCGCTTTTATATCCTCTCCAGGCATGCACAGCAGGTTCCCCGCCCCGCTGTACTACTGCCAAGAGGGGACTTGGAATAGCACATTACAAGAAAAATATATAAATTGTAAATCTCCCACTTGCATATATGCAGAAAACACTGCAAATATATATATATTTTTTTGCCCTAAATGGGTCTTTTTGCAAGAGCACAATACACCCACAGTATGGAAACGGTGTATCTCACACCTACAGCAATACAGAAAATGCTATTAAAAAAAAAGTTTTTGTCCTATAATTTTTTTTGGGGAATAGCACGATACAAGAAAAATATATAAATTGTAAATATCACACTTGCATATATGCAGAAAACACTGCAATTTTTTTCTTTTGCCCTAAATGGGTCTTTTTGCAAGAGCACAATACACCCACAGTATGGAAACTGTGTATCTCACACCTACAGCAATACAGAAAATGCTATTAAAAAAAAAGTCTTTGCCCTATAATTTTTTTTTTGGAATAGCACAATACAAGAAAAATATATAAATTGTAAATATCACACTTGCATATATGCAGAAAACACTGCAAAAATGTTTTTTCTTTTGCCCTAAATGGGTCACTTTGCAAGAGCACAATACACCCACAGTATGGAAACAGTGTATCTCACACCTACAGCAATACAGAAAAAGCTATTAAAAAAAAAGTTTTTGCCCTATAATTTTTTTTTGGAATAGCACAATACAAGAAAAATATCTAAATGGTAAATATCACACTTGCATATATGCAGAAAACACTGCAGATTTTTATTTTTTTGCCATAAATGGGTCTTTTTGCAAGAGCACAATACACCCACAATATTGAAATGGTGTATCTTTCAACGTAACATATGCAGTGCTGGTGCACTGAGCTTGCAGATAAAAGTTACATTTTCTCTGACATTGGGCTCATGGCAGTGTAAGAAGACTGTGCACTGCAACACAAACAGGTAAACCTATGCAGATCGCTAAATTATTAGATCTCTGAATCTGGACTCCTATATAAATCTCTCTCCCTGAAAGCACCAACAGGAACCTTCCCCTACACTGTCTCTCTATCTTTTCTCTCAGATTGCAGAATCAGGACTAACTCATGTATTTCAATCTCTCCCTAATAAGTAGGGATGAGCTTCGAGTTCGAGTCGAACTCATGTTCGACTCGAACATTGCCTGTTCGCCCGTTCGCCGGACAGCGAACAAATTGGGGTGTTCGCGGCAAATTCGAAAAATCTATGGGAGAAATCTAAAGTGCTAATTATAAAGGCTTATATGCAAGTTATTGTCCTAAAAAGTGTTTGGGGACCCGGGTCCTGCCCCAGGGGACATGTATCAATGCAAAAAAAAGTTTTAAAAACGGCCGTTTTTTCGGGAGCAGTGATTTTAATAATGCTTAAAGTGAAACAATAAAAGTGAAATATTCCTTTAAATTTCGTACCTGGGGGGTGTGTAAGATATGCATGTAAAGTGGCGCATGTTTCCCGTGCTTAGAACTGTCCCTGCAAAAGAGTCTATACATGTATTACACAGTGAAGGGAGTTCCCCATCAGGTCCGCCCCCTCGGTATGTCAGACCCCGCCTACGTCATTGGCCTGAGCGGGGAAACTTCCTTCACTGTGTAAATTTAAATTACACAGTGAAGGAAGTTCCCCGCTCAGGCCAATGACGTAGGCGGGTCCGACATACCGAGGGGGCGGACCTGATGGGGAACTTCTCTCACTTTGGTAATACATGTATAGACCCGCCCCTTCTCATGTTCCGCATCTGGTCCGCTGAGCGGACCTGATGGGGAACTTTAGAAGGGGCGGGTCTATACATTTAAAACACTGAGAGGGAGTTCCCCATCAGGTCCGCTCAGGCACAAGCAATGAAGGACATCGCTGGACATCGGGATCGCCGCGGGACACTGGATTTCACCGCTGGAATGTTTTTTTTTTTTTTTTTTTTTTTAAATAAAGGACTTTTTCAAGGTGTTTGTGTGTTTTTAAAAAAAAAAAATACGCTTTCTTCGTGAAATGGTAGGGGTACAATGTACCCCTTACCAATTCACATAGGGGGGGCGGGATCTGGGGGTCCCCTTTGTTAAAGGGGTCTTCCAGATTCCGATAAGCCCCCCGCCCGCAGACCCCCACAACCACCGGGCAAGGGTTGTGGGGATGAGGCCCTTGTCCCCATCAACATGGGGACATCCTCCCCATGTTGAGGGCATGTGGCCTGGTACGGTTCAGGAGGGAGGGGGGCCGGTCTCTCATCCCCCCCTCTTCCCCTGCGGCCGGCCAGGTTGCGTGCTCGGATAAGGGGTCTGGTATGGATTTTAAGGGGGACTCCACACCATTTTTTTTTACATTTGGGGTGGAGTTCCCCTTAAAATCCATGCCAGATCTGAAGGGCCTGGAATGGATATTTGGGGAAACCCCACGTCATTTTTTTTTAAAATTTGCGGCGGGGTTCCCCTTAATATCCATTCCAGACCTGAAGGGCCTGGTATTTGAATTCTGGGGAACCCCCACGTTTTTTTTTTTTTTTTTTTTTTATCAATGACTTTTGTATGTATTGCCGGGAGCCGACAATTCATTAATAGCCGCGAGTGAGTTTTAAATGACTTTTTTTCTTTCAAAAATGACATTTTTTGCAGGGACAGTTCTAAGCACGGGAAACATGCGCCACTTTACATGCATATCATACACACCTCCCAGGTACGAAATTTAAAGGAATATTTCACTTTTATTTTTTCATTTTAAGCATTATTAAAATCACTGCTCCCGAAAAAACGGCCGTTTTTAAAACTTTTTTTTGCATTGATACATGTCCCCTGGGGCAGGACCCGGGTCCCCAAACACTTTTTAGGACAATAACTTGCATATTAGCCTTTATAATTAGCACTTTAGATTTCGAACGTTCGAGTCCATTGTATTTAATAGGGTTCTAAAGTTCACACGAACATTTTGTCTGTTCGCAGGTTCTGGTGCGAACCGAACAGGGGGGTGTTCGGCTCATCCCTGCTAATAAGCAACAGCAGCCAGGATCCTCTCCCTATCCTGTCTAAAGCAGAGTGATGAGCTGTGCTGTGTGCCTCTAGCTTATATAGAAGCTGGGTCACATGTTGCACTGGCCAATCACAGCCATGCCATTAGTAGGCATGGCTATGATGGCTTCTAAGGGCACACCAGTTAAACAAAAGGTGATTGGCTGCCCCCTGAAGCTATTCTAAATGCGCCATTACATCGCCGAACACCGGACCCGAACCCGAACATACACGCAATTGTTCGGGTTCGGGTCCGGTACGCAAAAACTCAAATGTTCGGTACGGACCAGAACTTTACAGTTCGGGTTCGCTCAACCCTACCTAAGGCCCAATTTTTCTGCCCCTGTTTAACAGGGGCATGTAATTACAATTCTTGATCTAATGCTTTGCAACAGGGCTCATTGCTGCGCTCCAACTACAGTATCTGTAAGGGGTTGCAGTGTTGTGGCACCAGCACCAGTGCCTAAGGCCCAAATTTTCTGCCCCTGTTTAACAGGGGCGTGTAATTACAATTTTTGATGCAATACTTTGCAACAGAGCTCATTGCTGCACTCCAAGTACAGTATCTGTGAGGGGTTGCAGTGTTGTGGCACCAGCACCAGTGCCTAAGGCCCATTTTGTCTGCCCCTGTTTAACAGGGGCATGTAATTACAATTCTTGATCTAATAATTCACAGCAGGGCCCATTCCTGTGCCCACCAAGAGTAACTGTGAGGGCTTACAGTGTTGTGGCAACACCACCACCGCCACCACCACCACCAAAGGCCCAATTTTTCTGCCCCTGTTCAACAGGGGCATGTAATTACAATTCTTGATCTAATATTTCACAGCTGGGCCCATTCCTGCGCCCACTAAGAGTAACTGTGAGGGCTTACAGTGTTGTGGCACCAGCACCACCACCAAAGGCCCAATTTTTCCTACCACTGTTCAACAATGGCATGTAATTACAATTCCTGATATAATAGTTCACATCAGGGCGTTCCAGCGCCCACCAAGAGTAACTGTGAGGGCTTACAGTGTTGTGGCAACACCAACGCCTAAGGGGCAAATTTCTGCAGAGTATATACGGCAGGCCCCTACTTTCAAACATCCAACTTACAAACGACTCCTACTTGCAAACGGAAAGAGACAACAGGAAGTGAGAGGAAATCTACCCCTAGGAAGGGAAATTCTCTCCTGTAAGAGTTAATATGGGAAAATGGTGTCTCCTCTCTACTGATGCTTTACCACCAATCCTTGTTTCAATAAAAACCCCAAATTTTCCAAAAACATTTGTCATTGGGACGGAAAGTGAGGTGAAATGTTCTGAACAGGGGCACAGACAGCAAAACAAATGTTACAGGGGTGATAACCCTTCCCTATGTTCTCCAAAAAGCTTAAAAATTGATTTTTTGGCTGGAGCTACACTTAAACAATGTACCTGTTCCAAATTACAAACAGATTCTACTTAAGAACAAACCTACAGTCCCTGTCTTGTTTGCACCGCCTGTATACTTCTGTTGAGAGTATATAGGGCCTTTTTTTTTTATTTTAGGTGCGGGGTTCCCCTTAATATCCATACAAGATCCAAAGGGACTGGTAGTGGGCTCGGGTGGAGGGGGTGGTAACCATGCCATTTTTCTCAATGATTTTCATCCATTTAGCCGGGACCAAACATTACATTAATGCCGCAAGCAGTTTTAAATGACTTTTTTTCCTTTAGAAATGTCATTTTGTGCAGGGACAGTTCTAAACACGGGAAACACGTGCCACTTCACAGGCATACTTTAGACACCCCCCAGGTACGATATTTAAAGGAATATTTCACTTTTTTTTCACTTTATGCATCATTAAAATCACTGCTCCCGAAAAAACGGCCATTTTTAAAACTTTTTTTTGCATTGATACATGTCCCCTGGGGCAGGACCCGGTCCCCAAACCCTTTTTAGGACAATAACTTGCATATTAGCCGTTATAATTAGCACTTTTGATTTCGAACGTTCGCGTCCATTGTATTTAATAGGGTTCTAAAGTTCGCACAAACTTTTGGTCCGTTTGCAGGTTCTGGTGCGAACCGAACAGGGGGGTGTTCGGCTCATCCCTACTCTAAAGTTGCACTGCCACAGAATAAGACATGACCCTATCCTCTTCTTATTTAATTATTTTTTAGAGTGAAATTTTGTATCATCTTCAGGGATAAGTCTATATCATAACTTTTCAAGTCTGTTGCAGTTGGCTGCCCAGGATTACAGGAGAAGGGATTGCAAATACACAATAAACCTGTTGCATAGACTTTGCTAACCAAGAGGCAACCTAAATGAAATCTGAGTGGTTAAAGTTATGCCCCGTACACACGATCGGATTTTCCGTTGGAAAAACCTTGGATGTTTTTTCCGACGGAATTCCACTCAAGCTTGGCATGCATACACACGGTCACACAAAAGTTCTCGGAACTTTCGCCCGTCAAGAACGCGGTGACATACAACAATACGACGAGCTGAGAAAATGAAGTTCAATGCTTCCGAGCATGCGCCGAATTGTTTCCGAGCATACGTCGGAATTTTGCGCGTCGGAATTGCTACAAATGATCAGAGTTTCCGATCTGAATTTTTTCCGTCGGAAAAATTGAGAACCTGCTCTTAAACTTTTGCTGGCGGAAATTCCGACCGTGTGTACGGGGCATAAGGTTTACATGCAGTGATGGGCATTCACAGATTGTTGGTGGCAATTTAAGATTTAATTTAATTTTTAATTTAATTTAATTTAATTTTTGATTGCAAATTGTTACTGGACCCAATGACAAAATGTTTTTCTACTGCCATGATTAATTTAGCAAACTTTTAAATGGGGCTTGTAGCTTTGGTACCTGTTTCTGTAGTGTTGATTACATACATATTGTTACTCAGTGATAGTCTGGTATAGATTTTACAAATAGTTTATGTTTTACAGCTCTGAATTGCCAACTGAACAGTCATTATGAGCAATGTGGAACGGCTTGTCCAGCTACTTGTGTCAATCCATTATCACAATCCAACTGCACTCTTCCCTGCACAGAAGGGTGTGTATGTGACCCGGGATATATTCTCTATGATAAGACGTGTGTACCAAGTAGTCAATGTGGATGTTGGGAAGATGGTAAACATTATCCGGTAGGCTCAGAGTTCTGGACTGATGATACCTGCACCACTAAATGCAGATGTCCCTCTGCTGGTGGTAGTTTAGTGTGCAATTCTGCTTCATGTGCACCTAGCAAATATTGTGGTGTAATAAATGGAGTTCTTGACTGCTATAATCTATCATTTGGTGACTGTATAACTTGGGGGGATCCTCATTACTACACCTTTGATAAGGAAATTCATCACTTTATAGGAATATGCACATATACTCTTTCTAAGCTTTGCACCAATGCCACATCTCTGCTATATTTTAATATTGAGGCAAAGAACGAACCTTGTAATGGGAATCCAACTGTATCATATATTCAGAGAGTTATGGTGGATGTCTATGATCACAAAATAACCATTGTTAAAAATGAGCCCAGTCGAGTTTTGGTAAGTTTCATTGAATATACAAGTAATATCTTTTATGGTGGTAAAATGGCGTGGCATTTCCATTGGTAAATCTAACTTGCACGTGTATTATTGGTTATCAGGTAGATGGCATTTGGACAAATCTTCCTGTTATCTTGGTCAATAGGTCTCTGACTGTGAAGCAAAGTGGTAGATATGTTATTCTGGAGACTAAATTAGATGAATTCTATCTTACAGTGTCTTATGACACTGACCATATAGTGGATGTAAAGATCCCAATGACATATTTTAATCAAACCTGTGGAATTTGTGGCAACTTTAATGGCGTCCAACATGATGACTTTATGATGCCAGATGGACAGTTGGCTCGGAACTCAAATCAGCTGGGAGACAGCTGGAACGTGGAATATGATGATCCATTAAGTAGCACAGTTGTTCCTACACCTCCACCATCATGTCCACCAGAGACAAAGGAACTCTATTCAAAAAACCAATTCTGTGGTTTGTTAACCATGAAAGATGGTCCTTTCAAGGCTTGTCACTCGGTATTCAACCCAGACTACTTCATTGAGATATGTGTATTATATCTGTGCGATTTTGGTTCTGACAGTTTATGTAAAGCACTGGAAATTTATGCTGATACCTGTCAAAGAGCAGAAGTCACCCTTGCTTGGAGAAACTCGACATTCTGTTGTAAGTATGTATATGGAATCCTTTGTTTCCTGTATAAATATACTGATATAATTTTGCATGCTAATCCTATAGCACAGCAGCATATAACAATAAACATTTATAAGGTATTGCTTGGCAGTTCATGCCCATCATCAATCATTTTAGATTATAATTTATTTAAGGTCAGTATTTTACTTAAAGTGTTTGTTCGCCAAAGTTTTTTCTTAGTTTTGGGTAGAGTGGGGAAGGGTTAGAAACATTTGTGAGATTTTTACTGCTATCATTAGAGAGTTTTAACATCACTTGTTCTGCTGACAATGGTTTACAAGACAAAATGGGGGGGAACTCTCCAAAACCAACTCAGAAAGGACTGAAATTGCTTTCCTGTAATAGAGTAGGGGAAGTCTGGAACCCCTGTCAGATTTTTATTTCTATTGGTGTCCCTGTTGCCGATTTTCACATCTTCTGTCTGGTGAATGTGTTTTCAACAGGACAGACAGCAAGGGTAAATATACAGTATATACAGTAACAGAGCCATGGATAATGTCCACATAATTCAGCCCCTCATAAATGACCTGTCCCAGAAATTTACAGATGTGTATAGCCCCAACAAATAATCTGCATACTTGAGTCCCTTGCACATTTTACTGGCTGGCTTGCAATATCTCCCCAGCAAGCATGCCAGATAAGGGGTCAGAATGTATAGGCTCTGTGAGAGGGCCACAAGCTATACATACTGCTTTAGAATTTATGAGGGAAAAGACAGTCAAGTGGAGCCTCCTGAATGCCCAGACTACATGGGGAGCAGTGGTAAGATTGCGTGGGACTTGTCACCTTTGTCCCATATGGAGTATCATTTGTACATGAACAACGTTTATGCATTGTGGCACTTATTAGACATTTGTTCCTTCAAAAAATTGGCTGCTGTGGGTCCATGCAATCTAATTGCAGGGAATTCACCAATGGCTCATTACCACCCCAGTTATAAAGGGGGACAAAGCCTGCTTGTGCAATGAAGAACTACTAGCAGTAAAATGGAAGGACAAATGTGTTGTATTCATCCTGTTTTCCATTCACCCAGCTACGAGGGTCCAAATTCACACGGTGTCTTGGTGTTGTTGAAAAGCCTCTCTGCGTTCAAAACTATAACATAAATATGGGAAGTGTAGACTTCAAGCACCCAATGATGAAGCTGTATTTAGCCTCCCTTTAGAGGTAGACACTGGTACAAAAAAGTGTCCATATATTTACTTCAATTGGCTCTATACAATGCATTTGGTATTTATAAAGCTACTAGTAGAACTAGCTCCTACCCAAAATTTCAGGAAATTATCATCTTAGCCCTTTTTTATCCAGAGGGCACTGTGGCCCAAACCCCAAATCCAGATGCAATTAGCTTACAGCATGGCACACAATTTTGTACAAGAAGGATCTCTGAAGGAAACAGTCTATCACATTTTGAAAGATCCTAAAACCAAAGGAAAGGTTATTGTTCTGAAAAGTTAAAGAGGTTGTAAAGGTTTGTTTTTTTATTTTCTAAATAGGTTCCTTTAAGCTAGTGCATTGTTGGTTCACTTATCTTTTCCTTCGATTTCCCTTCTAAATGTTTTTTTCTTCCTTTGTCTGAATTTCTCACTTCCTGTTTCTCCTCAGTAAGCTTGCCCCCATCATCCAAGCTGTTCTGGCTGGGGGTTAGTCAGCCAGAACAGCTTATTGAGGAGGAACAGGAAGTGAGAAACACGCACCCTAACTTCAAGAGGGAAGTTTCAGGATTTTTTTTTTCCAAAGCCCCAATGCGTAAAACATGCAGGCACAGTTTGCCCTCTATTTTCAGGGTAAAAAAGTGAGTGTTATACGCCAATAAATACAGTAATAGGTATATGTTTTTTTTCGAATGTATATAGTAAATATGATATAGATGTGGTGTTTTTAATTTTGAATGCCATGCCAATGCCCACAGATTATTTGCCAATTGCTATTGCTACTTGCAAGTACTTCTGGCTTTCAATGGCTATAGTTATGCCTGTTTCCTTTACCATGTTTTTGAACTGCTATCTGTCCTTGTTATTTAGCCATCCCATGTGCTGCCAACAGTCACTACAATACTTGTACTAGTGCTTGCCCAGCCACATGCCAGGACCAGAGTGCTCAGAGTAACTGCAGTAAGCCTTGTACTGATGCTTGTGAATGTGATAATGGCTTTGTACTCAGTGGACCCACTTGTGTCCCTCTCAGTGAATGTGGATGTTTTTATGATGACAAATACTATCTGGTAAGTGTTGCCATGTTTTATCACCCTTTGAAACATTTGATTGGGTTTTAGAAATGGTATGTAGGAAAACAGTAAATTAGAAGAAAACAATGTACAATTAAACAAACAAAATCCAGGGAAACCCTATAAGTAGAAAGTAGCATCCCCTTACCCCTGAAAGGTGGATGAGGACCCCCAGATGGCTTGGCGGGCTAACATTTCAAAGCTCAGTGTGGAATATTTGACTCTTTGCAGGTAGAAATGGGGTCACTTTAGAACATTTTAAAGAGTTTATTAGACATTTCTTCTCTGGTGCAATTCTTTTTTTATTTTTCGCACAGATGTTAACCACTTGCCGCCCGCCCTATAGCGGATTGACGGCGGCAAAGTGGTTTTAAAATCCTGACTGGACGTCATATGACGTCCTCAGGATTTTAAGCCGTTGCGCGCCCCCGGGGGCGCGCATAGCGGCGATCGTTGTTGCAGGGTGTCAGTCTGACACCCTGCAACTCCAATCTAGGTAAAGAGTCTCCGACGGAGACTCTTTACCATGTGATCAGCCGTGTCCAATCACGGCTGATCACATGTAAACAGGAAAAGACGGTAATCGGCTTTTCCTCACTCGCGTCTGTCAGACGCGAGTAGAGGAGAGTCGATCGGCTGCTCCTCTGACAGGGGGGGTTTGTGCTGATCAATTATCAGCACAGCCCCCCTGAGGATGCCCACACTGGACCACCAGGGATGCCACTGGACCACCAGGGATGTCCATTACAAGGTATGCCTCCCTAGACCACCAGGGATTGAAATCAGTGCCCCCTAATGGATGCCAATTAGTGCCCCTAATGGATGCCAATCAGTGCCCACAATGGGCATCACTGATTGGCAGGCATTATTGTTTGGCACTGATTGGCATCCATTAACACATTACAGTGCCACCTATCAGTGCCCATCCATGCCACCTATCAGTGCCCATCCATGCCCATCCGTGCAACCTATCAGTGCCCATCTGTACCGCCTATCGGTGCCCATCCGTGCCGCCTATCAGTGCCCATCCGTGCCGCCTATCTGTGCCCATCTGTGCCCAATTGTGCCGCCTATCTGTGCCCATCCATGCCGCCTATCTGTGCCCATTCGTGCCGCTTACCGGTGCCCATCCGCGCTGCCTCTCGGTGCCTATCCGTGCTGCCTATCGGTGCCCATCCATGCTGCCTATCGGTGCCCATCCGCGCCGCCTGATTGGTGCCCATCAGTGCCGCCTTATCAGTGCCCGTCAGTGCAGCCCCATCAGTGCCCATCAGTGAAGGAGAAAACTTACTAATTTACAAAGTTTTGTAACTGAAAAAAAAAATATGTTTTTTTTTCAAAATTTTCGGTCTTTTTTCAAAATTTTTGCAGAAAATAAAAATCGCAGAGGTGATCAAATACCACCAAAAGAAAGCTCTATGTGTGGGAACAAAATGATAAAAATTTAGTTTGGGCACAGTGTAGCATGACCGCGCAATTGTCATTCAAAGTGCAAGAGCGCCGAAGCTGAAAATTGGTCTGGGCAGGAAGCTGTATAAGTACACTGTATGGAAGTGGTTAAATATCTGCATTTTTGGCTATAAAATTACTTAAAGCCAGAACATTAAATATTTTCTGAATGCAGAGTCCCAGTAGAAAAAAATATTTGTGTAGCTGTTTATTAGTTCTGTATTTTCAAGAAAGAAATACATTAAAATAAATGTTAGTCACACAATTAATTCTTAATTATTTTATGCAAAATAAAATATTAGGTAGTGTCAAGTAAACAAATATGTCAAACTGTGTGCAATTCTTGTAGGTAATACCCCCACTATAGACATGCAATTTAACACTTTTTATGCCAAAGCCATTTTTTGCACACATGTTAAAAAGTAATTTTAGGCCTAAAGATTAGTTAAAACCCCCCAAATATGATATATTGTCTGAAAGAAAAGAGCCTGGAGCATTAAATGGAGGTAGTTTAAATGTTTTATGTCACGTAATATTAGCGCAAGGATGTATCAAGCACAAATTTTCAGTAAAGTCAATTTTAGTGGACACAAGCGCAATATATTACCCAATTTTTGGTAAAATATAAATATTATTTTGAGTTGAGTATATAGATACATAACATGTCAAGTCTTGAAATTGTGTGTGCCTGTGAAAAGGTGCCAAACTACGGTACCAAAAATTGTCCATAGGGAACACTTTAAAAGCCCCCCAACATACATGTTTATCTGCGTAAGCCATATCTATGTGAGTGAATGTGGGACAAGCGGAGCACAATTTTTTTTCGGGTGAATTTTTATGTGCTTGGGTGTCACTTACATTTTTTTACACTTTTTTTCACAAAGATTTATTGTTATCACATAGGGGACTAATAAACTTGTCAGTGATTATTTATAGTGACAACTTTAATGAGGCATTGGGGGCATGGACGTCCACTGAACTTTTTTCAGGGGGGGGGCATCATTTTAAGGTCATCCATCCTAGGTCCCTTTTTGACAATGTCATGAAGAGGAGGGGCTTAGTCATTATGACATAAAGCGCAGGCATGCAAAGGTTTGAGAAACCTGATCCAAAAGCTTAATAGAAGGATCAAGCTGCCATTTTCTGATTAGCAATTTCTATTTTTTTTTAAACCCCCCCCCCCCTCTAGCGGCCAAATAGCACCACTAAAATGATGGTAAAGCGCCGCTAAAACTAGCGTCGCTTTGCCGATAACGTGGCCAGCTGGCAGTGTGAAATAGCTCTTGAGGATAATTCCGCTTCACTCCATGTCCATATAAATATAGTGTGTCTCCAGGGGGGGGCAATTTACCCCCCTTGCCCTATGGAGCAGACACCCATGATTGGGGGTCTATTGGACCCCAATCTCTCCCCTGCCCTCCACTGAGGTTAACAGACTACAGATTGTGCTTCATTAGCTTCATCCCCGGCCACAGCAGCTGGGGAGTATGACAGCTGAAACATACAAATGGAAGTTCACTGATCTGCCTCCTCACTATCTGGAGACACCCTTCATTGCTATTTACCATTACACTATTAGTAGACAATCAAAGCATATTTGATGTACTATTCTATTTCTGGAAAATCTGTTAATGTAATATGCATTGCTTTATTTTACAGAAAAATGAGACATTCTGGAAAGGGGACTGTAACAGTCAGTGTACATGTCAAGGAAATGATCATGTGAACTGTACAACTCAGACCTGTGATCCTGATGAAGTGTGCAAAGTACAAAATGGAATTAAGGCGTGTTTCCCTGCCAATACCTCCATCTGCCATATCTATGGTGATCCACACTACATAACATTTGATGGCAAGTTATACCATTTCCAAGGATCCTGTAATTATACAGTTGTGGAGACCTGTGGAAACACAAGTGTGTACTTCTCAATAACTACAAGAAATGAGCATAGAGGAAGCTTAACCTGGACAGCTATAAACTCAGTTGCGGTCAGCTTCAATGACCTTAATATTATTCTAGGCAAAAATAAAGTGGTAGAGGTAAGATTTATAATCGCACTTCAACGAAAGCATAAGGACCTGCTTGGCATATAAATAAATACTTTTTATGGTTATTATTTGCCACTCCCAGTTTATTATATATTTCTCTGTGTTTAGATTAATGGACTCATTATTTCACTGCCTTGGACCCCAGCACCTGGCATCTCAATAGACTTAAGTGTCTCCTTTGTTGTTGTGCAAACTGACTTTGGTCTTGAAGTTAAATTTAGTGGTGACCATGAACTCTTTGTTAGAGTAAATGAAAACTTTAAAGGAAAACTGTGTGGACTCTGTGGCACGTATAATGGTAACCAACAAGATGATTTCCTGACACCTGATGGTGTACTTGCCCCCACATCCAATGACTTTGGAAACAGCTGGCGTGTTCCTGATGACAATTGGGTGTAAGTATAAATATAAAAATTACCTTGATGTTCATCCTAGATCTAGACTCATTTACCAAAATGTAAGGACTAGGATGAATATTGAAAAATACTTACATAAACTTACTGGATAGTAAAATTTATATTATTTTTTGTGTAAAGCTAACTCTGGGGTAATTTTTTCCAAGTCAGATCTTTTGCAGAAATCTAAATGTTATGCCGCGTACACACGGCCGTTTTTCTCATCGAAAAAAACGTAATTTTTCCCATTCAACGAGAAAAACGATAGTCTGTGGGCTTTCTGACGAGAAAAACGGCATTAAAAACGACCAGAAAAATTAGAACATGTTCTAATTTTTCTTGTCATTTTTTTCGACATGCTTTCCGCGGCAGTGTTTCCCATAGGGAAACACTGCCGCGGAGCCCACAGACGGTCGTTTTTCTCGACAAGAGACAAAACTACGTGAAAAACGATTGTGTGTGGGGAACAAGCCGTTCCCTCATTTTTAATGACATTATTCACGGCGGTTTTTTAACCGCCGTGAATAATGATCGTGTGTACGCGGCATTAGTGTGCTCAGGTATTTGTCATTATGGGTGTTCAGCTTTAAACTCTATGTGAACTATGGCTGTATACTTCACATGATTAAATGTTTGTGTATGTCAACATTATATACAGCCCACTAAGATGGCATGCCTAAGGCCCCATGCACGCGAGACGCCGGTGCAAACTCTGCTGAACACACGTTTAAAGGCTGAAACGCAAGTTTTGCCGCAATTTCAGCAGCGTTTAGCAGCGTTTTACCACGTTTTTCTGCATTTCCGTCTATAAGCGTTTAGTTAAGAAACATAATAAGACCCTCCCTAAGCTCAAAAAACTGTATTATTTAACCATTTCAGCCATTTTGTGAGACCAGAGTGAGTAGCAGCAGCTGAGAGAGCAGCAGTGTACTTGTATTTAGCATATCACTTGCCACATCACCTGCCACAAGCTGTGTATTGTCCACTTGCCACGTCACCTGACACGTCACCTGGCCACGTCACCTGCGACAAGTTGTGAATTGTCCACTTGCCATGTCACCTGCCACGTCACCTGGCCACCTCACTTGCCACAAGTTGTGGATTGTCCACTTGCCACGTCACCTGGCCACATCACCTGGCCACATCACCTGCCACACCACCTGCCACGTCACCTGGCCACGTCACTTGCCACAAGTTGTGGATTGTCCACTTGCCACGTCACCTGGCACGTCACCTGCCACAAGTTGTGGATTGTCCACTTGCCACGTCACCTGGCCACGTCACCTGGCCATGTCACATGCCACATCACCTGGCCACATCACCTGGCCATGTCACCTGCCACAAGTTGTGGATTGTCCACTGGCCACGTCACCTGGCCACATCACCTGCCACAAGTTGTGGATTGTCACCTGGCCACGTCACCTGGCCATGTAACCTGGCCACGTCACGTGCCACGTAACCTGGCCACGTCACGTGCCACATCACCTGGCCATGTCACCTGGCCACGTCACCTGCCACAAGTTGTGAATTGTCCACTTGCCACGTCACCTGCCACATCACCTGGCCATGTCACCTGGCCACATCACCTGTCACGTCACCTGGCCACGTCACATGGCACGCCACCTGGCCACGTCACCTGACACAAGTTGTGGATTGTCCAATGGCCACGTCACCTGGCCACGTCACCTGCCATGTCACCTGGCCACGTCACCTGGCCACATCACCTGCCACAAGTTGTGAATTGTCAACTTGCCACGTCACCTGGCCACGTCACCTGGCCACATCACCTGGCCACATCACCTGCCACAAGTTGTGAACTGTCCACTTGCCACGTCACCTGCCATGTCACCTGCCACGTCACCTGGCCACGTCACCTGGCCACATCACTTGCCACAAGTTGTGGATTGTCCACTTGCCACGTCACCTGGCCACATCACCTGGCCATGTCACCTGGCCACGTCATCTGCCACAAGTTGTGGATTGTCCACTGGCCACGTCACCTGCCACAAGTTGTGGATTGTCCACTTGCCACGTCACCTGGACATGTCACCTGGCCACCTCACCTGCCACGTCACCTGGCCACGTCACCTGCCACAAGTTGTGGATTGTCCACTTGCCACGTTACCTGCCACAAGCTGTGGATTGTCCACTTGCAATGTCACCTGCCACGTCACCTGGCAACGTCACCTGCCACAAGTTGTGGATTTTCCACTTGCCACGTCACCTGGACATGTCACCTGGCCACCTCACCTGCCACGTCACCTGGCCACGTCACCTGCCACAAGTTGTGGATTGTCCACTTGCCACGTTACCTGCCACAAGCTGTGGATTGTCCACTTGCAATGTCAGCTGCCACGTCACCTGGCAACGTCACCTGCCACAAGTTGTGGATTGTCCACTTGCCACGTTAAATGCCAAAAGTTGTGGATTGTCCACTTGCCACGTCACCTGCCACAAGTTGTGGATTGTCCACAATGCAATGCAAGCAATTACAATTTTTTTATTTATTTTTTTTAATGGTTTTTCATCATTTGTCATGATTTGAGATTTCTAATGTAAAAAAATAGGTCACCTTTAAAAACGCTTATAAAAGAAAACGTGGCAAAACGCCGGTACCAGCGTTTAGCCGCATTTAGCCGCGTTTCATGTCTGAGACGTGGAAAACTTTTGCGTCTGAACCCATTTTTTTGTTTCTGGAAGAACGAGGTTAAACGCAACTGCATATAAACGGCAATAAACGAGACAGTGTGCATGGTCACATAGGATAACATTGAATGGGTTCAGGGGCAGTTGAAAAATGTGTCCAACTGCCTCTGAACGCGTGTTTAACAGCGTCTCGTGTGCATGGGGCCTTATACTAAGGTTGAAGTGCAACATGATCATATGAAGGCATTACAGGTAGGAAATGTGAATATAACTGCTCTTTCCAAATAACAAATTGTATTAAAAGAAGACATTACTTCAAAGAGATACCAAGTTATTTTTTTTTACAGATGTTAAATCAAGTGTCAGTAGGTGTTATCAGGGTAAAATTGTTGCTCTTAGCAGCCAATGCCGTTTCTGATTTTATGAAGCATTTTATATTATAAAAAAAAAATAGTTATGAGGACCAAATGCTGATCTTTGCAGGAATATATTCATATGAGAAACAACAAATCACTCAATTATTTCCTCTTTAGATGTGAAGATGACATATTTGATCCTTCACCGTGTGATCCCGCTGAAGAGAATAATTATAAAGACAAATGTAAATTAATATTATCAAGCAATGGACCTTTCAAGGACTGTCACCCCCACATTATTCCTCAGATATACTTTGAGAACTGTGTTTATGACTTGTGTGCAACTGGAGGAAATCAATATAAGTTCTGCAATGCTTTAGAGGCCTATGCTGCCATTTGTGACAATACTGGTATCATTGTTGGTGACTGGAGAGAGAACAACACTTGCCGTAGGTGAAAATTATCTGTTACATTGTAAATGTTTTCAAGTAAATATATTCAAAATATAACTTGAGACTCATTTATTGATTTTCAAAATTAACAGGAATTACAACGACTACCACCATCACTCCAACGGTGCCAGGTAAATTTTTAGCAAATACATTTTAAAAGATATCTGAGTAAACCAATTGTTTCGTGAAAGATTTGCAGAAAGTCATCACCCTGTCACTCAGCATTTAGTAACATACCCGCTACCTGCAGAGTAAAGGAAGAGTAATATACTGTATGTGTGACATTTGTGGGAACAGGATCATTAAACTGTTACTGGCCTTATTAATATGTAGTCTTTTCAGGATACTCATGTGGTTTTATGAAGTCCTAGAATCTATTTATATATTGTGGCAGAGTGAGGCTCTGTCCCAGTGAAAAAGGGGTTAAAGTGGACACAGAGTCTCCAACCCTGTGTCCAGGTCTTATGAATAGCCAGCAGGGTGTGGGCCCAGGTGCACACAGCCCATATAATGAGGGGCTGGTGAGAGCAGTGAGAGAGAGGAAGGAAGGTGGAGCAGTGGTGGCTAGTGAGTTGTCTCTGTGTGAGGACAAATGCTGTGTGCGTCCAAGGAGACAGAAGCTGTGTGCATTGAAGGGCTTCAAGCTGTGTGCGTCCAAGGAGCCAGAAGCTGTGTGCATTGAGGGTCTTGAAGCTGTGTGCGTTTAACAAGCCCAAAGCTGTCTACTTTGAGGAGTCCAGTGGTCTGGGTGACCAGGATAAAGTGCAGAAGTGCTGCTACAGATATTGCTACAGAGAGCCAGGTGGGCTAGCATTTTCTGTTCTGTCTGTTTGATGGAGAAGAACCCCTGCGTGAGAAACCATTGTTTGGACTTTTGAGTCCTAAAGAAGCCTTACAGGCGAAACTGTTGAACACAAATGGACGTCATTGTCAACTATATACCATTATTTTCTGTTACATGTTAGGTAGTAGATGTATACCTGTAACGGTTAGTGATATGTGTATATTCATTTGTTATTTGATGTGATCAATAAATGTACTACTTTTTTTGAAAATTTTTGTCGTATCCACTGTTATATTAGCACCTTTAAAGTCCCATATCCCGTTCTTCGAAGCTTGTATAACAGTGTCAATTTGCTGTCCCCTCAAAATAACTCAACACACAGCCATTAATGTCTAAACAACTGGCAACAAAAGTGAGTAAACCCCTAAGTGAAAATGTCCAAATTGTGTCCAAAGTGTCAATATTTTGTGTGGCCACCATTATTTTCCAGCACTGCCTTAACCCTATTGGGCATGGAGTTCACCAGAGCTTCTCAGGTTTCCACTGGTGTCCTCTTCCACTCCTCCATGATGACATCACGGAGCTGGTGGATGTTAGAGACCTTGTGCTCCTCCACCTTCTGTTTGAGGATGCCCCACAGATGCTCAATAGGGTTTAGGTCTGGAGACATGGTTGGCCAGTCCATTACCTTTACCCTCAGCTTCTTTAGCAAGGCAATGGTCGTCTTGGAAGTGTGTTTGGGGTCGTTATCATGTTAGAATCCTGCCCAGTGTCAGAAGGGAGGGGATCATGCTCTGCTTCAGTATGTCACAGTACATGATGGCATTCATGGTTCCCTCAATGAACTGTAGCTCCCCAGTGCCGGCAGCACTCATGCAGCTCAGACCATGACACTCCCACCACCATGTGTGACTGTAAGCAAGACACACTTATCTTTGTACTCCTCACCTGGTTGCCACCACACATGCTTGACACCATCAGAACCAAATAAGTTTATATATATTTTATTATTTATTTCCTGTATTTAACCACATAAGGACCGCCGCAGGACGACATACATAGACAGAATGGCACGGCTGGGCACAAGGGCGTACAGGTACATCCCCCTTAAGATCCCAGCCATAGGTCGCGCGCGCGCCGCCGGCAGCGCGCTCGCGACCCGGTCCAAAGCGCCATGACCGCGCCCGTGGGACCCGCAGACCCGATCGCCGCCGGTGTCCTGCGATCGGGTCACAGAGCTGAAGAACGGGGTGAGGCAAGTGTAAACAAACCTTTCCCCGTTCTTCCTAGTGGCATGTCAGTGATTGTCTGTTCCCTGTCATAGGGAACGACGATCAGTGACATCACATGTCAAGCCACGCCCCCTACAGTAAGAATCATTCACTAGGGCACACTTAACCCCTACAGCGCCACCTAGAGGTTAACCCCTTCATTGCCAGTGTAATTTTCACAGTATCAGTGCATATTTATAGCACTGATCGCTGTAAAAATGACAACGGTCCCAAAAATGTGTTAAAAGTGTCCGATGTGTCCGCCAAAATGTCTCAGTCACGCTAAAAATCGCTGATCGCTGCCATTACTAGTAAAAAACGAATTATTAATAAAAATGCCATAAAACTACCCCCTATTTTGTAGATGCTATAACTTTTGCGCAAACCAATAAACGCTTATTGCGATTTTTTTTTTACCAAAAAAATTTGAAGAATACGTATCGGCCTAAACTGAGGAAAAATTTTTTTTTTTATATATTTTTGGGGTATATTTATTATAGCAAAAAGTAAAAAATTTTTTTTTTTTTCAAAATTGTCGCTCTATTTTTGTTTATAGCGCAAAAAATGAAAACCGCAGAGGTGATTAAATACCACCAAAAGAAAGCTATATTTGTGGGAAAAAAAGGAGGACGTCAATTTTGTTTGGGAGTCACGTCGTACGACCGCGCAATTGTCAGTTAAAGCGACGCAGTGCCGAATCGCAAAAAGGGGCCTGGTCCTTTAGCAACAAAATGGTCCGGGGCTTAAGTGGTTAATGGTTACTTAAAATTATAATAATAAAAAAATAAAAAAATAATAATTTCTGATTTATAGAAGCATACACTGTCTATCTTGCAAGTGTGATCTTATAACCATGTCACCTATGGAATAGGTCAGAGATATGATAAAATCTTGGACCATATATCCAAAATATATGCTATTCTAACTTATACCTCGGCTAAACAAAGCTATATGAAAACAGGAAATCCAGGAAAATCTTGAACTTGATGATTGGCACTCAATGACACTGGCTGCTTCAAGGTCACTCATCAACATTTCTATCATTGAAGCAAACTATAAAGTACTACTGAGATGGTATTTGGTAGTGGTCAGATTGGCAACTTATGTCTCAGGTGCTTCATCTAGGTTTTTCAGAGGCTGTGGTCAGGAACGTACAGCTTACCATATATGGTGGCAAAGCCCCAAAATAAGACAGTTTTGGTTTGGAGTCTATAATTTTATTTTTACTCTTACTCAAATTAATCTGACCATGTCCATGTCCCCAAAACACGCATTACTAAATTGCAAAGTGAAAGAGGCCTTGAATACTCACTTTTATATTTATCTCTGCTAAAATTACTATGGCCAGAAACTGGAATTTGGCTGTTATACCATTTGACCAGCTTTAACGCAAACATTCATGGCTCATGCTTAATGAATGGCTGACAGCAACCCTACAGGATAAATTGAAGGTATTTGAAAAGGTATGGGGCCCATGGATCAGATACAGTGCCTTGAAAAAGTATTCATACCCCGTGAAATTTTCCACATTTGGTCATGTTACAACCAGAAATGTAAATGTATTTTATTGGGATTTTATGTGATAGACCAGTGTTTCTCAACCTTTTTACCATGGAGGAACCCTTGGCAAAAAGTCTGAGATCTCGGGGAACCCCTAAAAAAAAAAAAAATCAGATCTACAGCTCTCGGAACATCGGATCTGATCAGCAAGCTGTAGATATAACCACGTTTATTGTAGAAATAGCTTTAAATAATGGAATAAAAATTAGAACTCACCTGACACCAACATTATAGTGTGAACAGTGCACATAGAAATCAATTGTTTTCCTTATGTCCCTGCAGAGACCTGCGTTAGAACAAGCCCAAAATATTTTAAGCAAGTCAAATTTGCACACATTTTCAATTTTTTGCACATATGCCGTGAACGAGGTCTTAAGCCCCATACACACGGTCAGACTTCTATCGGACTTTTCCGTGGTTTTTTGTCCGAACGGAGTTGGTCGGGAACACCCATAGCATACACACACTGACTTTTCTGCAAACTTTCCCAAAACTTTTTGCAACATCACGTGGTTTTTCTGCTCTTTTCTGCTCTTTACCGCCACCCTTTGGTCAACTTCTGCTATTGTTGGTTGATTTTAACATTAGTTGTTTTGTCCATCGGACAAAAGTCCGATGGTTTTCTGTACACACGGTCGGACTTTGCTCCATCGGACTTTTGTTGGGCAAAAGTTTGTCCGTTTGCAGACCCAACTTTTGTCCGATGAAAACAAGAAAAAAGCAAAAAAAGTTTGTCTGATGGAGCGTACACGCGGTCGGATTGTTGGTCCAACTTGCTCAAAATGAAGTTTGTTGGGTAAAAGTCCGAACGTGTGTACGGACGAGGCTTTACTGAACTTAAACAAAACTCCCAAATATTGTAACTGATAAATAGGATAGCAGACTACGGGAACAGTTGGGACTTGTTCACAACATTCATGCATAAGAATTGATGGAAGATGGTGCAGATTTGACCTGCATAGAATACTTTGGTCTTGTCCATGTCATGTGCAGAGACATGCATTTTCCTAACGTAGGTCTCTGCTAGGACATAAAGAAAATAACTGATTTCTATGTGCCCTGTTCACACCACAATGTTGGTATAATTTAAGTATTTTTCTCTGTAGAAAAATGCATACATGTTGCATATTTCTGTGCAGAAAAAATATGCACATGATACCAATGTTGATTTCAATGTGCACTGACAGCGAGTACTGTCAATGCGCATACCTGGTGCCTCCTCTATAGTTCCAGCTCCTCTGAACCTGTGAGGGTGGTACCAGGAGGAGTGCTGACAGAGGGAGCACATGGCTGAATCTTGCAGGAGGTGAGATCCTGTGTATGGTAGTGACTGAATGCAGACTGCAGGGCCCTGTGGCTGGATGAGACTGAATCATAATAGGATTATGTACAATTATGGCAAAACATAAAGCTATTATAATCTCACCTCCTGTTACATTCAGCCTGTGTGCCTCAACTCTCTGACCCCCCCCCCCCCAGTCTGCAATCAGTGCTGTTATACACAGGATCTCATCTCCTGTTCTCTGCTCTTCCCTCCCCCAGCAGTCTGCATTCACCCCTGAAGTACACAGGAACTCAGCTTCTAATCTAGCCATGTGCTCCTTTTCTCTCCTACCCCCCTCCACAGTGTGCATTACTGCTACCTTAATGTATCCTGTAATTTGATTGGCTGGCTTTGCTGCTTTTAAAAGGGGGAGGAGGGGCTTCTCATGGCAGTACTGGGGGCTTTTCATGAGAAATCTGGCAGCAAATAAATCAAAGGACTGTTAGTGGAGGCTCTCTATGAGCTCAGATACAGTGGAAGCTGATAAATATCCCTCAAATAATAATGAGCAGACAGAACACTAACAAAGGTCAGGCCAGTGCTGGATTCTATGAGTAGAGCTCTCCATTCCATAGCCACCCATAGCATCTTCCACAGAACTCTCCCCCTCCCACACTGCAGCCAATTCTCTCTCCCAATGACCTCATTGCATGAATGAGCAGCAATTCCCGCTCTCCGCACTCTCCACACCGCCCGTCCCCCACCTTCCCACACCTTCCTACCTTGATAAGTGTTTTAAGATTTGCCTCTTGATGATTCCAGCCATCCCCGAGCCGCTTCTCACACCTCATACACCTCCAGCCTGCAGTCCTCCTCCTGCATCCCAGCGACCCCGTGTCAACCAGAGATACCTGGCTCCGCCCTCTGAGTTCTCTGAGCCGGAACTACAGAGAGGGCATCGGGTATCAATGCGCGCTGACTGTTCTCACTGTCAGCGCGCATTGGGAACACTAAAAACAACATTGGACGGATATACATCTGCCACAATGTTAAATCGCGGCGGAACCCCTGGGGACCTCTCGCGGAACCCTAGGGTTCCGCGGAACCCCGGTTGAGAAACACTGTGATAGACCAACACAAAGTGGCACATAGTTGTGAAGTGAAAGGAAAATGATAAATGTTTTTCAAAATTATTTACAAATAAATATCTGAAAAGTGTGGCGTGCATTTGTATTTAGCCCCCTTTACTCTGATACCCCTAACTAAAATCTAGTGGAACCAATTGTCTTCAGAAGTCACCTAATTAGTAAATATAGTCCACCTGTGTGTAATTCAGTATAAATACAGCTGTTCTGTGAAGCCCTCATAGGTTTGTTAGAGCATCTTAATGAACAAACAGCATCATGAAGGCCAAGGAACACACCAGACAGGTCAGGGATAAAGTTGTGGAGAAGTTTAAAGCAGGGTTAGGTTATAAAAAAATATCCCAAGGTTTGAACATTTCACGGAGCACTGTTCAATCCATCATCTGAAAATGGAAAGAGTATGGCAAAACTGCAAACCTACCAAAACATGGCCATCCACCTAAATTGACAGGCCGGGAAAGGAGAGCATTAATCAGAGAAGCAGCCGAGAGACCCATGGTAACTCTGGAGCAGCTGCAGAGATCCACAGCTCAGGTGGGAGCATCTAGCCTTTATGGAAGAGTGGCAAGAAGAAAGCCATTGTTGAAAGAAAGCCATAAGAAGTCCAATTTACAGTTTGTGAGAAGCCATGTGGGGGAATCACAGAAAACATGTGGAAGAAGGTGCTCTGGTCAGATGAGACCAAAATTTTACTTTTTGGCCTAAAAAGCAAAACACAATGTGTGGCGGAATACTAACACTGCACATCACCCTGAACACACCATCCCAACAAGGAAACATGGTGGTGGCAGCATCATGTTGTGGGGGTGCTTTTCTTCAGCAGGGACAGGGAAGCTGGTCAGATTGGTTGGGAAGATGGGTGGAGCCATATACAGGGCAATCTTAGAAGAAAACCTATTAGAGTCTGCAAAAGACTTGAGACTGGGACGGAGGTTTGCCTTCCAGCATGACAACGACCCTAAACATATAGCCAGAGCTACAATGGAATGGTTTAGATCAAAGCATATTCATGTGTTAGAATGGCCCAGTCAAAGTTCAGACCTAAATCCAATTGAGAATCTGTGGCAAGACTTGAAAATTGCTCTTCACAGACACTCTCCATCCAACCTGACAGAGCTTGAACTTTTTTGCAAAGAATCTGCAAAAATGTGCCTCTCTAGAAGTGCAAAGCTGGTAGAGACATTCCCCAAAAGACTTGCAGCTGTAATTGCAGGAAAAGGTGGTTCTACAAAGTATTGACTGATAACAAATGCACACCACACTTTTCACTTTATTTGTAAAAAAAATTGAAAACCATTTATCATTTTCCTTCCACTTCGCAATTATGTGCAACTTTCTGTTGGTCTATCACATAAAATCCCATCAAAATACATTTACGTTTTTTGTTGTTACATGACAAAATGTGGAAAATGTCAAGGGGTGTGAATTCTTTTTCAAGGCACTGTATGTGACTAACGATCCCGGACTATCCCAGACTAGGTTCCCTCCTGGCTGGGGTGGAACAGAGTCCTTTTCCTTTCCCCTTCCCTCTTCTTTTCTTTTTCTCATCCTTTTTTCATTCTTTTTGGTTCTTTATCTCAATTTTTGTGATTGGGTGATTCAGACTGCGTAATTCTGCAGCTGTGGGGCATGACGTGTCCTCCTTTGTGGTAGGGGGCAATTGGGTTCCCGGGCTTGATGGACACCCGCTGAACCCCTTTAACTTGTGTTGTTACCATTTTATAGAAGGACATACTGAGACTTTGCAGTCAGTTTCGCAGGCTATTTGTAAATGAAACATTTAGACTGTAGGTAACTGAGAATAAAGTATATAGACTGTGGTTTTTCGGTCTCTGATACTTGTAATGATAGAAGCCTCAGGGGGCATGGCCCTCTACCAATGCAGGAATGTGTCATTTGTTTTGTACACATACAGTTATAATATATTACCTTCTGCCTTTCTACTATGTGTAATTCATACCGTAGAAGTTGCGTCCTGTTCAAAACCAATGCTGGAACCTCTTTATTTAGAATTTTTTTTATTTTGTTTGTGAAAACCTTTAATAAAAATATTGTGACATAAGCATACACTGTCCATTAGCTTTAGATTGTACTGCTCTTTCTAGCAGCCAGTTTTTAATACAGCTGAGAGATCCGATTGGCTCACAAAAAGTCACATAAAACATTAAATGTCCTTCTCATTAAGGGCCATTTACACCAGATGCAGTCCAGTGCATTTTTGTCGGCATCAAAAATGCATAGACAGTAGATTATATGGATTCCAATTAGATAGTTCACACCAGTGCAGTACATTTCAGTGTATTCCAGTGCAGAAAAAAATTAGAACATGCTGCATTTTTTCTGCACTGAACTGTACTGGGACGTTGAAAAACATATCAAAAACACACCTGAACGCAGATGTCATGTGGGACTTTGATAAGATAAGTGTTTTTTTTTTTTTTTAACCCTCACCTCTTCTCCCAGGTCACCCTTGCTGCCTAAAAACTCTCCTCCCAAGACCATTTACACCTAAGCGTAGCGCTTAAATGCGCATTGAGCATAGGGCAGCCCATACACATGCATAGGATGTCCTATGTGTGACAAAAGCCCCAAAGTAGCTCAATAATTTTTTTGGTCATGGAGCATTGCGTATATTTTCTGCGCGGGTTCACGCATCTGAACGATCAGAAATGTGATGAATAAAGTCTAATTGTTAATTACACTGCAATTGCAATTAGTAGCCGTGCGACAAAATGTGCTACAGATGCACCAAAATGTACATCACTCCACAATTCAAGAAGCTTCTTCAGCTACTTTGGGCCATTTGTCGCAAATGTGCATTTACGCATAAAAACACACAAAAAATTGAGCAGGAATGTGCATTTATGCTACTCTCAAGTGTCAATGGAATGTGCTTGGAAGGAGAGTTTTAAGCAGCAAGGATGACCAGGGAGGAGAGGTGAGGGTTAAAGCATTTCTAAAGGCAGAAGGTTTTTTATCTTATTGCATTATAAGCATTAAGATAAAAAACTTACATTTGCAGCAGCCCCCCTCAGTCCCCCTAATACTTACCTGAGCCCTATCTCAATCCAGCGATGTTGCACGAGAGTCTCTCCATCCTCATTGGCTGAGACAGCATTTGCTTCCGCTGCTATTAATCAAAGTCAGTGAGCCAATGAAGAGAGAGAGGGGGTGGGGCTGAGCCACGGTTCCATGTCTGGATGGATACACAGAGCAGTAGCTCGGGTCAGGTGCCATCATGGCAAGCTGCTTGCTATGGGGGCACTCGGCAGGAGGGAGGGGCCAGAAGTGCCAGCGAGGGAACCAAGAAGAGGAGGATCTGGGCTTCTCTGTGAAAAAAACACTGCACAGAGCAGGTACGTATGACATGTTTGTTATTTTTAAATTAAAAAAAAAACAGACTTTAGTATCACTTTAAAGGAAAAATATACACACAGCCATCAAAGTCATATAGAAGTCTCATAGCTCCTCATCTAACTTCTGTGAGATAACCTAGAAGTCTGTGGGGCTGAAATCGCACTACACTGGAGTCTAATGCAGGAATATTTTCCAAAGCGACACTGTACTGAGTCCCAGTACAGTAGGGAAAAAACTACTGGAACACATCAAAAAACACACTGGAATGCATCAAAAAAGCATGTAAACACACACCCAGAAATGCATCTGGAAGCATCTTGATTGCGTTTTTGTGGTGTGAACCAGCCCAAGGCAGTGCTTGTGTTTTTAATTCATCTTTAAAGTGGAGTTCCACCCTCTTTTACAACTTATCTGCATCCCCTGCAGGTCTGTCCCCTTATATCGATTTGGCATATATCATTTTTTTTTAAAACTCACTGTTATATTTGTCAATTAGTTATTCCCTTCCTCAATCCGGCTGCGGCCTCAGTGGCCTCAGCGCGTCATCCACGGACCGCTATGCCTCTTGGTAGATGTTTGTCATCAATCCCAGGAGGCATAGCCGTCCATGGGCCGTAGCATCGCGTTATTTCGAAACCGGAAATGACGCGATGCAAGGCGATGCCCGGCGCCATTTTAAATAAGGGCAACGAGGCGTGTTTTGCATTTGTTACTACCCACACTCCACTGACAGTTTCACACACTGAGCGGCTCTGTGCTCAGTGTGTGAAACTGATTTGCAACTGAATACATTGCAGAAAGAGGAGCTGTAAGAAATCAGCTTGATGTCAGGGGTGTGCGGGACCCAGCCCAGCAGCTATCAAACACCAACACCAGCCAATGGGATGGGATCTGGGCGGGTCGTTACGTGTATGTGGCCCCGCCTACTTTCTTAAGCAGCCCAATCATTGGCTGGTGTTTGATAGCTTCATGGCCCCGCCCACCCCGGGTCCCGCCCACCCCCGACATCACACTGACAGCTGGTCTCTGCATTCAGTTACATATAGTGTAACTGAAACTGACAAATCGGCTCAGTGTGAAACTTCCACTGCCACCTGCCAGTGCCAACCAGTGCCACCTTCCAGTGCCAACCAGTGCCAATCAGTGCCACCTGCCAGTGTCAACCAGTGCCAACAGCCAGTGTCAACCAGGGCCACCTGCCAGTGCCAACCAGTGCCAACCGCCAGAGCCAACCAGTGCCAACCGTCAGTGCCAACCAGTGCCAATCAGATCCACCTGCCAGTGCCAACCAGTGCCAACTGCCAGTGTCAACCAGTGCCACCTGCTAGTGTCAACCAGTGCCACACAGTGCCAACCGCCAGTGCCAGTGACACCTGCCAGTGCCAGTGTCACCTGCCAGTACCAATCAGTGACACCTGCCAGTGCCAACCAGTGTCACCAGTAATGGGGGTGATGCGATGTGCTGGGGCGCTGCGATTCGATGCGATGTGCTAAGGTGATTCAATGCGATGTGCTGGGTGCGATGCGATGTTCTGGGGCGATGCAATGCGCTGTGCTGGGGGCGCTGCTATTCGATGCGATGTGCTGTGGATGATGTGATGCGATGTGCTGTGGGCGATGCAATTTGATGCAATGTGCTGGGGGCGATGCGATGCGCTTGGGGTGATGCGATTCGATGCGACGTGCTGGGGCGATTCTATGCAATGTGCTGGGGGTGATGCGATGTACTGGGGCGATGCGATGCGCTGTGCTGGGGCCGCTGCGATTTGATGCGATGTGCTGTGGGCAATGTGATGCAATTCGCTGGGGTGGGGGGCGATGAAATGTACTGGGGGCGCTGTGCTGGAGGCGATTAGATGCGATGTGCTGGGGCGATGCAATTCTATGCAATGTGCTGGGGCCATTCGATGTGCTGGGGGCGATGCGCTGTGCTGGGGGTGATTCGATGCGATTTGGTGGGGGCGATGCGATGTTCTGGGGGCGTTGCAATTTGACGTGGGGGCGATGCGATTTGGCGGGGGGCGATGTGATGCAATTTGGCGGGGGGGGGGGGGGTGATGTGCTAGGGGCGATGTGCTTTGAGCGATGCGATTCGATGCAATGTGCTGGGGGTGATGCGCTGTGCTGGGGGGTTGCGATTCGGCGATTCGATGCGATGTGCTGGGGCGATGCGATTTTCTGGGGCGATGCGCTGTGCTGGGGGTGCTGCGATTCGATGTGATGTGCTGGGGGCGATGTGATGCATTTCGATGCGATGTGCTGGGGGCAATGCGCTGTGCTGGGGGCGCTGCGATACGATGTGCTGTGGGTGATGGGATGTGATTCGCTGGGGTGGGGGGCGATGCGATTCGATGCAATGTGCTGGGGGCGATTCGATGCGATGTGCTGGGGCAATGCAATTCGATGCGATTTGCTGGGGGCGATGCGCTGTGGGCAATGCAATGTGCTGGGGCAAATCGATGTGCTGGGGGCGATGCGCTGTGCTGGGGGCGATTTGATGCAATTTGGCGGGGGGCAATGTGATGTGCTGGGGGCGATGCGATTTGGCGGGGGGCGATGCGATGTGCTGGGGCAATGCGATGTGCTGGGGCAATGCGATGCAATTTGGCGGGGGCGATGCGATGTGCTGGGGGCGATGCGATTTGGTGGGGGGGCAATGTGATGTGCTGGGGGAATATTTACTCAATTTGAACGCGATTATCTATATAACAGAGAAAGTTGTTTGTGCAAACAGTTGTAGATAAGCAGTTTTTTAAATACTCCCACCATCCCATATAACACCAGAACACCAGCCCCATTTTTCAACATTAATATGCGCAGTTTGAACTTCAGAAAATCGTCTGCAATACATCTAGATGCATAAATGAATTTTATTTCTGAGATTATTATTCTTTTATTAAATTAAAAGCTGTACAGAAAAATGTAGCCGCTGTGTGTGTATTTATTATATATATATTTATTTATATATTCGCTGGGGTGGGGGGCGATGCGATTCGATGCAATGTGCTGGGGGCGCTGTGCTGGGGGCGATTCGATGCGATGTGCTGGGGCATGCAATTCGATGCGATGTGCTGGGGGCGATGCGATGCGCTGTGGGCAATGCAATTCGATGCAATGTGCTGGGGCAAATCGATGTGCTGGGGGCGATGCGCTGTGCTGGGGCCGATTTGATGCAATTTGGCGGGGGGCGATGCGATTTGGCGGGGGCGATGCGATGTGCTGGGGGGCGTTTCGATTTGGCGGGGGATGATGCGATGTGCAGGGGCGATGCGATGTGCTGCGGCGATGCAATGCAATTTGGTGGGGGGGATGCGATGTGCTGGGGCCGATGCGATTTGGTGGGGGGGGCGATGTGATGTGCTGGAACACCAGCCCCATTTTTCAACATTAATATGCGCAGTTTGAACTTCAGAAAATCGTCTTCAATACATCTAGATGCATAAATGAATTTTGTTGCTGAGATTATTATTATTTTTTTAAATGAAAAGCTGTACAGAAAAATGTAGCCGCTGCGTGTGTATTTATTATATATATATATATATATATATATATATATATATATATATACACATATACACACACACACAGAACAAGATAAATATCCTCCTGGAGGGAGGAGGGGAGGAGAGATTTGCATAAATAAGGGGCAGAAACTTCCTCTGACACTGGAAAGGAAAGGAAACCTGAAACTGAAACCTATTACACTGCTTGTGCAGCACTGAGCATGTGCGAGATCTGCAAAGCTGAAATCCAGGAAGAAATACAGTCTGGCTTCAGATGCCCACACTTAAGATGGCCACGGTCTGCTGCTAGTTTATAAACTTTCAAAATGCTGTAATAACCTGACAAAACGGACCTTAGTTTACAGACTAACTTTACTAGAATAATAACTTGTGTATTAAAGGGGTATTTTTATTAAAAACGTGTAATTTCAGCTGGAACACTACTTTAACCACTTCAATACCAGGCACTTATACACCTTCCTGACCAAGCCAATTTTGAGCTTTCAGTGCTGTCGCAATTTGAATGACAATTGCGCGGTCATGCTACACTGTACCCAAACAATTTTTTTATAATTTTGTTCCCACAAATAGAGCTTTCTTTTGGTGGTATTTGATCACCTTTGCGATTTTTATTTTTTGCGCAACAAATAATAAAAGAGCGAATAAAAAAAAAAAAAAAAAAAAGTTTTTTTCTTTGTTTCTGTTATTTTTTTGTAAATAAGTACCTTTTCTTCTTCAATGATGGGCACTGATATGGCTGCACTGATGGGCACTGATAAGGCGGCACTGATGGGCACTGATGAGGTGGCACCAATGAGGTGGCACTGATGGGCACTGATATGCGGCACTGATATGCGGCACTGATGGGCACTGATAGGTGGCACTGATGTGCACTCATAGGCGGCACTGATGTGCACTCATAGGCGGCACTGATGGGCACTCATAGGCGGCACTGATGGGTACTTATGGGTGGCACTGATAGGTGGCACGGATGGGCACTGATAGGTGGGCACTAGACATTTGCATTTTGTTTCGTTCCGAATTGAAATTGGGACAAATTTTTCATTATTCGGACATTCGGATGCATCCGAATTACCGAATTACAATACTAACGAATTTAACCGAATCCGAAATAAAGTTTCGAATTGAAAAACCACGGACGAAATTTGAATCGAATTCGAAAACAAATTCTATTCGAATCAAATTTGAAAACAATTCGAATCGAAATTGAAAACAAATTTGAATCGAAATTGAAAAAATATAAATCGATTTCTAAAAAAGAATACAATAAAATAGAATATAAAATAATAACACAATAGAATGAAAATAAAAGAATAGTAAAGAACAGAATATAATTTAATAGAATGTAATAAAATACAATAGAAGAATATGACCTTCTTTTGAAATTCTAATTTCGAATAGTATAAATTCGAATTCGAGAATAGATTGGAAAATAACTCAAAACAATGGAAACTAAAATAATATATATTATATTTAATTAAAATATAGTCTATTCTTAGTCTATTATTTTCTATTCTAATATTTTCTATTCAAATTTGATCCAATTTTTTATACTAAATTAACATTTCAGAAGATGGTTTTTTATATATATATATATATATATATATATATATTATATTACCATTATTCTAAGATTTTTCCATTCGAATGTGAGTTCATTCTATATGAATTTCAAATTTCAGAAGATGGTTATATATATAAATATATATATCTATAACCATTTCCCGAAATTCAAATTTCATATTGAATTAAATTGAATTTGAATAGAAAATATTCAAAACTAATAGAAAAAAATATCATAAAAAAAACAATAGAACAAATCATAAAAAAAAAATATCTATACACACACACATATATATATATATATATATATATATATATATATATATATATATATATATAACCAAACCATGTTGCGACATTCGAATTTCATATAGAATGAATTTGAATTCCAATTAGAAAAGATTAGAATAGAAATAGAAAATAGACTAGAAAAACAATAGAACAGAATAGAATAAAATATAATATATATATTATATTTTATTCTATTCTGTTCTATTGTTTTTCTATTCGATTCTTTCCAATATTTTCTATTCTATTCTAATCTTTTCGAATCGAATTTGAATTCATTCTATACGAAATTCGAATTTCGGAAGATGATTATATATATATATATAAATAACCATTTTCCGAAATCCGAATTTCATACAGAATGAAATAGAATTTGAATAGAAAAGATTACAATAAAATAGAAAAGAATAGAAAATAATTGCATAGAAAAACAACAGGACAGATCTGAAAAAAATTTATATATATATATATATATATATATATATATATATATATAGCCATCAAATTAGAATTTCCTATAGAATGAATTAGAATAGAAAAGAAAAGACTAGAAAAACAATTGAACAGAATAGTATAAAATATTATTTTATTCTATCCCAATCACTGAGTCCAAGCCTTATTCTTCAAGGGGAAACCCTAACCCTAAGCCTAACCCGAACCCAGACCCTAACCCCAATCACAACCCTAACCCCTAACCATAACCCTAACCCTAACCCTATCCCTAACCCCCTAACCCTTACCCCTAACCCTAACCCTAACCCCTATCCCTAACCCCCTAACCCCAACCCCAACCCTCACCCTAACCCTATAAAAATATAATATATATGTATATCTATAGATATAGATATATATATATATATATATATATATATATATATATATATATATATATATATATATATATATATATATATATATAAATAACCATCTTCTGAAATTCAATTTTCGTATAGAATGATTTTGAATAGAAAAGATTGGAATAAAATAGAATAGAAAATAATAGAAAAGAATAGACTAGAAAAACAATAGAACAGAATAGAATAAAATATAATATATTATATTTAATTTTATTATGTTATATTGTTTTTCTAGTCTATTCTTTTCTATTCGAATCTTTTCTATTCTAATCGAAATCGTTCTATACTAAATTCGAATTTCGGAAGATGGACGGATATATATATATAAAAATGGTATAGCAAACATAAAAACAGTGGTGTTCTGTGTCAGAAATATACCAAAACAGCACTAATGTTGGTAGGAAACAGGTGACCACCTTGAAAATCACAAACAGTTTTTTGACAGATAAGAAGTGCAGAAGTGTCAGATAGTGTCCATAGATGATCTTGGATAATAGCAGCGTGCACCTTCACCGAAACATCCAGGTCCACCCAGTGGGAACACACTCCCCCTCAGGGGTTTAAACTCACCAAAGCAAGATCAAAACCAAGCCTTGACAAAGGGAGGATAATTCAGAACCAAAAACGAACTGCACTCAGCATCAGCCAGGGGAACATCAGATCAGTGGAGGCTCACAAACAGCGATAAATAAACAGAAAAAAGCCCATAGCGTAATTCAATTTATTAGTAAAAAGCCCCCCACATCACATCACCCTTCATACATTAAACAAACATATAAGCATAAAACAATGAGCACAAAAGATGCACTTCACCGTCTCCACTGGAGAAATTGCTGTCCGTCCCATAGACGTGTATACAGGAAGTATCTTACTTCCGGGTCCGGCTACAGTGGAGCGCATACATCACTTCCGTTTGCGTCGTGTAGGTCACAACTAACACTCTCTCCTTATATAGACACTCCCTACACCGCCCGCACCAATCAGTGTCTCCATATCGCAGCAATAGGTGCACATTGCGGCAACCATGGTAACCACTGATGGCTTGTACAGGCGGGACGGAGGGTCAGAAAGGAGATATAATGCACTAAATTCCTAGGCACGAAAATAATAAATCAATGCCATAAATGGGGACATATAGATGCGGTATTGCTAACACACATATATTAAACACAACATAGATGATAATTCAAACAATTGTAATATGATAAAAATCACTATTCATATGGATAATAATGGCGATTTAAATGGTAAACATTCTAAACCAGCACATCATTAAATAAATAACAATATAAAAGGTAAACATTCTATACTGTTTAAATCATTAAGAACACACATCTCTATAATACAACATTTCTGAATAAAAAATGCAAAAAATCTGACATAATTGTAAAAAGAGCTAAAAAAGAGCAAGGATAAAAAATTAATAATCACTAATGAAACAATTAATGTCAAGGTCTATATTCAACCCTTTCGGCGAGAGAGTATCTATCGAGAATATCCATTGGGTCTCTCTCCTTGACAGATCTCTAACTAAATTAGACCCTCTCCACATGGGTTTCAAATGGTCTATTCCCCAAAACTTGAGGCCAGTGGGATCTTGATTATGACATCATTTAAAATGTAATGACACATTGTGGTCTTTAAATCCTAATTTAATATTTGCAATGTGCTCAGCTATTCTAACTTTTAATTGGCGCTTGGTGCGACCTATGTAGATGAGCCCGCATGGGTACTGAAGGGCATAAACGACATAAGATGTATTGCATGTAATAAATTCACCAATAGTAAATTCCCTATTATTTGAGGTGGAAATAAAGTTTTCTACAGCCCTCAATGGTCTATTCACCTCTCTACATGCTCGACACCTCCTACAAGCGAAGAACCCATCTCGGTCCCAAAAAGTGGAAGGTCTAGATGGTGGATCCAGGACTTTTCTTACAATTTTATCTGCAAAGCTACGAGCCCTTTTGTAAATAAACCCTGGTTTCTGAGGTAAGACTGCCGACAACACTTTATCCATGCGGAGGATGTGCCAATGAGTGGCAAAAATCTCCTCCACCTCTCTGTACTGGGAGTGGAACCCAGAGATAATGTTCCACTCACGTCCCGTATCAGGCTGACGAACCCCCGCATCTCTAAGAAAGTCCTCTCTAGGACGTAAGGCCAATTCTTGAATAATGGAGTTTAGTGATTCCTCATAGTATCCCTTTTCAACAAATTTCCCCTTTATAATCTCTGCTTGCAAGAGAAAATCAGAGTCTTTAGAGCAATTCCTCTTTACTCTAGTCAGTTGCCCTTTAGGATCGTTTTTAAGCCACATTGGGTGGTGGCCACTACTCATGGGTAAATAGCTATTAGCATCAGTGGGCTTGAAAAAGACCCTCGTTCCCAGCCTATTGCCATGTCTAAAAATTTGAACATCAAGAAAATGGATATCAGTGATACTGTATTCACTAGTCAGTTTAATATTGTTTGAATTTAAATTAAGTTCATCTAAAAATAACTGTAGCGTATCAAGTGATCCACCCCAGACAAAGAACAGGTCATCAATATATCTTTTATAAAATAAAAGATGGGGTCGGGTCTTTGAAAAAATCTTTTTATCCTCCCACTCACCCATAAAGAGATTTGCTATACTGGGTGCAAATCTAGCCCCCATAGCAACTCCCTTACACTGTGAATAAAAATTGCCATTATACCAAAAGAAATTGTGGCCTAAACAGAAATCCAGAGAATTCCTCAAAAAAACTTTTTGACTATGTGTGATATCGTCACGTTTGCACAGAGCCCAATTGAGGGCCAAGAGCGCATCATCATGTTGGATGATGGTGTACAAAGACGCCACATCCGCGGTTACCATGTACACCTGCTCATTCCCTCTTAAATCAATTTGTTGCAGCATCTGTAACAGACTCTTAGTATCTTTCAGATATGCACGGGTTAGCACACACTCTTTTGCAGATAAAGATCTAGATATTGCCCCATCCGGGATGTAACAGATCCTATCCCATTAACAATGGGTCTTCCCGGAGGGTGCTGAATATCCTTATGGATCTTAGGGAGGGTATAAATGGTGGGAATCCTACTGCTACTAGGGACAAGGTACTTTCTCTCTCGATTAGTTGATACCCCTGTTGAGTTGCCAATTTCCACCAAGCATTTTAAATCAATCTCATACTGAATGGAGGGATCTTTCTCCAATTTAGTATAAGTGCTGGTGTCACTCAACATATCAGTAAGTTGTTCATGGTAGAAATCTTTGTTTAAAATTACGACTCCTCCCCCTTTGTCGGCGGGTCTTATCACTAAATTATTTCTTTCTTCAAGCATCGTTATCCCATCGAGTATATGTCGAGGGTTAACGTCTTTTTTGGGGATGATATATTCAAGGTCTCTAATCACAAGCCCTTTAAAAACCTCCACCTGATAATTAGCCCCATTTAAGGGGTTAAAGAGGGACTTTTTCCGTAATCCACTGTCAAGTGCAACCGACGAGAGACTGGTCGTGGGTTGGGAATTTTTATTAAGAAAATATTTTTTCATATTGACCTTACGCATCTATTTATGAATGTCTATAAAGACATCAAATTTGTTAATGGGCCTTTTCAGGCCACATTTCAAACCTAAATGGAGGATATTAGTTTCTTTATGCGATAGCACTGTGTCACTTAAATTAAAAATGCCACCGATTCTCTCTCTCTCCTTCTTTTTCTGGACTTTACGTCCAGCTCGACAGCCTCTATATCTTCTCTCCTCTGATTTGGATATTGGGTGTAATCCCTGTCCCAATAGGGAGGTTCTCTCCACTGGGGGTCTCTGTAACCCTGTGTTTGTTGGGACCCCGTTTCTGCCACCCCCTCCCCCTCGCTAATAAAGAACGAGGGGATTGGTAATTCCCTCTACCTCTATTTTCCCATAATGGTTTGAATCTGTTATAAACAGGGACTGAATATTGATTATTACTGGATATATGCTGATAATCAACATTATGTCCATCTCTCGTTGAACTGCCTCTGGGTCGATCATCATAATTCCTAACAGGAGTAGACTGGTCCCTTGGAATACAAGGAGGGGCATCATTCCTCCTAGTTTCATTTACATTTGGCATATTCATAGTGGTCTCGTCACAGGGACCTCAACATGTGTGTTTTCTTTCTTTTCATTGAGTTTCGCTTGTTGCCATAAATATACACAGTTGGAACGAAAGTCGGCCATATCACGGTGAAAATTTTTAATTTTCTTTTTCTGTGTGTCCTTGTCTACCTTCTCTAGTTTCTTTTTAATTTTAGTATTGAAATCAATCAATTGTTGTGAGTCTTTAATGGGATCCAGCTGAAGTTTCAGTTCATTAATCCTACCTTCTAATTTAGACATTTTTTTCTTTTTACATTTGAGGATAAGATCCTGTAGCTTAAAACCCATGATGTTAAAAAACTCATACCACTCACTCATTGATTCAGGGTCATCAAGGCCATCCTGCGGGACTACCTCCCATCTAAGACTCCTGATTATAATATTTGCTTTAATATACTGCTCTAATGTGCAAATGTCCCACCAAGTCCGGACTTGTTTTTCAAGGACATTTCCAAGAGGAGTCATTGCCCCATTATAATTAGTTTGTGCAGTGGTTTGCTCATTGACTGTAAAAATATTGCTGAAATCAATAGTCCTACTTTTAAGAAATTGCAAAGCGTCCATGGCTGGCGAGAAAAAAATATAGATAAAACAAAGCAAAGGGTGTATATAAAAAGCCTCCAATACACCACTCAGCGCCAGAGACAAAAAACGTTGCTAGTCTAAGCAATAGGTATAATTATCTACTGAACCAAATGGATCAAAGAAACTGACCAGCAAAAATAATTCCCTAGTAGTAAACCAGGACAACTCTATCTAAGCAGCTGTTTAGAAGATAAAGCATAAATAAAAATGGTATAGCAAACATAAAAACAGTGGTGTTCTGTGTCAGAAATATACCAAAACAGCGCTAATGTTGGTAGGAATCAGGTGGCCAACACCACCTTGAAAGTCACAAACAGTTTTTTGACAGATAAGAAGTGCAGAAGTGTCAGATAGTGTCCATAGATGATCTTGGATAATAGCAGCGTGCACCTTCACCGAAACATCCAGGTCCACCCAGTGGGAACACACTCCCCCTCAGGGGTTTAAACGCACCGAAGCAAGATCAATACCAAGCCTTGACAAAGGGAGGATAATTCAGAACCAAAAACGAACTGCACTCAGCATCAGCCAGGGGAACATCAGATCAGTGGAGGCACACAAACAGCGATAAATAAACAGAAAAAAGCCCATAGCGTAATTCCATTTATTAGTAAAAAGCCCCCACATCACATCACCCTTCATACATTAAACGTACATATAAGTATAAAACAATGAGCATAAAAGATGCACTTCACCGTCTCCACTGGAGAAATTGCTGTCCGTCCCATAGACGTGTATACAGGAAGTATCTTACTTCCGAGTCCGGCTACAGTGGAGCGCATACATCACTTCCATTTGCGTCGTGTAGGTCATGTGCTGATGCGTTTCGTCATTTTCTGACTTCAACAGAGGGCGTGCCTACACAACTAACACACTCTCCTTATATAGACACTTCCTACACCGCCCGCACCAATCAGTGTCTCCATATCGCAGCAATAGGTGCACATTGCGGCAACCATGGTAACCACTAATGGCTTGTACAGGCGGGACGGAGGAGTACAGAGAGGTGGAAGAGATTTTTGCCACTCATTGGCACGTCCTCCACATGGATAAAATGTTGTCGGCAGTCTTACCTCAGAAACCAGGGTTTATTTACAGAAGGGCTCGTAGCTTTGCAGATAAAATTGTAAGAAAAGTCCTGGATCCACCATCTAGACCCTCCACTTTTTGGGACCGAGATGGGTTCTTCGCTTGTAGGAGGTGTCGAGCATGTAGAGAGGTGAATAGACCATTGAGGGCTGTAGAAAACTTTATTTCCACCTCAAATATAAGGGAATTTACTATTGGTGAATTTATTACATGCAATACATCTTATGTCGTTTATGCCCTTCAGTACCCATGCAGGCTCATCTACATAGGTCGCACCAAGCGCCAATTAAAAGTCAGAAGAGCTGAGCACATTGCAAATATTAAATTAGGATTTAAAGACCACAATGTGTCATTACATTTTAAATGATGTCATAATCATGATTCCACTGGCCTCAAGTTTTGGGGAATAGACCATTTGAAACCCATGTGGAGAGGGTCTAATTTAGTTAGAGATCTGTCAAGGAGAGAGACCCAATGGATATTCTTGGTAGATACTCTCTCGCCGAAAGGGTTGAATATAGACCTTAATTGTTTCATTAGTGATTATTAATTTTTTATCCTTGCTCTTTTCTAGCTCTTTTTACAATTTTATGTCATATTTTTAGCATTTTTTATTCAGAAATTTTGTATTATAGAGATGTGTGTTCTTAATGATTTAAACAGTATAGAATGTTTACCATTTATTTTGTTATTTATTTAACCACCTTGCGCCCGCCGTACGACTATGTACGGCCGCAATGTCTTTATACGGCCTCCGCTCCTCCTGCCACTGGGGGGCGCGTGCCCGGCGCGTCACTGTGATCCCGATGCGCGTGCCTGGCGACCGCGATGTCTGCCAGGTACCCGCGATCGGCCGGTACACAGACAAGGACGTGGATCTCTGTGTGTAAATACAGAGATCCACGTCCTGTCAGGGAGAGGAGACTGATGCTGTGTCCCTTGTACATAGGGACACAGATCGGTCACCTCCCCCAGTCAGTCCCCTCCCCCCACAGTAGTAATCACTCCCAGGGAACACATTTAAACCCTCCCTCGCCCCCTAGTGTTAACCCCTTCCCTGCCAGTCACATTTATACAGTAATCAGTGCATATTTATAGCACTGTTCGCTGTATAAATGTGAATGGTCCCAAAATAGTGTCAAAAGTGTCCGCTGTGTCCGCCATAATGTCGCAGTCACGAAAAAAATCACTGATCGCCGCCATTACTAATAAAAAAAAATTAATAAAAATGCCATAAAACTACCCCCTATTTTGTAAACGCTATAACTTTTGCGCAAACCAATCAATAAACACCGATTGCGTTTTTTTTCCTCAAAAATATGTAGAAGAATACGTATCGGCCTAAACTGAGGAAAAAAAAAATTTTTCAAAAAAAATTGGGATATTTATTATAGCAAAAATAAAAAAATATTGCTTTTTTTTCAAAATTGTCGCTCTATTTTTGTTTATAGCGCAAAAAATTAAAACCGCCGAGGTGATCAAATACCACCAAAAGAAAGCTCTATTTGTGTGAAAAAAGGACGTCAATTTTGTTTGGGAGCCACATCGCATGACCGCGCAATTGTCATTCAAAGCGTGACAGTGCTGAAAGCTGAAATTTCGCCTGGGCAGGAAGGGGGTATATGTGCCCAGTAAGGAAGGGGTTAATGATGTGCTGGTTTAGAATGTTTACCATTTAAATAGCCATTATTATCCATATGAATAGTGATTTTTATCATATTACAATTGTTTGAATTATCATCTATGTTGTGTTTAATATATGTGTGTTAGCAATACCTCATCTATATGTCCCCATTTATGGCATTGATTTATTATTTTTGTGCCTAGGAATTTAGTGCATTATATCTCCTTTCTGACCCTCCGTCCCGCCTGTACAAGCCATCAGTGGTTACCATGGTTGCCGCAATGTGCACCTATTGCTGCGATATGGAGACACTGATTGGTGCGGGCGGTGTAGGGAGTGTCTATATAAGGAGAGTGTGTTAGTTGTGTAGGCACGCCCTCTGTTGAAGTCAGGAAATGACGAAACGCGTCAGGCGTGACCTACACGACGCAAACGGAAGTGATGTATGCGCTCCACTGTAGCCGGACTCAGAAGTAAGATACTTCCTGTATACACGTCTATGGGACAGACAGCAATTTCTCCAGTGGAGACAGTGAAGTGCATCTTTTATGCTCATTGTTTTACACTTATATGTACGCTTAATGTATGAAGGGTGATGTGATGTGGGGGGCTTTTTACTAATAAATGGAATTACGCTATGGGCTTTTTTCTGTTTATTTATCGCTGTTTGTGAGCCTCTACTGATTTGATGTTCCCCTGGCTGATGCTGAGTGCAGTTCGTTTTTGGTTCTGAATTATCCTCCCTTTGTCAAGGCTTGGTTTTGATCTTGCTTCGGTGAGTTTAAACCCCTGAGGGGGAGTGTGTTCCCACTGGGTGGACCTGGATGTTTCGGTGAAGGTGCACGCTGCTATTATCCAAGATCATCTATGGACACTATCTGACACTTCTGCACTTCTTATCTGTCAAAAAACTGTTTGTGACTTTCAAGGTGGTGTTGGCCACCTGATTTCTACCAACATTAGCGCTGTTTTGGTATATTTCTGACACAGAACACCACTGTTTTTATGTTTGCTATACCATTTTTATTTATGCTTTATCTTTTAAACAACTGCTTAGATAGAGTTGTCCTGGTTTACTACTAGGGAATTATTTTTGCTGGTCAGTTTCTTTGATCCATTTGGTTCATTAGATAATTATACCTATTGCTTAGACTAGCAAAGTTTTTTGTCTCTGGCGCTGAGTGGTGTATTGGAGGCCTTTTATATACACCCTTTGCTTTCTTTTGGATATATATATATATATAGATATATGTATATATATATATTAATATTTATTTATATATATATATATATATATATATATATATATATATATATAATTTTTTTTCCATTCTGTTCTATTGTATTCTCTTATTTTTTTATTCTGTTCTTTTCTATTCTAATCTTTTCTATTTAGATTTGAATTCATTCTATACTAAATTCGAATTTTGGAAGATGGTTTGTATATATACACATATAAATAACCATTTTCCAAAATTCGAATTTCATATAGAATTGAATCAAATTTGAATAGAAAATATTCAAAAATAATAGAAAACAATATCATAAAAAAACAATAGAACAAATCAGAAAAAAAATAAAATATATATATATATATATATATATATATATATATATATATATATATATAAAACATGTTCCGACATTCGAATTTCGCATAGAATGAATTTGAATTCCAATTAGAAAAGATTAGAATATAAATAGAAAATAGACTAGAAAAACAATAGAACAGAATAGAATAAAATATAATATATATATATATATTGTATTTTATTCTATTCTGTTCTATTGTTTTTCTATTCGATTCTTTCCAATATTTTCAATTCTATTCTAATCTTTTTGATTCAAATTTGAATTCATTCTATACGAAATTCGATTTCGGAAGATGGTTTTATAAATATATAAATACCGTGTTATGTCATTACCTCCCCCCCTCCTCCATCTATAGAGAGACAATCACCTCCATACACCATCCAATCAGAGCTCAGCATCTCCATCCATCCCCCACACTCACTAATACCCCACACATTATTTTAGCACATCTCCTGTAGTCTATTAATAGCTATTTCATTTTTTTTTGCAGATTATGATCCATTTCCTTTATTTCCAGCAGATCTCCTGCAGACTATTAGCATCTATTTCATTTATGAATGGAGGAACGGTTTGAGGAAGAGACAACAAGAGAGACATCATCACCGCTTATATCTCTATACACAGGGAAATGGCTGCTAATAGTTTTCAGGAGACCTGCAAAAAAATATGAAATAGATGTTAATAGTCTGCAAATCTGATGAGAAAATGAAATAGATACTAATAGTCTGCAGGAGATCTGCAAAAATATTATATAAATGCTAATAGTCTGCAGGAGATCGGCTGGAAATAAATAGTAATCTGCAAAAAAAATTAAAATTAAATAGATGCTAATAGTCTGCAGGAGATCTGCTGAAATAAAGGAAATGGCTGCTCTAATGCAAAAAAAGAAAAAGAAAAGAAAAATGAAATAGTCTAATAGTCTGCTAATAGTCTGCAGGAGATCTGCAAAAACATGAAATAGATGCTAATAGTCTGCAGGAGATCTGGAAAAAAAAAGAAAGAAGTGAAATGGCTGTTAATAATCTACAGGAGATCTGCTAAAAAAAATAGATGCTAATAGTCTACAGGAGATCTGGTGAGAAAACGAAATAGATACTAATAGTCTGCAGGAGATCTTATGGAAACAAATAGTAATCAGCAAAAAAAAATTAAAAATGAAATAGATAGTATCTATATTCTATTCTGTTCTATTGTTTTTCTAGTCTATTTTCTATTTATATTGTAATCTTTTCTATTCAAATTCGAATTTCGGAAAAAAAAAAATATAACCATCTTCTGAAATTCAAATTTTGTATATAATGATTTTGATTTTAATAGAAAAGATTTGAATAGAATATAAAAGAATAGACTAGAAAAAAATAGAACAGAATAGAATATAATATAATATATTATATTCTGTTCTATTGTTTTTCTAGTCTATTCTCTATTTTTCTATTTTATTATAATCTTTTCTATTCGGTTGAAATAATTTTGAACCCGGTTGAAATATTATCGAATTTGGTTGAAATATTAACGAATGTGGATGAAATATTATTGAAACTGGTAGAAATATTTTAGAATTTGGTTGAAATATTAACGAATGCGGATGAAATATTATCGAATCTGGTAGAAATATTTTCGAAATTGGTTAATATTTTCGAATACGACCGATTTTTCGAATTCGAAACGAATTCCGAAAACTAATTTAACAAATTTAACGAATCCAACTAAACTAAATTAATTAATTAACGAATTAAAACAAAACTAAACAAATTTTTTCCTTTTGCACATGTCTAGTGGGCACTGATTGGCACGGATGTGCACTGATAGGTGGCACTGATGGACACTGGTGGGTGGCACTGATGACACTGGTGGGTGACATTGCTGGGCATCACAATTTTTTTGTGCCATGATGGTGCCAGTTAGTGCCCATTTGTGGACACTGATTGGCATATGTTATGCATACATTTTTACATGTGGATGGCCATGGGGGACTTATCTGGCCATCCACATGTTAGGTGCTTACCTGGTGATCCTGGCGGCATCCTGGTGGTTCAGTGTGGGCATCCAAGGGGGGGCTGCACTGATAAACAATGAGCGCAAACCCCCCTGTCAGGAGAGCTGCCGATGGGCTCTCCTCTACTCGCGTCTGTCAGACACGAGTGAGGAAAAGCCGATCAACGGCTCTTCCTGTTTACTTTGTGATCAGCCGTGATTGGACACAGCTGATCACGTGGTAAAGAGCCTCCGCCGGAGTCTCTTTACCGAGATCGGTGTTGCGGTGTGTCAGACTGACACAACGCACCACCGATCGCCATGATGCGCGCGCCCCCCCGGGCGCGCACTGGCTGTTATCCTGCTGGACGTCATATGGCGCCCAGTCAGGATAACTGAACCACTTCCTGGATGTCAATCTGCTATTCACCGGGCAGGAAGTGGTTAATGTGTTTTTGGGAGTCAAGCACTGCATTTTTGATGCGGATTTGATGCCTTTCCATTGAAGTCTATGGAACATAAAATGCAACCTGCTGCGGGCAAAAAATTCCCTGACCCTTTTCAAAAATGCACCAGTTAAAAAAATTCATATGTGAATGTGACCCATAGAAAATCATTATAAATGGACTGTAGTGTGTTTCTGCAAAGCTGAAAGCGCACTGCAAAATGCATACAGTAGGTGTGAACCTAGCCTAAGACTTTAGATGCAGTACAAAATGCAACTGCTGTTTATATTGGGTACATTTAGTTCTTCTTGTCTCCTAGGCAAATCTATTTTCTCTGGTTACATTCATTGTGGGGCATTTAGTCTCTGCCTCTCTCTCCTCTATATCACCCCTCAACTTATGATCCAGGCATGCTGGAGACATATACTCTACTACAGAGTACTATAGACAGCTGTCTTTCCTGTGTGTGTCTCTCTCTCTCTACATGTTTACCCACTTAAGCCCCGGACCATTTTGTTGCTAAAGGACCAGGCCCCTTTTTGCGATTCGGCACTGCGTCGCTTTAACTGACAATTGCGCGGTCGTACGACGTGACTCCCAAACAAAATTGACGTCCTTTTTTCCCCACAAATAGAGCTTTCTTTTGGTGGTATTTGATCACCTCTGCAGTTTTTATATTTTGCGCTATAAACAAAAATAGAGCGACAATTTTGAAAAAAGTGCAATATTTTTAACTTTCTGCTATAATAAATATCCCCCAAGATAAAAAATAAATAAAAATTTCCTCAGATTAGTCCGATACGTATTCTTCTACATATTTTTGGTAAAAAAATATCGCAATAAGCGTTTATTGATTGGTTTGCACAAAAGTTATAGCGTCTACAAAATAGGGGATAGTTTTATGGCATTTTTATTAATAATTTTTTTTTACTAGTAATGGCGGCGATCAGTGATTTTTATCGTGACTGCGACATTATGGTGGACACATCAAACGTTTGACACCATTTTGGGACCATTGTCATTTTTACAGCGATCAGTGCTATAAAAATGCACTGATTACTGTGAAAATGACACTGGCAGTGAAAGGGTTAACCTGTAGGGGGCGCTGAAGGGGTTAAGTGTTTCCTAGGGACTGATTACTACTGTGTGGGGGAGTGGCTTGGCGTGTGACGTCACTGATCGTCTTTCTCTATGACAGGGAACAGACAATCAGTGACACTCACACTAGGAAGCACGGGGAGAGGTTTGTTTACACTTACCTCTCCCCGTTCTTCAGCTCTGTGACCCGATCGCGGGACACCAGCGGCGATCGGGTCCACGGGTCCCACAGGCGTGGTCACGGAGCTCAGGACCGGGTCGCAAACGCGCCGCCAGCGGCGCTCGCGCGACCCACGGCTGGGCTTCTTAAAGAGGACGTACCTGGACGTGCTCGTGCCCAGCTGTGCCATTCTGCCGACGTATATCGGCATGAGGCGGTCCTTAAGTGGTTAAGATGGTAGTTATATGTTATTATGCATGATAGGTAAATGCTATCATCAGTTACTTCTCTTCTCAGTTACCCATTGGGATTGATTTAGTAAAGGCAAATAGACTGTGCACTTTGCAGGTTCAGACTTAGATGTACTAAAGTGTTGCGAAGGATATTAGAAGGATGTTCACAAACACACATTATCCTCAAGTGCTATTATTTCACATGCATGCAAGGTTTGTCCATGACAACAGCATGATAATAGGGTTGAGTTTTCCCCAGGAAGCACCCATGATCCCACTCTGGAGCCAATAACTCATAACTTGTCCTTAGAAGTAATGCTGTAAGTGCTCAGAGTTGCTAGAGGGACCTTAAATGATTATGCCCTACTCACTTATGGGCGATTCCTGTGTCAACCAAAATGCTAACAAAACCCTCAATAGAAACACATCCTCAAAAAAATAAGGTACCCAAATATTATTGCAATTAATGTAATATATTACATGTATGATTTCCTCTGTTTTCTATCCCAAAACAAGCCTGGTTTAGAGCAAAATCTATAGTTTTAGTACATATAGTATATACAGCCCTCAAAATTTTCACTCCCCTGCTCGCATTTGGCGAGTGGAAATTTGTGGCGGGCGAGTATGGAGCAGGGGCGGACTGGGCTGACAGTTTGCTGGCTGAAGTGGCCTTCAAAAAGACCTCAGATCTGACATTTACACTTAAATGCAATAAAATAAGAAAATAAAAAATTCCCTTTTAAGACCATTAGGCAGAAGCAACGTTTGACGTTGCTTCCGCCATCCAATGGTATGGAGCCAAGTGGGGTCCATCTTTTCCTCACTTGACTCCAGGCTGTTGAGGGGAGAAGACACAATCGTCTCTGCCTCTACCAATGTCTCCGGTAAGCAGCAGAGACGACCATAGCAGAGGGGGCCCTCTCCCGCCCCTGATAAAAGTGATCTTGCGGTAAATCCGCCGCTGAGACCACTTTTATCTGAAAGCAGACCATCCGCTGTTTAAAAGGATGGTGGGGTTATGGCAGCTATCTGCTGCCATATCAATGGTATTCCACTTCAAACAGCCGCCATATAATGATGGTGTGTGGTCCGCTAGTGGTTAAGCTGCACTGATTGGGCTGCACTGATAAGGCAGCACTGATATGCTGCACTGATAGGCTGCACTGATGGCCACTGATGAGGCCACATTGATGTCCACTGATGACGAGGCACTGATGGGCACTGATAAGCTGTACTGATGGGCACTGATGAGGCTGCACTGATAAGGCAGCACTGATATGCTGCACTAATGGGCACGGTTGGGGCTGCACTCATGAGGCTGTACTAATGAGGCTGCACTGATGGGCACTGATGGGGCTGCACTGGTGGGCACTGATGGGGCTGCACTGATGGGCACTGATAAGAGAGTTCTTTGCCATGAGGTGCCATGATGAATTTCCAGTGACCAGTATGAGAGAGTGAGAACGATAACACAAAATTTAACACACCTGCTCCCCATTCACACCTGAGACTTTGTAACACTAACAAGTCACATAACACTGGGGAGGGAAAATGGCTAATTGGGCCCAATTTGGAAATTTTCACTTAGGTGTGTACTCACTTTTGTTGCCAGTGGTTTAGACATTAATGGCTGTGTGTTGGGTTATTTTGAGGGAGAGCAAATTTACACTGTTATACAAGCTGTACACTCACTACATTACATTGTAGAAAAGTGTAATTTCTTCAGTGTTGTCACATGAAAAGATAGAATAAAATATTTTCAAAAATGTGAGGGGTGTACTCACTTTGTGAGATACTGTAATTTATGCTCCTTGAAAGCCTAAAAGTGCTCCTTTCATTTTGGGTTCATCTATGCCTCTAGGCTGTGAACAAGTATCATATATGTGGTATTCTCATAATCAGGAGTTGAAGAATGTGTTTTTGGGTTTAATTGTAAGGATGCCTATGCTGTGTGTGAGAAATAACTTGCTAAACTGACGACTTTGTGGGAAAAAACAAATTGTATTTAACCACTTGACAACTGGGCACATAACCCCCTTCCTGCCCAGGCGAAATTTCAGGTTTCAGCGCTGTCACGCTTTGAATGACAATTGCGCGGTCGTGCGACGTGGCTCCCAAACAAAATTGACGTTTTTTTTTCCCCACAAATAGAGCTTTCTTTTGGTGGTATTTGATCATTTCTGCGGTTTTTATTTTTTGCGCTATAAACAAAAAAAGAGCGACAATTTTGAAAAAAAACACAATATTTTTTAATTTTTGCTATAATTAATATCCCAATTTTTTTTTAAAAACTATTTTTTTCCTCAGTTTAGGCTGATACGTATTCTACATATTTTAGGTAAAAAAAAAAAAAAAACGCAATAAGCGTATAGTGATTGGTTTGCGCAAAAGTTATGGCGCCTACAAAATAGGGAATAGAATTATGATTTTTATTTATTTATTTATTTATTTTTTTACTAGTAATGGCGTCGGTCTGCGATTTTTTTTTTGTGACTGTGACATTATGGCGGACACATCGGACACTTTTGACACATTTTTGGGACCATTCACATTTATACAGCGAATAGTGCTATAAATATGCACTGATTACTGTATAACTGTGACTGGCAGTGAAGGGGTTAACCACTAGGGGGCGATCGAGGGGTTAAATGTGTTCCCTGGGAGTGATTATTACTGTGGGGGGAGGGGACTGACTGGGGGAGGTGACTGATGGTTGTCCCTATGTACAAGGGACACACCATCCGTCACCTCTCCCTGACAGGACGTGGATCTCTGTGTTTACACACAGAGATCTACGTCCCTGGCTCTGTGACAGCCAATCGCGGGTACCTGGCGGACATCGCGGCCGCCAGGCACGCGCATCGGCACCCGCCTGACACGGCGGGCACAGCTTTTCCCCGATGCGCGCCCGCGGCGGCGCGCATCGCGGAAGTGAATGGGAGGACGTCCATAGACGACCTATCAGCAATTGGCGACCGCTTTGCGGACGTCTTTTGCAGATAGGCCGGGCGCGAAGTGGTTAAAGTGATTGTAAACCTTTGTTTTTGTTTTTTTAAATAACAAACATATCATACTTACCTCCACTGTGCAGTTTGTTTTGTAATTGTGAATTCAAAATGTGACAGCGCTGAAAACTGAAATATTATCTGGGCAGGAAGGGGATTTAACATGCAGGTCTTCAAGAAGTTTAGCAACCCAATGGAAACAGAATAAGCTGCAGAATAATTTTCTTGAAATGTTTTATTTCAGCACTGCTAAATCCAGCAGCAGATACAATTGTGTATCTTTAATCCGCTAGTCATTTCTAGAGAATAAAACCTTAAAGAAGACATCTAAGCTATACAATGCCCCACCTTTTAAATGCTGCCTCCTCAGTGCTCCCTATTTACCTGCGTACATTTTAACAAAAACTCTCTCCCCACTAATAACACCTGGAGCAGTGGATGTTGGTGGATGATTTCACTTCTCTCTGGTCTCTCTTCTCAGGTTTGTTGTTGGACCTGCACATCACATAAATGGGGTGGAACTGTGTGGTCATGTGCTAAAATGTTTTAGACTCTATATAGTAACTGCAGAAACCACTCCACCCTCTAATACTGTCAAATTGTATCAGTCAGGAGTGAGATGTATCTGAACGTGCACATACTTAATCACATGACAATTTTCATTTGCATTCAGAAGTAGGTTTGAGAGTTACCTACTATGAATAACCCAACCTTTTAATTTTCTCTTTAGTTTTACTACAACTCCTTCCAGTTTCACATTCTCTTTCAAGTACTTCCTTTGAAACATTCACCACAACATCTTCTACCACTGTAACAGTTACTCCGACTTTTACTACAACAACAACAGATACCCCAAAGTCTACTATGACCACCACATCTACTCCAACCTATTTATTTACTAGTCTTTCCTCTTCTTCCTCAACCACAATCACTCAACCATATCTATTGTCTAACACCACTTTCTCACCCTCTTCCTCTTCATCTCCCATCACCGCAACTTAATTTTATTATACCTCAAGTACCACTGTAATTAATTAAGTATTTTTTTCATTTGTCATGCAATGCTCTTTTGATCTACTGAGTATAACACATTTTCATTTTATGTTTAGGTTCTACTACAACTCCTTCAAGAGTTTCGACCTTTGAATCATTCACCACAACCTTTATTGCCACCACAACAGTTACTCCACCTTATATTACCACAATGGATACTCCAACATCTATTACCACCACAGCAGCTAATCCAGCCTCAACATTCACTCCAATCTCTTCTGATACTAGTCTACCTTCTTCTTCCTTCACCGAAACCACTCTACCATATATACCATCTACCACCATTACCCCACCCTCTTCATATCCAGTCACCACACTTTATACTACCTCAAGCACCACTGCATCCACAATAACATCATTACTATCTGCTACAAACCCAACAGCATTTTCCACATCATCAATTCCTCATGAACCTTCACAAGGTAAATGTCTTAGAATACCTTTGATTTATCTCATATAGTTTTCTCCACCTGGAGTTCTTAGGTACCTTTTATACTCTGTCATAACACATATCTTTAATTGTGCCCTACAAAATTGGTGGCAATAAAATACTTTGAAGTGCATGTTACTTTTTCCTTTAAGTGGAATTCCAGGACAAACCTAACTAATCATAAAAATGCTTCCTCCACCTTCTAACACCTATCCTGGCTAACCTGTGTAAGAAAGATCTGTCCACTTACCTATTTTCAATTTTTTTTTTCTCCAAACATTTTTGTTTTTTAATCTATCCAGGAGAGGAGTAAGATTAAGTGTCAAATAGTCTTGTATGTGTTTAGAAACCACCATGCACAAATATTGGAAGGAATCTACAATGCAAAATTGAGATGCTTTCGATGGTAAAGAAAACCTCTTATGCCGCGTACACACGATCATTATTCACGGCGGTTAAAAAACCGCCGTGAATAATGACATTAAAAACGAGGGAACGGCTTGTTCCCCACACAGGGTCGTTTTTAACGTAATTTTTTCTCTTGTCGAGAAAAACGATCGTCTGTGGGCTCCGCGGCAGTGTTTCCCTATGGGAAAACTGCCGCGGAAAACATGTCGAAAAAAACGACGAGAAAAATTAGAACATGTTCTAATTTTTCTCGTCGTTTTTAATGCCGTTTTTCTCGTCGAAAAAAACGGCAAAAAGCCCACAGACGAACGTTTTTCTCGTCGAAAGGAAAAAATTTTGTTTTTCTCGATGAGAAAAACGGCCGTGTGTACACGGCATTAGAGTCTAATAGAAGTATAACTGACTTGACCCAGTTAATGTGAAAACCTGAGAATGCCCCAAAGTGAAAAATAAGCCACATTAAAGATGCCAATGAATGATGAATTTCCCCATAAAAGAGGAGTGTGTCATCCACATACAATGCTATCCTGTCCTTTACGGACCCCCCTCTGAAATTCTACCACAATAGGTAATTGTCTTAGGCCCCTTTCACACGTGCGGACCATATGTTTGCTTTTTCATCCATCCGTTTACAGATGAAAAAGGCACATGCATTGGTCCCTATGAAATAGCGGGTGTCAGCGGATGAACATCCGCTGACACCCGATCTCATCCGTGTCCTCAATCCTCCGATTCTGCAGACGGAGGAAAATCCTATTTTTCATTCCGCCTGCCGAGTGGATTGGATGAACACGGACAGACGGTCCGTGTTCATCTGATCCCCCCATAGGGTAGAGCGGAGATCTGACAGGCCAGTCCCTGCACAGTGTGCAGGGACCGCCCTGTCATCCGCTGGCTCAGCGGGGATCAACGGAGCGATCCCCACTGAGCAAGCAGGGGTTCACAGGGCGGATCATCACGGATCCGTCCTGTGTGAAAGGGGCCTTAGGCTATTGTCAAAAGCTCAACTGCAAGGGCAAACAGGAGAGGAAATAGAGGGAAGCCGTGCCTGGTTCCTCTTTGAAGTACAAAGAGATAGGATAAAACATTATTTACTCTTATTCTGTACTGAGGTACTGTATACAGAATCTATATCAATTTAATGAAATTTGCTCCTATCCCAAAAGCTGCCAGAATTGCCCATAAATAGTGTCATTCTACACTACCAAACATCTCTTGGGCATCTAGCGATAGTATCACTCTAATGGGAGCAATTTTAAGATTAGTTAGATATAACCTGGAATTTCACTTTAAGTTACTCCTTGTTTCATTAGGGAAACCCATCTATGGAAGAGAGGAAATCAAGTTTGAATAGTTTCTGTTAATATGATTTGTTCTGACACCACTTGCCCTTTTGTTTGTAATAACATTATTATTATTTTTTTGAATGTTTTCTTCTGTTAATTAAATTTTTTTTAATAGATCAAACGTCTGCTGCAACTACCAAGGCAGCCCATAAATGAGTCAGTTTTTTTTTTCATTCAACCAGCTGGTTGAACAAAAAACTGACCTGATTCCACCTGCCACACATTCAAGGTAGATGAGGGAATCCTCCCACTGTGTCATTGTATTTTGACAGCAGGGAGACTTCCCCACCATCAGAATATACTGATCAGCACTGCAGGGTATAGCGTGTGCCACTGATTGAGCAGGGACAATCCGACAGAGCAGATATACAGAAGTTGACTGGTAAATATTGTTTTTTACAACCACAGTGCCCACACATAGGTCAATATTGGCCGGTCCCTGCTGAATCAGACACATTTTGATCCATGCATTGCCAGCTTAAAAAAGTCACTTCCTTCAAGCACAGCAGGTGATTTGTGATTGTTCTATTTACTTTGTGAACACCATATTTAGAGTCTTTCAACTGCAGTTTATTCACATTTATGTACAGTAAATTACATTTTCAAAAAATGACAACATCTTCACAAAAGCATTGATTATATGCATATTTACAAGTACCATTTTAAATACATTTGCTAAATACAAAGCAGAAATGTATCCGGCAACTCTTAGCAAGGCTGTAATAGCAGCAATATGTCAGCATTGAGCCTGTTTATATGATGTAGCTAAATAAAGGATTATACTAAGGAGTTATCGAGTTGCTGGCTAAATTTCTGTTTTGGAAGCATGGACAGGGCAGTGGGGATCCCCCAGGTTGAGCTCCGGATCTCAGCAAGTATTTTTTAATTGTTTGGTTGAGCTTGGGTATCTCCTGTTTACATTTGCTAAATACTTTTGAGTAGAAAGTACCCCTACCTATGCAGATTGGCTTTAATATTTTATAAGTGTCTGACCCAGAAAAAAAGAGATAAAAGATGTGGGCACATTACTAATGTTCATTTATAGCATGCATATTCTGGGTCTGTGACTCAAAATGTTTAAGGCTAAACACATCCAGGCAACTAATGCATTTAAAAGAAGGCAGGCAATGACAGACACATACTTTTCTCATGCCAGAGTAACTTTAAAAATAGACTGAGAAGTGTTTGGCAATTATTTTTTCCATATGCAGAACATTTGCCATGTAATGCTTATTACTCTTATGCCGCGTGCACACGGTCGGAAATTCCACCAGCAAAAGTCCGATGTGAGCTTTTGGTCGAAAATTCCAACCTTGTGTATGCTCCATCAGACTTTTGCTGTCGGAATTTCCGCCTGCAAAAGATTGAGAGCTGGTTCTCAAATTTTCCGAAGGAAAAAATTCCTATCAGAAAATCCGATCGTCTGTAGCAATTCCAACGCACTAAAATTCAGAGGTATGCTCGGAAACAATTTGACGCATGCTCGGAAGCATTGAACCTAATTTTTTCGGCTCGTCGTAGTGTTTTACGTCACCGTGTTCTTGACAGTCGAAAGTTCAGAGAACTTTTGTGTGACCGTGTGTATGCAAGCCAAGCTTAAGCGGAATTCGATTCGATCGTATGTACGCGGCATTACTGATATACTTTGACCTACAAAGTATAACACAACATTAAAATTTTCTGTTTAGGTTCTACTACAACTCCTTCCAGAGTTTCAGATTCTCTTTCAAGTTCTTTCTTTGAAACATTCACCACAACCTCTACTACTACAACAGCTACTCCAGCCTTTACTACCACCACAGTAGATACTCCATTGTCCACTACAACCACTAGAGCTAGTCTAACCTCTACTATGACTACTACATCCAATCCAACCTCGTTTGTTAATAGTCTTTTCTCTTCTTCCTCTACCACAACCACTCTGTCTTCTACCACCACTACCCCAGCCTCTTCATCTCTTGTCATCACAACCACAATCTATCTTACATCAAGCACCACTGTACCCAAAATAACATCAATCCTTTCCACTACAAAATCAACAGCATTTTCCACACCATCAAGTTCTCATACACCTTCACCAGCTAAATGTCTTGCTACATCTGATGTATTTAGGTATCCATTATACCCTGTCTTAGAGCATATTTTTTATTGTACTTTTACAAAACTGGTTGCTATAAAATACCATGAAGTGCATGTCAAGCTGGCCATAGATGGACAGAACTTCAACATTCTTAGGAAAAGTCTCAGGAAAATTCTCAGAACATTCGAATGTTGTTCAAAAAATTTTGTTTGCTCTTTAAATTAGGTTTTGGAATGATGGACTTTACTAAAGAAAAAACGCATGCACTGTCAGAAATTCAGAGAGAAGAATTTCCATCCTGTTTACTGTGATCGAAAACGAAAATCAATTCTACCCACTAATGATTCGAAGAATTATTGATTTTTTTTAGAACATTCTTTTTGAAATTCTACCCATTTATGGCCAGCTTTAAGCCCAGTACACATGTACTGAAAGTCAGCTGGTTACAAATGTGACTCCTCCCCCCGTCAATGCGGCCACTTCGCTGTCTCCAGCCTCTCCACCTCCTGACGCTCCTCTTCTTTTAAGATGCCCTCCACTATTATTTTCTTTTCTCCTGCATTCACCTGCCCCCTAGCACCGATTTCCCCCAGAAACCCAATTTCCTGCTGCTACCTTGCAGGCACCAGCTTCCCACCTCTGCCTCTACTGCTGGCTTCAGGTGCTGCAGGGCTTACAAGGCACAAAAATAGGACCCCCCCATGGACCCTGCCTCACCAATCCCCTGCTGGTGGCTGTCATTCCCTCCTTCCCCTCACGCCGCCTGCAGCTGCTGCTCTGGCACTTGGGGAAGCTGTTAGGAAAGAGAGTGGAGGGTGAGGTTGGGGTGGAGGGGCTTGGTAAACATGTGTTTACCAGCCCCCTCCCTTTCTTGCAATGGATATAGTCAGCAATCACTACTGATCGCTCCTGTGTCCATTAATAACTGAGCATAGTAAACTGTGTTTAGTATATATGAGTGCATAAATAAATAGGAGTCTCTATACAGAATCCTTATTCATTCATGTAATGTGCAGCTTAGGCTGCAGAGAAAAGGACTTTCTGCAGTCCCTTTCCCTGTATCCAAAAGAGACATCAGGAGTCTGATATCCCACCAAAGCCTCTGATGTCAAACCAAACCTCTGATATCTCACCACAGCCCCCCCCCCTCCCACACACACACACACAAAAGGGCATGTTTACCTGTAGAGGGATGCACATCTCTGTGCAGGCAGTCCCATTGATGTCATTTGGGATGCAACTACACAGCTGTTGCTCCCAATTTGACATCCACGTGGGTCCGCCTTTGTTATTATTTGTTATTTATTAACTCAATACAATTTTAGCTTTTTTATTTAGTAGGAATTTAGCAGGAATTTTGTAACTTGTGCCATGTATGTATTCACTAATAATGATTTTAGTGTATTTCTAATGAAAATAGCGATTTGATGAACATTTTCACTATTGCGGGGCCTAAAAAATCAGTCGCACATTTTGTTCTATAGGTCATGTGCTTCCAGAAAATATATGGTTTGGGGGGTATTTCATAAATTCAGAAAGTTGTACGTGAAAAATTAAAACCTCCAGATTTTTAGAGTAAATCATTTTTATTTACAGTTTTGCATACCTTCAGTTTTCACCATTTCACAAAAAGGCACAATTTAAAATTTACAAAGGTTAAAGCAATACTGGACTTTCGGTATATGTATACCACTGTCTGTTCTAATAACCGGCTTCTGAAGGATGGTGTTGCTGGAAAACCAGCATTTGCAGCCAATGGCTGAATGCGCTGATATTCTGGCAGGGAGGGAGTCCCTGCTGTCACAATACAGTAGCTCAGCAGGAAAGATCCAGGCATCACCGATTGTTGTGTTGATGTGGGGATTTGTCCATTTTTTGTTTTTTTGTTCAACCTTCCGGTAAAGCTAAAAAAAGAAACGTGTATACCCAGCCTTATTCTTTGCTTTAGGTTACACTTTGCTTCATTAGGGAAGCCCCAATCTAATTTGAATTACATAGTTTAAATCATTTTTGTTGAAACAGTATGACTTGTTTCAACATTACTATTGTTTTGAACATTTCTGCTGTTAATTTGCTTTTTTTTAATAGATCAAACTACTGCTGTAACCACTAAAATGGCACTTTCATCAAACACGCCAGGTGAATTGTGTTTTATGTAGTTATGCCACTGGTTACTTGGCCAGATCACCAGGTGAAAACAGAGGGAGAAAAAAAAAGAAAACAAATGCAACCACCACATCTAATTATTGGTATGAAAAATTAAAACATTAAAAACCAGGGCATATTAAAATGTATATTAAAAAATAAAAAAATAGATAAATAAACATAATCCCTGTTGCCCTGCACACACCTGCAAATGAAAATGTGGTGCAGGGTGCACATGTGTGTGTAAATTGAGATTACCACTTTCTTCAAACACATCAGGTGAATTGTTGTTAGGGTGCGCTAATCCATCGAAAACACAATAGAGAAGATTCAAATAATAAAAGATAGTCCACAAGTGATGTGATGTGTTGAATCCTGATGTCACTCTACACCGTCCACCACCATAGTGATCATTAACCTCCCTGGCGGTATTCCCGAGTCTGGCTCGGGGTGGCATTTCAATTCCATAAGCGGTAACCCCGAGCCAAACTCGGGCTGCATTGCAGGATACAGGGAATGTAACTTACCTTGTCCCCTGGGTCCTGCGATGTCTCCCCGCAGTGTGTGCGAGCTGTCTCCTCGCTCGATTCACACACAGTGCCGCCGAGCTCCGTTCCCTGCGACGTTGCGTCGCACGGGGGCGGAGATCGGCGTCAAATTCAAAAAAGTTAAAACACAATACACATACAGTATACTGTAATCTTACAGATTATAGTACTGTATAAAACAATTACACATCCCCTTTGTCCCTAGTGGTCTGTCCAGTGCCCTGCATGCACTTTTGTATTATAACTAAAAGTTTTTTCTGCCTGGAATTTGGAGATTGTCCATAGCAACCAAAAAGTGTCCCTTTATGTCAAAAGTAGTTTTAGACCAGCTAGAAAACAGCGATAATAAATTAGAATCACTTGCAGAATTGAGCGATAGCGATTTGTGGGGAAATTAGTCATTAAACACTAAATCTAATGTCAGCGACAATTCTGCAACTGAGCAAATGTCTGTGTTTTTGATTTGATTACATTATTGAATAATTATTATAATTTTTATATTATTATTTGTTATAATTATTTATAGTTAATAATTATAATATAATTTATGATTTTGTGTTTCAAACTTTATCATACCCGGGATGTCTACTAGACTCTTTTTTTTACAGATTTAAGTGAGTTATTCCTAAGAATTGCAGGCCTACAATATAAAACGCCAAATTTCCATGCAAAATAATTGTACCGCTTTCAGCACCTAAAATCAGACAGAATCATACCGCCAGGGAGGTTAAAATATCAGTGCCTCCACCAATGGCAGAAAAACTTGCTTACCGGCTCCAATTGATCCCTTATCACAAGGGATCAAATGCGCTTGTGGCTTTAACCCAGCCTAGGCCTTTCTCCTGATCCAGATAGTCTCCTATGCAGGATCACCCCTTGGCACCATATCAGATGAAAAGATTTCTCAAAAAAAACAGAGTGATCCACATAGTGTAAAATCTTTATAACGTTTATTAGAATATAAAAGATTGCACCTACAGCTGCCGCTAGTATCATGTGCCTTTTGTTTAAAGTGTATCGGCCGGTACACAAAACAAAACCGTCCTTCTAGAGCATGTGTGGGATTAGTAACATCCACACTTTATACATATCACTAGACATGTGCACTGCCGAAAAATATATTTTTTTCGTTTTCGTTTTATTCGTTTTTTTTGCTTTTTTCGAAAATTCGGAAATTCTAAAAATTCTTTTTTTTCGATTTATTCGTTTTTTTGCGGGAAAATTCGGGAAATTCGGAATTCTGAAATTCGGAATTCTGAATTTCGAATTTCCGAAAAAAGCAAAAAAACTAATAAAATGAAAACAAAAAAAAAATAATTTTTCGAATTTCCAGAATTTCCGAAAAAAGCAAAAAAGCGGAAAAAAAAAGAATTTTCGAATTTCCGAATTTCGGAAATTCGGAAATTCTAAAAATTCAGAAATTCAACTTTCCAAATTTCCGATTTTCGAATTTTAGATCTTTGAAATCCGAAAATTCGGAAATTGAAAAATTCGGAAATTCGGAAATTCGAAATTTTGGAAATTCGGAAATTCGAAATTTTGGAAATTCGGAAATTCGAAAATTCGGAAATTCGGAAATTGAAAAATTCGGAAATTCGAAAATTTCGGAAATAACAAATTTCTCTAAATTCTTTAAAAACAAATTAGAAACTAAACGAATTGAACATGTCTACATCTCACAAAGAACCAAGCCTCGGTCTGAATACATGCATATTATACAACATTCGGATAACCAAGCCTCGATATACCTCGGCCAGCCATATTGAGCCCCATACCAAGCCTCATTCTCAAATCCTATATCCGATAACCATATTCAATGTATAACATGAAATGTTATCAGACATCTAGCATATTATCTTATGCAGTATCTATGTTGTACCTAATTGGGACTAAATCTGTCAACAAAACTAACTCCGCACAAAGAATACCTAGTTTAAAAAAAAGTATATTAATTAAAAACAAACATGATCGTATTTATTATGATTAAAAAGGAGTTAAGAGTATTTCAAATTATATGTAGCCTACATGGCCCCACCACATTAGGTAATTCAAATGATATTTTCCAAACTTATAAAACGAAATTGCCCGAAAATGACACCCAACAGTGACACCTAGTTTGAAAATTACTATCGGTTTATCGTTTAGGGCAGGGGTCTACAAACTTTTCAAACAAAGGGCCACTTTACTGTCCTTCAGACTTTAGGAGGGCCAGATTGTTGTCAGCAGGGGCAGAAAATGTCACGGGCCCAGCATCAGTGAGAATAAATATGGCCTCAGGGTTGGTGGTCAATAGAGGAGGAGTATTCCCCCTAATAGTAAAAGGAATAGTATCTCATTATTGGTATTGGTGGAGGATATAGTACCCCATTGTTTGTGTCAGTTGAAGGAATAGTGCCTCATATTAGTGGAAGGAATTGTACCCAAGGGCCGGATAAAGGCTAGCAAAGGGCCACATCTGGCCCTCGGGCCGCAGTGTGGAGACCCCTGCTCTAGGGTATCCCACAGATACGTCTATCCACATCCACAGCTTCATTCTAAAACCCTATATCTAAGAGCACTTTGTGGTATGCATTAAATATATTTTTCAAGCTTCTAACATCTTACCTTCTAAGGTGTCTTGTTTGGACCTAATTGGGACTAAATCCACCCACAAAGCAATCTCCGCCCAAAAACACTCAGTTTGAAAGCCTAGTATTAATTGAAAATATGAACATATTCTCTTATTTATTACAATAATGAGGAATTTTAATTGTATGTGACCTGCATGACATTACCACAATAGGTGGGTTAAATTTATTTTTCCCAAACCTAAAAAGTTTTTTATTCCTTAATTGTACTCGGAAAATGAAAAAAATCTATAACACCTAAGTGCTTTCCCACAGTGATGGCTAATGGATGGTTCAAAAACCACAATCAAATTACCTTTCAGGTTGTCACACATACCCAGGAATGAAAGGATTTGATAGCATGGTGTACCAAAAAGTTGACTCCCAATAGTGACATCTAATGGATGATTTGAAAATCACTAACAGGTTACCTTAAAGGGGTTGTAAAGGTTCGTTTTTTATTTTCTAAATTGGTTCCTTTAAGCTAGTGCATTGTTGGTTCACTTACCTTTTCCTTTGATTTACCTTCTACATGTTTTTTTTCTTTGTCTGAATTTCTCACTTCCTGTTTCTCCTCACTTAACTTCACACCATCATCCGAGTGGTGTGGAGTCAGCCAGAACAGCTTACTGAACAGCTTACTGAGGAGGAACAGGAAGTGAGAAATTCAGACAAAGAAAGCCAAGAAAAAAATTTTTTAGAAGGGAAATCTAAGGAAAAGGTAAGTGAACCAACAATGCACTAGCTTAAAGGAACCTATTTAGAAAATAAAAAACAAACCTTTACAACCCCTTTAACTTTTATCACATAAATACATCCATCTATATATTATAACATTTTATGCTCCTATCCATTAGAAAGAACCTAAATGTATAACAAAGGCCAAATAAACAATAAACTCTACCAACACAAAACTGCAGGCAGTCCGAAACTCAGGTTCGAGTTCACAAACACATAATTGTAAAATCAATGTTAACTTTATGAGTTCTTAACCACTTAACGACCGCTCACTGTATATATACGTCGGCAGAATGGCACCGACAGGCACAATCACGTAGAGCATACGTGACTGCCTTTGTATAGTTGGGGGGTCCAATCGGACCCCCCTTCTGTACAGTGAGCGGTGGCTAAGTGTCCGGGAGCGTTCCGGGATGAGGGGGCAGCCATTAGTTTCTGGCCACCCCCTCGCGATCGCTCCCGGCGAATGGAAATGCCCCCTCTGTCTGTGTCAGACAGAGGGAGCAGGAGGAAGTGATGTCATCTCTGGTGCGGCGCTCACATATACCGAGCGCCGTACAAGAGAAGACATCAGGTCAGTGCACACAACACTACACTGACACCAGGACACATAGGGACATAAATCGCCCCCCCCCAGGCCCCCCCAGACACCCCAGATCACCCCCCAGATCACCCCCCCCAGCCCCCAGTCACAGTGTCACTGATTGCAGTGACCATTTATTTAGTGATCACTGCAATCAGTGACATTTGTGACTGTAAAAGTGTCACCAAAGTTTAGTCTTAGGTCCAGTGTAGCCCCCTAACCCCCCCTAATAAAGGTTTAACCCCCTGATCACCCCCCAGATAACCCTTTCACCGCCTATCACCACTGTCGCTTAGCGATCATTTTTCTGATCGCTGTCTTAGCGTCAGTGATGCCGATCGGCAGCCAGTAATTTTTTTTAGGTTCGCCGCAGGTTTTTATAGCGTCAGGTACCCCAATATATTATCTAATAAAGGTTTAACCCCCTTGATCGCCCCCCAGGTAACCCTTTCACCCCCTATCACCACTGTCACTAAGCGATCGTTTTTCTAAACGCTGTCTTAGTGTCTGTGATGCAGATCGGTAGCCGGTAATTTTTTTTAGGTTCGCCGCAGGTTTTTATAGCGTCAGGTACCCCAATATATTATCTAATAAAGGTTTAACCCCCTTGATCGCCCCCCAGGTAACCCTTTCACCCCCTATCACCACTTTCACTAAGCGATCGTTTTTCTAAACGCTGTCTTAGTGTCTGTGATGCAGATCGGTAGCTGGTAATTTTTTTTAGGTTCGCCGCAGGTTTTTATAGCGTCAGGTACCCCAATATATTATCTAATAAAGGTTTAACCCCCTTGATCGCCCCCAGGTAACCCTTTCACCCCCTATCACCACTGTCGCTAAGCAATTGTTTTTCTAAACGCTGTCTTAGTGTCGGTGATGCAGATCGTAGCCAGTAATTTTTTTTAGGTTCGCCACATGTTTTTATAGCGTCAGGTACCCCAATATATTATCTAATAAAGGTTTAACCCCCTTGATCGCCCCCCAGGTAACCCTTTCACCCCCTATCACCACTGTCACTAAGCGATCGTTTTTCTAAACGCTGTCTTAGTGTCTGTGATGCAGATCGGTAGCCGGTAATTTTTTTTAGGTTCACCGCAGGTTTTTATAGCGTCAGGTACCCCAATATATTATCTAATAAAGGTTTAACCCCCTTGATCGCCCCCAGGTAACCCTTTCACCCCCTATCACCACTGTCGCTAAGCAATTGTTTTTCTAAACGCTGTCTTAGTGTCGGTGATGCAGATCGTAGCCAGTAATTTTTTTTAGGTTCGCCGCATGTTTTTATAGCGTCAGGTACCCCAATATATTATCTAATAAAGGTTTAACCCCCTTGATCGCCCCCCAGGTAACCCTTTCACCCCCATCACCACTGTCGCTAAGCAATCGTTTTTCTAAACGCTGTCTTAGTGTCGGTGATGCAGATCGGTAGCTGGTAATTTTTTTTAGGTTCGCCGCAGGTTTTTATAGCGTCAGGTACCCCCATATATTATCTAATAAAGGTTTTAACCCCCTGATTGCCCCTAGTTAACCCTTTCACCAGTGATCACCATATAAGTGTTACGGGTGACGCTGGTTAGTTAGTTTGTTTTTTATAGTGTCAGGGCACCCGCTGTGTATATAACCCAATAAAGGTTTAACCCCCTGATCGCCCGGCGGGTGATATCAATTAGGTTTTAGCGTCAGAGAGGGTCTGAGTCACACCCCAGGCAGCGTCAGGTTAGTGCCAGTAACGCTAACACCCATGCGTGAAGCATACACCCCCCTTAGTGGTATAGTATCTGAACAGATCAATATCTGATCTGATCTATACTAGCGTCCCCAGCAGTTTAGGGTTCCCAAAAACGCAGTGTTAGCGGGATCAGCCCAGATACCTGCTGGCACCTGCGTTTTGCCCCTCCGTCCAGCCCAGGCCACCCAAGTGCAGTATCGATCGATCACTGTCACTTACAAAACAAAAACACACATAACTGCAGCGTTCGCAGAGACAGGCCTGATCCCTGCGACTCCAGTGCTGTAGGAGGTGATTTCACCACCACAGTTAAAAAAAAAAGCAAATATGCCGAAGCATTGGGGCAGCAGGGGCGGAGGAGCGATTTTGCTCCTAATGCCGCGTACATACGGTCGAAATTCCGACGGAGGCTTGCCCGTGGAAAAGTCCGACCATGTGTGTGCGGCATTACTTTTTTGCGGGAGGATGCCCCCATGCTTCGGCATATATAAATGGTGCGTGTATGCCCATCATTGGAAGTGGGTGGATGAAGGGCGGTATTCTAATGGTGGGCATACCCACCGATCAATCTCTTTTTTCGTTCAGCCAACTGGCTGCATGAAATAAAAAGATTACAATACATGTCCAACAAGGACCAGCAACGTACTGGTATGTTGCTGGACTTTGAATGTTTATACCAGAATGATGCCTGCGGGTTTAGGTACCATCTTGGTATCATTCTTTTCAGCCTGCGGCCGGCTTTCATGTAAAAGCAATCCTAGCGGCTAATTAGCCTCTGGACTGCTTTTACAAGCAGTGGGAGGGAATGCCCCCCCCCCCCGGATATAAAAAGCGCTATTGGGAAATTGGGAAAGCATTTTATCACACTGATCTTGGTGTCGTCAGATGCTTTGAGGCCAGAGGAAAAATCTAGGGTCTAGAAGACCCCAGTTTTTTCAAAAAAAGAGTACCTGTCACTACCTATTGCTATCATAGGGGATATTTACATTCCCTGAGATAACAATTAAAATGATAAAAAAAAAAAATACTTGGAAGGAACAATAATAAAATAAAATAAAAAAGCAAAATTAATAATAAAAAAAAGAAAAAAAAAAGCACCCCTGTCCTGCCCTGCTCTTGCCCAATGGCGAACGCAAGCGTCGGTCTGGCGTCATATGTAAACAGCAATTGCACCATGCATGTGAGGTATCACCGCAAAGGTCAGATCGAGGGCAATCATTTTAGCAGTAGACCGCCTCTGTAAATCTACTGGGGTAACCTGTAAAGGCTTTTAAAGGCTTTTAAAAATGTATGTAGTTTGTCGCCAATGCGCGTTTGTGCGAAATTTTAAAGCATGTCGTGTTTGGTATCTATGTACTCGGCCTAAGATCATCTTTTTTATTTTATCAAACATTTGGGCAATATAGTGTGTTTTAGTGCATTAAAATTAAAAAAAGTGTATTTTTTAACCCAAAAAATGCGTTTGAAAAATCGCTGCGCAAATACTGTGTAGAAAAAAAAAATGCAACACCCACCATTTTAATCTGTAGGGCCTTTGCTTTAAAAATATATATAATGTTTGGGGGTTCAACATAATTTTCTTGCAAAAAAAAAAAATGTTTTCATGTAAACAAAAAGTGTCAAAAAGGGCTTTGTCTTCAAGTGGTTAGAAGAGTGGATGTAAGCTTCCTAATGTTGTGTATAAAATGCCAGAACAGTTCAAAACCCCCCCAAATGACCCCATTTTGGAAAGTAGACACCCCAAGCTATATACTGAGAGGCATGTCGAGTCCATGAAATATTTTATATGTTGACACAAGTTGCGGAAAAACGACAATTTTTTTTTTTTTTGCACAAAGTTGTCACTAAATGATATATTGCTCAAACATGCCATGGGCATATGTGGAATTACACCCCAAAATACATTCTGTTGCTTCTCCTGAGTACGGGGATACCACATGTGTGAGACTTTTTGGGAGCCTAGCCACGTACGGGACCCCAAAAACCAAGCACCGCCTTCAGGCTTTCTAAGGGTGTAGATTTTTGATTTCACTTCTCACTGCCTATCACAGTTTCGGAGGCCATGGAATGCCCAGATAGCACAAAACCCCCCCAAATGACCCCATTTTGGAAAGTAGACACCCCAAGCTATTTGCTGAGAGGTATTGTGAGTATTTTGCAGATCTCGCTTTTTGTGACAAAGTTTTGAAAATTGAAAAAAAAAAATATATATATATATTTTATTTCTTCATTTTCAAAAACAAATGAGAGCTGTAAAATACTTGCCATTCCTCTCAGCAAATAGCTTGGGGTGTCTATATTCCAAAATGGGGTCATTTGGGGGGGTTTTGTGCGATTTTGGCATTTTATGGCCTTCGATAGGTAGTGAGGAGTGAAATCAAAAATTTGTGCCTAGAAATCCTGAAGGCGGTGCTTGGTTTTCGGGGTCCCGTACGCGGCTAGGCTCCTAAAAAGTCCCACACATGTGGTATCCCCGTACTCAGGAGAAGCAGAAAAATGTATTTTGGGGTGTAATTCCACATATAACCATGGCATGTGTGAGCAATATATCATTTAGTGACAACTTTTTGTAATTTTTTATTTTTTTGTCATTATTCAATCACTTGGGACAAAAAAAATATATTCAATGGGCTCAACAGGCCTCTCAGCAATTTCCTTGGGGTGTCTACTTTCTAAAATGGGGTCATTTGGGGGGGTTTTGTGCTATTTTGGCATTTTATGGCCTTTGAAACTGTGATAGGTAGTGAGGAGTGAAATCAAAAATTTGCGCCCTTAGAAATCCTAAAGGCGGTGCTTGGTTTCCGGGGTCCCGTACGCGGCTAGGCTCCCAAAAAGTCCCACACATGTGGTATCCCCGTACTCAGGAGAAGCAGCAAAATGTATTTTGGGGTGAAATTCCACATATAACCATGGCATGTGTGAGCAATATATCATTTAGTGACAACTTTTTGTAATTTTTTTTTTTTTTTAGTCATTATTCAATCACTTGGGACAAAAAAATAAAAATTCAATGGGCTCAACATGCCTCGCAGCAATTTCCTTGGGGTGTCTACTTTCCAAAATGGGGTCATTTGGGGGGGTTTTGTACTGCCCTGTCATTTTAGCACCTCAAGAAATGAGATAGGCAGTCATAAATTTAAAGCTGTGTAAATTTCAGAAAATGTACCCTAGTTTGTAAACTCTATAACTTTTGTGCAAACCAATAAATATACGCTTATTGACATTTTTTTTACTAAAAACATGTGGCTGAATACATTTTGGCCTAAATGTATGACTACAATTGAGTTTATTCGATTTTTCTTATAACAAAAAGTAGAAAATATCATTTTTTTTCAAAATTTTCGGTCTTTTTCCGTTTATATCGCAAAAAATTAAAATCGCAGAGGCAATCAAATACCATTAAAAGAAAGCTCTATTTGTGGGAAGAAAAGGACGCAAATTTCGTTTGGGTACAACATTGCATGTCCGCACAATTTACAGTTAAAGCAGCGCAGGGCAAAATTCTGAATTCACCTCTGGTCCTTTAGCTACCAAATGGTCCGGGGCTTAAGTGGTTAATAAATGCATTGACGTCAACATCAACATCAAGGCCATAAGGGACATATGTTCTCAATCTGTATACCCAAGCCATTTCTTGTTTTTGAGAACCCCCTCACCAAGGAACTACCTCTCCAATATGGTCTATATTTATCTATCCCTAAATATAGGGTATTGGAAGGGTCTCTATTGTGCATCACATCGTAATGCTTGAACACAGAATGCTTTTTGAAACCTTTTCTGATATTACTAATATGTTCCTTTATTCTCACCTGGAGGGAACGTTTGGTCCTGCCCACGTATTGTAGCCCACACAGGCACTGAATCAAATATACCACCCCCGTAATGAACGGTTCTATCTCAAATGAAGCGAGAAGTGCTCGTGGAGGTAAAGCCACTCACGTTCTTACTCTTACAGCTATTCAGCCTACACACCTCACTCTTACAACGATAATACCCCATAATATTTAACAAAAAAACTGTGGTTTTCTTTGGGTGGATCCTGAACACTTGGCGCTATTCTATCCCTCAAGGACATCACCCCCCTTAAAATGACCTGGGGTTTCTTGGGAAGAACAGCTTTTAAAATTTGGTTGTGTCCAGAATTTACCAGTGTTTCTGTAATGTGACTGAACTGATGAAATGAACGGACCGCATGTGTGAAAGGTGCCTTATCCTAAGAAAGTATCAGTCAGTAGTGAGATACATCTGAATGTGTACATATTTAATCACATGAGAATTTTCCTTTGAATTCAGAAGTAGGCTAAGGCCCCCTTCACATGTGCAGACCATTGGTTTCAGCAGTTCAGTCACGGATGAAGCTTACATGAGTTTTTCCATCTGTTTTTCCATACATTTTTTTACATCCACACATAGAGTCCTTAAAGCTGAGTTCCACCTAAAATGAATGGGCTCAAAAACTGCATCGCACTGACTTGCATGTAATTTGTACAAGAATGCAGTACGGTTCTTGTTATTCTTACTGTGTGCTGAGCCTAATACAGCTAAGGAAGCAACTACATAAGCTAATCTTTGCTCGGCTAGCTGCTTTGGAGGGCAGAAGGGACTTTGGGGTCTAAAAGACCTCCAATGCCTCCTTAAAGAGTACCTGTCACCTGCTCAATGCTATCATATGGGTTTTGTAAATCCCTTGAGATAGCAATAAAGTCAACGCAGTATTAAACCCAAAAGCTAATATTTATTATATTGCAGTTTACCAGTTCATAGATGTTTTAGGCTTTATTTCTTCTATTTTCATCTGGTGATCTGGCCAGTAAGTCTGTTATTTTTTAAAAGAGCAAGCGCTCTTCCAGATGTATCAGTTTACAGGGATGAGACAAACCATTTAATACTGGCAGAGGTGCTTATAATGATCAACTTTATTGTATTCATGTAAAACCTTTATCCTTAAAGGAGAGGAAAAAGGTTTACTGTACTTGATTATAAATTGTAAGTTGGATTTCAGTTTAGTGTATTTAAATCTGCTAGTAAATTTAACACTCTTCCCCCCCCCCCGACTGCTGTCTGCTGTGCCCCCCGTGCTCATCCATCCAGGCACTCTAATACAGGAGGAGTGTTATTGGCAGTGGTGTAACTAGAACCATCAGGGCCCAGGGGCAGGAAACCATGAAGGGCCCCCTGACCCACTGGTCCTGAAGCCCTTTCCATCGGTCTCTGGGCCATTTCCTCTGGTCCAGAGGCCCTTTCCTTTGAGCCAGAGGCCCTAAACCCAGGGTCCTTCACACCCATCATGGGGCTCTTTATTACAGTACTTTATTAGTGGGACCTTTCACATGTTCTGCAGCGGGTCCCCTTCCTGCCGTCTTGGGGTTCCCCCACGGTGGTGGAATGCCAGGGCCTGGTCGCAAGTGTGATCTTTGCAACCCTGGTAGTTCTGCCATTGGGTGAAATTCTCTGCAGTGTTATGGGATGGGTGGAATGCTCTTCAGTGTATCATGTAATAGTTGAAAAGCTCTGCAGCATATCATGGGATGGGTGGAATGCTCTGCAGTGTATTATAGGATGGATAGAATGCTCATCAGTGTATCATGGGATTAGTGGAATGCTCTGCAGTGTGTCATATTGTGGGTGGAATGCTCTAAACATATGACCACACATACACACAGATATAAAAACACAAATACAAACACATACAAACACACACACATACAGTATATATATATATATATATATATATATATATATATATATTGGGCCTTTCAAAAAATCAGCAGTACAGTACCTTCAATCACTGGGTACTGATATGTAGGGGGAGGTGGAGAGCACAGCACTCGGAAAGACACCTTTCCCTCCTTTGCTTTCACTTTGCTGAGTGTATTCACTGTCTGACCGAGCTCCCAGTGCCGATGTACAGTTAGGTTGATGATTGGGAGTTTGGCCTGACTGGCATTCTCTACCAGCCGCACGGGCCCCCTGGAGCAGGGGCAGGGTCATAATTGTGCCCACTGTAGTTATGCCACTGGTTATTTGGCCAGATTGGTATCAGAAATTAAAACATTTAAAAAAAAGGGCATATTAAAATGTATTAAAAAAAAAATATTACCGGTACTTAATTGGGTAATATATTGTGTTCATTTGCACTAGAATTTACTTTATCATATTTTTTCCTGAAAACATGCATCTGATAAACAGAAAATATTGTGCAACATAAAATTTTTTAACTATCCTTTTATTCTACAGGGCTCTATTGATATACTTTATACTTTAATTTAGTATAACTTAGTATAACTACTTAGTATAACACAACATTTTAAGCTCCTGTTTAGGTTCTACTACAAATTCTTCCAGAGTTTCCTCTTCTTTTTCAAGTACTTCGTTTGAACCTTTCACTACAACTTATACTACCACTGCAACAGCTACTCCAGCCTTCACCACCACAATGGATACTCCAAATTCTGTTACCACAGCAGTATCTAATCCAACCTCTATTATGACCACGTCATCCTTTTCCACCTCTTCTGTTTCTAGTCTTCCCTCTTCTTCCTTTACCACAACCAATCTACCATATTTATCATCTACCACTAGTATCCCACCTTTTTCATCTTCAGTCAGTACAACCACACTTTATCCTACCTCAAGCGCCACGTCATCCACTACAAACCCAACAGCAGTTGTCACAGCATCACGTCCTTATACAGCTTCACCAGGTAAATCTTAAAGTACATTTAATTTTTCTGATGTAGTTTTCTCCATCTGAAGTCTTTAAATACCTATTATGCCCTGTCATAAAGTTCATGTTACTCTTTTTTTTATGTTACTTATTGCTTTATTAGGGAAGCCCCAAATTTAGAGGTGCCACTTTAAATATTGTTGCTTAACCCCTTGAAGACTTATATTCTCACAAAGTCAAAATCATCCTTTGTATCAGCAGCTCCAGTTCTTTCATTTTATTAGCTAGACTTCTTCCTGCGCATATTTTTCCTCCTTAGTCCTGAGGCTGCAATTGTGTTCTGCCATCCTACTCACCTTTGGTTACAGTGTTCTGGTTATAGTACCACTAATGCCTTCAATAGTACCCTCTGACATTTACTCACTGTCAGCTATCACTTCCTCTGATCCCTCCCTCTCCACCATCTTTTTGGCCATTTTTTTCCATCTTCAACAGAGTTGTCCCATCCCCATTTAGGTGCAGCCCTTCCCTGCTATAGAGCAGGTAACTGACCGAAAAATCAGTCCAGTTCTCCAGGAACACCAAACCCTCCTGCCGGCACCAATTCCTCAGCAACTGGTAGAGTAATCTCCTGCTGCCACTCTGGAGAGGCTTGAGGTACAGGCAGTATGTCTGAGAATACCACCTAGGAGGTCCTTTTCTTCAATATAGCTCCTGAGTCCCTAAAATAATTTTTTAGGATTTTCCACCTTCCTCTAATATTGTCATTGGTTCCAATATGTACCATGACAACTGGGTCTTCCCCTGCCAGACCAAAAAAATGGTCCATCCGATCCATGATGTGCAGAACCCAAGTGCCTGGTAAATAACATACTGTTAGGCGATTGCGGTCTTTATGACAAGTTGCCCTGTTTGTCCTTCTAATAAGTGAAACCTCTACCACCAGAATCTGTCTATCCTTACTCTTAGCCTTGCCCTCGTCCTCACTGGAGGAGTTGTTTCCCTGGCAGCTAGAGAAGTCACTCTGCTCCAGCCCTGCCACTCCTTGACTGATACCCCCAACATCACGCAACCGGGAGTATTTACATTGGGATGTATCAGCTCAGGACTGGCCTCCCTAACGCTTTTCCCTCTACCCTGTCTAACTCTCACCCAACTACTCTGCTCTGGTATAATCACCCAACTCAGCGCTACAGGCATACAATACCCCAAAAATATTAATACAATATGCAATATCGCTGCAGCCTTCAATTAAATATACCAATAAAAAAGGTGCTGCGAACATAAAATGTGTGTTATATCAAGTCAGCACCACTGTAAAAACTAACATGATGCTCACCAATCTTCATTGATAATAGTTAGATAATATTACTTTTTGTTAACACATTTCATTTGTTTGTTCATGGATTCATATAATTATACTCTAAATAGTACATTGAATATGTGTTTACCATCCCCCTCTCTTTCTTGCTATGGATATAGTCAGCAATCACTACTGATCGCTCCTGTGCCCATTAATAACTGAGCATAGTAAACTGTGTTTACTCTATGTCAGTTTATGAATGAATAGGAGTCTCTTTACAGAAACCTTATTCATTCATGTAATGTACAGCTTAGGCTGCAGAGAAAAGGACCTTCAGCAGCCCCTTTCCCTGTATCAAAAAAGAGACATCAGGGGTCTGATATCCCATCAAGGCCTCTGATGTCAAACCAAACCTCTGATATCTCACCAACCCCACCCCCGCCCACACACACACAGTAAAAAAAAACAGTACAATATAAAAAAAAAGGCTTACCTATACAGGGATGCACAGGTGTTCCGTGCATCCCTATGCAGGCAGTCCCATTGATGTAATTTGGGATTTAGCAACTCCACGAACACAGCTGTTGCTCTCAATTTGACATCCATGTTGGTCCGGCTTTTTTATTTTTTGTTATTTATTAACTCAATACAATTTTAGCTTTTTATTTAGTAGGAATTTAGCAGGAATTTTGAAAAATTGTCCATGTATGCTCTCACTAATAATGATTTTAGTGTATTTCTAATATAAATAGCGATTTAATGAACATTTCCGCTATTGCGGGGCCTAAGAAATCAGTAGCACATTTTATTCTAATGGCCATGGGCTTTCAGAAAATATATGATTTGGGGGGTATTTTACAAATTTGTACGTGAAAAATGAAAACCTCCAGATTTTTATTTATTTACTTATTATAGTTTTAACTTTTATATTTACTAGGAATTTAGGAGAAATCTTGCCATGTATATATCCACTAATAATGATTTTAGTGTATTCTTGGGGAAAATATTGTTTTGATAAATATTTTTTGCAAATATCACAAGGCCTAAAAAAAATCTATTCTACTGGTCCTATTCTTTTTAGAAAATGTATGGCTTGGGAGTTTTTCACAAACTGAAAGTTGTAAGGGAAAAATAAAAATAAATTGGAAAAATGGCAGCGAAAACGTCAAAGTGATACTAAAGGTTTCTTTTTTAATTTCTTTAAAATAACAAACATGTTATACTTACCTCCACTGTGTAGCTCGTTCTAACAACCGACTTCTGACGGATGGTGTTGCTGGAAAACCAGCATTCAATCAGCGTTTGCAGCCAATGGCTGCAAGTTCTGATCTGTTTATTCTGGCAGGGGGGGGGGGTCCCCACTGTCAGAATACAGGAATACAGTAGCTAAGCAGGAGAGATCTTGTCTTGTCAGGTTTCTTTTTCGTTCAACCTGACGATCAAACTAAGAAAAATTAAACATGTATACCCAGCTTTATCCTTTGCTTAAAGTTACTCTTTGCTTCATTAGGAAATCCCCAATCAAATTTGAATTGCATAATTTGAATAGTTTTTGTTGATACAGTATGACTTTACTTTTAACATTGCTATTGTTTTGTATACATTTCTGCTGTTAATTCATTTTTTTTAATAGATCAAACTACTGCTGCAACCACTAAAATGCCACTTTCTTCAAACACACCAGGTGAATTGCGTTTTTTTATTTTGTGAACACCATATTTAGAGTCTTTCAACTTCAGTCAGTTCAGATTCACATACATGAAATAATATTTTGATATGACAACATCTGTACAAAGCATGGATTGGATACATATTTATAAATGCCATTTTACGTGTTTGCTTGTAGAAAACGTGTTTGTGTAGTTCAGTTGATTTAAAACAAATGTTTACCATGATGTATTTTGCCTTTTGAGTACACCAATTATCACAACAACTACAACATCAAAGCCATCAGGAAAATACCTGCAATTTTAATAGTCAGCATTTCACAGTAACGGCATCTGGGATTGAGCACAATAAATAGTAATTTGACAAAATGTACATTATTTAATTGTAAATAGTATTTTCAGGAGCTGCTTCACCCTCTAAGGCCCCTTTCATCTGTTGACGGATGAAAAATGGACCTTAATGCATCTCTATGGAAAAACAGATGTAAATAGATGATCATCCATTTACATGTGTTTTCATTCGCTTCCATCAACATCCATTTTTTTAAACAGATCAAAGTCCTATTTTTCTTCTGTTAAAAAAACTGATTGGAAAACAGATGTAAATGGACAAACAGTCAATGTTTTGCATGAAAAAATGGCTCCAGGACTCAAGTGGTTAAGGACTCTAGCTGTTGGATGTAATAAACTGATGTAAAAATGGGTGAAAATCTGATGACGAACTAATGAAAAACTGATGTAAACTTCATTTCAAAAAATGTGACTGTACTGATGAAACGAATACTGAGAAATTGTATCAGTCAGTAGTGAGATACATCTGAACGTGTACATAATTAATCCCATGAGAATTTTCATTTGAATTCAGTTTAGTCTTAAGGCCCCTACACACGTGCAGACCATTGGTTTCATTAATTAACTTACGGATGAAACTTACATCAGTTTTTCATATGTTTTTACATTCTGTTTTTTCACATCCGCCAACTAGAGTCCTTAACCACTTGAGTCTTGGGGCTATTTTTTCATGTAAAGAAAGACCATTTGTTTATTTACAGCCTTTTTCATCTGATCAATTTTTTTTTATGGAAGAAAAATAAGGCTTTGATCTGTTCCAATGATGGAAGCAAATGTATGGGGATCTAAATAGATATAAATGGATGATCATCTGTTTTTCCATAGAGATTCCCAGCATCTTAAGTTCCAGTACCGCATGTAAATTGCACTGCCTTTGCAATCTGCTGTTGGTGTCAATACAAATTTAATGACACCCCAAAAGCAGGTCGCAAACGCAGTGCACTTGCCTGTACTGTAATGCAAAAGATCGCATGGTACAAAACAACCATGCAGACTGATTGCAGTATGGCTCAAAAAAGGTGCATACACTTCTTTGGTGCAATGTGGTGCCATTTAAGCCCATTCAAAATGAATATACTCAAACTGCATTGCACTGAATTGCATGTGAATTGCACAGGAATGTAGTGCAGTTCTTGTAATTCTTAGTGTGAACTGAGCCTAATACAGCTAAACCTTTTAACTCTGACAGGGGTGCTTATAATGATCAACTTTAATGTACATGTAAGACCTTTATCCTAAAAGGAAAAAAAAATGGTTTGTTGTAACTGATTAGAAGGTCTAAGCTGGAGTTCAGTTTAGTGTATTTATATCTGCTAAGAAATGTAACACTAGCCCCCCGACTGAGAATACAGCTCTCTGAGCTCATTCAGAGTGGGAGCACTCTAATACAGGAGTAGTGTTACTGGCAGAGGCATAACTAGAACCATCAGGGCCCTAGGGCAAGAAACCATGAAGGGCCACCTGACCCACTGGTCCTGGGGCCCCCTTCCATCGGTCTCTGGGCACTTTCCTTTGAGCCAGAAAGGATGGGTAGAATGCTCTGCAGCGTATCATGGGTTGGGCGGAATGCTCTGCAACGTATCATGGGATGGATGGAATGCTCTGCAGTGTGTCATTCGATGGGTAGAATGCTCTTAACACATACACACACATACAAACAGATATAAAAACACAAATACACAAGCACATACACACACATACATACAAACAGATATAAAAACACAAATACACATACACACACATACATATAAAAACACAAATACACACCCTCATACACACACACATACAAACAGATATAAAAACACAAATATACACACACATACAAACAGATATAAAAACACAAATACACAAGTACATACACACACATACATACAAACAGATATAAAAACACAAATACACACACATATAAAAACACAAATACACACCCTCATACACACACACATACAAACAGATATAAAAACACAAATATACACACATACAAACAGATATAAAAACTCAAACACATACACACACATACACAACACACACATACAAACAGATATAAAAACACAAATACACACACACATACACACACATACAAACAGATATAAAAACACAAATACATACACACACATATATATATATATATATATATATATATATATATATATATATACTGTATTTTGGGCCTTTCAAAAAATCATCAGTACAGTACTTACAATCACACAGATGGGCAGTGGCGGCCGGTGGAACATTTTTTTGGTGGGTGGCAAACAGTATGCCAATATCTGGACGGACACATGTATAAGAGGTGGCCATGGATAGATTCATGCTACGCATGAATCTATTCATTGCATATAGGGGGTGGTGTGGAGAGAGGGGGCGGAGCCAAGGCACCCCTAATGGACAGGCCACCACTTCAGCTGGGTACTGAGCTGAAGGGGGAGGTAGAGAGCACAGCACTCGGAAAGACACCTCTCCCTTCTTTGCTTTCACTTTGCTGAGTGTATTCAGTGTCTGACCGAGCTCTCAGTGTTGATGATACAGTTTGGTAGATGATGGGGAGTTTGGCCTGACAGGCATTCTCTACCAGTCGCATGGGCCCCCTGGAGCAGGGGTGGGGTCATAATTGCGACCACTGTAGTTATGCCACTGGTTATTTGGCCAGATCACCAGGTGGGAAAAAAAGCCCAAAAAATAAAACTTATGCAGCCACCACATCTAATGATTGGTATCAATAAATAAAACATTTCAAAATAAGGGCATATAAAAATGTATACCCCCCCCCCCAAAAAAAAATAAAAAAAATAGATAAATAAACTTAATTGGGTAATATATTGTGTTCACTTGCACTAAAATTTACTTTATCATATTTTTTCATGAAAATATGCATTTTAAAAACAATTTAAAGGGCTCTATTGATATACTTTGACCCACTTAGTATGACGCAACATTTTGATCTCCTGTTTAGATTCTACTACAACTTCTTCCAGAGTTTCCACTTCTTTTTCAAGTACTTCCTTTGAACCATTCACTAGAACCTCTACTACCACTTCAACAGCTGCCCCAACCTTCACCACCACAATGGATGCTCCAAATTCTGTTGCCACAGCAGTATCTAATCCAACCTCTACTATGACCACGGCATCTACTTCCACCTCTTCTGTTTCTAGTCTTCCCTATTTATCATCTACCACCAGTACCCTACCTTTTTCATCTTTAGTCGCTACAACCATACTTTATCCTACCTCAAGCGACATGGCTTCCACTACAAACCCAACAGCAGTTTCCACAGCATCACCAGGTAAATCTTTTAAAGTACATTTCATTTTTCTGATGTAGTTTTCTCCATCTGAAGTCTTTAAATACCTATTATGCACTGTCTGACCGAGCTCCCAGTGCCAATGTACAGTTTGTTTGATGATGGGGAGTTGGGCCTGACCGGAATTCTCTACCATCCGCAGGGGCCCCCTTGGAACCAGTGTAATTATGCCACTGGTTATTTGGCAAGATCACCAGGTGAAAACGGGGGACAAAAAAGCCCCCCCCCAAAAAAAAGAATACTAATGCAGCCATCACATCTAATGTTTGATAAATAAACGTAAGCCCCGTTGCCCTACACACACCCCGCAAATGCAAATGTGGTGCAGTGTGCACATGTGTATGTAAACTAAGATTGCACCACACATGTGAGGTATTCCGGCAGATGTCAGAATGAAAGCAATAATTCTAGTGCCATAGCTTGAGGTTAACTCAAAACTGATGACTAGTAAAGGTTTTAAAAACGTCACCTATGGAGATTTTTAGGTACCATTTATTTCACGATATCACAAGCGCACACAATTTTAAGACTTGCCATATTTGGTATCTATTTACTTGACACAGCCCCGTATTTTATACTTTACCAAAAATTGGGTATCATATTGTGTTCATTTGCACTAAAATGAACTTTTATCATATTTTTTCCTGAAAACACGCGTTTGATAAACAGTTGTGAAAATATTGTGCAACATAAAAAAATTGGAACTATCCTTTTATTCTACAGGGCTCTATTGATATACTTTAACCTACTTAGTATAACACAATAATTTGATCTCCTGTTTAGGTTCTACTACAACTTCTTCCAGAGATTCCACTTTTTTTTCAAGTACTTCCTTTGAATCATTCACTACAACTTCTACTACCACTGCAACAGCTACCCCAACCTTCACCACCACAATGGATGCTCCAAATTCTGTTATCACAGCAGTATCTAATCCAACCTCTACTATGACCACGGCATCTACTTCCACCTCTTCTGTTTCTAGTCTTCCCTCTTCTTCCTTTACCACAACCAATCTACCCAATTTATCATCTACCACCAGTACCCTACCCTTTTCATCTTCAGTCGCTACAACCATACTTTATCCTACCTCAAGTGCCACGGCTTCCACTACAAACCCAACAGCAGTTTCCACAGCATCACCAGGTAAATCTTTTAAAGTACATTTAATTTTTCTGATGTAGTTTTCTCCATCTGAAGTCTTTAAATACCTATTATGCACTGTCTGACCGAGCTCCCAGTGCCGGTGTACAGTTTGGTTGATGATGGCGAGTTGGGCCTGATCGGAATTCTCTACCATCCGCAGGGGCCCCCTTGCAACCAGTGTAATTATGCCACTGGTTATTTGACAAGATCACCAGGTGAAAACGGGGGACAAAAAAGCCCCCCCCCCAAAAAAAAGAATACTAATGCAGCCATCACATCTAATGTTTGATAAATAAACGTAACCTCTGTTGCCCTACACACACCCGCAAATGCAAATGTGGCGCAGTGTGCACATGTGTATGTAAACTAAGATTGCACCACACATGTGAGGTATTCCGGCAGATGTTAGAATGAAAGCAATAATTCTAGTGCCATAGCTTGAGGTTAACTCAAAACTGATGACTAGTAAAGGTTTTAAAAACATCACCTATGGAGATTTTTAGGTACCATTTTTTTCACGATATCAGAAGCGCACACAATTTTAAGACTTGCCATGTTTGGTATCTATTTACTTGACACAGCCCAGTATTTTATACTTTACCAAAAATTGGGTATTATGTTGTGTTCATTTGCACTAAAATTAACCTTTATCATATTTTTTCCTGAAAACACACGTTTGATAAACAGTTGTGAAAATATTGTGCAACATAAAAAAAATTGGAACTATCCTTTTATTCCACAGGGCTCTATTGATATATTTTAACCTACTTAGTATAACACAATAATTTGATCTCCTGTTTAGGTTCTACTACAACTTCTTCCAGAGTTTCCACTTTTTTTTCAAGTACTTTGTTTGAACCATTCACTACAACTTCTACTCCCACTGCAACAGCTACCCCAACCTTCACCACCACAATGGATGCTCCAAATTCTGTTACCACAGCAGTATCTAATCCAACCTCTACTATGACCACGGCATCTACTTCCACCTCTTCTGTTTCTAGTCTTCCCTCTTCTTCCTTTACCACAACCAATCTACCCAATTTATCATCTACCACCAGTACCCTACCCTTTTCATCTTCAGTCGCTACAACCATACTTTATCCTACCTCAAGTGCCACGGCTTCCACTACAAACCCAACAGCAGTTTCCACAGCATCACCAGGTAAATCTTTTAAAGTACATTTAATTTTTCTGATGTAGTTTTCTCCATCTGAAGTCTTTAAATACCTATTATGCACTGTCTGACCGAGCTCCCAGTGCCGGTGTACAGTTTGGTTGATGATGGCGAGTTGGGCCTGATTGGAATTCTCTACCATCCGCAGGGGCCCCCTTGCAACCAGTGTAATTATGCCACTGGTTATTTGACAAGATCACCAGGTGAAAACGGGGGACAAAAAAGCCCCCCCCCCCAAAAAAAAGAATACTAATGCAGCCATCACATCTAATGTTTGATAAATAAACGTAACCTCTGTTGCCCTACACACACCCGCAAATGCAAATGTGGCGCAGTGTGCACATGTGTATGTAAACTAAGATTGCACCACACATGTGAGGTATTCCGGCAGATGTTAGAATGAAAGCAATAATTCTAGTGCCATAGCTTGAGGTTAACTCAAAACTGATGACTAGTAAAGGTTTTAAAAACATCACCTATGGAGATTTTTAGGTACCATTTTTTTCACGATATCAGAAGCGCACACAATTTTAAGACTTGCCATGTTTGGTATCTATTTACTTGACACAGCCCAGTATTTTATACTTTACCAAAAATTGGGTATTATGTTGTGTTCATTTGCACTAAAATTAACCTTTATCATATTTTTTCCTGAAAACACACGTTTGATAAACAGTTGTGAAAATATTGTGCAACATAAAAAAAATTGGAACTATCCTTTTATTCCACAGGGCTCTATTGATATATTTTAACCTACTTAGTATAACACAATAATTTGATCTCCTGTTTAGGTTCTACTACAACTTCTTCCAGAGTTTCCACTTTTTTTTCAAGTACTTCGTTTGAACCATTCACTACAACTTCTACTCCCACTGCAACAGCTACCCCAACCTTCACCACCACAATGGATGCTCCAAATTCTGTTACCACAGCAGTATCTAATCCAACCTCTACTATGACCACGGCATCTACTTCCACCTCTTCTGTTTCTAGTCTTCCCTCTTCTTCCTTTACCACAACCAATCTACCATATTTATCATCTACCACTAGTACCCTACCTTTTTCATCTTCAGTAGCTACAACCATACTTTATCCTACCTCAAGCGCCACGGCTTCCACTACAAACCCAACAGCAGTTTCCACAGCATCACCAGGTAAATCTTTTAAAGTACATTTCATTTTTCTGATGTAGTTTTCTCCATCTGAAGTCTTTAAATACCTAATATGCACTGTCTGACCGAGCTCCCAGTGCCGATGTACAGTTTGGTTGATGATGGGGAATTGGGCCTGACCGGAATTCTCTACCATCCGCAGGGGCCCCCTTGCAACCAGTGTAATTATGCCACTGGTTTTTTGGCAAGATCACCAGGTGAAAACGGGGGACAAAAAAAGCCCCCCAAAAAAAAAGAATACTAATGCAGCAATCACATCTAATGTTTGATAAATAAACGTAACCCCCGTTGCCCTAAACACACCCCGCAAATGCAAATGTGGCGCAGGGTGCACATGTGTATGTAAACTAAGATTGCACCACACATGTGAGGTATTCCGGCAGATGTCAGAATGTAAGCAATAATTCTAGTGCCATAGCTTGAGGTTAACTCAAAACTGATGACTAGTAAAGGTTTTAAAAACGTCACCTATGGAGATTTTTAGGTACCATTTTGTTCACGATATCACAAGCGCACACAATTTTAAGACTTGCCATGTTCGGTATCTATTTACTTGACACAGCCCCGTATTTTATACTTTACCAAAAATTGGGTATTATATTGTGTTCATTTGCACTTAAATGAACTTTTATCAATTTTTTTCCTGAAAACACGCGTTTGATAAACAGTTGTGAAAATATTGTGCAACATAAAAAAATTGGAACTATCCTTTTATTCTACAGGGCTCTATTGATATACTTTAACCTACTTAGTATAACACAATAATTTGATCTCCTGTTTAGGTTCTACTACAACTTCTTCCAGAGATTCCACTTTTTTTTCAAGTACTTCATTTGAACCATTCACTACAACTTCTACTACCACTGCAACAGCTACCCCAACCTTCACCACCACAATGGATGCTCCAAATTCTGTTACCACAGCAGTATCTAATCCAACCTCTACTATGACCACGGCATCTACTTCCACCTCTTCTGTTTCTAGTCTTCCCTCTTCTTCCTTTACCACAACCAATCTACCATATTTATCATCTACCACCAGTACCCTACCTTTTTCATCTTCAGTCGCTACAACCATACTTTATCCTACCTCAAGCGCCACGACTTCCACTACAAACCCAACAGCAGTTTCCACAGCATCACCAGGTAAATCTTTTAAAGTACATTTCATTTTTCTGATGTAGTTTTCTCCATCTGAAGTCTTTAAATACCTAATATGCACTGTCTGACCGAGCTCCCAGTGCCGATGTACAGTTTGGTTGATGATGGGGAATTGGGCCTGACCGGAATTCTCTACCATCCGCAGGGGCCCCCTTGCAACCAGTGTAATTATGCCACTGGTTTTTTGGCAAGATCACCAGGTGAAAACGGGTGACAAAAAATACCCCCCCAAAAAAAAAGAATACTAATGCAGCCATCACATCTAATGTTTGATAAATAAACGTAACCCCCGTTGCCCTAAACACACCCCGCAAATGCACATGTGTATGTAAACTAAGATTGCACCACACATGTGAGGTATTCCGGCAGATGTCAGAATGTAAGCAATAATTCTAGTGCCATAGCATGAGGTTAACTCAAAACTGATGACTAGTAAAGGTTTTAAAAATGTCACCTATGGAGATTTTTAGGTACCATTTTGTTCACGATATCACAAGCGCACACAATTTTAAGACTTGCCATGTTTGGTATCTATTTACTTGACACAGCCCCGTATTTTATACTTTACCAAAAATTGGGTATTATATTGTGTTCATTTGCACTAAAATTACCTTTTATCATATTTGTTCCTGAAAACACGCGTTTGATAAACAGTTGTGAAAATATTGTGCAACATAAAAAAATTGGAACCAAAATTTTTATTCCACAGGGCTCTATTGATATACTTTAACCTACTTAGTATAACACAATAATTTGATCTCCTGTTTAGGTTCTACTACAACTTCTTCCAGAGATTCCACTTTTTTTTCAAGTACTTCGTTTGAACCATTCACTACAACTTCTACTACCACTGCAACAGCTACCCCAACCTTCACCACCACAATGGATGCTCCAAATTCTGTTACCACAGCAGTATCTAATCCAACCTCTACTATGACCACGGCATCTACTTCCACCTCTTCTGTTTCTAGTCTTCCCTCTTCTTCCTTTACCACAACCAATTTACCATATTTATCATCTACCACTAGTACCCTACCTTTTTCATCTTCAGTCGCTACAACCATACTTTATCCTACCTCAAGCGTCACGGCTTCCACTACAAACCCAACAGCAGTTTCCACAGCATCACCAGGTAAATCTTTTAAAGTACATTTCATTTTTCTGATGTAGTTTTCTCCATCTGAAGTCTTTAAATACCTATTATGCACTGTCTGACCGAGCTCCCAGTGCCGATGTACAGTTTGGTTGATGATGGGGAATTGGGCCTGACCGGAATTCTCTACCATCCACAGGGGCCCCCTTGCAACCAGTGTAATTATGCCACTGGTTATTTGGCAAGATCACCAGGTTAAAACGGGGGACAAAAAAAGCCCCCCCAAAAAAAAAGAATACTAATGCAGCCATCACATCTAATGTTTGATAAATAAACGTAACCCCCGTTGCCCTACACACACCCCGCAAATGCAAATGTGGCGCAGGGTGCACATGTGTATGTAAGCTAAGATTGCACCACACATGTGAGGTATTCCGGCAGATGTCAGAATGTAAGCAATAATTCTAGTGCCATAGCTTGAGGTTAACTCAAAACTGATGACTAGTAAAGGTTTTAAAAATGTCACCTATGGAGATTTTTAGGTACCATTTTGTTCACGATATCACAAGCGCACACAATTTTAAGACTTGCCATGTTTGGTATCTATTTACTTGACACAGCCCCGTATTTTATACTTTACCAAAAATTGGGTATTATATTGTGTTCATTTGCACTAAAATTAACTTTTATCATATTTTTTCCTGAAAACACGCGTTTGATAAACAGTTGTGAAATTATTGTGCAACATAAAAAAATTGGAACTATCCTATTATTCCACAGGGCTCTATTGATATACTTTAACCTACTTAGTATAACACAATAATTTGATCTCCTGTTTAGGTTCTACTACAGCTTCTTCCAGAGATTCCACTTTTTTTTCAAGTACTTCGTTTGTACCATTCACTACAACTTCTACTACCACTGCAACAGCTACCCCAACCTTCACCACCACAATGGATGCTCCAAATTCTGTTACCACAGCAGTATCTAATCCAACCTCTACTATGACCACGGCATCTACTTCCACCTCTTCTGTTTCTAGTCTTCCTTCTTCTTCCTTTACCACAACCAATCTACCATATTTATCATCTACCACCAGTACCCTACCTTTTTCATCTTCAGTCGCTACAACCATACTTTATCCTACCTCAAGCACCGCGGCATCCACTACAAACCCAACAGCAGTTTCCACAGAATCACCAGGTAAATCTTTTAAAGTACAATTCATTTTTCTGATGTAGTTTTCTCCATCTGAAGTCTTTAAATACCTATTATGCCCTGTCATAAAGTGCATGTTACTCCTTTTTTTTATGTTACTCTTTGCTTTATTAGGGAAGCCACAAATTTAGAGGTGCCACTTTAAATATTGTTGCTTACCCCCTTAAAGACTGGCTTGGTCTCCTATATAAAGAGTACTCCTGGACAGCGGCAATCATGTGAGCTGTCAAACCAGGCTTCTAATATTCTCACAAAGTCAAAATTATCCTTTGTGTCAGCAGCTCCAGTTGTTTCATTTTATCAGCTAGACTTCTTCCTGCGCATATTTTTCTTCGTTAGTAATCTCCTGCTGCCACTCTGGAGTGGCTCGAGGTACATGCAGTATGTTTGAGTATACCACCTAGGAGGTCCTTTTATTCAATAAAGCTCCTATATATAAAATCATTTTTTAGGATGCTCCACCTTCCTCTAACATTGTCATTGGTTCCAATATGTACCATGACAACTGGGTCCTCCCCAGCCCCATCCAACAATCTGTCCATCCGATCCACGATGTGCAGAACCCAAGCGCCTGGTAAATAACATACTGTTAGTGAATTGTGGTTTTTATGACAGGTTGCCCTGTTTGTTCTTCTAATAAGTGAAACCAGAATCTGGATCCTTACCCTTAGCCTTGCCCTTGTCCTCACTAGAGGAGTTGTTTCCCTGGCAGCTAGAGGAGTCACTCTGCTCCAGCACTGCGCCACTCCTTGACTGATTCCCCAACATCACGCATCCGGGCATTTTTACATTGGGATGTATCAGCTCAGGACTGGCCTATCTAACGCTTTTCCCTCTACCCCGTCTAACTATCACCCAACTACTCTGCTCTGGTATAATCACCCAACTCAGCCCTACAGGCATACAATACCCCAAAAATATTAATACAATGTGCAATATAGCTGCACCCTTCAATTCAATATACCAATAAAAAAGGTGATAAGAACATAAAATGTGTGTTATATCAAGTTAGCACCACTGTAAAAAACTAACATGATGCTCACCAATCTTCATTGATAATAGTTAAGTTAATATGACTTTTTGTTAACACATGTCATTTGTTTATACATGGATTCATATCATTTCACTCTAAATAGAACATTGAATATGTGTTTACCAGCCTTCTCCCTTTCTTGCAATGGATATAGTCAGCAATCATTACTGATCGCGCCTGTGCTCATTATTAACTGAGCATAGTAAACTATATGTCAGGTTATAAATGAATAGTAGTCTCTTTACAGAATTCTTATTCATTCATGTAATATACAGCTTATGCTGCAGAGAAAGGGACTTTCTGCAATCCCTTTCCCTCAAAAAAGAGACATCAGGGGTTTGATATCCCACCAAAGCCCCCCCCCCACACACACACAGTAAAAAAAAAAAGAAGTACATCATAAGAAAAAAAAAAAGAAGGCTTACCTGTACAGGTGTTCCGTGCATCCCTGTGCAGGCAGTCCCATTGATGTCATTTGGGATGTAGAAACTCTACAAACACAGCTGTTGCTCTCAATTTGACATGTTGGTCCAATATTTGTTATTTATTAACTCAGCATATGTATGTACAGTAGCACAAGGAGACACTGCTCTGAACAGCGTAACTGTTAGGAGGATAGTAAATGGCACACCCAGTCCAGGTGCTCTAGCTTAGGAAGTCCTTTCAACATCCCAGACAGAAACAATGAAATCAAAGCATAAAGGAGGCGGCACTTCTGGAGATTAAGTCTTAATAGTGTTTATTCCAATATGACCATTTAAAAAACGGTGAAGGCTAGTGTGTTTCGCCAGAAGCCTTGTTCAGAGCACAACACACAAAGTAAAACTACACATACAGTATCTCCCAAAAGTGAGTACACCCTTCACATTTTCGTAAATATTTTATTATATCTTTTCATGTGACAACACTGAAAAAATTGCACTTTGCTACAATGTAAAGTAGCAAAGTGTCTGGGACGACAGCCATGCAGACCAATTTGATGCAGTGTGCGGCGTATGATCTGAGCACTACCAGGCTGACCCCCCCACCCCTTCAACCTCTGCAGCAATGCTGGCAGCACTCATAAGTCTATTTCCAAAAGACAACCTCTGGCTATGATGCTGAGCACATGCACTCAACTTCTTTGATCGACCATGGCGAGGCCTGTTCTGAGTGGAACCTGTCCTGTTAAACCGCTGTATGGTCTTGGCCACCGTGCTGCAGCTCAGTTTCAGGGTCTTGGCAATCTTCTTATAGCCTAGGCCATCTTTATGTAGAGCAATTCTTTTTTTCATATCCTCAGAGAGTTCTTTGCCATGAGGTGCCATGTTGGACTCCCAGTGATCGGTATGAGAGAGTGAGAGCGATAACATCAAATCTAACACACCTGCTCCCCATTCACACCTGAGACCTTGTAACACTAATGAGGGAAAATATGTAATTGGGCCAATTTGGACATTTTCACTTAGGGGTTTACTTACTTTTGTTGTCAGAGGTTTATTTAATAATGGCTGTGTGTTGAGTTATTTTGAGGGGACAGCAAATTTACACTGTTATACAAGCTGTGCACTTACTACTTTACATTGTAGAAAAGTATAATTTCTTCAGTATTGTCACATAAAAAGGTTTTAATAAAATATTTACAAAAATGTGAGGGGTGTACTTACGTTTGTGAGATACTGAATATATACATATACAATTAAAAAGATAGTGCAGTCCAATCCCTCTAATTAGATGACTTCATCAATCAAGGTGAAATGGGAAACACAGCTGCTGGTGTACATCATCCTGTAAGAGAGAGAGAATGAGAGAAAAATAGTAAAAATATACTGGGTAAGCAAACTGGATTCATATACAGTAAAAATCAGTTAATTTCAATCCATAAATGAATCAAGGCATTCCACAGCATAGACTTCCTTCCTTTTCCACAATTAATGTAATCATAAATCTTGAAATTCCCACCTGTGGAACAAGAGTTTTCTACAAAAATGACAAGGGCCCACACCACAAGCATAAGAGCCCTCCAGAAGTACAGGCTCCTTTATGCTTTGATTTCGGTATACAGTCAGGTCCATAAATATTGGGACATTGACACAATTATAGACTTTTTAGCTCTATACACCACCACAATGGATTTGAAATGAAACAAACAAGATGTGCTTTAACTGCAGACTTTCAGCTTTAATTTAAGGGCATTTACATCCAAATCAGGTGAACGGTGTAGGAATTACAACAGTTTGTATATGTGCCTCCCACTTTTTAAGGGACCAAAAGTAATGGGACAATTGGCTGCTCAGCTGTTCCATGGCCAGGTGTGTGTTAAGCCCCGTACACATGGTCAGACTTTTGGCCAACAAACTTCATTTTGAGCAAGTTGGACCAACAATCTGACCGTGTGTACGCTCCATCGGACATACTTTTTTTGCTTTTTTCTTGTTTTCATCGGACAAGAGTTGGGTCTGCAAATGGACAAACTTTTGCCCAACAAAAGTCCGATGGAGCAAAGTCCGTCCGTGTGTACAGAAAACCATCGGACTTTTGTCTGATGGACAAAACAACTCATGTTAAAATCAACCAACAATAGCAGAAGTTGACTAAAGGGTGTCGGTAAAGAGCAGAAAAGAGCAGAAAAACCACGTGATGTTGCAAAAAGTTTTGGGAAAGTTTGCAGAAAAGTCAGAGCGTGTGTATACTATGGGTGTTCCCGACCAACTCCGTTCAGACAAAAAACCACGGGAAAATGGAAGTCCGACCGTGTGTACGGCTTTAGTCCCTCATTATCCCATTTACAAGAAGCAGATACAAGGTCCAGAGTTCATTTCAAGTGTGCTATTTGCATTTGGAATCTGTTGCTGTCAACTCTCAATATGAGATCCAAAGATCTGTCACTATCAGTGAAGCAAGCCATCCATAGGTTGAAAAAACAAAACAAACCCATCAGAGAGATAGCAAAAACATTAGGTGTGTCAAAATCGACTGTTTGGAACATCCTTAAAAAGAAAGAACGCACCGTGAGCTCAGCAACACCAAAAGACCCAGAAGACCACGGAAAACAACTGTGGTGGATGACCGAAGAATTCTTTCCCTGGTGAAGAAAACACCCTTCACAACAGTTGGCCAGATCAAGAACACTCTCCAGGAGGTAGGTGTATGTGTGTCAAAGTCAACAATCAAGAGAAGACTTCACCAGAGTGAATACAGAGGGTTCACCACAAGATGTAAACCATTGGTGAGCCTCAAATACAGGAAGGCTAGATTAGAGTTTACCAAACAACATCTAAAAAAGCCCTCACAGTTCTGGAACAACATCCTATGGACAGATGAGACCAAGATCAACTTGTACCAGAGTGATGGGAAGAGAAGAGTATGGAGAAGGAAAGGAACTGCTCATGATCCAAAGCATACCACCTCATCAGTGAAGCATGGTGGTGGTAGTATCATGGTGTGGGCATCTATGGCTGCCAATAGAACTGGTTCTCTTGTATTTATTGATGATATGACTGCTGAAAAAAGCATCAGGATGAATTCTGAAGTGTTTCGGGCAATATTATCTGCTCGTATTCAGCCAAATGCTTCAGAACTCATTGGACGGCGCTTCACAGTGCAGATGGACAATGACCCGAAGAATACTGCAAAAGCAACCAAAGAGTTTTTTAAGGGAAAGAAGTGGAATGTTATGCAATGGCCAAGTCAATCACCTGACCTGAATCCGATTGAGCATGCATTTCACTTGCTGAAGCCAAAACTGAAAGGAAAATGCCCCAAGAACAAGCAGGAACTGAAGACAGTTGCAGTAGAGGCCTGGCAGAGCATCACCAGGGATGAAACCCAGCGTCTGGTGATGTCTATGCGTTCCAGACTTCAGGCTGTAATTGACTGCAACCAAGTATTAAAAAGTGAAAGTTTGATTTATGATTGTTAATCTGTCCCATTACTTTTGGTCCCTTTAAAAAGTGGGAGGCACATATACAAACTGTTGTAATTCCTACACTATTCACCTGATTTGATGTAAATACCCTCAAATTAAAGCTGAAAGTTTGCAGTTAAAGCACATCTTGTTCGTTTCATTTCAAATCCATTGCGGTGGTGTATAGAGCCAAAAAGATTATAATTGAGTCAATGTCCCAATATTTATGGACCTGACTGTATGTATACCACGGTGTGTCCTAACAACCGGCTTCTAAAAGATGGTGTTGCTAGAAAACCAGCATTCAATCAGCATTTGCAGCCAATGGCTGCAAGTGCTTATCTGTGTATTCTGGCAGGGGAGAAACCCTGCTGTCAGAATACAGTAGCTCAGAGGGAGAGATCCCTATATCACAGATTGTTGTGTTGATGTGGGGTCTTGTCAGTTTTTTTTTTTTTTGTTCAACCTGATGGTCAAACTAATAAAAATTAAACGTGTATACCCAGCTGTTTTCTTTGCTTTGAGTTACCCTTTGCTTCATCAGGGAATCCCCAATCTAATTTGAATTGCATCATTTGAATAGTTTTTGTTGATACAGTATGACTTGTTTTAACAATACTATTGCTTTGAACATTTCTGCTGTCAATTCATTTTTTTTTTTAATAGATCAAACTACTGCTGTAACCACTAAAATGCCACTTTCTTCAAACACACCAGGTGAATTGTGTTTTTTTATTTTTTTTTATTTTGTGAACACCATATTTAGAGTCTTTCAACCTCAGTCAGTTCAGATTCATATTACATGAAATATTTTGATATGACAACATCTGCACACAGCATGGATTGGATATATATTTATAAATGCCATTTTACGTGTTTGCTTGAAGTAAACGTGTTTGTGTAGTTCAGTTGAATTAAAACAAATGTTTACCATGATGTATTTTGCCTTTTGAGTACACCAATTATCACAACAACTACAACATTAAAGCCATCAGGAAAATACCTGTAATTTTAATAGTCAGCATTTCACAGTAAAGCCCCGTACACACGATCGGATAACCTATGGATTTTCGTCCGATGGATTCGTCCATCGGAAATCCGATGAAACTGTTTTTCATCAGTCTTGGCCTCACACCATCAGTCAAAAAACCGACCGTTCCAAACGCGGTGACGTAAAACACTCCGATGAGCCGAGAAAAATGAAGTTTAATGCTTCTGAGCATGCGTCGACTTGTATCTAAGCATGCGTGGGTTTTTTAACCGAGGGACTTGCCCATAGACGATTGGAAATTCCCATCGGTTTTTTATCCATCGGAAAATTTTAAAACAAGTTCTATTTTTTACAACCGATGGAAAAAAGACCGATGGGTACCATACACGATCGGTTGGTCTGATGAAAACCATCCATCGGACGGTTTTCATCAGTCAAACCGATCGTGTGTACGGGGCTTTACAGTGTCTGGGATTGAGCACAATAAATAGTAATTTGACAAAATGTAAAATTTTTAATTGTAAATAGTATTTTTCTTCTGTTAAAAAAAAAAACAGAAGAAAGTGTAGCACTACCCCGTAGGAGCTGCTGATTTAAAGTTTTGGGCCTACCGTTACCTTTTCTGTTCACCACACTCGTGTCAGGGATCCTTCTTGAAGAGCTTTTACAAATTTTCACACCAACACTTGAATACGTTTTCTTCAAGGCTTTATTTTACCAGTTCCAACAGAGGGATAGAGTTAGAGGTGGAGTCTCAGGTACTTCACTTTGCGGATCACGGGCACAATCTCAGATCCAGAGGGCAAAACAGTTCCACGCTGGATTCAGCAACCTCCGGATAGGCCTACTCTCACTGACCTAGCAGCCGGTACGAATCTCCCTCAAAGTCTCTGCCACAGACTTGATGAGTGCCGTTGCATCGTTTCACAACCTTCCGCCACAAAATCGTGTAACCACACTGACACTTTGCAAAAAGTTCCTTCAGAAGTACACAGCTCACGGTGCCAGAATCTTTCAGCCGTCCGGCAGCACCGTGAGGCAAACTTACTAGGATGCATCCTTCAATTGAGTCCCCAATTGTTCCACTTCTTCCCGCAGGCAAGACCGCGTAGGACTATCCCTGGACTAGTAGGCCCCAGGAACTCCTGGGCCTACTTCTCAGTTGCAGAGCCTCGGGCCAGCAGGCCCCAAGGCCGAAAATGGCTCATACATCCCTGAGGCCAGGAGGGCCCTCAGGTCAGGATCCGGCAACGACCCCCGGCAACGAACTCCGAAAGATAGGTCTCTTGCCTCTTAAGTACCCCTGCCAGAATGCACAGCGGGTTGACCACGCCCCCTGAGCCACTTCTGGGAAAGGAATACCCAATAAACCTAGCCTGCTGCATTTCCAACCCTGACCCAGGGTGACAGTGACACCTACTGTCAGGTGGAAAACGCGCAGCCCAGCTAGACTGAAACAGAGCCAGTAATTTACATAATTCTTTCTGAGCTGAACTACAGCTCAGACAACTAAATTTAACATATAGCATCTACCCAACAGGAGTAGGGCACTACACATGTAAATGGACAAACAGTCAATTTTTGCATGAAAAAATGACTCCAGGACTCAAGTGGTTAAGGATTTTAGCTGGTGAATGTAATTGACGGATGTAAAAACGGGTGAAAATCTGATGACAAACTAATGAAAAACTGATGTAAACCTAATTAGCTTTTTCTTTAAAAAAATGTGACTGAACTGATGAAATCAACGGGCCGCATGTGTAAAAGGGGCCTTATACTGAGAAATTGTATCAGTCAGTGGTGAGATACATCTGAATGTGTACATATTTAATCGCATGAGAATTTCCATTTGAATTCAGAAGTAGGCTAAGGCCCCCTTCACACGCGCAGACCATTGGTTTCATCAGATCAGTCACGGATGAAGCTTACATTAGTTTTTTATCTGTTTATTACAATCGCCAGCTAGCGTCCTTAACCACTTGAGTTGTGGAGCCATTTTTTCATTTGTCCATTAACATCTGTTTTTCGTCTGATCCATTTTTTTTATGGAAGAAAAATAGGGCTTTAAACCGTTCCAAAAAAAGGAATTTTGGAGGAAGTGGATGTAAAGGGATGTAAATGGATGATCATCCATTTTTACCATAGCAATGCATTGATGTTCATCCATGTTCATTTCCAGCACCGCATGTAAATCGCACTGCCTTTGCAATCTGCTGTTGGTGTGAATACAAAGTTAATGACACCCCAAAAGCAGATCGCAAATGCAGTTCACTTGTCTGCACTGGATCGCACCAGATCACAGCAGATCGAATGGTACAAAAGACCTCCAATGTCTCCATAAAGAGTACCTGTCATCTGTTCAATGCTATCACATGGGTTTTGGAAACCCTTGATTTAGCAAGAAAGCATTAAACCCAAAAGCTAATGTTATTATATTGCAGTTTATCAGTTCATAGATGTGTAGCGGGTATGTACTTTCCCGGGTGTAAATTTGAACTTGACAGAGACATTGGTGATGTGTAATTCCCTGCAGCCCAGCGGGTGGCGCTGTCGCCCTGGGCTGGGGTTGAATCATTGCTGTGTGTTGCGCTTCCTTTTTGTCCTCCCTTGGCGGTGGTATGGTGGGGCGGGGAACCCGCCGTGCTTGCTGGGAGAGGGTATAAGGGGCCGGCCATCTTTGTCGCGGGGTCGAAGTCCCAGGCACCTTCAGCTTGTGGACGGTGGTTCATGTCAGTCCTCTGGGTGGCCTAGGCCTAGAGGACAGCCGGAGGTCGTGTTCCATCCCAGGCACCTTTAGCCTGGGGTGAGGTTCTCGGATGGAGGTCCGGAGCTCAGTGTGACGAACGCACGTGTCAGATCCCCGCCCTCCGTGCTAATCTTGCATCGAAGGACCGGCCAACCTCACACTACGCTGTCACTTGCATAACAATGCCCCTCTCAGCTGCGTCCAGCCCAAAGATTTTCCAGCTTGCGGGACGACAATCTGAGTGCCAGCAGCCTGAGAGCGATTGTTACCGGGCTAATGTCACAATTAACCCTTTCTCTGCCACCACCCCGGTTTAAACAACGCCGAGCCAGGGGATACTCGTGATTTCAACAATACCAATTATGATTTTAGAATAAGCGTCTGCAGCCTACACTGTCACCACAGACAGGTCTGCGCAGAGCCCTACAGTAGCGCTCTTCAAGAGGCAGGTTCGTTATAGCTTGCATTAAGAGTTTCAGAGGCAAGAGTAACACCTTTCAACATAAGGGTTTATTTTGAAAAGGGTCAAGTTGATGCAATAAAATGTTACAGAAAAATATGTTTCAAGAGATAATACTATACAGCCACAAGGTTAAGGTAGAAATTAGAAGTAGAAGAATACTTGCAATTAAATGTCCAAAGATTGATCAGCGTTCGATCGATAAATCCGGTTCTCAACTTGCAGAAGGTTCCTGCTTAAATGTTAAAAGGGAACTCCACAGATCTTGCTTGTTTGATGGTGAAAGGAGAACTGCTTGTGCTCTCTGAGAGCTCCTTTTTCTCTCAAACTCCAGGGGGTGTTGGCAGTGACCAATGACCAATGGCTGGTCGTTCTGAAATAGGGCTGAGCCCTGGGAGGTGTCTCACTCATTTCTACTTTTTGAGATACATTTTCATAACCCTTAATCTCTACGTGTTACACACTAACAATCTTCATATTCTTATTCAGTGTTATTTAACTTTTCATTTGACTCCAAACGTGCCCAACTTGTCAGCTCCAGTTGACCCAGGGGCAATAACGGTCACTACTCGGGTTCCCTATGGCCTAACCTATCCATGTCTGGACTTGACGCGTTACAAATTCTCTGCGGAGACTGAATATATTTATGTTATGACAGTGTGTTTTGTTATTTGGAAGTTATGAAACATGTTGAATTTCCATACTCAATTCTTCCTGTGTAAAGCTTGAGGGTCACTCAGGGTTTTACGACCCTGGCCTGTTATAACTCTGAGGCTTTACAAAGGTGACAGCTTTACGACCGGTCAGGAACTGCTAAGCCCCTTATCAAACCTAGCTTCCTCTGCTGAGATAAGGGATGTTTGATGTAGAAAGCTTAAAATTTCAGATACCCTCTGAAATAGCAAGCTGCGATATCCTTCAGGATGGGTGAGGGGATGGAGAGTTCATTTCAAATGTACAAGGTTTAGCTAAAACTTTCATGGGAGCTTCTAACACAAAATGGATGCCTGCCCCACCAAAATGGTTGCACTAATGCTCTAGGCAGGTGTCCATTTTGTGAGATCGTCACACCTCCCCCCTTAAGTTAGTGCATGGGAGGGAACTACAATTTCCCTCCTGACGCAACCGTCTCCTGCGGGCTCAGCTTGACGGGACAGCCCATCAGCATTGCCATGGATGCTGCCTTTCTTATGCTGGATGGTGAAATCGTATTCCTGCAAAATTAAGCTCCACCGAAGGAGTTTACCATTTTCCCCAGCAACACGATTCAGCCAGCTTAAGGGATTGTGATCGGTGATCACAGTGAAATGCCGTCCATAAAGATACGTTTGTAACTTTTGGAGAGCCCAAACGATCGCCAGACACTCCTTTTCGATCGTGGCATATGCTACTTCCCTGGGGAGCAGCTTCCGGCTCAGATAGAGGATGGAATGCTCCTCTCCGGCCTCATCTACCTGGCTCAGAACTGCACCCAATCCATAGGCAGAGGCATCCGTCTGCACTAGGAAGCGATGGGTGAAGTCGGGAGCCTGTAGGACAGGGGCGCTGGCCAGCGCCTCCTTCAAGGCCTGGAATGCCTGCTCACATTCTGGTGTCCAGGACACCACCTTGGGCAGTTTCTTTTTGGTTAGGTCAGTCAGAGGTTTGGCCAAGCTGCTATAGTTACATACAAAATTCCTATAGTAGCCAGCGGTCCCCAAGAAAGACATAACCTGCTTTTTGGTTTGGGGGGTAGGCCAGGCCAGGATGGCCTCAACCTTCCCCGTCTCGGGTTTCAGGGTGCCTCCTCCTACCTGGTGTCCCAAGTAATGCACATCAGTCATGCCGATCTGACACTTACTGGGTTTGACAGTCAGATTGGCAGCTGTCAACCAATCCAGGACCTGTGACAGGTGCACCAGGTGTTCTTCCCAGGTAGGGCTGAACTCAGCGATGTCATCCAGGTAGGCTACGGCAAAAGTTTCCAGCCCCTCCAGTAAGTCATTCATGACTCTCTGGAAGGTAGCTGGGGCATTCTTCATCCCAAACGGCATGACTGTAAATTCGAACAAGCCGAATGGGGTGATGAAAGCCGACTTTTCCCGAGCCTCAGGGGCCAGAGGAATTTGCCAGTACCCCCTACTCAAATCCATGATTGTTATATAGTGGGCAGCCGCCAACCTATCTAACAACTCATCGATCCTGGGCATGGGGTAGGCATCTGCAGTGGTGATGACATTCAGCTTCCGATAGTCCACACAGAACCTGGTCGTCTGATCCTTTTTGGGGACCAGGACTACTGGGGACGCCCAGGCGCTGTGGGACTTCTGAATCACCCCCAGCTGCAGCATTTCCTCCACTTCCCTTTTCATGTCGGCCAGCACCTCCAGGGAGACGCGATATGCCGACTGTCTAATAGGAGGATGTGCCCCCGTGTCCACCTGGTGGATAGCGAGGTGCGTCCTCCCAGGTTTCCCTGTAAACCTGCTACCATGTACTGCCAGCACTCTCTTTAGTCCAGGTATCTGGGTGGGGGTTAGCTTGGGGCTTATCAGGAGTTCCGAGTTAACCTCCCTGGTGTCAGCTAACAGGTCTAAAAGTGGATCAGCCTCCTCAGGCTCTGGCCTGCTGCAGACCGGCATGACATAGGCCAGTGCGCTCATGATGGGCTTTGAGCATATTCACATGAATAGCCCTCTGCAGGCTACTCCCTTCTCCCAACCTGACCAAGTAGGTGACCTCATTCAGACGCTTGGTGATGGTGTACGGGCCTTCCCATGCTGCTTGGAGTTTGTTCTTCCGCAGGGGAAGCAGAACATACACCTGTTGACCAACACTATAGGTCCGCTCCCTAGCATTAGGGTCATACCACTGTTTCTGCCGGGCCTGGGCCCTTCCCATGTTTTCCCGCACCATTCCCACCAGCGTCTCCATTCTGTCTCGGAATTTTAGGACGTAATCCACAACAGAGACCTCTGGGTCGGCAATCTTGCCCTCCCAGTTCTCACGGATTAGGTCCAGGGGCCCTCTTACCCTCCGTCCGTACAGAAGTTCAAATGGCGAAAAGCCTGTGGACTCCTGAGGCACCTCTCTATAAGCAAACAGCAGATGAGGCAGATGTCGTTCCCAGTCCTTGCCCTGGGAGTGCACAAAGGTGCACAACATTTGTTTCAGGGTACCATTGAAACGCTCGCACAAGCCGTTGGTTTGTGGGTGATAGGCACTAGCCATGATATGCGTCATCTGTATTTGCCGACAGAGAGCTTGCATCAAGTCAGACACAAACTGAGGGCCTTGATCGCTAATGAGCTCGGCGGGGAACCCCACTCTGGTGAAGATTCCCAGCAGAGCATCAGCGACCTTGTCTGCCCGGAGGCAGGAGAGAGCCACCGCCTCTGGATAGCGAGTGGCATAGTCGACAACTGTCAGGATGTAACGTTTGCCTGAACTGCTAGGGATGGCCAAAGGCCCAATGATATCCACCGCCACCCTCTTAAAAGGTTCGTCAATCACAGGCAAAGATTTTAGCGGAGCCCGCTGTACATCCCCTGCCTTACCCACTCGCTGGCAGGTAACACAGGACCGACAGTAGTCAGCTATGTCAGTGTGCATCGTAGGCCAGTAAAAGTTATGCACCAACCGACTTCTGGTCTTCTTGATCCCCAAGTGCCCTGCTAGGGGAATCTCATGAGCCACTTTTAGCAGCTGTCCTCTAAATGCACTGGGTACAACTAGCTGCCTGCTACCTGTGTCAGCCTCATCCCCCTCTGCAGGCAGACTTTCCCTGTACAGCTTCCCTTTTTCCCAGTATACCTTTTGTTTGTCATTCTCTGCAGGGGGCCGCTCAGCTGAACTCCTGAGCTGTGCTAGTGTTTGGTCTGTCTGCAGTGCTGTTTCAAAGGCGGAACCACAAGTCCCAGCCAGCAGTCCTGTGGCAAACAAGGACGGCTGCTGAGGCTCACCAGAGGTGGGGTCCGCTGAGTCAGAACAGGGAGAGGGCCCAGAGATCTCCTCCTGCTGTTCTGCGATCAGAGCTTGCACCTCAGCCGCCTTAGCCGCACTGTGAGTACACACCAATACTGGCAATACATTATCATCATTACCATCATCATTACCATCATCATCATCATCATCATCATCATCATCATCATCATCATCAGCATCATATTTAACATCTACCATTGCAGTGTCATTGGAACATACATCATTGAACTTCCCAAGCAAGGGGGTCTCCTCTCCTGTTGGTACATCAGGGGGACCTTGCACTTCAAATTCACCCTCCTCCTCCCTCTGTCCATCCACAGGTTGCCCAGACATTACCCCAACATCTGTACACAGTACCTTAGTAGATCCAGAGAGTTCCGCGGGAGCATCCTGGGTGCTCTCAGCAGGGCCATAGTGAGAGTGCATGGGGCCTAAATCAGTACCCAACAACACAGGAGTGGGGATCTCTTCCGAGACGCCCACCTCCCTCATCCCACTTCCGGCACCCCAATCGAGGAACACATAGGCACGGGGCACACAGGAACGGGTTCCCCCAACGCCCTTGAGGGTGAGAAACTTTTCTGGGATGATGTCTGTTTCTTCTATCACCTCTGGTCCGACCAAAGTGACTTCAGCTCCGGTGTCACGAAAGCCCACTACAGTCTGGTGACCCACAATGACGGGTTGCAAGTTGGCATTGGTTCCTGGAGGTTTCCCACTGACGAACATCACAGCAGAAGGTTGGCTGGCCGGATGGCCAGGTGACATCGGCTTCTTCTGCTCAGGGCACTGGTTCCTGAGATGTCCGGCTTTCCCACAGGTGTAGCATTTGCGGTTGTCAGTCGGGGATGCCTTTGCACCAGGAACTGCAGGTTCCGACCGCTGAGGAACTTGGTTGGCCGGCAGAGGAGAGGTTGTCACGTGCGATTTCCCTCCTTTCCAGCCACTCGGAGGAGCCTTGCGATGATCAGGTACCCGAGAGTGGATATAGGTATCTGCCAGTTCTGCTGCTACTTTGGCAGAGGTTGGTCTTCAATCATAAGATCTTCCAGGGATTCAAAAGAATCGGCATTCATGCCTTTAGTCCATTGCCTGAATGTGGTGCGTAAGCGACTTTCCACATCCAGGTATGAGTCCCCAGGCCCTTTTTGCAAGAACCTAAAAAGCTTCCGGTACACTTCCGGGGTTAGCTGAAACTTTTGGATGATTGCAGCCTTCAGGGCCTCATGATCGTTGCACTGCCCTTCTGACAGTTCAACATAAGCATCCAGGGCCTTGCCTCGTAGCCCTGGCGTCAGGTACCGGGCCCATTGTGCTGGGGGCAGATGGTACTGACGGCAAGTTTTTTCAAACGACAGTAGATACACGTCAATGTCACTGTCCTTTTCCATAACAGGAAATTTAGCTGCCGGGATCACTGACAGAGAGGCATCCCTGTGCTCTAGGGATCCGAGGTTCTGAACCTGTCGCTGCTGCTGGAGCCTAGCCATCTCCAGTTCGTGACAACGATCAGCCTCCCTCTGTGCAGCCTCTCTCTCAGCCCTGCGCTCTTCTCGCTCAGCCGCAGCCTGGCGTTCAAGAAACTGCAGGTACCCCAAAGGGTCCGTCTCCCTAAGGCGTTGTAGCGTTTCCTGCACTTGAGGTGAGTCTATGCTGGTTGCAGACAATCTGAGGCTGGCCTGCTCAGGCAGTGGCTTGGAGGTGACAATCCGTGGTATTTCAGTGTCAGTTACTGCTGGCTCATCCGGTGAAGCCGCTTCTGATCCACTGGCCTCTGGAGTAGTGGAAACCCCTTCTGGGTCAGTTTCCTCCAGGGTCTGGTTTGCCTGGATATCAAACTCCTGTAGGGCATGTATCAAGCCTTCACGATTTTTGCCACCCACGTCAATTCCTCTTCCTGCACACTCAGCAGTCAGTTCATTTTTGTTCATCTTCTTATATGCTGGTAACCCAGACATTTTGCAAGCAGAAAAGATAGCAAAGAAAGCAGAGGTAGGAAAAAGGGGTAGGAAAGAGCTGTTGCTGTATGTCTCTCTTTAACACAAAAAATTAAAATAAAAAATACAATATGCACCAGCTTGTCTCTAAAGACTGTTTCCACAAAGGTTACAATCCTTCAGTGCAGGGCTAATTCCTAACAATGCACTGAATACTCTTAATGCGAAACTATCCCGCTACGCTGCCAGCCAAATGTGACGAACGCACGTGTCAGATCCCCGCCCTCCGCGCTAATCTTGCGTCGAAGGACCGGCCAACCTCACACTACGCTGTCACTTGCGTAACAATGCCCCTCTCAGTTGCGTCCAGCCCAAAGATTTTCCAGCTTGCGGGACGACAATCTGAGTGCCAGCAGCCTGAGAGCGATTGTTACCGAGCTAATGTCACAATTAACCCTTTCTCTGCCACCACCCCGGTTTAAACAACGGCGAGCCAGGGGATACTCGTGATTTCAACAATACTAATTATGATTTTAGAATAAGCGTCTGCAGCCTACACTGTCACCACAGACAGGTCTGCGCAGAGCCCTACAGTAGCGCTCTTCAAGAGGCAGGTTCGTTATAGCTTGCATTAAGAGTTTCAGAGGCAAGAGTAACACCTTTCAACATAAGGGTTTATTTTGAAAAGGGTCAAGTTGATGCAATAAAATGTTACAGAAAAATATGTTTCAAGAGATAATACTATACAGCCACAAGGTTAAGGTAGAAATTAGAAGTAGAAGAATACTTGCAATTAAATGTCCAAACGTTGATCAGCGTTCGATCGATGAATCCGGTTCTCAACTTGCAGAAGGTTCCTGCTTAAATGTTAAAAGGGAACTCCACAGATCTTGCTTGTTTGATGGTGAAAGGAGAACTGCTTGTGCTCTCTGAGAGCTCCTTTTTCTCTCAAACTCCAGGGGGTGTTGACAGTGACCAATGACCAATGGCTGGTCGTTCTGAAATAGGGCTGAGCCCTGGGAGGTGTCTCACTCATTTCTACTTTTTGAGATACATTTTCATAACCCTTAATCTCTACGTGTTACACACTAACAATCTTCATATTCTTATTCAGTGTTATTTAACTTTTCATTTGACTCCAAACATGCCCAACTTGTCAGCTCCAGTTGACCCAGGGGCAATAACGGTCACTACTCGGGTTCCCTATGGCCTAACCTATCCATGTCTGGACTTAACGCGTTACAAATTCTCTGCGGAGACTGAATATATTTATGTTATGACAGTGTGTTTTGTTATTTGGAAGTTATGAAACATGTTGAATTTCCACACTCAATTCTTCCTGTGTAAAGCTTGAGGGGGTCACTCAGGGTTTTACGACCCTGGCCTGTTATAACTCTGAGGCTTTACAAAGGTGACAGCTTTACGACCGGTCAGGAACTGCTAAGCCCCTTATCAAACCTAGCTTCCTCTGCTGAGATAAGGGATGTTTGATGTAGAAAGCTTGAAATTCCAGATACCCTCTGAAATAGTAAGCTGCGAATTCCTTTAAGATGATGGGGGGGGGGGGTTGGAGAGTTCATTTCAAATGTACAAGGTTTAGCTTAAACTTTCATGGGAGCTTCTAACACAAAATGGATGCCTGCCCCACCAAAATGGTTGCACTAATGCTCTAGGCAGGTGTCCATTTTGTGAGATCGTCACACTCAGTGCCCAACACTGAGTTCCGCGAGGGAAGGAGATCCTAGGGAACCCCGGGAGTGGGTACCCGAATCGGGAAGGCGCAATGGACCGGGGGGAGCTCCTCACTTGAAGACCCGGTGCAGCATATTGCCGGTGACAGGTGAGCCTCTCATCGGAGACCGCCTGGAAGGAAATTCCCCCTTGTGCGGAGACCGTAACCCACTTTCAGGAAGGAAAGTGGAGAACCAAATTGTGTCTGGGCCTATTCGCATCCACACCTCCTTTCCTGTTCTGTTAACCAAGGTAGTTCAACTGATTGTGTTCATTCGCAGAAGAATAAAGGAGTGTTGAACTTTAATGGTGTGGGGCTCATTTCCTAGCAGACATTGTTCAAGGTGACTCTTGGAGGGAGGATCCAGGTGCACAGCACTGACCCGAAGGTAATACAAGAACGTTGCTTATACCGCACTGACAAATGTGGTGGAAGCCAGGCGTGGTGTCCCCGCTCCCTCCCCTCTAAGATACCCCTAGACAAAAGAAAGATGAGACGAGAGAAAGAGGGGAGTGAGGAGGCCGCTACACGTGGGGGCTCGGGTCCGGTATAGTGTTTGTGCACCACGGAATTGAACGTGTCTGCTGGGGGAGTTAAGCGAATAGGCAGGCCTTCATTGGCCGAAGTGCATCCCTGCTCAAAGTCGTGGACATGACCCAATGAAGGGAAAGGCCCGCGCAGAAGAGTGGAAAAAGGGGGAAGCTCAGCCGTGTGAAGTAGTACACAAGGGGGTTTCTATTGCACTGCGCCACCAGGCACACCCCCATCGCTTAGTTCGTGGGCGTGGCTCAGAAACAGAAAAGAAGAAAAGCCTGCGAACTGGAGCAAAGGGGAGGAGTCCAATACGTGTGAAGGACTACACGTGGGACGTTGGCGCAAAAACTTTGCAGTGTGCGATGGATCAGCAACAGGTCGCCATGTTCGGACATACATCGTGGATTCCAGTTCACCCTTCCACCACGACATTGACTGCTGCTGCTCCAGTAACAGATACGGGGAGTCGGCTAAAGCCAAGGGGTCGAGTCGCCCTGTACTCGTGCATGGACGTTGAGGCCCTGGGTGTGATTTGTCCCGGCTGTTCGGGACTGGTGTGCCAGCTGAAGCCATTCGGGTGATGTGAGGCCTGTGGGGAGTTCCTGTTCGAAGTGGATCCGGCGGTTGAGAGGCCAAGAACCATTTACCCCGGCCGTGCTGTGGACAACACCACTCAGAGAGGAGGAATCACTGCTGTGAGAGCCATCCCTGCGCACACTGCAGCGACCGCGGAGGAGGTCGTAAAACTTCAACGGGAGAAATCCGAGGATGCTGACTCGGTCACCACTGTCTCGCAGCGTCCGCCACCAAAGAGAAAGACCAGCATGGTAGCCCCGACCAGCGGTTGTGGTGGACCGTCTCGCCCGCTTACGCCCGGCCTGGATGGATCCGTCGACAAGAGTTCCGGACGTCCCGCTTCAAGTAAAGGCCGAGGTAAGCCAGTCAGAGAGATTTGGTGTGTGGGCGGAGGTGTCGGAAAGTCATGGCCCAGCGAGTCCGCGGGAGGTGGTGGCTCCGTTTCTACAACCGGCTACATACCCGGAGTGTGACACCTCTGACCTGGAGTCACTCTCGGACATGGGAGACGACGTTGCCATAGACGATTTCTTTGCCGAGAAGGGTTGGGACAAAGTACCTCTTGCTTCATCTCGGAGGATTAGAGACCCACCCATGTCAACAGGGGAAAGTACACCCCGGGTGGAGGCACCAGCGCCTGAAGAGAGGTCCCGTCCCCAGCCTGCTTCTACATCCCCGGTGCCATCTGTACCAAAGGCCGGGGAAAAGAGACTGTTGCTGCGGGCACCTATGCCCAGACCAGATGCGGTCAAGGTCCCTCGCCACCCGGACTCGATAGTTTTGCCTGGTGAAGGGGACAAAGCTACCATGCCTCCTTTGGCGAGACTACAACGCCTATTTGGCCAAAAGGTTGCTGCGGATTACGGATGGGTGTATCCGTACTTGTCGAAGGAACTGCTGTATGAGGTGGAAGTGTGACGGGAGCGCTGGTACAATGACTTTGTGTGGACCCACCTTCAGGTTCCTTACGCTCGCAGGTACCTGGCATGCTCTCCAAAGGCCTCTCAACGTTTCAAGGACTGCAAGGCAGAGTGGATGTTGGGACGACACATCCATGCAGACAAAGTGCTGATCCGGCGCAAGGAAGGGGAAGATGTGGAGTATAATCTAGAGACCATGGACCAGCACTTGAAGCCGCTTGTTCTGCCGCATCCCCGCTTTTACTTGTAGGAGAGAGAAATACTCTTGCTTTTGTGCCCAGAGGAATGAAGAACTGTTCCTGTTTGTTCTTCACTTTTCCCGCAAGAGATTAGGGACTCTGGGGTAGATAGGGCCAAAAGAAAAGAGGAAGGTTCCACGGGTGCAGTTACCGCGATGCTGTCACCAGGTGGCAGTGTTGCGCAACGTTAAACACTTTTCACGCATTCACTCTTTGAAGAAAAGGGATTTCTTCCCGGAGAAATTTCTTTTCCATTACACGAATACAGGTGTCAGGGTTATTTGTGTTAATCCTTTCTTTTCCCTCTGCAGGAGAGCATCCCATCAAGTCCACTGAGGATGGGGTGGGTCTTAGTCAGGATGGGGGGGGGGGAAGTAAAAAAAAGAAAAATTGTGAAGATGTGATTCAAAGTTATGAGTCAATGCTGTTGTTTCTCTTCTGTCTTTATTCCCTTTTCTTTACAGGGCTCAGACACAATGTTTTAGTTGGATAGTTTTTCTAAAAGTTTTATTTTTGTACAATTGTTAGTCGGTTTCTGGATTGGATTATGTCAGCCGTTGAGGGCATGATTTACTCCAGACACTGGGGACCAGTGTCAAACCACCAGGGGGAGATTGTAGCGGGTATGTACTTTCCCGGGTGTAAATTTGAACTTGACAGAGACATTGGTGATGTGTAATTCCCTGCAGCCCAGCGGGTGGCGCTGTCGCCCTGGGCTGGGGTTGAATCATTGCTGTGTGTTGCGCTTCCTTTCTGTCCTCCCTCGGCGGCGGTATGGTGGGGCGGGGAACCCGCCGTGCTTGCTGGGAGAGGGTATAAAGGGGCCGGTCATCTTTGTCGCTGGGTCGAAGTCCCAGGCCCCTTCAGCTTGTGGACGGTGGTTTGTGTCGGTCCTCTGGGTGGCCTAGGCCTAGAGGACAGCCGGAGGTCGTGTTCCATCCCAGGCACCTTTAGCCTGGGGTGAGGTACTCGGATGGAGGTCCGGAGCTCAGTGCCCAACACTGAGTTCCGCAAGGGAAGGAGATCCTAGGGAACCCCGGGAGTGGGTACCCGAATCCGGAAGGCGCAATGGACCGGGGGGAGCTCCTCACTTGAAGACCCGGTGCAGCATATTGCCGGTGACAGGTGAGCCTCTCATCGGAGACCGCCTGGAAGGAAATTCCCCCTCGTGCGGAGACCGTAACCCACTTTCAGGAAGGAAAGTGGAGAACCAAATTGTGTCTGGGCCTATTCGCATCCACACCTCCTTTCCTGTTCTGTTAACCAAGGGAGTTCAACTGATTGTGTTCATTCGCAAAAGAATAAAGGAGTGTTGAACTTTAATGGTGTGGGGCTCATTTCCTAGCAGACATTGTTCAAGGTAACTCTCGGTGGAGGCTCCAGGTGCACAGCACTGACCCGAAGGTAATACAAGAATGTTGCTTATACCGCACTGACACATGTGGTGAAAGGCAGGCATGGTGTCTCCGCTCCCTCCCCTCTAAGACACCTCTAGACAAAAGAAAGACGAGACGAGAGAAAGAGGGGAGTGAGGAGGCCGCTACAGATGTTTTAGGCTTTATTTCTTCTATTTTCATTTGGTGATCTGGCCAGTAAGTCTGTTATTTTTCAAAAGAGCAAGCCCCCCTTCCGATTTATCAGTTTACAGGGATGAGAAAAACTATTTATCACTGACAGGGAGGATTATAATGATCAATTTTAATGTATTGTATGTATTGTATGTATTTAATGTATTTTAATTTTAATGTAAAACCTTTATCCTAAAAGGAAAAAAAAATGGTTTGCTGTAACTGATTATAAAGTGTAAGCTGGAGTTCAGTTTAGTTTATCTAAATCTGCTATTAAATTTAACACTATCCCTCCCTCCCCGGACTGAGAATACTGCTGTTTGCTGTGTCCCCTGAGCTCATTCATTCAGAGCGGGGGTTCTCTAATACAGGAGGAGTGTTATTGGCAGAGGCGTAACTAGAACCATCAGGGCCCTAGGGCAAGAAACCATGAAGGACCCCCTGACCCACTGGTCCTGTGCCCATTACTCTGGTCCAGAGGCCCTTTCCTTCGAGGCGGAGGCCTTAAACCCAGGGCCTTTCACTCCCCTCATGTGGCTCTTTATTATGGTAATTTATTAGTGGGACCCTTTCACATGTTCTGCAGCAATTCACCTTCCTGCAGTTTTATGGGATGGGTGGAATGCTCTGCAGTGTATCATGTAATCATTATAAAGCTCTGCAGCATATCATGGGATGGGTGAAATGCTCTGCAGCCTATTATGGGATGGATGAAATGCTCATCAGTTTATCATGGGATGGGTGGAATGCTCTGCAGTGTGTCATGGGATGGATGGAATGCTCATCAGTGTATCATGGGATGGGTTGAATGCTCTGCAGTGGGTCATATGATAGGTGGAATGCTCTAAACACATACACACATACAAACAGATATAAAAACACAAATAAAAACACACACACACACACACACACATATATATATTGGGCCTTTCGGAAAATCATCAGTACAGTACCTTCAATCGCACAGCTGGGTACTGAGCTGAAGGGGAGGTAGAGAGCGCAGAACTCAGAAAGACACCTCTCCCTCCTTTACTTTCACTTTGCAGAGTGTATTCACTGTCTGACCGAGCTCCCAGTGCCGATGTACAGTTTGGTTGATGATGGGGAGTTGGGCCTGACCGACATTCTCTACCAGCCGCAGGGACCCCCTTGCGACCAATGTAGTTATGCCACTGGTTATTTGGCAAGATCACCAGGTGAAAACGGGGTGAAAAAAAGCACAAAAAAAAAATGAATGCAGCCACCACATCTATTTGATAAATAAACTTAACCCCCGTTGCCCTACACACACCCGCAAATGCAAATGTGGCGCAGGGTGCACATGTGTATGTATACTAATGTAGCGCCCTGCTCCTGATGATCAGGCGCTATGTTAAATTTAGTGGGTGTCTGAGCTGGTCGTTAGTTCAGACTTTGTAATGATTAAGGCTAAATTGGCCTCTGTTCTGGCTATGGCTGTGTTTGGAAGGACTTCCCACTGTTTGCCTGTAGGTGGCGTTACCACCCCAGGCGAATGTTGGAACACAAGCAGGCCAAAGTGTATTGGGTATTTTTCCCCGGGAACAGCTCAGTGGGACTAACTTGACTCTGGGGAAATTAGTCAGTTAGGATTAGGGATGCTGAAGACTTCGAGATCAAGATTTTCATCTGCTTCAGCCCTTGTATTTAAAGGACTCTTGTGTGTTACTTCTGACACTAGGTAACAGTGATCAGGAGAGTAGGGAGAGACTTTTCAAGTTGATTATGCATCTTTAAAAAACAGAAGGAAAGTTCCACCTCTTAGGAGATGCAGCTTTGCTTCTTTTGAAATACCTTAAAGTTGTCATGTTTATTTGTCTGTGTGTCTTTGTTTTTTCCAGGTGAGCCGGATCTTCTGTCAAAACTGCTGGAGAGTGGGTGGTCTAGACTGTTAGTGAGGGGTCATAATGTGTATGCTATTGTAATTTCATGTTAATGTTTTATATCTATAGTTCCCTTCTCCTTTTTCCTTCCCATCCAAGTTTTTTTTCTTGGTACAGGTATGGGGAGTATGTAGCGCCCTGCTCCTGATGATCAGGCGCTATGTTAAATTTAGTGGGTGTCCGAACTGGTAGTTAGCTCAGACTTTGTAATGATTAAGGCTAAATCGGCCTCTGTTTCGGCTATGGCTGTGTTTGGAAGGACTTTCCACTGTTTGCCTGTAGGTGGTGTTACCACCCCAGGCTAATGTTGGAACACAAGCAGGCCAAAGTGTATTGGGTATTTTTCCCCGGGAACAGCTCAGTGGGAGTGGTCTCCCCACTGAGCATGCTGGGGAAGGGTACTTAAGGGGCAGACGCCATTTCTCGAGGCTCTCTTTGCCTCGTAACCCTCTTGGCTCGAGGTATGTGATACTGGAATTTCAGCCGCGGGGCCATGTTGGCCCGGGGCTGCATCTCTGCCAGGTAGGCCCAGTTGTCCTGACTGGGGCCTACACTTTGAAGGTGATCCTGTGCTGTCTGTCCTCCGGGAGGAAGCCACTCAATGGAGGTAACGAGGTGAGGACCTGTCCTGGAGAGGACCAAGTGGAAGGCTGGTATCTTGAGGAAGGCCTGGTGACCCTATTGGAGGATGCACCGTAGCTAATGTTACCTTACAGTGTGCCGGGTCGGCTTAAAGGCTCCTAAACTGTAAGGCTGGATATCTGGGAACTAAAATCCTGTAGCAGAGGACCATTGAACAGTTCATCTTAATCATCCTAAAAGGTCTGTGTCAGAGACTGTTATTTCTTTATGTGTTCGTGCATCATCCCGGCTGCTAAGCCAAGTGATAGGGGCCTATATGGGTGAGCAATACCCACTTGAAGGAAAGTGGTGAGTGTGACTTTTGAAGCTTAGAAGTTTCCCCAGTGATCTGCTGTGTGTGCCTGAACCTTCCCCTAACCCTCCATCCCTCTACCTATGCAAGTTTGTTTGGAAATAAAGCCTGACGAAAAGGATTCATAACTTGTGTGGACATTGAACTTTCTATAGACTCTCATCCTCTAGACAACGAACAGTGAGGTAAAGTGCAAGGCCCAAATTTAAACCAGCAGCTCCTACGGGGGTTTGCTACACGTGGGGTCTCGTCCGGGATTTGCCGTTACCTCTCACAACTGGACTGAAAGATTTTATTGTTTCACCGAGAGTCTACAATTAAGAGGGTGCTGGACTGTGTTCTTGAAAGAAAGGGGTTAAGTGTGCAGATCACTTTGGTAACTGCGTAGGCTGCGGGCGGAGCCAGGAAAAGCCTGCAAGCTACGTGCCAAAAAGACCAAGAGGGAGGAGTTCCTGCCTCCTGCGTGAGACGCGTGTGTGTGTCTGGCACCAAAGGGAAGAAGCTGCAAGATCACAGTGAGAGGATCGGAGAGCAGCCATGTCGCTATATTCGTTTGCACAGTCCGTGTCAGGGCCTAAGATGTTTTCTACTAACACTGGTGCAAGCATTACACAGCCAGGAACCCTGTTTATGGATACAGGCATCCGAATGAAGCCGCATGGGCATTTCATTTTGTACACCAGTGGAGATGTGGAAGCGCTGGGCATGCTGTGCCCTAAGTGTGAGGGACTGGCTGTTCAACTATGCCCGTTCGCCCGATGCTTGCACTGTGGGGAGTACTTGTTCGGAGTGGACCAATCTACTGAGTCGCCCCGTGCCTACCGGGTGGACTGGACCGCAGGCATCGATACGTTGGAGGATGTTGCCCTCTGGGCTGTGGCCGAACCTGTACTCATTGCGCCTACTGCGGTGAGTGACCCTGGAAGGAATGTCGCTACTACGGTTGCTGCAGAGCCATCAGCGGACATTGTTCCAGATACCACCTCTACTGCACTTGTTGTCCCCATTGCACCCACCCAGAGGAAGGTGGGATATGTGAAGGCTTCCCGCGGCCGCGGTAGAGGCCTACCTCAGAAACAACCGGACCCCGAGAGAGATGATATCCCTGGGAAGTCCACGTCAGGAACAGGTAAGACATCTGGGGAAAAAGTATTCGGGACTGTGCGCATCTATTTGCCGGCAGAAGAGTGGGAAGACTCTGAGTTAGATTCTCTGTCAGATATTGGAGATGATTACATGTTCAAGTCCATGTCTCAGGAGTTATTGTGGAGCAATGGGGAGGATGTTGCCTCAGCACGTAGCTGTTCGGAGTGGACAGCTATGGACTCCGGGGAGACAACACCCAGGGTGGAAACCCTGGACATTGATAAAGGGACTTTGCCCGATAAAGAGATTTTACCTAAACCCGCCAAGTCCATGGAAAATAAATCACCAGACTTGTGTGTGTTACCCAGGAAGGGAAGCTCCTGTTCGTTACCCACACTCTCCCATCTACAAAGAGTACTTATAAAAAGGTTAGCCACAAAGTACGGCCTGGAATTCCTCTACATTCCAAAGGAAATAATGCAGGAGATTGAGGCCAACAGAGAGTAGTGGTACAGTGAGGCCATTTGGGACTATTTGTCTGTGCCAAAGCCATTTAGAAAACTGGACTACTCCTTCATTATGGCTGAACGATTTAAGGGATGTTGGCTGCACTGGAGCTACAGCCGGCACATTAACGCTGATCAGGTGATTATTTGCAGACCAGGAAAAGATGATATTGTGTATTTTAGCACTACCCTGGACAAGCAGGGAAAACCACTGACTGTCGGATCCCAGGTTTTACCTGGGATCATTCAGTGACCATTTGCCCCCATTTTCTATTTTTTTTTCTTTTCATGCAAGAAAGAAAATTATCAACTGAGAGGAGGATTTTTGTTTACCTTCTCGTCATTTGCTGTGCTAACTGGACTCTGGGGAAATTAGTCAGTTAGAATTAGGGTTGCTGAAGACTTCGGGATCAATATGTTAATCTGCTTCAGCCCTTGTATTTAAAGGACTCTTGTGTGTTACTTCTGACACTAGGTGGCAGTAATCAGTAGAGTAGGGAGAGACTTTTCAAGTTGATTATGCATCTTTAAAAAACCAGAAGGAAAGTTCCACCTCTTAGGAGATGCAGCTTTGCTTCTTTTGAAATACCTTAAAGTTGTCATGTTTATTTGTCTGTGTGTCTTTGTTTTTTCCAGGTGAGCCTGGTCTTCTGTCAAAACTGCTGGAGAGTGGGTGGTCTAGACAGTTAGTGAGGGGTCATAATGTGTATGTTATTGTAATTTCATGTTAATGTTTTATATCTATAGTTCCCTTCTCCTTTTCCCTTCCCATCCAAGTTTTTTTTTTGGTTCAGGTACTGGTCCTCAGGATTGAGGGCCATATTTTTTCTTCCAGACACTGGGGACAGTGTCTTGTTGTAGTGGGGGGAGTATGTAGCGCCTTGTTCCTGATGATCAGGCGCTATGTTAAATTTAGTGGGTGTCTGAGCTGGTAGTTAGCTCAGACTTTGTAATGATTAAGGCTAAATCAACCACTGTTCCGGCTATGGCTGTGTTTGGAAGGACTTCCCACTGTTTGCCTGTAGGTGGTGCTACCACCCCAGGCTAATGTTGGAACATAAGAAGGCCAAAGTGTATTGGGTATTTTTCCCCGGGAACAGCTCAGTGGGAGTGGTCTCCCCGCTGAGCATGCTGGGGAAGGGTACTTAAGGGGCAGACGCCATTTCTCTGGGCTCTCTTCACCTTGTGGCCCTCCTGGCTCGAGGTATGTGATACTGGAATTTCAGCCGCAGAGCCATGTTGGCCCGAGGCTGCATCTCTGCTAGGTAGGCCCAGTTGTCCTGACTGGGGCCTACACTTTGAAGGTGATCCTGTGCTGTCTGTCTTGCGGGAGGAAGCCACTCAATGGAGCAAACCAGGGAAGGACCTGTCCTGGAGAGGACCAAGCGGAAGGCTGGTATCTTGAGGAAGGCCTGGTGACCCTATTGGAGGATGCACTGTAGCTAATTTTACCTTACAGTTTGCCGGGTTGGCTTAACCACTTGACCACTGGGAACTTAAACCCCCTTAATAACCAGACCAATTTTCAGCTTTCGGTGCTCTCACATTTTGAATGACAATTACTCAGTCATACAACACTGTACCCATATGAATTTTTTGTCCTTTTTTTCACACAAATAGAGCTTTCTTTTGGTGGTATTTAATCACCGTTGGGTTTTTTATTTTTTGCGCTATAAGAGAAAAAAGACTGAAAATTCTGTAAAAAAATGTTTTTTTTTTCGTTTCCGTTATAAAATTTTGCAAATTACTATTTTTTCTTCATAAATTTTGGCCAAAATTTATACTGCTACATATCTTTGGTAAAGTACAAATTGGTGCATATTATTTGGTCTTTGTGAAAGTTATAGAGTCCACAAGCTATGGTGCCAATATCTGAAAATTGATCACACCTGAAGTACTGACGGCCGATCTCATTTCTTGAGACCCTAACATGCCAGAAACGTACAAATACCCCCCAAATTACCCCTTTTTGGAAAGAAAACATTCCAAGGTATTCAGAAAGAGGCATTGTGAGTTTTTTGAAGTTGTAATTTTTTCCCACAATTCTTTGCAAAATCAAGATTTTTTTTTTCTCTTTTTTTTTTTCACAAAACTGTCATATTAGAAGGTTATTTCTCACACACAGCATATGCATTCCACAAATTACACCCCAAAACACATTATGCTATTACTCCTGAGTATGGCGATACCACATGTGTGAGACTTTTACACAGCGTGGCCACATAGAGAGGCCCAACATGCAGGGAGCACCTTCAGGCGTTCTGGAGCACCCAGGCCAATTTTGACATTTCTCTCCTACATGTAAAAATCATCATTTGTTTGCTAGAAAATTACATAGAACCCCAAAACATTATATATGTTTTTTTAACAAAGACCTTAGAGAATATAATGGTGGTTGTTGTAACTTTTTATCTCGCACGATATTTGCGCAGCAATTTTTTAACGCGTTTTTTACGGAAAAAAATGTTTTGTGCTTAAAAAAAAAAAAACAGTAAAGTTAGCCCAATGTTTTTGCATAATGTGAAAGATGAAGTTACTCCGAGTAAATAGATACCTAACATGTCACCCTTAAAAATTGCACACGCTCGTGGAATGGCGCCAAACTTCGCTACTTAAAAACCCACATAGGCGACGTTTTAAATATTTTTACTGGTTACATGTTTTGAGTTACAGAGGAGGTCTAGGGCCAAAATTATTGCTCTCGCTCTAACGTTCGCAGAGATACCTCACATGTGTGGTTTGAAAACCGTTTTCATATGTGGGCGGGACTTACGTATGCGTTCGCTTCTGTATGAGAGCTCACGGGGACAGGGGCGCTTTAAAAAAAATATATATTTTTATTGTTCATTTTACTTTATTTATTTTAGTTTGACATGTTTTTCCGCCCCAAAAATTTTTTTGATCACTTTTATACCTATTACAAGGAACGTAAACATCCCTTGTAATAGGAATATGGCATGACAGGTCCTCTTTACAGTGAGATATGGGGTCAATAAGACCCCACATCTCACCTCTAGGCTGGGAAGCCTGAAAAAACCCCAAAAAAACCAAACAATCCTGGCTTTGATCGTAGCGGTGAGTCGGTAGAAGCACCGGAGGGCGGCGAGGGGGGGGGGACATCCCCTCTCGCCTCCCGTAAGAATGATCAAGCGGCGGAACAGCCGCTATGATTGTTGTTATGGTGTAGGGAATCGCCGGCTGAAAAAGCTAATATCTGAATGATGCCTGTAGCTGCTCCCATCATTCAGGTATCCCCGCACAAAGTCAAGGACGTCATATAATGGCCGGCGGGTGGTAAGTGGTTATTGCAGAGTATTGCCGGGCATTGCGGAGTATTGCCGGGCATTGCAGAGTATTGCCGGGCATTGCGGAGCATTGCTGGGTATTGCGGAGTATTGCAGGGCATTGCGGAGTATTGCAGGGCAATGCGGAGTATTGCGGAGTATGGCAGGGTATTGCGGAGTATGGCAGGGTATTGCACAGGGGGTATTGTACAGGGGGTATTGCACAGGGTATTGCAGAGTATTGCGCAGGGTATTGCAGAGTATTGCGCAGGGTGTATTGTGCAGGGTATTGTGCAGGGTATTGCAGAGTATTGCGCAGGGTATTGCAGAGTATTGCACAGGGTATTGCAGAGTATTGCGCAGAGTATTGCGCAGAGTATTTTGCAGGGTATTGCAGAGTATTGCGCAGGGTATTGCAGAGTATTGCGCAGGGTATTGCAGAGTATTTCGCAGGGTATTGCAGAGTATTTTGCAGGGTATTGCGCAGGGTATTGCAGAGTATTGCGCAGGGTATTGCAGAGTATTTTGCAGGGTATTGCGCAGGGTATTGCAGAGTATTGTGCAGGGTATTGCAGAGTATTGCGTAGGGTATTGCAGAGTATTGCGCAGGGTATTGCAGAGTATTGTGCAGGGTATTGCAGAGTATTTTGCAGAGTATTGTGCAGGGTATTGCAGAGTATTGCAGAGTATTGCAGAGTATTTTGCAGGGTATTGCGCAGGGTATTGCAGAGTATTGCGCAGGGTATTGCAGAGTATTGCGCAGGGTATTGCAGAGTATTTTGCAGGGTATTGCGCAGGGTATTGCAGAGTATTGTGCAGGGTATTGCAGAGTATTGCGTAGGGTATTGCAGAGTATTGCGCAGGGTATTGCAGAGTATTGCGCAGGGTATTGCAGAGTATTTTGCAGAGTATTGTGCAGGGTATTGCAGAGTATTGCAGAGTATTGCGCAGGGTATTGCAGAGTATTTTGCAGGGTATTGCGCAGGGTATTGCAGAGTATTGTGCAGGGTATTGCAGAGTATTGCGCAGGGTATTGTGCAGGGTATTGCAGAGTATTGTGCAGGGTATTGCAGAGTATTTTGCAGGGTATTGGCAGGGTATTGCACAGGGATGGCTGAGCAGGGATGGATGGATGGCTGGATCTGTGACTGCAATTGTCACAGATCCAGCCCACAGTACTGCTGACATGATCCGCTTCCTCCCCCTCTCCTCTCACACTGTACCGATCGGTACAGAGAGGGGAGAGAGGAACCGGCGGCATCACATGACGCCGGTCTGTTTACAAGTGATTGCTCTGTCATTTGACGGAGCGATCACGTGGTAAATGGCCGCTATCAGCAGCGATTTACCGCGATTCGTGATGCGCCGGGTCCCCTGGGAGGACGTTATTATAACGACCGCGATTCTGGGAGGACGTTATATAATGTCCTCCCAGAGTTAAGCAACCACCTTGTCGACGTTATTTGTCGGCAGGTGGTTGCTAAGTGGTTAAAGGCTCTTAAACTGTAAGGCTGGATATCCGGATACTAAAATCCTGTGGCAGAGGATCATTGAACAGTTCATCTTAATCATCCTAAAGGTCTGTGGCAGAGACTGTTTTTTCTTTATTTGTTTGTGCATCATCCCGGCTGCTAGGCCAAGTGATAGGGGCCTATCCGGGTGAGCAATAGCCACTTGAAGGAGAGTGGTGAGTGTGACTTTTGAAGCTTAGAAGTTTCCCCAGTGATCTGCTGTGTGTGCCTGAACCTTCCCCTAACCCTCCATTCCTCTACCTATGCAAGTTTGTTGGGAAATAAAGCCTGACGAAAAGGATTCATTACTTGTGTGGACATTGAACTTTCGATAGACTCTCATCCCCTAGACAACGAACAGTGAGGTAACATGCTAGGCCCAAATTTAAACCAGCAGCTCCTACGGGGGTGTGCTACACTAAGATTGCACCACACATGTGAGGTATTCCGGCAGATGTCAGAATGAAAGCAATAATTCTAGTGCCATAGCCTGAGGTTAACTCAAAATTGATGACTAGTAAAGGCTTTAAAAATGTCACCTATGGAGATTTTTAGGTACCATTTTTTTCACGATATCACAGGCGCACACAATTTTAAGACTTGGCATGTTTGGTATCTATTTACTTGACACAGCCCCGTATTTTATACTTTACTAAAAATTGGGTATTATATTGTGTTCATTTGCACTAAAATTAACTCTTATCATATTTTTTTCTGAAAACACGCGTTTGATAAACAGTTGTGAAAATATTGTGCAACATAAAAAAATTGGAACTATCCTTTTATTCTACAGGGCTCTATTGATATACTTTAACCTACTTAGTATGACACAACATTTTGATCTCCTGTTTAGGTTCTACTACAACTTCTTCCAGAGTTTCCACTTTTTTTTCAAGTACTTCCTTTGAACCATTCACTACAACTTCTACTACCACTGCAACAGCTACCCCAACCTTCACCACCACAATGGATGCTCCAAATTCTGTTACCACAGCAGTATCTAATCCAACCTCCACTATGACCACGGAATCTACTTCCACCTCTTCTGTTTCTAGTCTTCCCTCTTCTTCCTTTACCACAACCAATCTACCATATTTATCATCTACCACTAGTACCCTACCTTTTTCTTCTTTAGTCACTACAACCATACTTCCTACCTCAAGCGCCACGGCATCCACTACAAATCCAACAGCAGTTTCCACAGCATCAGGTCCTTATACATCTTCACCAGGTAAATGTTTTAAAGTACCGTATTTATCGGCGTATAACACACACTTTTTTCCCCTTAAAATCAGGGGAAAATCGTGGGTGCGTGTTATACGCCGATACTCCGTCGAATTCCCCTGCTGAAACGAGCGAGAGGAGCGAGCGGAGCCGAAGCCGAAGTACACTCGGCTTTACTCGGCTCCTCTCGCAGTCCCGCCCATCTCTGACTGCGCCGCTGACATAGAGAAAGCCGAGTGTACTTCGGCTAGTCTCGGCTCCTCTCGCAGTCCTGCCCCTGACTGAGAGCAGAGCCGAGTCTAGCCGAAGTACACTCGGCTTTCTCTGTCAGCGGTGCAGTCAGTGGAGATGGGCGGGACTGCGAGAGGAGCCGAGTCTAGCCGAAGTACACTCGGCCCTGCTCGCTCCTCTCCACAGTATTCGGCGCCAAATTTAAAAAAACGCCGAGACTGACAAGATTGCAAAGGCACTGGGCAAGGCTGCAGATGGACAGATGGACACTGGGCAAGGCTGCAGATGGACAGATGGACACTGGGCAAGGCTGCAGATGGACAGTTGGACACTGGGCAAGGCTGCAGATGGACAGATGGACACTGGGCAAGGCTGCAGATGGACACTGGGCAAGGCTGCATGCTGCATTTAAATGTAAGTTTTTTTTCCTTGAATTTCCCTCCTAAAAGTTTTTTTCCTTAAAATTCCCTCCTAAACTTGGGGTGCGTGTTATACGCCGGCGCGTGTTATACGCCGATAAATACGGTACATTTCTTTTTTCTGATGTAGTTTTCTCCATCTGAAGTCTTTAGATAACTATTATGCCCTGTCATAGAGTGCATGTTACTCATTTTTTTATGTTACTCTTTGCTTTATTAGGGAAGACCCAAATTTAGAGGTGCCACTTTAAATCTTGTTGCTTAACCCCTTGAAGACTGGCATGGTCCCCAATACAAATAGTACCCCTGGACAGTGGCAATCATGTGAGCTGTCAAACCAGGTTTCTAATATTCTCACAAAGTCAAAATCCTCCTTGTGTATCAGCAGCTCCAGTTCTTTCAGTTTATTAGCTAGACTTCTAGCATTTGTGTACATATGTGCATATTTTTTCCTCCTTAGTTCTGAGGCTGCAATTGTGTTCTGCCAACCTACTCACCTTTGGTTTTGGTGTTCTGGTTATACTACCACCAATACCCCAAATATTACCCTCTGACCTTTACTCACTGCCAGCTATCACTTCCTCTGATCCCTCCCTCTTCATCATCTAGTTTGCAGGTCCCTCTAACTTTTCGGCCATTTTTTGTCCATCTTCAACAGAGCTGCACCCTCCCCATTTAGGCGCAGTCCTTCCCTGCTATAGAGCAGGTAACTGACCGAAAAATCAATCCAGTTCTCCAAAAACCCCAATCCCTCCTGCCTGCACCAATTCCTCACCAACTTGTTAAGTAATCTCCTGCTGCAGTTTTTTTTTTTTTTAATTGCAAAAACTGCCAGGCCATCTGAGTTTAAAAGTGGAGCAAAAAGTGTCAGCAAAAAGTTTAAAGCTATACCTTTCAGTATATGTATACCACTTTTGTTCCAACAACCGGCTTCTTATGGATGGTGTTGCTGGAAAACCAGCATTCAATCAGCGTTTGAAGCTAATGGCTGCAAGTGCTGATCTGTTTATTCTGGCGGGGAGGGGATGTCCCGTGCTGTCAGGATACAGTAGCTCAGCAGGAGAGATCCCTATCATCACAGATTGTTGTGTTGATGTGGGGATTTGACTGTTTTTTTTTTTGTTCAACCAGCCAGTCAAACTAAAAAAATAAATGTTTTAAGTTACTCTTTGCTTCATCAGAGAAGCCCCAATCTCATTTGAATTGCATAGTTTGAATAGTTTTTGTTGATACAGTATGACATGTTTCAACATTACCATTGTTTTGAACATTTCTGCTGTTAATTCTTTTTTTTTTTTTTTTTAATAGATCAAATTACTACTGCAACCACAAAAATGCCACTATCTTCAAACACACCAGGTGAATTGTGTTTTTTTTTTATTTATTTTGTGAACACCATATTTAGAGTCTTTTAACTTCAGACAGTTTAGATTCATATACATGAAATAATATTTTGATATGACAACATCTGTACAAAGCATAGATTGGATACATATTTATAAATGCCATTTTACATGTTTGCTTGAAAAAATACTTGTTTGTATAGTTCAGTTGATTTAAAACAAATGTTTACCATGATGTATTTTGCCTTTTGAGTACACCCATTATCACAACAACTACAACATCAAAGCCATCGGGGAAATACCTGTTATTTTGCTAATCAGCAATTCCCAGTAACGGCATCTGGGATTGAGCACAATAAATAGTAATTTGACAAAACGTACATTATTTAATTGTAAGTAGTATTTTCAGGAGCTGCTTCACCCTCTAAGAGCCGGTTCACACAGGGGCGACCTGTCAGGCGACTTGTCAGCCTGACAAGTCGCGCTCTTGTCTGTTCAATGGAACCGTTCTAATAGGACCACTCAAGTCGCTCCGACTTAGAAAAAGGTTTCTGTACTACTTGAGGGCAACTTTGGAGCGGTTTGCATTGACTTTTATACAGAAGTCGTTTTGCAAGCCGCGCTGAAGTCGCGCTGTATAAGATGGCTTTAGAATCGGACGAGAGTCAGGCGACTTTGAAGCCGTCCCAGTGTAAACCGGCACTAAGGACCCTTTCACACATGCGGACTGTTTGTCTGTTTTTCATCCATCCGTTGACGGATGAAAAATGGACATTAATGCATCTCTATGGAAAAACTGGTATAAATAGATGATCATCCATTTACATGTATTTACATCTGCTTCCGTCAACATCCATTTTTTAAAACAGATCAACCTCTATTTTTCTTCTGTTATTTATTTTTTTATCAGAAAACAGATGTAAATGGACAAACGGTCCATTTTTGAGAAAATGGCTCCAGGACTCAAGTGGTTAAGGACTCTAGCTGGTGGATGTAATAAACGGATGTAAAAACGGGTGAAAAACCGATGACAAACTAATGAAAAACTGATGTAAACTTCATTTGCTTTTTCTTTAAAAAAATGTGACTGAACTGATGAAACGAATACTGAGAAATTGTATCAGTCAGTAGTGAGATACACATCTGAATTTGTACATACTTAATCGCATGAGTATTTTCCTTTGAATTCAGAAGTAGGCTAATGCCTTGTACACATGATCAAAATTTCCGATGGAAAAAGTCAGACGGAATTTTTTCATTGGATATTCCAACCGTGTGTGTGCCCCATCTGACAGAAAGAGAACATGTTGTCTTTTTTCTCGATGAAAAAAATTCCTGTTGGAAATTCCGTACGTCTGTGTGGAACTCCGACGGAGAAAAAAACACGCATGCTCAGAATCAAGTCGACGCATGTTCGGAAGCATTGAACTTAATTTTTATCTGCTTGTCATAGTGTTGTACGTCACCGCGTTCTTGACGGTCGGAATTTGGTGTGACAGTGTGTATGCAAGACAGCTTGAACGGAATTCCGTTGGAAAAATCCATCGAAGTTTATCCCGACGGAAAATCCGATCGTGTGTACAAGGCATTAGGCATTAGGCCTTCTTCCCACGTGCAGACCATTGGTTTAATCAATTCAGTCACGGATAAAGCTTACATCAGTTTTTCATTTGTTTTTACATCATTTTTTTTTACATCCGCCAACTAGAGTCCTTAACCACTTCAATACCAGACACTTACCTCCTTCCTGCACAAGCCAATTTTCAGCTTTCAGCACTGTCGCTGTTTAAATGACAATTGCGCGGTCATGCTACACTGTATCCAAACCAAATTTTTATCATTTTGTTCCCACAAATAGAGCTTTCTTTTGGTGGTATTTGATCACCTCTGCGGTTTTAATTTTTTTATAAATAAGTAAGTTTTCTCCTTCACTGATGGGCACTGATAAGGCAGCACTGATGGGCACTGATAAGGTGGCACTGATGAGGTGGCACCAATGAGGTGGCACTGATGGCACTGACGATGGGCACTGATAGGCGGCACTGATGGGCACTGGTAGGCGGCACTGATGGGTGGCAATGATATACAGCACTGATGGGCATTGATAGGGCACTGATGTGCACTCATGAGTGGCACTGGGCACTGGTGGGCACTGATAGGTGACACTGATGGGCACTAAAAGGCTGCACTGATGGGTACTTATGAGTATCACTGATAGGCGGCACTGCTGGGCACTAATAGGTGGCACTGATGGGCACTAATATGTGGCACTGATGGGCACTGACATGCATCACTGATAGATGGCACTGATAGGCATCCCTTGTGGCACTGGCACTGGCAGGTATTGTGGGTGGGCACTGATTGGCAGCTGCCTGGGCATTGATTGGCAGTTTCCTGGGCACAGATTGGCATTTCCCTGGTGGTCTAGGTGGCATACCTGGTGGTCCAGTGGGGTGGGCATCCCTGGTGGTCCATTCTGGCATCCTGGTGGTCCTGGTCGGTCATCCGAGGGGGGGCTGTGCTGATAAACAATCAGCACAGACCTCCCCTGTCAGGAGATTAGCCGATCGGCTCTCCTCAACTTGCGTCTGTCAGACTTGAGTGAGCAAAAGCCAATCAACGGCTCTTCCTGTTTACATCGTGATCAGCCGTGATTGGAGATCGGTGTATCGGTGTGTCAGACTAACACACCACACCACCAATCGCCACGATACGCGTCCCCACTGCTGGACGTCATATGACGTCCAGTCAGGATAACGCAACCATCGCCCAGCCGTCATTTTGCTATAGGCCGGGCGATAAGTGGTTAACCACTTGAGTCTTGGAGCTTTTTTTTCATGTAAAAATGATGTTTTAGGCTTTATTTCTTCTATTTTCATTTGGTGATCTGGCCAGTAAGTCTGTTATTTTTCAAAAGAACAAGCTCTTTTCCAAATGTATCCGTTTACAGGGATGAGACAAACCTTTTAACACTGACAGGGGTGCTTATATTGATGAACTTTAATGTATTCATGTAAAACCTTTATCCCAGAAGAAAAAAAAAAATGGTTTGCTGTAATTGATTGTAAGGTCTAAGCCGGAGTTCAGTTTAGTGTATTTTAATCTGCTAAGAAATTTAACACTACCCCCCCCCCCCCCCATGACTGAGAATACTGCTGTCTGCTGTGGCCCCTGAGCTCATTCATTGGGAACACTCTAATACAGGAGGAGTGTTACTGGCAGAGGCGTAACTTGAGCCATCAGGGCTCTAGGGCAAGAAACCATGAAGGGCCCCCTGACCCACTGTTCCTGAGGCCCTTTTGATCGGTCTCTGGGCCCTTTCCTTCAAGCCAGGGCCCTTCACTCCTGTAATCGGGCTCTTTATGATGGTCCTTTATAGACGGCACTAATAGGCATCCCTTGTGACACTGGCACTGGCAGGCATTGTGGGTGGGCACTGATTGGCAGCTGCCTGGGCACAGATTGGCATTTTCCTGGTGGTCTAGGTGGCATACCTGGTGGTACAGTGGGGTGGGCATCCCTGGTGGTCCATTCTGGCATCCTGGTGGTCCTGGGTGGTCATCCGAGGGGGGGCTGCGCTGATAAACAATCAGCACAGACCTCCCCTGTCAGGAGAGCAGCCGATCAGCTCTCCTCAACTTGCGTCTATCAGACGCGAGTGAGGAAAAGCCAATCAACGGCTCTTCCTGTTTACATCGTGATCAGCCGTGATTGGAGATCGGTGTATCGGTGTGTCAGACTAACACACCGCACCACCGATCGCCGCGATACGCTCCCCACGGGCACACGGCGGCTGTTATCTTGCTGGATGTCATATGACGTCCAGTCAGGATAACGCAATCACCGCCCAACCGTCATTTTACTATAGGCAGGACGATAAGTGGTTAACCACTTGAGTCTTGGAGCTTTTTTTTCATGTAAAAACTATGTTTTAGGCTTTATTTCTTCTATTTTCATTTGGTGATCTGGCCAGTAAGTCTGTTATTTTTCAAAAGAGCAAGCTCTTTTCCAAATGTATCAGAAAACAGGGATGAGGCAAACCTTTTAACACTGACAGGGGTGCTTATAATGATCAACTTTAATGTATTCATGTAAAACCTTTATCCCAAAAGGAAAAAAAAAAATGATGGTTTGCTGTAACTGATTGTAAGGTCTAAACTGGAGTTCATCTTAGTGTATTTTAATCTGCTAAGAAATTTAACACTACCCACCCCCATGACTGAGAATACTGCTGTCTGCTTTGGCCCCTGAGCTCATTCATTGGGAGCACTCTAATACAGGAGTAGTGTTACTGGCAGAGGCGTAACTAGAACCATCAGGGCCCTAGGGCAAGAAACCATGAAGGGCCCCTGACCCACTGTTCCTGAGGCCCTCTTTATCGGTCTCTCGGCCCTTTCCTTCAAGCCAGGGCCCTTCACTCCCGTAATGGGGCTCTTTATGATGGTCCTTTATTAGTGGGACCCGTTCACATGTTCTGTTGCCGTCTTGGGGTTCCCCCATGGTGGTGGAATGCCAGGGCCTGGTCGTAAGTGCAACCTTTGTGACCCTGGTAGTTCTGCCATTGGGTGAAATGCTCTGCAGTTTTATGGGATGGGTGGAATGCTCTGCAGTGTATCATGTAATAGTTGTAAAGTTCTGCAGCGTATCATGGGATGTGTGGACTGCTCTGCAGTGTATTATGGGATGGATGGACTGCTCATCAGTGTATCATGGGATGGGTGGAATGCTCTGCAGTGTGTCATATAATGGGTGGAATGCTCTAAACACATACAAACACATACATACATGTATATTCGGCCTTTCGAAAAATCATCAGTACAGTACTTTCAATCACACAGCTGGGCAGTGGTGGCCTGTGGATTTTTTTTTGGGGGGGCTGCAAACAATATGTTGAAGCCCCCTCCCCGGATGGTCGGTAGCACTTGCCCCATCACTGGAAGCTTCCCCTGCTCAGCGGCGGTGGCCTTCCTTTCTCCTGCTCTCCAAGGGTCAGCTCGGCGATGGCGGTGGCAGCTTCAGTTTCATCCCTCCTCCTCGGTGGCCAATTGAGAGTCTTCTCTTTTTGCCCACTCATAAAACAGGGCTCACACCCGCTTCTTATTGGCCGGATTGAGGATCAGTGTTTCAACAGCGACTATTGATTTGCTGTTGTAACACACCTGGGTGGGATCGGAGCGCATGCTCATAGATCGAAGTCCACCATATTTTGAAGACTTTTAGAACCTCTGGCTCTACTCGGGTGTTTAAAAAAAAACCCCGGCTGCTGTAATTCATGCGCTCGGTGCCCTGAAAAGGGCCGGACGCATGTATAGGGGGTGGCCCCGGCGGCCATGGATAGATTTATGCTATACATGAATATATCCATTGCATATAGGGGGTGGCCTGGAGAGAGGGGTTAGAGCCCGGGCACCCCTAATGAACGGGCCACCACTGCAGCTGGGTACTGAGCTGAAGGGGGAGGTAGAGAGCACAGCACTCGGAAAGACACCTCTCCCTCCTTTCACTTTGCTGAGTGTATCCACTGTCTGACCGAGCTACCAGTGCCGATGTACAGTTCGGTTGATGATGGGAGTTTAGCCTGACAGGCATTCTCTACCAGCCACACGGGCCCCCTGGAGCAGGGGTGGGGTCAAAATTGCTACCACTGTAGTTATGTCACTGGTTATTTGGCCAGATCACCAGGTGGAAAAAAAAACAAAAAAGAAAACAAAAGAAAACGAATGCAGCCACCACATCTAATGATTGGTATCAAAAATTCAAACGTTTAATTGAAATGTATAACCCCCTCCCCCCCAAAAAAAAAAAATAGATAAACTTAATTGGGTATTAAATTGTGTTCACTTGCACCAAAATTTACTTTATCATATTTTTTCCTAAAAACTTGCATTTGCTAAACAGTTTTGAAAATATTGTCCAACATAAAAAAAATTGAACTATGCTTTTATTATAAAGGGCTCTATTGATGTACTTTAACCTACTTAGTATGACACAACATTTTGATCTCCTGTTTAGGTTCTACTACAACTTCTTCCAGAGTTTCCACTTATTTTTCAAGTGCTTCCTTTGAACCAGTCACTACAACTTATACTACCACTGCAACAGCTACCCCAACCTTCACCACCACAATGGATGCTCCAAATTCTGTTACCACAGCAGTATCTAATCCAACCTCCACGAAGACCACGGCATCTACTTCCACCCCTTCTGTTTCTAGTCTTCCCTCTTCTTCCTTTACCACAACCAATCTACCATATTTATCATCTACCACTAGTACCCCACTTTTTTCTTCTTCAGTCAGTACAACCACACTTTATCCTACCTCAAGCGCCATGTCATCCACCACAAACCCAACAGCAGTTTCAACAACATCACATCATTATACATCATTACCAGGTAAATTTTTTAAAGTACATTTCATTTTTTTTATGTAGTTTTATTCATCTGAAGCCTTTGGATAACTATTATGCTGTGTCATAAAGTGCATGTTAGGGCCCTTTCTCACGGGCGGATCCCGTAATGATCTGCCCTGTGAATATCCGCTTGCTCAGCGGGGATCGCTCCGTTGATCCCCGCTGAGCCGGCGAATGACAGGGCGGTCCCTGCACACTGTGCAGGGACCGCCCTGTCAGATTACCGCTTTCCTCTATGGGGGGATCAGAGGAACACGGATCGTCTGTCCGTGTTCATCTGATCCACTTTGAAGACAGATGGAAAAATAGGATTTTCCTCCGTCTGCAGAATCGGACCATAGCGGAGACGGATGATGTCGGGTGTCAGCGGATGTTCATGTTTTTGATGGAATTGTTGGAGTTTGCAGCGACTCATAATTATTTTTGGTTCTGTAATAAATTCTACAGACAGGATAGAGGAGTGGCCAAATACGCCCCGAGCCTGGCCAATTTATTTATGGCCAGGTGGGAGGAGGATGTCATCTATGCCCATAATATACCTCAGCTGAGTTTATGGGCGAGGTATATAGATGACATCCTCCTCTTATGGGATGGTGATCCTCCGTCTCTCCATGCCTTCATGACCTCCCTTAATGACAACCAAAAAGGCATAGAATTGAAGTATAAAATGAGTTACTCCGAAATAAATTTTTGGGATTTAAAGATTAAAGTTGAGGGTAATAAATTGACCACTTCTACATATTTCAAATCAATGGATAGAAACTCGTTTATACCTACTACTAGTTGCCATCATAGGCCTTGGCTTGGTTCAATCCCAAAAAGCCAATATATTAGGCTTAAAAGGAATTGTTCCAGTCAAGAAGAGTTTCTACAACAGGCACAGATATTTACCCAAAGGTTTAAGGAAAAAGGTTATCCTGAATCAAGCTTGATGACCACACTTGAGACAGTTAAACAACTGAATTGTGGTGATCTCCTTGTTGAAAAACCTCACCAACAGGAGAATGTTTTCTCAAAGGGTGTTCCATTTATCACCACCTATTCCTTACAACATAAAAAAATCAAACAATTGCTGTCTCGACATTGGCACATTGTCAATAACGATCGTATACTGAGGGATATCTTGCATGAGAGGCCTCAGGTCGTCTTTAGGGGGACTCCCTCTCTGAGAAATAGGGTGTCGCCTAATATCATTGATCCTCCACCTAGAGTGAGTTTTTTTGGACATTTTTACAGGATATTACAAATGTCGCAACTGTAGAGTATGTTCTCTTAATAGTTGCACCCATAGAAGGACAACTAGTTTTTTGTCCACTAGCACACAAATCACACATGATATTAAACCCTTTATTACTTGCTCTACAGTGGGCATGGTTTAATTACTCCAGTGCCCCTGTGGTTTGCAATATAAGGGAGGACTAAGCGCCCCCTACAGGTTCGATTAAACAAACATATTACAGATATCAAATCAGGATTAGAGTTGAGCGGACACCTGGATGTTCGGGTTCGACGGGTTCGGCTGAACTTCGGAAAAAAGTTCGAGTTTGTGACCGAACATGACCCGAAATTGACCCCGAACCCCATTGAAGTCAATGGGGACCCGAACTTCTGAGGACTAATCGCGCTTGTTTCCCGTGCACAAAGTGTCATTTCTGAAGGAATAAAAGTCATTTAAAACTCACTCGCGGCTATAATGAATTGTCGGCTCCCGGCAATACATAGAAAAGTCATTAAAAAAAAAAAAGCGCGGGGGTTCCCCCAAATTCAATTACCAGGCCCTTCAGGTCTGGTATGGATATTAAGGGGAACCCTGACGCAAATTTAAAAAAAATACGTGCAGTTCCCTAAAATATCCATACCAGGCCCTTCAGGTCTGGTATGGATTTTGCCGTGGAATACCCCCAAAAATCCAGACCAAACCCTTTATCCGAGCACGCAACCTGGCAGGCCGCAGGAAAAGAGGGGGGACGAGAGAGCGCCCCCCCTCTTGAACCGTACCAGGCCACATGCCCTCAACATGGGGAGGATGTCCCCATGTTGATGGGGACAAGGGCCTCATCCCCACAACCCTTGCCCGGTGGTTGTGGGGGTCTGCGGGCGGGGGGCTTATCGGAATCTGGAAGACCCCTTTAACAAAGGGGACCCCCAGATCCCGCCCTCCTATGTGAATTGGTAATGGGGTACATTGTACCCCTACCATTTCACAAAGAAAGTGTAAAAAAAAATAAAAAAAATACACAGACACTGTTGGGAAAGTCCTTTATTAAAAAAAAAAAAACATTCCAGTGATGAAATCCAGTGTCCCGCGGCGATCCCGATGTCCAGCGCTGTCCAAACAAAATGTCATTGGCTGAGCCTGAGCGTACCTGATGGGGAACTTCCTCTGCAGTTTAATAAATGAATAGACCCGCCCCTTCTAAAGTTCGCCATCAGGTCCGCTCAGCCAATGACGTAGGTGTAAGGCTGAGGACCTGATGCGGAACGTGAGAAGGGGCGGGTCTATTCATTTATCATACTGCGGAGGAAGTTCCCCATCAGGTCTGCTCATCAAATGACGTAGGCGGGGTCTGACATACGAGGGGGCGGACCTGATGGGGAACTTCCTCCACAGTTTAATATATGAATAGGCCCGCCCCTTCTCACGTTCCGCATCAGGTCCTCAGCCTTACACCTACGCCACATAAGCACGGGAAACAAGCGCGACTTTACATGCATATTGCCGAACACCGGACCCGAACCCGAACATACAGTCAATTGTTCGGGTTCGGGTCCGGGACCCAAAAACCCAAAAGTTCGGTACAGACCCAAACTTTACAGTTCGGGTCCGCTCAACCCTATTTAGGATTCAAAAATCATTCTGTATCTAAACATTACAGATAAGTGCACAAGAGAGATCCTTCAAACACTTTGTTTTTGGGTATTGACAAATTTTTTCCCAACTGGAGGGGCAGTTCTCTGGTAAGGGATATCTTTAAATTAGAGATGTTCTGGATTTTTAGGGCAAAGACCTATGTACCCTATGGACTAAATATTGATGTTGACGTCAATGCTTTTATCGACAATTCCTAATTTTTTATTATTGTAAACTCGGTCTGAGTCATGCACATGATTTATTCAGTTTTTATTTTTTTATTTTTTTATAGCCCTCGGGTGGGAGCATTTGGAGGTCTTCTTTTTATACTTATATATTTAATGATTTTTATATTTATCACTTTTTTCAATATATTTACATTTTATCACTATTTGTCACTTTATCCATAAATACAATATGGTCCCATTTCACAAAGTGGACACTACAATTGTGTAGGTGACAGCTTCCCCCTTCTTTTCAAATATTCACATTTAATATATTATTTATGATTAATTATTTATAAATAATTTATATATTAATTTTGGGGTAATTTTCCCTTTATTCACATGCTTATATGTTGCACTAATTATATATAATTGTTTAGTTATACATATTATTCTTACGTTATTGAGATATATCACCATTCATGTCTTTCATCTAATATGATTAGACATGTGCAAAAGGAAAAAAATTTGTTTAGTTTCGTTTTAATTCGTTCATTAATTAATTTTGTTTAGTTAGATTCGTTAAATTCGTTAAATTCGTTTTCAGATTTTGATTCGTTTTCGACCGAATTCAAAAAATCGGTTTCATTCGAAATTATTTCAACCGGATTCGAAACAATTTCAACCGGATTCGAAAAAATTTCAACCGGATTCGAAAAAATTTCAACCGGATTCGATAATATTTCAATCGGATTTTTTGCAGATTACTATTTATTTCCATCAGATCTCCTGCAGTATATTAACATCTATTTCATTTTTTTTTTTTTTTTTGCAGGTCTCACCAGAAACAAATAGTAATCTGCAAAAAAAAATAAAAATGAAATAGATAGTATCTATATTCTATTCTGCTGTTCTATTGTTTTTCTAGTCTATTTTCTATTTCTATTCTAATCTTTTCTAATTGGAATTCGAAAAATCGGTCGCATTCAAAAATATTTCAACCAAATTCGAAAATATTTCTACCGGATTCGATAATATTTCATCCGCATTCGTTAATATTTCATCCAAATTCGATAATATTTCAACCGGATTCAAAATTATTCCAACCGAATAGAAAAGATTATAATAAACCATGTTCCGACATTCGAATTTCGTATAGAATGAATTCAAATTCCAATTAGAAAAGATTAGAATATAAATAGAAAATAGACTAGAAATAGACTAGACTAGGGAAATGGCTGCTAATGGTTTGCAGGAGACCTGCAAAAAAAATATATGAAATAGATGCTTATAGTCTGCAGATCTGATGAGAAAATGAGATACTAATAGTCTGCAGGAGATCTGCAATTTTTTTTTATATAAATGCTAATAGTCTGCAGGAGATCGGATGGAAATAAATAGTAATCTGCAAAAAAAAAAAATGAAATAGATGCTAATAGTCTGCAGGAGATCTGCTGAAATAAAGGAAATGGCTGCTCCAATGCAAAAAAAGAAAAGAAAAATGAAATAGATGCTAATAGTCTGCAGGAGATCTGCAAAAAAAATGAAATAGATGTTAATATACTGCAGGAGATCTGATGGAAATAAATAGCATCTATTTAATTTTTTATTTTTTTTGCAGATTACTATTTATTTCCATCCGATCTCCTGCAGACTATTAGCATTTATATAATTTTTTTGCAGATCTCCTGCAGACTATTAGTATCTATTTCATTTTCTCATCAGATCTGCAAACTATAAGCATCTATTTCATTTTTTTTGCAGGTCTCCTGCAAACTATTAGCAGCCATTTCCCTAGTCTAGTCTATTTCTAGTCTATTTTCTATTTCTATTCTAATTTTTTCTAATTGGAATTTGAATTCATTCCATACGAAATTCGAATGTCGGAACATGGTCTTTTCTATTCGGTTGGAATAATTTAGAATCCGGATGAAATATTATCGAATTTGGTTGAAATATTAACGAATGCGGATGAAATATTATCGAATTCGGTAGAAATATTTTCGAATTTGGTTGAAATATTTTCGAATGCGACCGATTTTTCGAATTCCAATTAGAAAAGATTAGAATAGAAATAGAAAATAGACTAGAAAAAAATAGAACAGAATAGAATAAAATATAATATATATATTGTATTTTATTCTATTCTGTTCTATTGTTTTTCTATTCTATTCTTTCCAATATTTTCGATTCTATTCTAATTGTTATCAAATTCGATTCGACTAGAATTTTTTTCGAATTCGATTCGAATTTTTTTTGAATTCGATTCGAATTTCGTCCGTGGTTTTTCAATTTGAAACATTATTTCGGATTCAGTTGAATTCGTTAGCATTGTAATTCGTTAATTCGGATGCATCCGAACGTCCGAATAATGAAAATTCGTTCGAATTTCGATTCGGAACGAAATGAAATGCACATGCCTAAATATGATACGGGCTATGTATGCTCAGACTACAACGGTTGATACTGGTAGGCTTATTTGTATACATACAGTTTACATATATATACATTTTAATTTAAATTTAAACTTTACACACATGTACTTAATTAATTGTGGACATATGTCTTTGTCCTCTAATTTATTTTTATTTTTATATTTATTTTTATTTACCATTTTATATTAATTATTTATATTCTGATTTATTCCCACTCAAAGGGCAATTTTTATATTGCAAACATGGGTTTGCCATTAGATGAGATGGTGGATATTGACTCATGTCCGGGACTCAGATCGAGGTTAACATAACCATTTCCTCTGTTTTTGGTCTTCTGGTTTATTTACAAGTGATGTGGGCAATATCTCACAAGTTCCATTGATGTATGTGCGGTTTGCCATAATTTAAGATGGCCGCCGTACATATATTCAAAACGAGGCATGGTTCTATATAATGTGGTGATTCAGCTCGATACCCGTCCCTTATTGACAATGTCTTTGATGACGAAACGCGTCTAAGGGGGTACGCACTGACGTCACCACGCTCGCAGGACGGGAGTTTGTTCTACAGCCGGCCGGCTTTTCTTACATGTCCTTTTATTGCTTATTTGATGTAAGTGTACTTTTAATCTTTTTTAATAACTGAAGTGACCTTATTACACTATATAGTCCCTATTCTCTTTTGGGTACTTTATCCTACGGTCCCCATGGAGTTACATTGCTAGAAGCAGGGAGCATTTTATCCATCTAACATAGCAGCCATAGCCACAGGGAAACACCTACATTCGTCCATCCTGTCTGCGGTTGATTTGTTTCGCTCATAGCCTGGTGTAATCTGGTAAAAAGATTACCTGTGAGGTGGCGGTTCACTTTGTGGTGGATTTTGTACAATGCTTATAAACTGGTTAAGGCTTGAATATATGTTTTGTTTGGTAAGGAGATTACTTATACGGTGGTGGTTCACTCTTATCAACTATCACACACTGGGTGCTGTCATGTTTCCTACACCCCATAGCATTTATTCCTTATAGGATAATTTTGTGTGGCAGGATCACGCTATGTTTTTTTCATTTTTGTTTTCTACATACAAAAAAACTTTTGGATTCATATACCTGCCCATATTGTGGAGTCACCCTTCCATTGCTGCAGTCTACCATCTCTGAGGAAATTAGCACTGGTGTGCTAATCAAAGGCCTGGGCTGGGTTATAGCCATCTGTCTGCTTGGCTTACTGTCTGGTAAGCATATATTCACACAAGTTTATACAGGATCTATATGTTTCCTTGATATTTGTCAGGGATGAGCCGAACACCCCCCTGTTCGGTTCGCACCAGAACCTGCGAACAGACAAAATGTTCGTGTGAACTTTAGAACCCTATTAAATACAATGGACTCGAACGTTCGAAATCTAAAGTGCTAATTATAAAGGCTAATATGCAAGTTATTGTCCTAAAAAGTGTTTGGGGACCCGGGTCCTGCCCCAGGGGACATGTATCAATGCAAAAAAAAGTTTTAAAACGGCCGTTTTTTCGGGAGCAGTGATTTTAATAATGCTTAAAATGAAAAAAATAAAAGTGAAATATTCCTTTAAATTTCGTACCTGGGGGGTGTGTATGATATGCATGTGAAGTGGCGCATGTTTCCCGTGCTTAGAACTGTCCCTGCAAAAAATGTCATTTTTGAAAGAAAAAAAGTCATTTAAAACTGACTCGCGGCTATTAATGAATTGTCGGCTCCCGGCAATACATACAAAAGTCATTGATAAAAAAAAAAAAAAAAAAAAGTGTGGGGGTTCCCCAGAATTCAATTACCAGGCCCTTCAGGTCTGGAATGGATATTAAGCGGAACCCCGCTGCAAATTAAAAAAAAAATTGACGTGGGGTTCCCCCAAATATCCATCCCAGGCCCTTCAGATCTGGCATGGATTTTAAGGGGAACTCCACCCCAAATTTAAAAAAAAATGGCGTGGAGTCCCCCTAAAAATCCATACCAGACCCCTTATCCGAGCACGCAACCTGGCCGGCCGCAGGGGAAGAGGGGGGGACGAGAGAGCGGCCCCCCTCCCTCCTGAACCGTACCAGGCCACATGCCCTCAACATGGGGAGGATGTCCCCATGTTGATGGGGACAAGGGCCTCATCCCCACAACCCTTGCCCGGTGGTTGTGGGGGTCTGCGGGCGGGGGGCTTATCGGAATCTGGAAGACCCCTTTAACAAAGGGGACCCCCAGATCCCGGCCCCCCCTATGTGAATTGGTAAGGGGTACATTGTACCCCTACCATTTCACGAAGAAAGCGTAAACAAATGTTTAAAAAAACACACAAACACCTTGAAAAAGTTCTTTATTAAAAAAAAAACAACATTCCAGCGGGGAACTCCCTCTCAGTGTTTTAAATGTATAGACCCGCCCCTTCTAAAGTTCCCCATCAGGTCCGCTCAGCGGACCAGATGCGGAACATGAAAAGGGGCGGGTCTATACATGTATTACCAAATTTACACAGTGAAGGAAGTTTCCCCGCTCAAGCCAATGACGTAGGCGGGTCCGACATACCGAGGGGGCGGACCTGATGGGGAACTTCTCTCACTTTGGTAATACATGTATAGACCCGCCCCTTTTCATGTTCCGCATCTGGTCCGCTGAGCGGACCTGATGGGGAACTTTAGAAGGGGCGGGTCTATACATTTAAAACACTGAGAGGGAGTTCCCCATCAGGTCCGCTCAGGCACAACCAATGAAGGACATCGTACGAAATTTAAAGGAATATTTCACTTTTATTTTTTCATTTTAAGCATTATTAATATCACTGCTCACGAAAAAACTGCAGTTTTTAAAACTTCTTTTTGCATTGATACATGTCCCCTGGGGCAGGACCTGGGTCCCCAAACACTTTTTAGGACAAGAACTTGCATATAAGCCTTTATAATTAGCACTTTAGATTTCTCCCATAGATTTTTCGAATTTGCCGCGAACACCCCAATTTGTTCGTTGTTTGGCGAACGGGCAAACAGGCAATGTTCGAGTCGAACATGAGTTTGACTCAAACTCAAAGCTCATCCCTAATATTTGTCTACCCCAGGATCTCTTAATTGGACTTTGAATTTTTTTCTCTATCACCTTGGACTCATTAGCGCAAAAAAAAATTCCCTACATTGTACCCCTACCATTTCACAAAGAAAGTGTAAACAATTTTAAAAAATCACACAGACACAGTTGGGAAAGTCCTTTATTAAAAAAAAAAAAAAACTATTCCAGCGATGTAATCCAGTGTCCCGCGGTGATCCGATGTCCAGCGCTGCAGTCTCCACTCCACACGAAACATCATTGGCTCAGCGGACCTGATGAGGAACTTCCTCCGCAGTATAATAAATGAATAGACCCTGCTTTCCCCGCTTGCTGTTCCCCAGATGACGCTACCTGTAGCGAAACGTACGTCGGGAGGCTGACTCAAACTCGAAGCTCATCCCTAATATTTGTCTACCCCAGGATCTCTTAATTGGACTTTGAATTTTTTTCTCTATCACCTTGGACTCATTAGCGCAAAAAAAATTCCCTACATTGTACCCCTACCATTTCACAAAGAAAGTGTAAACGTCATCGCTGCTGGAGGGGAGACTGCATGCCGGCCTGCTCTACTCTAATTTATGCTCGTATTTTCCACATTGTTGTAAGTTGCCACCTTTATTTTAATAAATGCTCTGGTTTGGACGATATACACTATGTGTTTTTCCTTTTCTATTTCTGGATAATGATTACTGGGTATTGAGTTCCTGCCTTTGGAGTGTTCCATCCTTGGGTCCTTCATCCACAGCGAGGAAGGGAGCTATCTATGTGTTTGGCTTGTAATCAGCTTGCCTTTGGTAAGCGCATTGATTTGGTGGTGGTGCACGTGTGCAGTTTGGTGTGAGTTCTGAAGTTCACCCTTTCTCCTCCATTTACACCTTAATTTCAAGATTCACGTTATGGATCATACTATGGACTTTTTTTATGGACATTCACATAATTAATTTCCATTTACTTGGTGTTTATCCAACCATTGGTTGGTTTATTATTTATATCTATCACTAATATTGATTTAATAGTCGGTTATAGTTAAATAATTTTATATATATTCACATATATTATCACCTGATTATGGTCTGATTTTTTGCGCAGCTCTTTCTCCTTTTGTTCCTATATTTAGTGGTTTGTCTACACATTTATGAGCTTGCTGCAATTTTAGGGGTCTTATTTAATTCAGTTTATCTAGTCTTTTAAGTATTCATCACTTACTTTATTAAGCGCGGTACATTCCTTTTCCATTTGTATGTTCTAAATTTTTAATGCCCATTTTTCTCATCGAGAAAAATGCTCTGGAGCCTACACACAATCGTTTTTAATGACCAATTAAAAAAATTCAATTTTTCTCGTCATGAAAAATGGTCGTGCGTACGCGGCATTAGTCCTGAGGCTGCAATTATGTTCTGCCAACCTACTCACCTTTGGTTATATTACCACTAATAGTACCCTTTCCCCAATAGTACCCTCTGACCTTTACTCACTGCCAGCTATCACTTCCTCTGATCCCTCCCCTTCTACCATCTAGTTTGCAGGTCCCTCTATCTTTTTGTCCATTTTTTGTCCATCGTCAACGGAGCTGCACCCTCCCCATTTAGGTGCAGTCCTTCCCTGCTATAGAGCAGGTAACTGACCGAAAAGTCAGTCCAGTTCTCCAGGAACCCCAAACTCTCCTGCCTGCACCAGTTCCTCAGCAACTTGTTAAGTAATCTCCTGCTGCCACTCTGGAGTGGCTCGAGGTACATGCAGTATGTCTGAGTATACCAACTTGGAGGTCCTTTTCTTCAATATAGCTCCTGAGTCCCTAAAATCATTTTTTAGGATGCTCCACCTCCCTCTAACATTGTCATTGGTTACAATATGTACCAGGGCAACTGGGTTTTTCCCTGCCACACCCAGCAAACTGTCCATCTGATCCACAATGTGCAGAACCCAAGAGCCTGGTAAATAACATACTGTAAGGCGATTGTGATCTTTATGACAGGTTGCCCTGTTTGTCCTTCTAATAACTGAAACCCCTACCACCAGAATATGTCTATCCTTACCCTCAGTCTTGCCCTCACCCTCACTGGAAAAGTTGCATCCCTGGAAGCTAGAGGAATCACTCTGCTCCAGCACTGCCACTCATTGACTGATTCCCTAAAATCACCCAACCGGGCATATTTACATTGGGATGTATCAGCTCAGGACTGGCCTTCCTAACACTTTTTCCTCTACCCCCGTCTAACTATCACCCAACTACTCTGCTCTGGTATAATCACCCAACTCAGCGCTACAGACATACAATACCCCAACAATATTAATACAATGTGCAATATCGCTGCAGCCTTCATTTCAATATACCAATAAAAAAGGTGATGCAAACATAAAATGTGTGTTATATCAAATCAGCACCACTTCATTGAAAATAGTTAGATAGTATGACTTTTTGTTAACGCATGTGTAGGGGGCCTCCCATATTTGGGGTCGCTATGCCTGAAATTTAGGGGTTGCCTGAGCATTAGTTTGGCTCAGGCTGTTTGATTTCGTAAATTGGTCTCTGCTTTATTGTGATGTTGCCTGGTTGTATAGTTCCCTTTGACCTGTGGGAGGCGCTGTTGCTCAGGTCTCAGGTTGAACCGCAGGTGGCATTGCAGCGCTATTGGGTGTCCTCTCTCGGCGGCTGTGCGGTGGGCGTGGTCTACCCGCTGTGCATGCTGGGAGAGGGTACTTAAGCAGCAGACGCCATTGGCGAGGGGTCTTCATCCATCATGTGAATGTGTTGGGTCCCGGGCACCTTTAGCCCGAGGCCACATCATTCCAGGTAGGCCCAGTACCTTTAACTGAGGCCTACAACCAAACCGCAGAATCCCAGGGTGCCCGTGGGAGGGTGACCCGCTCTGAAGTAGAGGCAACCAGGGGAGGACCTTTCTAAGGGGATCGGTGAAGGATGTCACTGTCTCGGGAGAGGCTTGGTTACCTGTCAGAGGGAAGGATTCCGTGATCCGCCAAAAGCCCTTGTAACTTGCCCCATTGGCACCTACGGTCTCTAAAGTTACAAGTGTTGAGGAGTTCAGAACTTAGAAGCTAGAAGATCCTGTGGCAGAGGATCTCCTGAACGTGTCTCTAGGAGAAACAAATCTAAAGTAAATGTTCTGTGCTCCACTCCGGCTGCTAGGACTGTGAGAGGGAACTATCCGGGTGAGCAAAACCCACTCAGGTCTGAGTGGCAACGAGTGGTAATTAAGTGCCGCGTGCCTCAACCTATATTCCTGTTCAGCTCTATCTCTTTCCAACTTTCCTATCGAGTTGCAAGCAGAAGAAAAATAAACTCTTTTATTGGGTTTAACATTGTCTGGACATTGGCTTTCCTCAAGAGAGAAATTGACGTTTCCCTACACTCTAGGGATGAGAACCAGTGGAAAGAGGTAACTCGCTGCAGGACCCAAAACTATTAACACCGCTCACCCTCTATAAGATGGAGGATATTGGGCATGTGGCATGGTGTGTCCCATTCTGCTTGTGGAGGTAAGCAGGGTAATGGATGTGTGTGCTACACATGTTACTTCTTTGTACATGGATTCATATAATTTCACTGTAAATTTTGCATTGAAGATGGATTCGCACATAAACACATGTCAGTAGTGCATTTCTTTTGATTATATATTGATTGCACTGCACTTTTTCAAGGAATATTATTACCATTGGTGCAGGAACACATGTCGGTGCTGGCTGCAATCAGTTTTTTTTTTTTTTTGTGTTAATAATTTACACTATCACTGGGTAGCGTGGAGACAACAAAACTTAATTTCATGAATAAGAGTATGTCATCAGCGTACAAAACAATCTTCTCCTTCAGCAAACCTCTCACTAACCTAGAGATATCTGAGGAGTGGTGAAGCAGACAGGCCAATGGCTCCATAGCAATGGTAAAAAGAAGAGGAGACAGAGGACTCCCCAGTCTAGTTCCCTTATGTTGGTTAAAAAATGGGTACTGTTAACTGTTAACCCTATCACAGGCTCTCGGGGCAGCATAGAGTATTTTCATCTATTTACAAAACATAGTGCCAACCTGGAATCTTTCCAAAACAGCCCACAGATAGACCCATTCCACCATGTCAAATAACCAATATGATTGTCTATTGCTCAGTGGGACCTGCACATTTATATAGGTGCGCCTAATGTTCACTGCAGCGGACATGTTGGGTATGAAACCCACCTGGTCGGGGTTATAACATGAGCAATAGTTTTATTAAGTCTATTTGCAAATACCTTTGCCAAAATGTTGACATCAGAAGATAACAAAGATATTGGTCTATACGAATCAGGATGGAGAGGGTCTTTATCCTTCTTAGGAATAACTACTATCGTAAATTGTCTCCAGGAGCTTCCCAGCGTTAAAAACCTTATTCAGGGTAAGCAGTAAATTGTGTAGTAGTACCGCCCTATATTTCTTAGAAAATTTCTATAGGGAGCCCATCTGTCCCAGGAGCTTTACAATTGGGGAAGCTCATCACTGCCTCTTCCAATTCCTGCAGGGAAATATGGGCATTTAGCAGTCTTTGATCTTCTGACGAAAATACTGAAATGGGAATCTCGTCAAGATAATTTTGAAGATTTCTGCTAGCATACAACGACTGATGAAAACTTTTGAAGACCCGTCTGATCTTTTAATGCAGTGACATAGAGTATCTCTTCCTAATGTAGCACCCTCTACCGTAGGTAGGTGCTAGAATAGGATTTTTCTAGGTAAAACTGTCAGCGCAGGTAAATTTAATCAGGCCTATGCTTCAGGCTAAGCCTGCTTGTTTTGATCTGGGGGGCAGGGAGTGGTTAGTGTAGCAGTGGGTGTGGCCACCTGTGCTCTAATTCTGAGGCGCCTCCCCTGTCTCTAGGGAGGTTGTTCTAGAGAAGGAGGCAGGGCCTGGGACTGGAGTGGCAGGCAGCTCATGTGGGAGCCCTGACCAATCCCCACTTGGGATTGGCAGGGGGCGGGCCTCCTATATAGATATATATATATCTATATAGTGAAGTTCCCTTGGCCTTCTTTCACCATCTCGGCGCAATAATAATCACAAACACCTAATAAACACCCTAAAATGACAATGTTACCATTATCATAAAACCCATAAAATAGCAGCCGCTTTAAAAGCAAATAAATTTGCAAAACATATAAAATACAACACAAAAAAACAACTAGCATAAGACCCTGGGTAGGTCCTTATCAGTTTCTTATAGCAGCGCTTAATATTCAGTCCTCAAAAGTGACCACTCTTTCTTATAAAAAGTTCATAAGAGTATAAAGTGGAAAGGGACAGGGAATGACAGGGCTCAAATAAATCCACAGATGTCTTCTATGTTCAAGCAATGCAATCCACTTCTGATCCTTATCATATACCCCTTTCGGGTTGGTACTCACCACAGGGTGGATTTTCATAGGCACCGGAAGATTATCTAAATCCTCTCATCTAATCATCCCCATATAAAGGTCCTGCTCGATCCTTCCAATCCCTCAGGTGATCCTCCGATATCCTCAGGTTTTTTAGTAGGTGAAGAGAAATGCACACAATAGTGTAAACCTTCCAAACGTTTTCTTATATAAACAAACAATAGCTGTACATAGCAGCACTTGGTTTAAAAGCTGCGCCGTTCCTAGCTCCAATCAGCGTGATACACCAGCTGGTCACGCTCACCGTCATCAGACTGATGTTATTTCCCTGTTCTGGAGTGCATATGGAACGCACAGCGTCACTTCCTTCAGCCGCAAAGTCACGGCCTCCTATATAAGCTGAGGTAACATGCCACTGAGGAGCAGTTGTTGGCCGGGAGAAGTGGAGGATGGAGTATTAGACAGTGGCAAGGGCCCTACCCCCATCTGGGAGGAGGGGGGGGGTGAGGCCCGGCGCAGGATTTGCAAGTCAGGCTATCTGGGATCAGTAGTCTGTAAAATGTTAGAAGTACATCAGTTCTTCAAGGCTAAATCATCTTATCTATGTTAACTAAATATGATGGCAAAGCAACATGTTCTATGGGCATCCCATATCTTCCTTACCCCATCCAAGTTATATCCCCGAATAACCAAAAACAAAACAACGCAAATGACTGTTCATTGTCTCTGAGGTGATAGATGAATGTCTGGCAGCAGGGTGATATGGTGATATGGTGGATGTTAGTTACTAGTAGCAACAAACCGCTACACTGGGATCAGGCAATCTGAGCTAATAACTTGCCTGCCCCCTCACCCTCAGCCCGGGTCAATCGTTTTTGAAAATACTGCTTGTGACGAGCCCTATCTTACAAAAGATTGGACAGCTGTGCTCGCTGAGATATCCATTCTGCCTGATTTACAGGGGATAGATCAAGGAAAAATCTGGCCTCTGCTGCTGAAGTCTCTGATTTAACTTGTTCCAACTTTTTCCTGAAATAAGATTTAATTGCACTAATCTGCTTAATATGAATTCCCCTGAGATAAGCCTTAAGGGTATTCCACACAGTATCATAAGAGGCTGAATCTATATTGTATGTAGCAAAGATCATGACTGTGGATGGGACACCATCCATTGGCGGAAAAAGATCTAGCCAAAAAGGCACCAAGCTACCTTTGGACCTATACAACCCAATGCCATAGAAATAATGAGAGGCAAACAATCAGAGTACCCCCCTGAGCTCAATAGTAGCCTCTAAAAAAGCTGCCAAGAGCTCTGCTGATGACAAAACCAGGCCTATATTGGACAGTTAGATATGAGTTCTACAATCAAAGGTAAAAAATAACTGTAAGCGCAAATACACAGATGCACACATAGGTTGGAGTATAACAATTAGTCCATAAAGGAGTATCAGGCAGTTTAAGGGTTAAAAACAATCTGTGGCTGTTCAATGGCAGCTGATGTCCTCAGAGAGCTGGCTCTGTAGTAGGGATGAGCTTGGTGTTCGAGTCGAACATAAGTTCGTCTCGAACATCGGCTGTTCGACCGTTCGGCGAACATCGAACGATTTGGGCTGTTCGCGCCAAATTCGAGTGACGCGAACGGCCCACAATACACTGCGCCATCGCAGTGCAATCCCTGCGCTGTGATTGGCCAAGCATGCACTGTGACCCCGCATGCTTGGCCAATCACAGCGCCGGCAGCTAGGAGAGCCATAATTGGCCACAGGCAGGTTGCCTGTGGCCAATTATAGCTCAGGGGGCTTAGCACATGCCCCACACTATAAAAGGCCGCCAGCGCGGCGGCCTTGTGTAGTGTGTTCCGGCGCAGGGAAAGAGAAGGATAGGCAGGGACAGTGTTGATATTCTTTGTGCTATTCTTGTGTGCAGGGAGTGTCAGTGTCATATTCTTTGCTAAACCTTGTGTGCAAGGAGAGAGAAGGATAGGCAGGGGACAGTGTCAGTGTCATATTCTTTGCTAAACCTTGTGTGCAGGGAGAGAGAAGGATAGGCAGGGAGAGTGTCAGTGTCATAATCTTTGCTAAACCTTGTGTGCAGGGAGAGAGAAGGATAGGCAGGGGACAGTGTCAGTGTCATATTCTTTGCTAAACCTTGTGTGCAGGGAGAGAGAAGGATAGGCAGGGGACAGTGTCAGTGTCATATTCTTTACTAAACATTGTGTGCAGGGAGAGAGAAGGATAGGCAGGGAGAGTGTCAGTGTCATATTCTTTGATAAACCTTGTGTGCAGGGAGAGAGAAGGATAGGCAGGGGACAGTGTCAGTGTCATTGTTGCTAAGCCTCCTGCACATTATACACCTGAAGTTAGCTCGTATTGCTATGTTTTCCTGGTGTGTTACACCAACAGGCATTTGCAGCACTTACAGCGAGCGGAGTGTGCCTCCTGCACATTATACACCTGAAGTTAGCCCGTATTGCTGTGTTTTCCTGGTGTGTTACACCAACAGGCATTTGCAGCACTTACAGCGGGCGGAGTGTGCCTCTTGCACATTATACACCTGAAGCTAGCCCGTATTGCTGTGTTTTCCTGGTGTGTTACACCAACAGGCATTTGCAGCACTTACAGCAGGCGGAGTGTGCCTCCTGCACATTATACACCTGAAGTTAGCCCGTATTGCTGTGTTTTCCTAGTGTGTTACACCAACAGGCATTTGCAGCACTTACAGCGGGCGGAGTGTGCCTCCTGCACATTATACACCTGAAGTTAGCCCGTATTGCTGTGTTTTCCTGGTGTGTTACACCAACAGGCATTTGCAGCACTTACAGCGGGCCGAGTGTGCCTCCTGCACATTATACACCTGAAGTTAGCCCGTATTGCTGTGTTTTCCTGGTGTGTTACACCAACAGGCATTTGCATCACTTACAGCGGGCGGAGTGTGCCTCTTGCACATTATACACCTGAAGCTAGCCCGTATTGCTGTGTTTTCCTGGTGTGTTACACCAACAGGCATTTGCAGCACTTACAGCAGGCGTAGTGTGATTCCTGCAAAATATACTCCTGAAGCTAGGCCTTATTGCTGTGTTTTCCTAGTGTGTTACACTAACAGGCATTTGCAGCACTTACAGCGGGCGGAGTGTGCCTCCTGCACATTATACACCTGAAGTTAGCCCGTATTGCTGTGTTTTCCTGGTGTGTTACACCAACAGGCATTTGCAGCACTTACAGCGGGCGGAGTGTGCCTCCTGCACATTATACACCTGAAGTTAGCCCGTATTGCTGTGTTTTCCTGGTGTGTTACACCAACAGGCATTTGCATCACTTACAGCGGGCGGAGTGTGCCTCTTGCACATTATACACCTGAAGCTAGCCCGTATTGCTGTGTTTTCCTGGTGTGTTACACCAACAGGCATTTGCAGCACTTACAGCGGGCGGAGTGTGCCTCCTGCACATTATACACCTGAAGTTAGCCCGTATTGCTGTGTTTTCCTGGTGTGTTACACCAACAGGCATTTGCAGCACTTACAGCGGGCGGAGTGTGCCTCCTGCACATTATACACCTGAAGTTAGCCCGTATTGCTGTGTTTTCCTGGTGTGTTACACCAACAGGCATTTGCAGCACTTACAGCGGGCCGAGTGTGCCTCCTGCACATTATACACCTGAAGTTAGCCCGTATTGCTGTGTTTTCCTGGTGTGTTACACCAACAGGCATTTGCAGCACTTACAGCGGGCGGAGTGTGCCTCCTGCACATTATACACCTGAAGTTAGCCCGTATTGCTGTGTTTTCCTGGTGTGTTACACCAACAGGCATTTGCAGCACTTACAGCGGGCGTAGTGTGCCTCCTGATCATATTACACCTGAAGTTAGCCCGTATTGCTGTGTTTTCCTGGTGTGTTACACCAACAGGCATTTGCAGCACTTACAGCGGGCGGAGTGTGCCTCCTGCACATTATACACCTGAAGCTAGCCTGTATTGCTGTGTTTTCCTGGTGTGTTACACCAACAGGCATTTGCAGCACTTACAGCGGGCGGAGTGTGCCTTCTGCACATTATACACCTGAAGTTAGCCCGTATTGCTGTATTTTCCTGGTGTGTTACACCAACAGGCATTTGCAGCACTTACAGCGGGCGGAGTGTGCCTCCTGCACATTATACACCTGAAGTTAGCCCGTATTGCTGTGTTTTCCTGGTGTGTTACACCAACAGGCATTTGCAGCACTTACAGCGGGCGGAGTGTGCCTCTTGCACATTATACACCTGAAGCTAGCCCGTATTGCTGTGTTTTCCTGGTGTGTTACACCAACAGGCATTTGCAGCACTTACAGCGGGCGGAGTGTGCCTCCTGCACATTATACACCTGAAGTTAGCCTGTATTGCTGTGTTTTCCTGGTGTGTTACACCAACAGGCATTTGCAGCACTTACAGCGGGCCGAGTGTGCCTCCTGCACATTATACACCTGAAGTTAGCCCGTATTGCTGTGTTTTCCTGGTGTGTTACACCAACAGGCATTTGCAGCACTTACAGCAGGCGTAGTGTGATTCCTGCAAAATATACTCCTGAAGCTAGGCCTTATTGCTGGTTTTCCCATCTCCCTGCAGGCCACTAGAATGTCTGGAAGGCAAACAAGGAGAGGCAGACAGTCAGGAGCCAATAAAAGAGGGCAAGCAGACTCTGTGTCTAGAGACAACAGTGCTGGTCGTGGACGCGGTGCATCGCCATCAGCACGTGGCCATGGGACACGCTTGTCCTTCTTTTCGGCAGCTGGAGGTGTTGAGCCGCATCATGCCGAAGACTTGGTAGAGTGGATGACCAAGCCCTCCTCATCCTCCTCATGCTCTCTTACCCAGGCTCAGGGTACTGGCAAAGCAGCTGCCAAAGCGTCCTCTTCCCTGGTATCAATGTCATCATCAGTCACTCCTTCCCTAGACCAACCATGTCCTCCTGAGGAGTCCCCTGAACTGTTTGAGCACAGTGTTGGGTACATGCTCCAGGAGGATGCCCAGCGTTTCGAAGGGTCTGATGATGATACCCAGCTAGAGGAAGGCAGTAGCGTGAGAGCAGAGAGAGGGGATGCTCAAGAAGGACACCAATCTGGCAGTCATGTTCCAGCAGCTGCAGCATACTGCCAGATTGGCTCCAGTGATGAGGAGGGAGGGGATGATGAGGTCACTGACTCCACGTGGGTGCCTAATAGGAGAGAGGAGGAGGAGGATGAGGAGGAGGCACATCTCCAACGAGGCAGGATGCCCTCGGGGGGCCAGCGTAAGGGCAGCACACCGACGGGATCACACCGCAGAGCTCCGCCTCTGCAGGGCGCTGCCTCTGCCCGTTATTCAAAAAGTTCTTTGGTGTGGGCCTTTTTTGAGTCGAGTGCATCAGATTGCACAGCTGATGTTTGCAACATATGTCTCAAGCATATATCGCGTGGCCAAAACATCACCCACTTGGGCACCACATGCTTGACCAGACATATGTTGACCTGCCATGCAGCTCGTTGGCAAGCCTACCTTAAAGACCCACACCAAAGAACAAAGCGGACCTCTCCCTGCACCGCATCAGCTGGGATCTCCAACCCCACTATACCTTCAGTCCTCTCTGAAACCTGCACTGAGAGGAATGAAGGTGTAGAATTAGGTGTGTCACAGCCAAGTACTTGCGGGCACTCTGCTAGCAGTACACCGACGTCCGATTCTAGTAGGCAAATTTCCCTGCCCCAGCTGCTGGACCGTCGAAAGAAGTTTACTCCCAGCCATCCACATGCCCAGCGGTTGAATGCTAGCTTGGCTAAATTGCTAGCGCTTCAACAGCTGCCTTTTCAGTTGGTAGACTCGGCCCCCTTCCGTGAGTTTGTGCAATGTGCCGTTCCTCAGTGGCAGGTTCCCAAACGCCACTTTTTCTCACGGAAGGCGATTCCGGCTCTCTACCGGCATGTGGAAGGCAATGTCTTGGCCTCGCTGGACAGGGCAGTCAGCGGTAAGGTGCATATTACCGCTGACTCATGGTCCAGCAGGCATGGACAGGGACGTTACCTTTCTTTCACGGCCCATTGGGTCACTCTTTTGGCAGCTGGGAAGGATGCAGGACAAGGTGCAGTAGTGTTGGAGGTTGTTCCGCCACCACGCCTCCAAAATGATACTACTGGTTGTGACACACCTCTCTCCTCCACCCTCTCCTCTTCTTCTTCCTCCATGGCCTCTTCCTGTGCTTTGTCCTCGGAACCAGCGGTGCTCCGTAGGCGTTCAAGGGGCTACGCAAGTACGCAGGCAAAAAGATGCCATGCCGTGCTTGCGCTGGTGTGTTTGGGGGACAGGAGCCACACTGGGGCAGAGGTTCTGTCTGCTCTGCAGGGGCAGGCCGAGAGGTGGTTGACGCCACGCCAGCTTAAGCCAGGAATGGTGGTTTGCGACAATGGCACCAACCTCCTCTCCGCCCTCCGACAGGGACAACTGACCCATGTGCCCTGTGTGGCTCACGTCCTTAACCTGGTGGTGCAGCGGTTCTTGGGCAGGTACCCAGGCTTACAGGATGTGCTGAGGCAGGCCAGGAAAGTCTGTGTGCATTTACGCAGATCTTATAATGCCAGTGCTCGCCTGGCTGAGCTGCAAAAGGAGTTGAATCTGCCCAAGAACCGCCTTATATGTGACATGCCCACCAGGTGGAACTCAACGTTGGCCATGCTGCAGCGGCTGCACACGCAGCAGAGGGCCATCAATGAGTACCTGTGCGACTACGGCACCAGGACAGGGTCAGGGGAGCTCAGGTTTTTTTCACCACGCCAGTGGGGCATGATCAGGGATGCATGCACTGTCCTGGCACCATTTGAGGAGGCCACGAGGATGGTGAGCAGTGACAGTGCATGCATCAGTGACACTGTACCTCTTGTCCACCTGTTGGAACATACGCTGCATGGAATAATGGACAGGGCATTTGAGGCAGAACAGAGGCAGGAAGAGGAGGACTTCCTTGCCTCTCAAGGCCCCCTTTACCCAGACAGTGTTCCTTCTGTCCCACCCATTGCACAGGAAGAGGAGGAGGAGGAGGATTGTGTCAGCATGGAGGTGGAGCCTGGCACTCAGCATCATCAGCAGCAGTCTTTTAGGGATGATTTACAGTCCCAAGAAACCAGTGGACTTGTACGTGGCTGGGAGGAGGTGGCTGCGGATCATGTCGTCCTTAGTGACCCAGAGGACTCCGGACCGAATGCCTCAGCTAACCTACGCTGCATGGCCTCCCTGATCCTGCAAAGTCTGCGGAAGGATCCTCATATTCTTCGGATCAAGGAGAAGGACCATTACTGGCTGGCCACTCTCCTTGATCCACGGTACAAGGGTAAGGTTGCGGACCTTATCTTACCGTCACAGAGGGAGTAGAGGATGAGACAACTCCGGGAGGCCTTGCAGAAAGGTCTGTGCAACGCGTTCCCAGAGACTGGGAGGTTACAAACTCCTGGTCCTGGACAACGAGTTGCTGAGGCTTCGGTCAGTCAAAGAAGGAGCGGTGGGGAAAGTGGCCGTCTGACCGATGCGTTCAGACAATTCTTTAGTCCGCAGCCCCAAGGTATGATCGGTTCCAGCAACCATCGCCAGCGTCTGATATACATGGTGCAGGAATACCTAGGGGCAAGGTCAGACTTGGACACCTTCCCCACCGAAAATCCTCTGGCTTACTGGGTCTTGAGGATGGATCACTGGCCAGAGCTTGCACAGTATGCAATTGAGCTACTGGCCTGTCCTGCATCCAGCGTTCTTTCAGAACGCACATTCAGTGCTGCTGGAGGATTTGTCACAGATCACAGGGTGCGCCTGTCCACCGACTTGGTTGATTGACTGACCTTTATAAGGATGAACCAGTCTTGGATCACCACCAGCTACCAAACACCTGAAGCTGATATAACAGACTAATTTATTTTCAAATGTCACATCCCTTCAAGACTGATGCTGATGCTGAGAGACTGTCCTGTTATGTTGACTGACTATCCTCCTCCTCCTCAATGATCCGATTGATGATGATAGCTTGGAAGAACATTTTTGTTTCTGGGTGCCGCCACCAGTGGCTAAGGCCCAATTTTTCAGCCCCTGTTTAACAGGGGCATGTAATTACAATTTTTTATGCAATGCTTTGCAGCAGGGCTCATTCCTGCACTCCAACTAGAGTATCTGGGAGAGGTTGCAGTGTCGTGGCACCAGCACCAGTGGCTAAGGCCCAATTTTTCAGCCCCTGTTTAACAGGGGCGTGTTATTACAATTTTTTATGCAATGCTTTGCAGCAGGGCTCATTCCTGCACTCCAACTAGAGTATCTGGGAGAGGTTGCAGTGTCGTGGCACCAGCACCAGTGCCTAAGGCCCAATTTTTCAGCCCCTGTTTAACAGGGGCGTGTAATTACAATTTTTGTTGCAATACTTTGCAACAGGGCTCATTGCTGTGCTCCAAGTACAGTATCTGTGAGGGGTTGCAGTGTTGTGGCACCAGTGCCTAAGGCCCAATTTTTCTGCCCCTGTTTAACAGGGGCATGTAATTACAATTCTTGATCTAATAATTCACAGCAGGGCCCATTCCTGCGCCCACCAAGAGTAACTGTGAGGCCTTACAGTGTTGTGTCAACACCACCACCATCACCACCACCAAAGGCCCAATTTTTCAGCCCCTGTTCAACAGGGGCATGCAATTACAATTCTTGATCTAATAATTCACAGCAGGGCCCATTCATGCGCCCACCAAGAGTAACTGTGAGGGCTCACAGTGTTGTGGCAACACCAACATGTAAGGGGCAAATTTCAGCAGAGTAGATACGGCAGGCCCCTACTTTCAAACATCCAACTTACAAACGACTCCTCCTTCCAAACGGAAGGATACAACAGGAAGTGAGAGGAAATCTACCCCTGGGAAGGCAAATTCTCTCCTGTAAGAGTTAATATGGGAAAACAAGTGTCTCCTCTCCACTGATGCTTTATCACCAATTCTTGTTTCAATAAAAACCCCAAATTTTCAAAAAACATTTGTCATTAGGACGGAAAGTGAGGTGAACTGTTCTGAACAGGTGCACACTGCACAGACAGCAAAACAAATGTTACAGGGGTGATAACCCTTCCCTATGTTTTCCAAAAAGCTTAAAAATAGATTTTTTGTCTGGAGCTACACTTAAACAATGTACCTGTTCAAAATTACAAACAGATTCTACATAAGAACAAACCTACAGTCCCTGTTTTGTATGCACCGCCTGTATACGGCTGTTCAGAGTATATAGGGCCTTTTTTATTTTGTGTGCGGGGTTCCCCTTAATATCTATACAAGACCCAAAGGGGCTGGTAATGGGCTGGGGTAGGGGCGGGTGTGATGGGGTAGCTATGCCATTTTTCTTAAAGATTTTCATCCATATTACCGGGACCAGACATTACATTAAAGCCGCAAGCAGTTTTAAATGGCTTTTTTTCCTTTAGAAATGTAATTTTGTGCAGAGACAGTTCTAAACACGGGAAACACGTGGTACTTCACAGGCATACTTTAGACACCCCCCAGGTATGATATTTTTTTTTTTCCTCAATAAATTTTTATTGGTATTTTCAAGTATTACAGAGTCAGAAACAGCAGATTACAAGATTATAGCTTAAAATCAAACTTACTTACATAACGTGACCGTTCATACAGAATTGGATTTAATAAAATAGACAGAATCAATAGCTTGTTGTCTGTCTCCACATACGGATTACGGTTTCCTTCACAGAACAGCTAATATGATGATCAAGGTCTAGAGCCAAGGTGGTGGTAGTTACCGAGGATATGTACAGCTATTCATGTAAGATAGGGTGGATAAGGGAGACCTCCCCCGGACACCCCCTATAGGGAGCACAGCTGTGCCCGAGTGTCGACCCCCCCTTCCCTCTTATTAAGTGTTCTCTGCATATACCTAGTATCAGATAAGTTTCCAAACAGAGTTAATTAGTGAACGCTGTTATGAGACCTGGAGATTTAGTCCATGCCTTCCACATTTCCCAAAGACCATCATTCTTCGTTTTACTATTCTGTTTAATTGCTAGGGAGGTTTCGTGAGTAAAGTGGTCGTGAGTGGTTTGCACAACATCTTTAATCATAGGGGGAGTTGGATCCTTCCATTTCCTGGTTATGCTAAGGCGGGCTGCCAGTAGTATGTGTATTATGATGTGTCTGGATGGATTAGGAATGTTTTCTATTTTCAGGGATAAGAGTGCTAGGGATGGAGAGGCAGTGATTGACAACTTTGTGACCTCAAAGATTAGTTGGAAAACGGATTCCCAATAATGTTTGAGTTTGGGACATTTCCAAAATGTATGCAGCAGATCCCCCCGTTGCCCGCAGTTTCTCCAGCATGTGCTAGTATGTGATGAATTGAATTTGGATAGTCTGTCAGGGGTCAAGTACCATCGATACGTTAGTTTAAACGCCAATTCCCACAATGTTGAGCAGCATGTAGCTTTGTATGTGGATTTACACGCTGTTTCCCATTGTAAAATCGTGAATTGTTGGCCTAAGTCCTTTTCCCAGCATAGTAGTGCTGTGGACGTGGTAAAGGTAGTTTTTTGTTGTAGTAAGGAATAGAATCTGGAAATTCCCCCCCGGTGATGTGCAGGGGATCTAAAGAAAATCCACGCTGTTTGGGGAATTTTCCATTTCCATGTTTTAAGTGAAGTAAGGTAGTGTTGGGTGCGTGCGTATAAGAACCAATCAGTACACGGGAGTTGGTATTCTTTCTGAAGTTTGGTAAATGATTTGATTCGATTATCATCCAGTAGATCTGAGATGTATATAATGCCTTTTTGTTTCCAATGTGTGTAGGAGGGTGTTTCTAGTATGTGGTTCAGGGAGTCTATGGGGACCGGAATGGTCGCTTGATTGGGGTAGAATGCTGAGATCTGTGTGAATCTGGACCAGACTTTGCTGGTCGCCCTCATGGTCGGAGAGACGTGGATGTGTGGCCTATTTTTTTGTGTTGAGATGAACAGCCAGGAAGCTAAATTATCTCCTGGTACCATAGATGCTTCTATTCTCCCCCACAACGTGGTTGGGGGGGATTCAAGAAACCATTCCTTAGTTTGTGTGAGTATAGACGCCATGTAGTAGTCCTGAAAGTCAATAGAGCCAGTCCCTCCTGCTAAGCGATGTTTGATTAATTGAGCATGTCCGCATCTAGCTTTTTTGCCTTTCCAAAGAAATTTGTTTAGGATTGATTGCAATGATTTGAAGTAGTTAAGAGGTATAGGAATCGGTATAGTTCTAAATAGGTACAGGATTTGGGGGAGATGGAACATTTTAAAAGCTGCCAATCTTCCCATCCATGAGAATTCAAAGGACGCCAGCCTGGTGAGATCAGTTTGTAGAGTGGTTCTGATTGGTAGATAGTTAGATGCAAAAAGTGCTTTTGTTGTAGCGGTCAACTGTATGCCCAGGTAAGGTATGCTATGTTTAGCCCAGGTGTATGGGAATTTCAAACTGAGATGTTTTTCTGTGAGCGTGTCCAGGCCTAGGTTGAGCACATAAGATTTATTTTCGTTGACTTTGTAGTATGAAATTTCACTGAACCAGGCGAGCGTCTTCTGGACCTCAGGTAGGGATCTTTCAGGGTCTGTGATCATAAGGATCACGTCGTCTGCAAACAAATTGATTTTATGGTCTACCCCAGCAATATGTATGCCTGAGATTTCGCAGTTGTGTCTAAATTGTTCAGCAAGGGGTTCCATGACTAGGTTGAATATAATGGGTGAAAGTGGGCAGCCTTGTCTTGTGCCATTGGTAATTTGAAATGGTGAGGAAAGTGTGTCAGCAGAGAAGACTTTGGCTGAGGGGTTAGAGTATAGGGCCATTATGGCATTGTGAATAGTTCCCGTGAACCCGAATTTGTATAGGACCTCTGCTATATATCCCCAATGGACCCTATCAAAAGCCTTTTCGGCATCTAGCGATAAAAGGAGGGCTGGGATTTTTCGTGTTTCTGCATGGTGAATTATATTTATTAACCTTCTAGTGGCGTCCGACGCTTGCCGTCCTTTAGTGAACCCTGATTGGTCTGTTGATATAAGGGAAGGGAGTATGTCCACTAGTCTGTTGGCTATCAATTTGGCGTAGATCTTTATGTCAAGGTTGAGCAATGAAATGGGTCGAAAGTTTTTCGGAGATGTGGGATCTTTGCCCGGTTTAGGGAGGGTTATAATCATGGCGTTGAGCATTTCATTGGGGAAAGAGGCTGAGGTTGCTGTTATGTTGAACAATTGGCACAGAATGGGAGCTAACATATGTTTGAACTTCTTATAGTATTCCCCAGTGAATCCGTCAGGGCCAGGGGACTTGGAATTAGGTAGATCGTTTATTACTGCCTGGATTTCTTCAATTGTGAAGGGAGCATTTAAGCTCTCAAGTTGTTGGGGGGTCACGGACGGAAGATTCAATCCTTCCAGAAAGGATTTAATCCCCTCCTGGGAGGGTTGAGTAGTGGAGGGATCGGTCTTGAGGTTGTATAAATCCTCATAGTAGGTGCTAAAGGAGTTTGCTATGTCTTGGGGCTTAAGGAGTTTTTCGTTTGTGTGTGGATGGTGTATGTATGGGATTTTTGTTTTGGCTCTATGGCCCTTAACTCGAAGGGACATTGCTTTTCCTGCCTTATTCCCTGTAGTGTATGAGTTGGCTTTGAGTATTCTGTATGTTTTAGCACATTTTTCGAGTAGAAGGGCTCTTAATTCTTGGCGAAGTGTGAATATTTTAGATTGGAGAATTGGTGATGATTTGGATTTGTTCAGTGATTCATTTTTGGCTATCTCTGCTGTGAGTTCATTGAGGTGTTGGGACCTCTTTCTTTTAGCTCTAGCTCCCAATTGGATGAACACTCCTCGGATGACTGCTTTATGTGCGTTCCATACCACCAGCGGGTCAGATACTGATGCCCGATTGATTAAAAAGTACTCTTCTAATTTACTCTCAATATGGGTAGAATAGTGTGACGTGTTTAGGAGATAATTATTGACTCTCCATATGAAGCTATTGGATTGGTACGAGTCATCAGATATGGTAATGCCAATGGGGGCATGATCTGACCAGGTGGCGGTATGGATTGTAGAGTTTGAAATTTTTTGCAGTAGCCGGCTTTCAGTGAGGAATAAGTCTATCCGTGAGTAGGTGTTGTGACACGGCGAAAGGAACGTGAAATCCCTCTCGGACGCATGACAACACCTCCACACGTCAAATAGATCGTTGGAACTAATAAACGGGTCTAACGGAGAGGCCTTTCTGTGAGAACCTGCGGTAGAGTCAATGGAGTTATTCGGTACCATATTAAAGTCCCCACAAATGAGTAAATGGCCTTTTTGGATCTTGCGTACCGCTCTTAACGTCTTCCTGAGAAATGTCATTTGGCCCTGGTTTGGAGCATAGATGGAGACCAGTGTGTAGCTGACATTGTTGATAGTGCATATCAGGAAAATATATCGTCCTTCCGCGTCCGTGACGCAGTCCTGTAGGGTGAAAGTAACAGTGTCCCTGATCGCTATCATTATTCCGCGTTGTTTTTTATGAAAGGAGGAGCGGAATACATGGGGGAATTGTTTGTGTTGGCATATAGGAGAGGATGCCACATCAAAGTGTGTCTCTTGTATGCAAAGAATGTCACATTTCTGGGTAAGGGCTGTTTTCCATAGGGAGGACCGTTTTGCTGGATGATTTAGCCCATTTGCATTAATTGACAGGATATTGATCCCCATGGTGATATGGAGGTGTGGTGAGTCCTTAACTAAACAAGTACTTACAGTTGTGGTAGAGTGAGGAAGAGAGATTCCATCTACCTGACGATGTGGATGAGAAGGCTTCTGCGATATGTTGACCAGGGGTGATAAGAACAGTCCTTGGTTCTATAGAGGTATAAGTCAAGTTATTTTTTTTTTTTAAATTTAACAAGAGTTATGTGTGAACAGATTATAGATATTTGGAACAGGTGAAGGCACTTGTGGAAGCGCTTTCAAATAAAAAAAAAAAAAAAAAAAAAAAAATAGAACAATAGATCCTGCTCTTAATGTAGTATTAACTGAGCAGACTAAGCTCACAGTGGTGTCAGTGTGAACCAGCTCCTTAGAGCAACTGACAACTTTTGGGGGTAAGTTCAGTGAGCTGGTGTTAAGCACGCGACCAGACCGGACTAATGTATTCGCATATTGACGCAATTTGAGCAAGTAGATCAACGTCAGTTGTTTCTGCGGTTTTCCCTGCTGCTGCCAAAGGAGAACGGGTTTGGGGTACCTTCAGTATCAGCTTGGTTAAGAGGAGGTTCTGGCAGTATTCCCCATGCTTTAAGTAGTTTCAAGCCCCCTTCCATTGTAGAGATGGTATGAGGAATGCCATTGTACGTGACCATGATGGTCGCTGGGTGGCGCCACTTGTATATGATTTTGTGATTGCTCATCGCCTTAGTGACAGTTTTAAGTTGCCGACGCATTTGGAGTGTATATTGGGATAGGTCTGCATACAGTTGTATATCAGAGTATGGTGCTGGGAGCGGTGACATTTCTCTAGCTTTCATAAGAATCCGTTCTTTCGCTTGGAAAAAGTGTACTCGTAGGAGTACATCTCGTGGTACCTCAGCCTCCAGGTGGCGGGGTTTAGGCAACCTGTGAATACGATCTATTGTAAGCTCAATCGGGGAAAGTTCCGGGAGCATGCTGGAAAATAAGGCGGTGGCATAAGTTTGCAATTCTGCAGGTTGGACGGACTCAGGGATTCCACGTATTTTAATGTTATTGCGTCTGGAACGGTCCTCGAGGTCCGCTAACTTTGCTTTGATCCAGAGAGAATCCTCTTTCTGATCATTGTATGCATCCACCAAATCATTAACAGTTTCCGTGCACTCCTCCATTTTGTTTTCCACACTTTGCACTCTATTGTCAATGTGCTTCATTTCTAATGAAAAAGTGTTTATCAGGGATGAGAAGTTGGACATAAGAGAAGACTGCAGTGATAAGAGCATGTCTTTCATAGTGGTGTCTAGCACCGGTTGGCCAGATGTTGGAAATTGTGCTATGGAGGATTGTAATGAGGTGACAGCAGAGTCATTGTGTAGGCCTGTACTCACTGTGATTGAGGCCTGGTCTGAGGTATCCATCCGCATCCTCGATTTCGCGGGGCTCTGGGACACCGGAGTTGCAGGAGATGTATCCAGAGGGAGGGAGGAACGGTTTCCAGCTGGAATGTTCTGTGGATGGACCCTCGGGGGGTCCGAGAATTGCAGCGAGTGGTGCGCTGAAGCGGCGCCGCCATCTTGGTCTCGGCGGCGGGGCTGGAAGGAGAAGGATTCCAGGCGTTTTAGTCCCCTGTCCTGTATGCGTTTGCGGGACATCGTGACGGCGCAGCCTGGCAGGGTCAGTCGCTGTGCTGTAGGGCAGAGTAACGGGCTGATAGTGCTCTATAGTTGCTGTTTGTCCGGTCTGGATGGCGGAGCTCCCTGCTTAAGCGGCCATCTCCGTGCACGCGCAAGCCACGCCCCCCCCAGGTATGATATTTAAAGGAATATTTGACTTTTTTTTTTTCACTTTATGCATCATTAAAATGACTGCTCCTGAAAAACTGCCGTTTTTAAAACTTCTTTTTGCATTGATACATGTCCCCTGTTGCAGAACCCGGGTTCCCAAACCCTTTTTAGGACAATAACATGCATAATAGTCGTTATAATTAGCACTTTAGATTTCGAACGTTCGCATCTATTGTATTTAATAGGGTTCTAAAGTTCGTGCGAACTTTCGGTCCGTTCGCGGGTTCTGGTGCGAACCAAACCCGGGGGTGTTCGACTCATCACTACTCTGTAGTAGGCAAGAAGAGGGTAGAAAGGAAGTGCCACCTAAGAGCAGTATTAAAACAGTTCTTTAATGGCAAGGTATATAATCACACTTACAGAAGAGAATACGTTAAAAGGCTCATCTGTAAATTCCTGGAGTCCTCAGTCCCAGATCCGTTGGATGCAGTGATGTAGATTTGCACAACGTTGTGGCTCAATCTGGAGCCTGTCCTGTGGCCGTCAGGAAAAGGCTTGGTCCGGCAAGGATCACACGTGACGCGATCACTTCCAGGAGCACTTCCGGGGAAGGGGATCTGTGGAAAGAGAAAGGCTGATTGGGCTACGCGCTCGGAGCAACTGCTCCTTCTAGAGGCCAATAGAAGGAGCAGTTGCTCCGAGCGCGTAGCCCAATCAGCCTTTCTCTTTTCACGGATACCCTCCCCCAGAAGTGCTCCCAGAAGTGATCACGTGACCCGTGATGTCACGTGCACTCCATGCAGGACCAAGCCTCTTCCTGACGGCCACAGGACAGGCACCAGATTGAGCCACAACGTTGTGCAATTCTACATCACTGCATCCAAAGGATCCGGGACTGAGGACTCCAGGAATTTACAGATGAGACTTTTAACGTATTCTCTCCTGTAAGTGTGATTATATACTTTGCCATTAAAGAACTGTTTTAATACTGCACTTAGGTGGCGCTTCCTTTCTACCCTCTTCATGAGTTCTACAATGACAGGTCTAATTTCCTCCAGATATCCCATTTCTTTACATAATCGCCCTAAATGAGACAAATTATCATCTGGAGGAGCCTGGGAAGGGGGAAATTTTTCTCTACCAGGATCATCAATATTATAATCATTGGTATAGGTAAAAGATCTTTAACAAAAGAAGCAAGCTGTTGCAACACATCAGAGCTATATGGAGGTAAAATATGTACTGTGACAAGTACCATTTCAAAATCAGATACAGTTCAGACCCACCTACAGGAGAATGTCACCCCTTAGCAAACCAAAATAGAAACTCCACACAAGTATGAAGAATATACAGAGTGATAAGCAGTTTAAATACCTGAACAATCTCCTTGGTGGCATGAGTCTCCTGCAAACAGATCATGGAAGGGTGGAAGGAATTTACATAATTAAATAAAAATTGTCATTTAAGAGTATCACTAATACCCTGAACATTCATGAGAGTAGTTTGTGTGTGATTAGCCATGTTTCCAGAAAAAACACCTATCTAAGTAGATAGAGGATAAAATTGCGAACAGCCAAAGATGGATCTGGAATTGTATACACCAAACATACTGTATGTATTAGACTTGTGCACAACGGAAAAATTTGTTCCGTTTCGGTTCGTTTCTTTCCGGTCCTGTTGATTCGTAATCATTCGAAATTTTGCTAGACGGGATTTTTCGTGTTCGGACTCATTCGTATTTTTGCAAGCGACATTTTTCGTTGAATTTTTTGTTGCTTTATAATTCGTACTTTCGGTAGAGTACGTTGTTTTTCGTTGATTCTGGACACAACTCCTACTTTCGTAACTTTTTTTGGGTTCGTTGATTCGTAATTTTCCGTGTCTCTCTCACAACGACGCTGCCTATTATGCCTAATGTGCTTCGAATGGATTTGTACTTTTCTAAATACATAGCGGTTATTTGTAACGATTCGAAATCTCGTATTTTACTTTCGTTTTTTACATGCGGCTATAGGCTCCGCCCCTGTACACCATTTTGAGAGGGTTCAGCACGGTGAGGGAGAAGCAGAGAGCAGAGCAGAGTGAGTGTTATTGTGCTTCGAATGGATTCGAAATCTCGTATTCTACTTTCGTTTTTTCATGCGGCTATAGCCTCCGCCCCCTGTACACCATTTTGAGAGGGAGTTCAGCATGGTGAGGGAGAAGCAGGGAGCAGAGTGAGTGTTATTGTGCTTCGAATGGATTCGTAACTTTTTTCATAACGAATTATGCCGAAGACCTTCGGGTATTCGCTATTTTGCGGTATAATTTATTTCGGATTCGGTTTTATTCGTAATTGCTCTGTTCGGAAATTCGAATGCTTCCGAATGTCCGAAAGTTGCTAAATTCGGACGAATTTCGATTCGTTACGAAACGAATTGCACAAGCCTAGTATGTATACACTTCCTTGACAGAGTACATTATTTTACTTTAAATAGTAATTACAAAACCGCTCCACCCTCCGATACTGAGAAATTGTATCAGTCAGGAGTGAGATATGTCTTAATGTGTACATAATTAGAGTATGTAAACCCAACATTTCATATTCCTGATATGTGCCTGCTGTACCATGTACTTGTATGAAAAAGTATATTGTTCTCTTTGTATTACTTCATTTGTGTGAAATTCCTGGTGTTCCTGACAGTCCCCCTGTTTTCCTATTAAAAACTGACCACACCACACTAAGCAGGGGAGAACAGCATAGTCAGTTCTCTAGCTGTGCTGTGAACTCAATGTGCTCTCCTCTAATGATCAGACTTGTCCTGGCACCCCCCCCCCCCCATGCACAGTCTTTCACTGGGTAGTGCAGTGTAATGCTGTTTTTCCTCATCTAGCTCTTATTCAGCTGAGAACAGAGGTTATGTGATCACTTATAAAAATGAGAAAAAAGTGTTTTATAATGTTTTTTTTTTTAATATCTTTGCACAAATGTATTGCCTTCCTTTCCTGTTTAAAACAGAATAGGTTGTTTTACAAGGTGAGGTTTACATATACTTTAATCACATGAGAATTTTCATTTGAATACAGAACTAAGTTTGAGAGATTTTTGAAATGTCATATCAGGGCTTTTACAATCCTTTATGAACAATAAGGTTTAGAGGAAAAATGTCTATGATCAATGTCTTATCTATTTTTGTATCCATACCAATTGGCTTCAAAACTTTCTCAGTGTTTGATCCAGACAAAATATAGAGATAAGAAAATCTGAAACATTTCTGGTGTGTTCATTTATTGCATTTATATTTTGGGTCTGTGACTCAAAAGTATTACAGCCAAACACAGCCCTGCAACTAACATTTTTAAAAGACTAATATTAAATATACACTGAGAAGTGTTTGTCAATTATTTTTTTCCATATGCAGAACATTTATCATGTGATGCTCTTTTGACAATTTGACCTACCAAGTATAACACAACTTTTTTATTTGCTGTTTAGGTTCTACTACAACTCCTTCCAGAGTTTTGACTTCTCTTTTGAGTACTTCCTTTGAAACCTTCACCACAACCTCTACTACCATCATAACAGCCACACCAACCTTTACTACCACAATGGACATTCCAATATCTGTTACCACCACAGCAGAGAATCCAACCTCTACTACGACCATGACATCTATTTCCACCTCTTCAGTTACTAGTTTACCCTCTTCATTTCCAGTCACAACAACCACACTTTATCCTACCTCAAGCGCTACTGCATTCACAATACCATTGTCCCTATCCACTACAAACCCAACAGCTTTTTCCACAGCATCACATCCTCATACACCTTCACCAGGTAAATGTCTTACAATATGTATGATTTATCTAATGTCGTTTTCTCCAACTGAAGTCTGAACTTTTTTTATTGTGTTTTACAAATCTAGTAGCTATAAAATACAATGAAGTGCATGTTACTCTTTGTTTTATGTTAATCTTTGCCTTATTAGGGAAGCTCCTAAATTTATAAGTGCCACTTTGAATACTTTTGCCTCTGAGTAGAAACAATTAATTCAGAAAAAAATCTGGCTCATTACTCTTTGTCTGCATGTACAGTAGATCTATTTGATCAGCAGAGAGAGATGTCTGTTTCACAATTCATGATTTATATAATTCTAGTTAGATTTGACAACTCTTCATCCATATATTTAGAATATTCCAAAAATTTGCAATGCATATATTCCTAGATTCACGTGGCAAAAAAAAAAAAAAAAAAGAAAACGAATGCAGCCACCACATCTAATGATTGGTATCAAAAATGATAACTTTAAAAATAAGGGCATATTAAAACGTATAAAAAAATATTAAAAAGCAGATAAATGAACGTAACCCACATTGCCCTGTGCACACCCGTAGATGCAAATGTGGCGCAGTGTGCACATGTGTATGTAAACTAAGATTGCACCACACATGTGAGGTATTCCGGCAAATGTCAGAATGAAAGCAATAATTCTAGTGCCATAGCCTGAGGTTAACTCAAAACTGATGACTAGTAAAGGCTTTAAAAATGTCACCTATGGAGATTTTTAGGTACCATTTTTTTCACGATATCACAGGCGCACACAATTTTAAGACTTGGCATGTTTGGTATCTATTTACTTGTCGCAACCCCATATTTTAAATTTTATCAAAAATTGGGTATCATATTGTGTTCATTTGCACTAAAATTAACTTTATCATATATTTTCCTGAAAACAGGCGTTTGATAAACAGTTGTGAAAATATCGTTCAACATAAAAAAATTGGAACTATCCTTTTATTCTACAGGGCTCTATTGATATACTTTAACCTACTTAGTATGACACAATATTTTGATCTCCTCTTTAGGTTCTACTACAACTTCTTCCAGAGTTTCCACTTCTTTTTCAAGTACTTCCTTTGAACCATTCACTACAACTTCTACTACCACTGCAACAGCTACCCCAACCTTCACCACCACAATGGATGCTCCAACTTCTGTTACCACAGCAGTAGCTAATCCAACCTCTACTATGACCACGGCATCTACTTCCAACTCTTCTGTTTCTAGTCTTCCTTCTTCTTCCTTTACCACAACCAATCTACCATATTTATCATCTACCACTAGTACCCTACCTTTTTCTTCTTTAGTCACTACAACCATACTTCCTACCTCAAGCGCCACGGCATCCACAACAAATCCAACAGCAGTTTCCACAGCATCGGGTCCTTATACATCATCATCAGGTACCGTATTTATCGCCGTATAACACGCGCCGGCGTATAACACGCACCCCAAGTTTAGGAGGGAAATTCAAGGAAAAAAAACTTACATTTAAATGCAGCATGCAGCCTTGCCCAGTGTCCATCTGCAGCCTTGCCCAGTGTCCATCTGTCCATCTGCAGCCTTGTCCAGTGTCCATCTGTCCATCTGCAGCCTTGCCCAGTGTCCATCTGTCCATCTGCAGCCTTGCCCAGTGTCCATCTGTCCATCTGCAGCCTTGCCCAGTACCTTTGCAGCCTTGTCAGTCTCGGCGATTTTAAAATTGGCGCAGATTTCTGTGTGGAGAGGAGCGAGCGAGGCCGAGTGTACTTCGGCTAGACTCGGCTCCTCTCGCAGTCCCGCCCATCTCCACTGACTGCGCCGCTGACATAGAGAAAGCCGAGTGTACTTCGGCTAGACTCAGCTCTGCTCACAGTCAGGGGCAGGACTGCGAGAGGAGCCGAGACTAGCCGAAGTACACTCGGCTTTCTCTATGTCAGCGGCGCAGTCAGAGATGGGCTGGACTGCGAGAGGAGCAGAGTAAAGCCGAGTGTACTTCGGCTTCGGCTCCGCTCGCTCTTCTCGCTCGTTTCAGCGAGGGGATCGGCGGAGTATCGGCGTATAACACGCACCCACGATTTTCCCCTGATTTTAAGGGGAAAAAAGTGTGTGTTATACGCCGATAAATACGGTAAATGTTTTAAAGTACATTTCTTTTTTCTGATGTAGTTTTCTCCATCTGAAGTCTTTAGCTAACTATTATGCCCTGTCATAGAGTGCATGTTACTTATTTTTTTTTATGTTACTCTTTGCTTTATTAGGGAAGACCCAAATTTAGAGGTGCCACTTTAAATATTGTTGCTTAACCCTTTGAAGACTGGCATGGTTTCTAGAACAAGGAGTACCCCTGGACAGTGGCAATCATGTGAGCTGTCAAACACCAGCTTTCTGATATTCTCACAAAGTCAAAATCCTGCTTGTGTATCAGCAGCTCCAGTTCTTTCATTTGTATTAGCTAGACTTCTAGCATTTGTGTACATACCTTTTAGTTTTATACAAGCGCATATTTTTTCCTCCTTATGAAGCGCCCCCCCCCATATTTGGGGGCGCTATGTGTCTATTTAGGGGTAGTCTGGGCCAGTAGTTGGGCTCAGACCAATTGATGTTTTATTATTGCCTCTGCTCTGGGTGTGATACTGCCTGGCAGTAGTGTTTCCTGTTGCCTGTAGGTGGCACTGTCACCACCGGAATAGGTTGAACCACAAGGGGTATCACAGCACCTTGGGTGTCCTCTCTCGGCAGCCGTGCAGTGGGCATGGTGAACCTTCTGTGCATGCTGGGAGAGGGTACATAAGGGGCAGACGCCATTGAGATTTCCAGGGAGTTGTTCCTGGGGACCCATTGGTCCTGTGTGTGCGCCTTGTGGCCCGTATGGCAAGGGGTGCGCGTGTTCTGGTCCCGGGCACCTTCAGCCTGAGGCCGCATCGCTGCTTCATAGGCCCAGCTCTGCTGGCTGGGGCCTAGGTTCTTAAGACAGGATCCCAAAGCTACCCACCTGCGGGGAGCCACAGTTTAGGAAAGGAGTCCAGGGGAGGATCAGTCCCAGAGGAGACTAGCGACGGTACTGCTGTCTCGAGAAGAGGCCTGGAAACTCGCCTAAGGAGGGATCCATAATTACAAATACAAAGAAAAGATTGATTCGTGCTACATCCCAGCTGCTAGGACCGCTCATAAAGGGACTATCCGGGTGAGCAATTCCCACTCAGGCTTGAGTGGCGACGAGTGCTGTTTAAGTGTTGCGTTCCTGAACCTTCCCCTGTGTATTTCTCTCTCGTGTCCTACTCTTCCTCTAAGTTCACCCAGCAAAGAGAAAAATAAAGCCTGACTGTTTTGGGTTTTACATGGTGTGGACATTGACTTTTTCTGAAGACCTTTCTTACACCCCTGACAACGGAAGCCATGAGGTAATTCGTAGACCCAACAAAACCAGCCGGTCCCTTAAATGGGGGTAAGAGCTACACTTAGTTCTGAGGCTGCAATTGTGTTCTGCCAACCTTAGGTTTTGGTGTTCTGGTTATACTACCACTAATACCCCCAATAGTACCCTATGACCATTACTCACTGCTAGCTATCACTTCCTCTGATCCCTCCCCCCCCCACTCACCCGCAAACCATTTAGTTTACAAGTTTCTCTAACTTTTTGGCCATTTTTTGTCCATCTTCTCCCCCAACAGAGCCGCACCCTCTCAATTTAGGTGCAGTCTTTCCCTGCTATAGAGCAGGTAACCAACCAAAAACCAACCAAAAAGTCAGTCCAGTTCTCCAGTTACACCAAACACTCCTGTCTGTACCAGTTCCTCAGCAACTTGTTAAGTAATCTCCTACTGCCTCTCTGGAGTGTCTTGAGGTACAGGCAGTATTTCTGAATATACCACCTTGCAGGTCCTTTTCTTCAATTTAGCTCCTAAGTCTCTCAAATAATTTTTTAGGATACTCCACCTTCCTATAACATCGTCATTGGTTCAAATATGTACCATGACATCTGGGTCCTGGCCCCATCCAACAATCTGTCCATCCGATCCACAAGGTGCAGAACCCAAGCGCCTGGTAAATAATGTACTGTTAGGCGATTGCGGTCTTTATGACAGGTTGCCCTGTTTGTCCTTATAACTGTATCCCCTACCACCAGAATCTGTCTGTCCTTACCCTTAGCCTTGCCCCTGTCCTCACTGGAGGTGTCTTGCCCTGGCAGCTAGAGGAGTCACTCTGCTCCAGCACTGCCACTCCTTGACTGATATCCCCAACATCACTCAACCGGGTGAATTTACATTGGGATGTATCAGTTCAGGACTGGCCTTCCTAATGCTTTTCACTCTACCCTGTCTATATGTTGTAGCAGTACCCCTGTAGGGGCTGCTAAGTATTGTGGCCCGGTATTCACTTCCCAGTCACTTAAAGGCAACGAACAGTCCATATGCTTGTTTTTGTTTGTTTTATTGAGGGAATTTAACTTGGATGGGTAAAAGGAATATGTGGGATGCCCAGTGAATTGTAGAACATTCAATTAGTAGATTGTAGAACAATCAATTGGTAAATTTTATAGCAATCAATTGGTGGATTGTATAGCAATCAATTGGGACAGCTCCCTATATATTTTAATATTCCAGACTCCTCCTGCCCAACTCTTGCTTGCAGACTATTGCTCTCTCTTCCTCCTGCACAACTCTTGACTTCCAGGAGCAGCTAGCACATGTTTAAGCCTGACACTGGCTCAGTCAGGCCTCAGCAATTGCCCTTTGCAGGCAGGCACCGAGGGCCCCTATAGTGTAGCAGAAAAAAAGATGTAAAGTCTTTAGTGCTAGCTGTCCTACAGATGGACTACTGCTCCCAGTCAGCCCTCTTCAGGCCCTTCCTGCCCTCATGGCTGCAGCTGCCAAACTCCACTGCCCATGACATCACAGTCCTGACCCCTGGCTCTGCACCCATCCCAGACTGCACACCAGGGCCGGACTGGCCTACCGGGATAAAGGGAGATTTCCCGGTAGGCTGCCTGTCCTGGGGCCAGTTTCATTTGCAGCTGCAGCTGTGCTCCCTGTCCCTGGCTGGATCTGTGTTCGGCGGTGACGCTGTAACACGGTCCCGCCCCCCTAGACCGGCTTGTGTGATAGTAGATAGAGTCAGCGTTCAGCCTATCACAGGAGCCGGTCTAGGGGGGCGGGACCGTGTTACAGCGTCACCGCCGAACACAGATCCAGCCAGGCAGCTCCCTGATAAACAGGAGCAGAGGAGAGGGGAGCAATGCAGGAGATGCCCGCCGTACAGCCCGCAGTGTGCCTGGATAGGAGGAGAAGCAGGGGGCCGCATATAGAGGAAATTAGCTTTCTATATTCCTCCATACAGCCGCAGAATGCTTGCAGGAGGGGGAGGGGGAGGAGGAGGAGAATCAAGCAGTCCGCGGCTGTATGGAGGAATATAGAAAGCTAATTTCCTCTATATGCGGCCCCCCCTGCTTCTCCTCCTATCCAACTTCTTTTGCTGGCCCCTCCCAGTTCTCCTTGTGGCTCCCCCCCAGTGCTCTCCTCCCCCAACACACTCTCCAGCCCCCCCACAGTTCTCTCCATCTCTGTTCTTTCTGCCCCTCTGCTCTCCAGCCACCATTCCAGTGCTCTCCACCCCTGTTCTCCCCCCAGTACTCTCCACTCCCCCCAGTGTTCTCCACCCCTGTTCTTTCTCCCCCCCAGTGCTCTCCCCATCACTCCCCAGCCCCCACCCCAGTGCTCTCTGCCCCCCACAGTGGCCCCCCAGCCCCCCACCCCTGTTCTTTCTGGCCCCCCCAGTGCTCTCAAGCTCCACCCATCGCTCTCCACCCCTGTTCTTTTTGGCTCCCCCTCCAGTGCTTTCAAGCTCCCCCCCAGTACTCTCCGCTCCCCCTGCATTTTGCCCCCACCCATGTGCTCTCCAACCTCGCCAGTGCTCTCTGCCCCCCATAGTGCTCTCCATCACCCCATGCTCCCCACCCCTGTTCTTTCCCTCCCCCCCAGTGCTCTCCAGCTCTCCCCATCACTCTCCAGCCCCCACCCAAGTGCTCTCCAGCCTCCCTGTGCTCCCCACCCTTATTCTTTTTGCCCTACCCATGTGCTCTCCAACCCAGCCAGTGCTCTCCGCCCCCCATAGTGCTCTCCAGCACCCCGTGCTCCCCACCCCTGTTCTTTCTCCCCCCACCCCAGTGCTTTCCAGCTCCCCCCATCACTCTCCAGCCCCCACCCCAGTGCTCTCCAGCCCCCCGTGCTCCCCACCCCTGTTCTTTTTTCCCCCCACCCATGTGCTCTCCAACCCCGCCAGTGCTCTCCGCCCCCCATAGTGCTCTCCAGCCCCCCGTACTTTCCACCCGTGTTTTTTCTGGCCCCCACTGGTGCTCTCAAGCTCCCCCCATTGCTCTCCACCCCCCAGTGCTCTCCACTCCCCCCTGCTCTTTGTACCGCCCAGTGCTCTCCACCCCTGTTCTTTCTCCCCCCAGTGCTCTCAAGACCCCCCCCCCCCCCCAGTGCTCTTTAACTCCCACACTGTTAGCCCCCTCAGTGCTCTCCAGCCCCTCCTTTCAGCCTCCCGTGCTCTCCACCCCTGTTCTTTTTGGCTCCCCCCCAGTGCTCTCAAGCCCCCCCCGCGCTCTCCGCTCCCCACCCCTGTGATCTCCACTCCCCCTGCTCTTTGCCCCCACCCATGTGCTCTCCAACCCCGCCAGTGCTCTCCGCTCCCCCCCCAGTGCTCTCGCTTCCGCAGGACCAGAGGACAGGCTGACTGGGGCCAGAAAATGAGGACGGCTGAAGGTGCAGGTGGCCAGGGACCACTCCATCTCACAGCAAACAGATCCTCTGGAAGGAGCACTGTCCCCATCCAAAACGAGAACAGACCCTGCCTGCTGATGGCAATCATGGATATCCTGCTGGCATGGAAGGTACTGTACCGAGCATCAACAACACACCTTCCCACAGACAGGGACTGCAGACTGGGACATGTGGCATAGAAGAGACTGCATTCACGAACACAGTAAAGCTGCATTTGATGAGCATAGTGAGGCTGCAATGACGGGCACAGTGAGGCTGCAATGATGGGCACAGTAAAGCTGCATTTGATGGGCACAGTAAAGCTGCATTTGATGGGCACAGTAAAGCTGCATTTGATGAGCACAGTAAAGCTGAATTTGATGAGCACAGTGAGGCTGCATTGATGGGCACAGTGAGGCTGCATTGATGGGCACAGTGAGGCTGCAATGGGGAGCACAGTGAGGCTGCAATGGTGGGCACAGTGTGGCTGCAATGGTGGACACAGTGAGGCTGCATTTGATGGGCACAGTGAGGCTGCATTTGATGGGCACTGATGAGGATGCATTTGATGGGTACTGGTGGGGCTGCATTGAGCTCTTGTATCATGTCTGCAGCCTCTGACCATCTCCTGTATCATGTCTGCAGTCTCTGAGGGAGTTTGGAGAGGAGTCAAGAGTGGAAGCATCGCCGGGATGGGGGTCATGGGAGAAGTCAGATGTGTGGGGACTGTGGAGAGGAGACTATTGGATAAAACCAGAGCCACCGAGCTGGAGCTGACTGACTGAGCCCTGCACGGTGTACCTGAGAGGAGGTCAGTGACAGCACCGCTAGGCCAGTCTGAGGGGGGGTCACTGATGTAAGGGGGGAGTGAATACGATAATTTAAGGGGGCATTGATATAAAGATTTCCCCCTATATCAGTAACCCACCCCCCTTACCTTAGTGTATTCTTTCTGCGGAAGGTGGTCCCCCCCCCACGTTCTGAGTTCCTGGGGTCCCCCTTGATGATTGACCACTTTTACCACTTTTAACTGGAATTTGCGTTTTATATATATAAAGCCCTATGTGCTTTCATATCTGTCTTATCTATATATAATACACTCTTCAAATGTGCTTTAAAATGTATGGTTTTCCCTTTCATGAACAAGAAAATAATGACGTTATGCTGGCATAATAATGCTGTGGGGCTGGTATGAAATTTTTTCCAGGGCTGGATTTTATTCCCAGTCCGGCCCTGCTGCACACTCCCCGTCCTCTCAGGTGTGCCTCCCCAGTCCTCCTGACTGTGCATGTCTCTCATCAGCCCTCCTGGCTGCAACTGGTTGTTCCCTTCTGAAGACTTGCCCGGCAGTACTAGCTCCTGCTGTCCTCCCCTGCTCCTCCTGTGCCTCCTGTCCAGAACCTTCACGCTTTCTTGAAAGGCTCCTTCCTGCACCCGAGCCCTGGGCCCAAGGTCACCCCCCCCCCCTGACTGTAGAGCTCCCTCAAAGGCCCCGACAGCCTAGTACTCCATCTAAAGTTCTTCCACCTGACAACTCCTTCCCAGCTGGGCTGACTCTGGGTACTTAAGGAGGCCTGCCCCCTGCCAATCAAGGTTGGGCATTGGTCCGGGCTCCTCGGAACACCCCAGGCAGCTCCACCTCTCCTTTCCTCCTCTCCTTCTAGAATGCTCTATAAGAAAGAGGAAGGTCTCAGTGAGGCTGCCTGTGAGTCACCAACTGCTGCACTGAGCCATTCCCAGCCCACACAAACAAAAACAAACAGGCCTGGCTGCCAGTCAGGCCTGCCTTAATTTACCTACACTACAGAAATAAAATACTACTCTAGCACCTATCTAAGTAGAGGGTGATACACTGTCACCCAACTATTCTGCTCTGGTATAATCACCCAACTCAGCGCTACAGACATACAATACCCTAAAAATATTAATACAATGTGCAATATCGCTGCGGCCTTCAATTCAATATACCAATAAAAAAGGTGCTGAGAACATAAAATGTGCACCACTCTAAAAACTAACATGATGCTCAGCAATCTTCAATGATAATAATTAGATAGTATGACTTTTTGTTAACGCATGTCATTTGTTTGTACATGGATTCATATAATTTCACTTTAAATATTGCATTGAAGTTGGATTTGCACATAAACATATGTCAGTAGTGCATTTCTTTTTTATTATATTGTGATTGGGCTGCACTTTTTCAAGGTATATTATTACCATTGGTGTCAGTGCTGGCTGCAATCAGTTATGCCGCGTACACACGATCGATTTTCTCGACGGTGAAAACACCGTCGAGAAAATTGACGGGAAAAACAAGGAACGGCTTGTTCCCCTACACACGGCCGTTTTTCCCGACATTTTTTCTCTTGGTCGAGAAAAACGACCGTGTGTAGGCTCCCCGGCAGTGTTTCCCTATGGAAAAACTGCAGCGGAAAAAAATGCCGTAAATCACGACAAGAAAAATTAGAGCATGTTCTAATTTTTCTCGGCGTGATTAATGCCGTTTTTCTCGTCGAGAAAAATGATCAACAGCCCACACACGGTCTTTTTTCTTGTCAAAGAGAAAAAATTTAATTTTTCCTGAGGATAAAAATGGTCGCGTGTACGTGGCATAATTTCATGAATAAGAGTATGTCATCAGCATACAAAACAATCTTCTCCTCCAGAAAACCTCTCACTAACCCAGAGATATCTGAGGAGTGGTGAAGCAGACAGGCCAATGGCTCCATAGCAATGGCAAAAAGATGAGGAGACCGAGGACACCACAGTCTAGTTCCCTTATGTTGGTTAACAAATGGGGACTGTTAACTGTTAACCCTACCATAGGCTCTTGGAGCAGTATAGAGTATTTTCATCCATTTACAAAACATAGTGCCAACCTGGAATCTCTCCAAAACAGCCCACAGGTAGACCCATTCCACCATGTCAAATGCATTTATGGCATCTAATGCCATATAACCAATATGTCTATTGCTCAGTTGGACCTGCACATTTATATAGGTGCGCCTAATGTTCACTGCAGTAGACATGTTGGGTATAAAACCCACCTGGTCGGGGTGTATAACATAAGCGATTGTTTTATTAAGTCTATTTGCAAATAGCTTTGCCAAAATGTTGACATCAGAAGATAACAAAGATATTGGTCTATACGAATCAGGATGGAGAGGGTCTTTATCCTTCTTAGGAATAACTACTATCATACATTGTCTCCGGGAGCTTCTCAGCGTTAAACACCTTATTCAGTGTAAGCAGTAAATTGGGTAGTAGGGATGAGCCGAACAACCGCGGTTCGGTTCGCACCAGAACATGCGAACAGGCAAAAAATGTGTTCAAACACGCGAACACCGTTAAAGTCTATGGGACTCGAACATGAAAAATCAAAATAGCTAATTTTAAATGTTAATATGCAAGTTATTGTCATAAAAAGTGTTTGGGGACCCGGGTCCTGCCCCAGGGGGCATGTATCAATGCAAATTTTTTTTTAAAAAATGGCAGTTTTTTCGGGAGCAGTGATTTTAATAATGCTTAAAGTGAAACAATAAAAGTGAAAAATTCCTTTAAATTTCGTACCTGGGGGGCTAATGTAGGCATGTAAATTAGCACATGTTTCCCGTGTTTAGAACTGTCTCTGCACAAAGTGTAATTTCCGAAGGAAAAAAAGTCATTTAAAACTACTCGTGGTTATTCATGAATTGTCGGTCCCTGACATTTTTTTCAATGACTTTTGTCTGTATTGCCCGGACCCGACAATTTATTAATAGCGCAAGTAGTTTTAAATGCCTTTTTTTTCCTTCAAAAATTACATTTTGTGCAGGGAACCAAAATGAAAAAAAAATGTGTGGGGGTCCCCCCAAATTCCATATCAGGCCCTTCAGGTCTGGTATGTATATTAAGGGGAACCCCGCGTATTTTTTTTTTTTAAATGGCGTGGGGTTCCCCCAAAAAAGCCATACCAGACCCTTCAGGTCTGGTATGGATTTTAAGGGGAACTCCGCGCCAAAAAAATAAAATGGTGTGGGGTTCCCCCAAAAATCCATACCAGACCCTTATCCGAGTACCCAACCTGGCAGGCTGCAGGAAAAGAGGGGGGATGAGAGAGCGCCCCCCCTCTTGAACCGTACCAGGCCACATGCCCTCAACACGGGGAGGGTGCTTTGGGTCTGTGACCCCTCAAAGCACCTTGTCCCCATGTTGATGGGGACAAGGGCCTCATCCCTACAGCCCTTGCCCGGTGGTTGTGAAGGTCTGCGGGCGGGGGGCTTATCGTAATCTGGAAGCCCCCTTTAACAAAGGGGCCCCCAGATTCTGCCCCCCCTATGTGAATTGTAAACGGGGTACATTGTACCTCTACCATTTCACAAAAAAAAGTGTAAAAAAAGGTAAAAAAAACACAAACAGTTTTGAAAAAGTCCTTAAATAAAAAAAAAAATTCCAGCGGTGTACATCCTTCCATGACCCGGACCCACGCTACTCGCTGCTATCCGCCGCTACGAATGATACAGCCTCCTCCATAGAAGGAGATGCGCCAGAGGGGGCGGGGTCACCCATGACACCACGGGGAAGCTGCCGGAAACCACCGTTACGTCAGAACGGGGTGGGGTCCCTTGTCACGTCATGGGTGGCCCCGCCCTCAGGTATAAAAGAAATGTCACACGGCTCACGCGTCATTCGCTCGGGAGCCTTCTATGGAGGAGGCTGTATCGTACATCGCTGAAATTTTTTTTTTCTTTTTTATTAACCACTTCAATACCATGCACTTATGCACCTTCCCGCCCAGACCAATTTTCAGCTTTCAGTACTCTCACACTTTGAATGACAATTACTTAGTCATGCTACACTGTATCCAAACAAAATTTTTATCATTTTCTTCTCACAAATAGAGCTTTCTTTTGGTGGTATTTAATCGCCACTGGGTTTTTTATTTTTTGCGATATAAGCAAAAAAACAGCAATTTTTTAAAAAAAAAAACACTTTTTTTTAGTTTCTATTGTAAAATTTTGCAAATAAGTAATTTTTCTTCATAAATTTGTGCCAAAATGTATACTGCTACATATCTTTGGTAAAATGAACCCAAATTAGTGTATATTATTTGGTCTTTGTGAAAGTTATAGAGTCTACAAACTATGGTGGCAATCACTGAAAATGTATCACATCTGATCACGCCTGATGTACTGAAGGGATATCTCATTTCTTGAGACACTAACAAGCGAGGAAAGTAAAAATACCCCAAAATTACCCCTTTTTGGAAAGTAGACAGTCCAAGGTGTTTACTAAGAGGCGTGGTGAGTTTTTTGAAGTTGTATTTTTTTCCCACAATTCTTGGGAAAATTTAATTTTTATTTTTTTTACACAAACTGGTCATATTAACAGTTTTTTTCTCTCACACAGCATATGCATAATTGCAACTACACCCCAAAATACATTCTGCTACTCCTCCTGAGTGTAGCGATACCACATGTGTGAGACTTTTACACAGCCTGGCCACATACAGAGGCCCAACATTGAAGTAGCACTTTCAGGCGTTCTACAAGCATAAATCGCACATATCCTTTCTCAACCACCTATTACACTTTTGAAGGCCCTGGAGCACCAGGACAATGGAATTTTCCACAAAATGACCCCATTTTGGAAAGCACACACCCCAACGTATAATCTATGAAGCATTATGAGTCTTTTGAACGGTTCATTTTTTTCCAGAAGGTTTTGGAAAATGTGGAGAAAAAATGAAAATGCATTTTTTTTACACAAAGTTGTCCATTTATAAGATATTTCTAACGCATAGCATATACATAGCAAAAATGACACCCCAAAATGCATTCTGCTACTCCTCCTGAGTATAGCGATACCACATGTGTGAGACTTTTACACAGCCTGGCCATATACAGAGGCCCAACATTGAAGTAGCACTTTCAGGCGTTCTACAAGCATAAATCGCACATATCCTTTCTCAACCACCTATTACAATTTTGAAGGCCCTGGAGCACCAGGACAATGGAATTTTCCACAAAATGACCCCATTTTGGAAAGCACACACCCCAACGTATAATCTATGAAGCATTATGAGTCTTTTGAACGGTTCATTTTTTTCCAGAAGGTTTTGGAAAATGTGGAGAAAAAATGAAAATGCATTTTTTTTACACAAAGTTGTCCATTTATAAGATATTTCTAACGCATAGCATATACATAGCAAAAATAACACCCCAAAATGCATTCTGCTACTCCTCCTGAGTATAGCGATACCACATGTGTGAGACTTTTACACAGCCTGGCCATATACAGAGGCCCAACATTGAAGTAGCACTTTCAGGCGTTCTACAAGCATAAATCGCACATATCCTTTCTCAACCACCTATTACAATTTTGAAGGCCCTGGAGCACCAGGACAATAGAATTTTCCACAAAATGACCCCATTTTTGAAAGCACACACCCCAACGTATAATCTATGAGGCATTATGAGTCTTTTGAACGGTTCATTTTTTTCCAGAAGGTTTTGGAAAATGTGGAGAAAAAATTAAAATGCATTTTTTTTACACAAAGTTGTCAATTTATAAGATATTTCTAACACATAATATGTACATAGCAAAAATTACACCCCAAAATGCATTCTGCTACTCCTCCTGAGTATGGCGATACCACATGTTTGAGACTTTTACACAGCCTGGCCACATACAGAGGCCCAACATCCAAGTAGCACCTCCAGGCATTCTAGCAGCATTAATTGCACATGTCATTTTCTGACTACCGATCACATTTTTGAAGGCCCTTCATATATCTAACACATAGCAGGTACATACCAAATAACAAAAGATTACCTGTGGTTTTAGAAGTGCAGTGGTCCACAGAGGAGAGCATCGGTCCAGGCAGCAGGCAGGGATGAGGTCAGCGACAGCAAAAGCAATCATCCAGGCAGCAGGCAGGAATACTGTCCATAGTTCGCACAGGCAGAGATACTGTCAGCACAGCCAGAGCACAGCCAAAGCACAGGTCCAGGTAGCAGGCAGAGGTGTCCCGGCAGAAATGCTGTCCAAAGTCAGTAGAGGCAGCAGGCAGATATATGGTCAACACAGCCAAAGTATTGGTCCAAGCAGCAGGAAGAAACATGGTCCATAATGTCATGGGTCATTACAGGCAGTAATATGGTCAGCACAGCCAAATTATTGGTCCAGGCAGCAGGAAGGACCATCAAGCTTAGGGCCAGGGGGACAGGGGTAGAGGCTTCTCCCACCCAAATCGCTTTGAAGTCTCCGGGCAACCAGACCCTGTTCTTGGAGCACAGAAAAAACGAAAAACTGGTTTTCTCTACTCAGAACGCTATTCTGAAGCCCCTCACATATGTGAGACCCCTGTGTACTAAAAGTAGATGGCCAAAAGATCAGTCCAAGTGGCAGGCAAAAACATGGTCGATTAACAGGCCAAGGTCGGTACACGTGGAAGTCAGAAACGTGGTTTAAATCGGCAGGCAGAGGCATCGTCGGTAAACAGGCCAGGGTCAGTTAATTAACATGGAAGGTAGTTAGTAACATGGTAGCAGGCAAATAGGGAAGTGGCAGTCTGTTAATAATAAGGGGAACTAATGGATGTATGATAATTTTTGAAGCAATTTCCGATGCACAGGCCAGGTTGGGAGGGACAATCGGGACAATAATAGCTGGTGTCTCTTCTTACTCCTCCTCTGCTGCATACACGGCATTTCTTTTGGCGTCTTCTTCCAGATTCTGTGGGGGGGATGCTAAAGGGATAGTGTCGCTCGTGAAGCCGACTCACACTATCAGAGCGAATGCTTCCTGGGGCGGGATCTTGTTGGTAAATGAGGGCATCGATGATATCTTTGATATATTGGAGGTAGTGGAGTCGGTGATTTTGAGTTGCTTTTTGGTAGCAGACAAACAAATTAAAAAGGGCCATGTGAAACAGGTGAAACGCAACTTTTTTGTGCCAATAATGGGACTTTCTGGTTGATAAGTAGGGCTGTAGCATCTGGTCGTTTAAATCCACCCTCCCCATGTACAAATTGTAGTCGTGGACACATTCAGGCTTTACAATGGAGCCGCGTCTTCTTGGGATCTCCACCATGGTGTCATTGTGGATCGTAGAGAGGATGTGGACATCTTTCTTGTCCCTCCACTTCATGGCCAACACCTCCTCGTTCCTCATGGATGCCGATTCTCCAGGTCGCAATTTTTTTGTCAATAAATTTTGTGGGAATCCCTTCCGGTTTTTTTTGAAGGTACCGCAGGCCGGGGTTTGTTTACTGTAAAGGTGGCGAAAAAGGGGCAGGCTGGTATAATAATTATCAACATATAAATGGTAACCTTTTCCGAACAGGGGGTATGCCAACTCCCAGACAATTTTCCCACTGGTTCCAATATATGTGGGGCAATCACGGGGCTGGAGCTGGGAGTCTTTGCCTTCGTAGATCCTGAATTTGCAGACGTATCCAGTGGCTCGATCACATAATTTATTTAATTTTAACCCATACCTGGCTCTCTTGCTTGGTATGTACTGCTTGAACTGCAGTCGGCCGGTGAAATGTACGAGGGACTCGTCCACACAAATTTTTTGGTCTGGGATGAAAACTTCTTCAAATCGCTGGGAAAAGGCATTGATTAGGGGGCATATCTTGTACAATTTGTCGTAGTTGGGATGATCTCGGGGAGGGCACTGTGAATTGTCATTGAAGTGGAGAAAGCGCATAATCATGTCGTATCTTTTCCTGGACATGACAGCGGAATATATGGGCATGTGTTGGATGGGGCGTTTGGACCAATATGAATGGACTTCGTTCTTTTTTGTAAGCCCCATTTTGAACATAAGGCCCAAAAATAATTTAAATTCCTCCAATGTTAGACGCCGCCACTGGAACATGCGGGCGTAGGAAGAATCGGGGTTGGCAGCAATAAATTGGGATGCATACAGATTCGTTTGATCCACTATATTCTGCAGCAAATCTTGTGGGAAAAATAAACAAAAATAATCAAATTTAGAAAAATTTGTAGTGTCGGGCTGCACACCTGGCTGTGCGGTAAGAGGGGGGATGATAGCGGATCCTGAGTTGGCAGGCAACCATAAGGGGTTTGCCAGGGCATCGGGAAGGTAGGATTGGGGCTGGATTCTTCGGGTTGGGCGTGCATTTCCATTGCTTGTACTGGGCTCCTCTTCCTGGGGTATGGCGCTGCTGGTGGTGGGCAGTTCTCCTGATCTTGGTGCTGATCTTGGTGCTGATCTTGGTGCCGATCGCATTCTTTTGGGAGGGACGGTTTCCTCCGGGGACTCGGACTCTGAGCCACTATCCTCCACTGGCTCGTATTCCGAACCAGAATCGGATAATGGGAGCTCCCCGCTGCTCTCATCATCCGACATGGCAAGAATGGCATATGCCTCCTCAGGTGTGTAAACCCTTTGGGACATTATGGCAGTGCTTATTGGTGGGCCTGTGTAATGGTACTGCTGGTGGTAGTGGTGGCGGTCTGTGTGGTAGTACCGATGGAGGTATTAGTGGTGGGCCTGTGTGGTGGTACCGATGGCGGTATGGGTGGTGGTGGTACCAATGGCGGTACAGGTGGTGGTGGTACCGATGGCGGTACGGGTGGTGGTGGCGGTGGTACCGATGGCGGTACAGGTGGCGGTACGGGTGGTGGTGGTAGCGATGGCGGTATGGGTGGTGGTGGTACCGATGGCGGTACAGGTGGTGGTGGTACCGATGGTGGTACAGGTGGTGGTGGTACGGGTGGTGATGGTACCGATGGCGGTACAGGTGGTGGTACAGGTGGTTGTGGCACTACCGACGGTGGTACGGGTGGTGGTACTGGTGGTGGTACCGATGGCGGCACTAGTGGTGATACTGGTAGCGGGCCTGTGTGGCAGTATAGATGCTGGGCCTGGTGGCGGTACTGGTGGTGGTACTGGTACCGATGGCGGTACTGGTAGCCTGTGTGGCGGTGCCAATGGCGGTACCGATGGAGGTGGGCCTGTGACAGATGATTGACAGATGGGCTGATTGATTGACAGATGGGTTGATTGATTGATTGACAGATGGGTTGATTGATTGACAGATGGGGTGATTGATTGACAGGTGGGGTGATTGATTGACAGATGGGCTGATTGATTGACAGATGGGCTGATTGATTGACAGATGGGCTGATTGACAGATGGGCTGATTGACAGATGGGCTGATTGGCTGGGCTGATTGATGTGCTGGGCTGTGTGACAGGTCCTCTTTATGGGGGGGGCGTGTTGTGCACTGTAAACTTATGTAGACAAACTACACTGAGCTAACTTACTGATCTCTTCTCTCTCCTCACAGATCGGTGTGTGAGGAGAGAGCAGGGATCAGGTAGTAACTCCTGTGGAGTTTGTTTACATTTGTGACCGGCTGTGATTGGACACAGCCGGTCACGTGGTAAACAGCCAATTCATTGGCTGTTTACTCTGATCGGGGACGCGCTGTGTCCAAGGGACACTCGCCTTCCCCGATCCCCGCTCTGCAAGCCTGTGGCGGCGCGCACGGAGTGCGCCGCCGAGTTTGTTTTGACAGGTGATCGGCTGTGACTTTGACACAGCCGATCACATGGTAAACAGCCAATGAAATTGGCTGTTTACCGTGATCGGGGAAGCGCTGTGTCCGAGGGACACATGCCGTCCCCGATCACCGCGCTGCGCGCCCCCGCGGGCGCGCGCAAGGCAATATCCTGCAGGACGTCATATGACGTCCAGTATCGATATTGCAACCACTTCCCGGACGTCAATTCACTATTGACTGGGCGGGAAGTGGTTAAAGGACTTTTCCCAAGCTGTCTGTGTGTTTTTTTTACCTTTTTTGACACTTTTTTTGTGAAGTGGTAGAGGTGCAATGTACCCCGTTACCAATTCACATGGGGGGGGCCGGAATCTGGGGGTCCCCTTTGTTAAAAGGGGCTTCAAGATTACGAAAAGCCCCCCGCCCGCAGACCCCTACAACCACTGGGCAAGGGTTGTGGGGATAAGGCCCTTGTCCCCATCAACGTGGGGACAAGGTGCTTTGAGGGGTCACAGACCCCCAAAGCACCCTCCCCATGTTGAGGGCATATGGCCCCCCCTCTTTTCCTGTGGCCTGCCAGGTTGCGTGCTCGGATAAGGGTCTAGTAAGGATTTTTGGGGGAACCCCACGCCATTTTTTTTTTATTTTGGCGTGAAGTTTCCCTTAAAATCCATACCAGACCTGAAAGGTCTGGTATGGATTTTTTGGGGGAACCCCACGCCATTTTTTTTTAATTACGTGGGGTTCCCCTTAATATCCATACCAGACCTGAAGGGCCTGATATGGAATTTGGGGGGACCCACACACATTTTTTATTTATTTTTTGATTTTGGTTCCCTGCACAAAATGTAATTTTTGAAGGAAAAAAAAAGTCATTTAAAACTACTCACGCTATTAATGAATTATCGGGTCCCGGCAATACAGATAAAAGTCATTGAAAAAAATGGCAGCAATTTTTTTCAATAACTTTTCTCTGAATTGCTGGGACCGACAATTCATGAATAGCCGCGAGTAGTTTTAAATGACTTTTTTTCCTTCAGAAATGACACTTTGTGCAGAGACTGTTCTAAACACGGGAAACATGCGCTACTTTACATGCATACTTTAGACACCCCCAGGTTCGAAATTTAAAGGAATATTTCACTTTTATTGTTTCACTTTAAGCATTATTAAAATCACTGCTCCCGAAAAAACAGCTGTTTTTAAAACTTTTTTTGCATTGATACATGTACCCTGGGGAAGGACCCGGGTCCCCAAACACTTTTTATGACAATAACTTGCATATTAACCTTTAAAATTAACACTTTAGATTTTTCCCATAGACTTTTAAAGGGTGTTCCGCGGCTTTTCGAATTTGTCGCGAACACCCCAAATTGTTCGCTGTTCGCCGAACGGGCCAACAGCCAATGTTCGAGTGGAACTCATGTTCGACTCGAACATAAAGCTCATCCCTATTGGGTAGTAATACCGCCCTATATTTCTTAGGGCGGTGCTACTTTTCTTAGAAAATTTCCATAGGGAGCCCATCTGTCCCGGGAGCATTACAATTAGGGAAGCTCATCACTGCCTCTTCCAATTCCTGCAGGGAAATAGGGACATTTAGCAGTCTTTGATATTTTGATCTCAGAGTTACAGTATATAGAGGTCGAATATGTACCATTTCAAAATCAGATGAAGCTCAGACCCACCTACAGGAGAATGTCACCCCTTAGCAAACCAAAATAGAAACTCCACGTGAGTATGAAGATTATACAGAGTGATAGGCAGTGTGAATACCTCCCACGTTGGAGGAAATTAACATTCTCTTTGGTGGCATGAGTCGGCTGCATGCAGATCATGGAAGGGTGGAAGGAATATACATATTTAAATATAAATTGTCTTTTAAGGGTATCACCAATACCCTGAACATTCCACAAGAGTATTTTGTGTGTGATTAGCCATGTTTTCAGAAAAAACACCTAGCTAAATAAATAGAGGATAAACTTGCCAACAACCAAAGATAGATCTGGATGTGTATATACCACACATACTTCCTTGACAGAGTACATTATTTGACCTTAGATAGTAGTTATAGAAGCCGCTCCACCTGCCAATACTGGGAAATTGTATCAGTCAGGAGTGAGATATTTCTTAATGTGTACATAATTAGAGTATGTAAACCCAACATTTCATATTCCTAAAATGTGCCTGCTGTACCATGTACTTGTATGAAATGTATCCTGTTATCTTTGTATTACTTCCTTTGTGTGAAATTCCGGGTGTTCCTGTCAACCCCCTTGATTTCCTATTAAAAACTGACCACACTAAGCAGGGGAGAACAACATAGTCAGTTCTCTAGCTGTGCTGGGAACTCAGTGTGCACTCCTCCAATGATCAGACTTGTCCTTGCACCCCCCTGCACAGTCTTTCACTGGGTAGTTCAGTGTGCTGCTGCTGTTCCTCCCCCAGCTCTTATGCAGCTGAGAACAGAGGTTATGTGATCACTTAGAAAAATGGGAAAAAAAATTTTTTTTAGAGCTTTGCACAAATATTTTGCCTTTCATTTATTTTTAAAATGGAATGGGTTGTTTTATGAGGTGAGGGTTTACATATACTTTAACCACTTGTCCACCGCCCACTGTCAATTGACGGCGGGCGGAGGATACTCTCGTTCTGGGAGGACGTCATATGACGTCCTCCCTTTAAAAGGAGCTAGGAGGCGCGCGCTTGAAGCCAGCGGCGCGCGCGCGCGCCCGCCGCGTTCACGAGGCCCCGGTGCGCGTGCCCGGCGGCCGCAATTGCCGCCGGGCACCCGCGATTGCCCGGGAAACGAGCAGGAAAGTGGGTCTCTGTGTGTAAACACAGAGATCCACGTCCTGTGAGGGAGAGGGGACCGATGGTGTGTCCCTTGTACATAGGGACAACCATCGGTCACCTCCCCCAGTCAGTCCCCTCCCCCCACAGTAAGAACACATTGAGGGAACATATTTAACCCCTTCCCGCCCCCTAGTGGTTAACCCCTTCCCTGCCAATCACATTTATACAGTAATCAATGCATTTTTATAGCAGGGATCGCTGTATAAACGCGAATGGTCCCAAAAATGTGTCAAAAGTGTCCGATGTGTCCGCCGCAATATCGCAGTCACAATAAAAAATCGCAGATCGCCGCCATTACTAATAAAAAAATAAAAAAATAAAAATGCTATAAATCTATCCCCTATTTTGTACACGCTATAACTTTTGCGCAAACCAATCAATACGCACTTATTGCGATTTTTTTTTTTACCAAAAATATGTAGAAGAATACGTATTGGCCTAAACTGAGGAAAATTTTATTATAAAAAAAAAAATGGGTATTTATTATAGCAAAAATTAAAAAATAGTGTTTTTTTTCCCAAACTGGACGCTCTTCTTTTGTTTATAGCGCAAAAAATAAAAACCGCAGAGGTGATCAAATACCACCAAAAGAAAGCTCTATTTGTGGGAAAAAAAAGGACGCAAATTTCGTTTGGGAGCCACGTCGCACGACCGCGCAATTGTCATTCAAAGTGTGACAGCGCTGAAAGCTGAAAAATGGCTTGGGCAGGAAGGGGGTTTTCGTGCACAGTAGGGAGGTGGTTAATCACATGAGAATTAAGCTTGAGAGATTTTTGAGATGTCATATCAGGGCTTTTACAATCCTTTATGAACAATAATGCCGCGTACACTGACCGTTTTTAATGTCATGGAAAAAAATACGTTTTTCTCAACGTGATTCTTCTCAAGCCTGCCTTGCATACACACTATCGTGAAAAAAAATGCTTGAGCAAAGCGTGGTGACGTACAACACGTATGACAACACGTACGACGGCACTATAAAGGGGAAGTTCCATTTGGATGGTGCCACCCTTTGGGCTGCTTTTGCTGATTTCATGTTACCGCGTGTTAGTAAAAGTTTGGTGAGACGATTCGCGCTTTTCAGTCTCCGTGCTTTTCAGTCCGTTACAGCATGACGAATGTGCTATCTCCATTACGAACGCTAGTTTTACCAGAACGAGTGCTCCCGTCTCATAACTTGCTTCTGAGCATGCACATTTTTTTCCCGGCGTTAAAGCGTACACACGACCGTTTTTCACGACGAGAAAAACGACGATGTGAAAAACGACAAGAAAAAATAGAGCCGGTTCTAAATTTTTAATAAACTGAAGGGAGGTGTAGAATTGGCGCTAATTACAATTCATGGACTTCCTTGCTCTAAAGTGCAAGTGAATAATTTAAAGTGGAAGTAAACCCATTGATTTAACAGTTTAAAAAAAATGTTAAATTCCCGGCATGCCGGAAATGCTAACTGCCACATTGGTTGTGCTCTCAACCAAACTGTCAAACCATCCAATGGCTAGTGTCATAACTGGTCACATGTGCAGCATCATGGCAGTTGAAGTTTAAACAAAGGTCAAGATGGCAGCTTCCTTGGCTGAAAATGATAGGAGGGTTTACTTCCACTTTAAATATAAATAGATACATAAATACCCCTATATTATACTAGTGTCATTGGTGCCATAGTGTAACTCCTAAATACTTCACTGATATATATGAATACGTGATAAATATAGATAGATTGATGCGGATATAAATAATGATGAGCATAAAATAATATATATAAAAATATCCCCTGTGAGCATGCGCCGCTGCAGTCAGCGGCGCAGTGCAAGGGGAATATCTCCTAAACCGTAAAGGTTTAGGAGATATTTCTTTTACCTACAGGTAAGCCTTAGTATAGGCTTACCTGTAGGTAAAAGTAAAAAAAAAGACTATACAACCGCTTTAATTGTTCACAATATTTTATTCATTTTATTATTTTATTTTTTATATATATTATTTTATGCTCATCATTATTTATATCCGCATTAATCTATATTTATCACGTATTCATATATATCAGTGAAGTATTTAGGAGTTACACTATGGCACCAATGATACTAGTATAATATAGGGGTATTTATGTATCTATTTATATTTAAATTATTCACTTGCACTTTAGAGCAAGGAAGTCTATGAATTGTAATTAGCGCCAATTCTACACCTCCCTTCAGTTTACTCATTTACTCCACCCAGGTGGATTAACTATGTAGAGGCAGCTCCTTACTTATTCATCACAGGACGTTTTTATACACCCATGGTGTATGTTCCTACAGTTATATTAGGTCCATTGCGCGGATTCACACACACACACTCTAAATTTTTAATGCCCATTTTTCTCATCGAGAAAAATGCTCTGGAGCCTACACACGACAGTTTTTCATGACCAATTTAAAAAATAGCATGTTTCTCGTAATGAAAACGGTCATGTGTACGCGGCATAAGGTTTAGAGGAAAAATTTCTACAATCAATGTGTTTAATGACTAAATTTGCATTAGTGAAGTTTAGATTGATGTACATATACATTACACAGACTGAGTTTGACAGGAGAAAACATAGCAACTGAAGACCCAAGTATACAAACATACAAAAAATGTTCTACAATATTGTATATGGTATTGATGCATTTAAGAAGCATGGAATAATAGCTCTATGCGTTTCACGACTTTAGTCGCTCATCAGGAGCAGGCATGCGTTTTCTTTCTGTGAATGACACAAATAATAATTGGGCTTAAACCAGGGCATCAGACATACATGGGACCCTAGATGAAAACAGGGTCCTAGATGGTACTCACCAGGCTGCCAATTGCTGCCGGTATGGAAGTGGGACCCAGGCAGGCCCCAATGGGCTGGGACAACTCGCGCCGGGGACTGTGGCAGGAAAATACAGGACATGTGGCCCCCACACAGGACGAGTCCAGGTCGGTCAGGCATTCGGAAATGAGTGGTGTATGCAAGATCAAAGAAGGATGCAAAGGACTGGTGGAGAAAGAGAAAATAAGGAAATGAGGACAATAGAAATGAGGGTGTGCTGGGAAGAAATGAGGAAGGGGGAATTGTGTAGTGGGAACAATAGGGAGTGAGAATATGAAGATTGAAAATGGGATGTGTGCAGTGTAAGCAATACCTGTGAAGACAGTGTTAGCAGCATGATGGTCTGTGAAGTAAATGTGAGTCCAATGCCTGCACCAGCCATGGGTGGCGCCCTTATGTAGGTTCCAACGTCAGAAGATTCCCGCCAATGCCATGCACGCGAGGAGGTGGGGAGAAGGGGAGGCGCCTACACCAATGCGGAAGAGCCGCATGGTAGTTGGGCATCGAATAATGCTCCCCAACACCCCTCGTAGCTGTGAAGCCATGGTCGCACGGAAAGAGTTCCCAGTGCGCACCAAAGGGGCGGCGTGACGTCTATATGCCACTGTCCGCCCACACATCCCTGCGTCAGTGTAGTGTGGGACGGGGGGCGTGGTCAGGGCGCGTCGCAGCCCCCGGACTGGAGCTGAGCCCGCAAGGGGTCGGGAGGGCCCACAAATCAACCAAGTGCAGCAATGGTAAAGCCTGTGGCGGGATGAAGGTGTCCCGGGAAGAGTCCAAGATCAAGGGCCATACTAAAAAATATACATAAAACACTGAAGCAAATTGCTGATACAATAATGAGATTTTTTTTTTAAATAAAATAAAATGATAGAATAAAGTTATTAACACATAATAGACCAAGAATTATGGTAAGGTTAGTCCCTGTGCACATGCTTCCATCCCTATATATAATATAATTGATAAAAGGGGGGGGATGGGTATAATGGGACTGTCCAGAGGCGATGGGTCAATTACCTCACATCCCTAAATTTTGTATTAATAAGAAAAAAACAAACAAAAGAGAGCTGGACTTTAAATGAAGCATGTGCGGGAGAGGGTTCGAGTTAGCAAGGAGTAGAAACAAGTCTGGAGTATCTGGTATCATAAAAAAGTTTTTTATTTCTTTCACCTAATGCACCGTCCATGACTAAAATTGCATTAGTGAAGTTTAGATTGATGTACATATACATTACACAAACTGAGTTTGAAAGGAATTGCTTACACTGCACACATCCCATTTTCAATCTTCATATTCTCACTCCCTATTGTTCCCACTACACAATTCCCCCTTCCTCATTTCTTCCCAGCACACCCTCATTTCCATTGTCCTCATTTCCTTATTTTCTCTTTCTCCACCAGTCCTTTGCATCCTTCATTGATCTTGCATACACCACTCATTTCCGAATGCCTGACCGACCTGGACGTGTCCTGTGTGGGGGCCACATGTCCTGTATTTTCCTGCCAAAGTCCCCGGCGCGAGTTGTCCCAGCCCATTGGGGCCTGCCTGGGTCCCACTTCCATACCGGCAGCAATTGGCAGCCTGGTGAGTACCATCCAGGACCCTGTTTTCATCTAGGGTCCCATGTATGTCTGATGCCCTGGTTTAAGCCCAATTATTATTTGTGTCATTCACAGAAAGAAAACACATGCCTGCTCCTGATAAGCGACTAAATTCGTGAAACGCGTAGAGCTATTATTCCATGCTTCTTAAATGCATCAATACCATATACAATATTGTAGAACATTTTTTGTATGTTTGTATACTTGGGTCTTCAGTTGCTATGTTTTCTCCTTTCAAACTCAGTCTGTGTGATGTATATGTACATCAATCTAAACTTCACTAATGCAATTTTAGTCATGGACGGTGCATTAGGTGAAAGAAATAAAAAACTTTTTTATGATACCAGATACTCCAGACTTGTTGCTACTCCTTGCTAACTCAAACCCTCTCCCGCACATGCTTCATTTAAAGTCCCGCTCTCTTTTGTTTTGTTTTTCTTATTAATACAAAATTTAGGGATGTGAGGTAATTGACCCATCGCCTCTGGACAGTCCCATTATACCCATTCCCCCCTCCCCTTTTATCAATCAATGTCTTATATATTTTTGTATCCATACCAATTGGCTTCATAACTTTCTAAGTGTTTGATCCACACAAAATATAGAAATAATAAAATCTGAAACATTTCTGTTGTGTTTTTTTTCTTTGAATTTATATTTTGGGTCTGTGACCTACAGCCAAACACAGCTCTGCAACTAACATTTTTAAAAGTCGAATACTTCTTCTCCCTTGCCAAAGTTGCTTTAAATGTACACTGAGAAGTGTTTGTCAATTATTTTCTTCCATATGCAGGAATCCATCAGACATAGGGTAGTGGTTGCTAGGGTCATCTTCCCCTAATAGTCACTCAGGATTAAAGGTTTAATGGACTTTCTCAGGCACTGATATGACAACATACAAATATTACATAAAAAATATTTATTGATATGTATAAACAAAAAAAGGACAATAATAAAACAAAGACCAAACCCCACAGTATAGAACAGCATGAGTCGGTGACAAAACAGCCGTATACAATCTATCAAAGTGGAGCAGGCCAAGCCTCAACCGGTTTCGCGGCAGAAAAACCGCTTCTTCAGGAGGGTCTGTACAAAACATAATATACATAATAAATACTCTAGCAATGTGTTAATACAATCATAGAACGTATTTAATATCGACAATATAATCAAAAAGTCAAGGTATGTGGGACTGCTCACCGTGGAGACGTTCAGAGGTGCAGCGACTGCCCAAGTAAACCCCCCGCGGCGGATGAGGGGGAAAAAACGTATATGGTGCAGATTGATACAATCTAATAGTAATGATTAAAATAATATTGAATTAGATCATTTATATTTGAGCCAATTTAACATGGGACACCCAGTGCTGATAGTGGGGGGAAGGTGGGGGGAAGGGGAGAGGAAGGGACGGGAAGGGAGAGGGAAAGAAGAAGAAACGAAGGTGGGGTGGGGAAGGGAGGGGATGACGAGGGAAGGGAAGGGGCGAAAAGGGAGGGAAAAAAGGGGGGGGGAAAGGGGGGGGGGGAAAGGGGAAAGTGAAAGGAACATGGGGAGAGGGAGGGGGAAAAAAAGAGGGGGGGGGGGAAAGAGAGAGAGAGGGGAGGGGGGAGAGAGGGAGGGAAGGAAAATATGGGAGGAAGGGGAACGATTGAAAGGGAGGGGGGAAGAGGGGAGAGGGGAAAAGGGGGGGAAGGGAAGGGGGGGGGTTAGGAAGGGGGAGAGAGGGGGGGAGGGGGGGAGAAAGAGAGGGGAAGGGAAGGGAGGAAATGGGGGGGGGGGGAAAGGAAGGGGGGGGGGAGGTTGAGGGCGGGGGGAGGAAGGGAAGGGGGGGTGAAGGGGTGAAAAAGTTTCTAATACGAAAGGAGCCGACCTCGACCCCCAATGTACTGGAAACACCAACAGACACCAAACCACTGTGTCCAGCAGATACAAACCAGGAGGGAGGGGAGACAGACCAAGGAACCCAGAGGGGAAGGGGAGGGAAGGGAAAAATTAGGGCACTTGGGGTAAAGACTGGACTATATAGCCAGCACATGTAATAGGCTCTTACCAATATTCATACATTTTTGCAGTAATGAGGAAAACCTAAGGAGGATCTAGACAGCCAGAGGGTTATGATAGACCAGATTTGGAGCCCAAAGTCCGGCAAGGTAGAGGGACAAGGTTATAGGCTGTATATGAAACCAAAAAGTTGCATATAAGAAAACAGCAATTTTAAACAGATTGAAAGGCAACTAAGCGCCTTGTTGCTATATAAAGCACTCACCTCGGCATGTCTGTTCCTCACATATGGTTTTCCAGGGGGAGTGTGCATGCACCACTCACACCAAGGGCTTGCGAACAAGCCGCTTATGTGTGTTCCCCGACCCCGCCGTCAAACGCGCCGCAGGTGACGGTGCGGCGCGTGACGTCACGGGGTCATCCCTTCCGCACTGTGCACACCTAACGTGCAAGGTGCGCGTCAATTAGCCCAAGGCCGTGGGGCCAGGTCAAACGACGCAAGTACGGGATGACATAGTCATCCCGACCAGGAAGAGAACTGATCCGCCAATGGGGTAGAGATAGGAAGCCGCCGCATCGCATGTAACGTCAGCAGCCAGAGACCAAAAACAATAAGGTGTAATACAGTAACAATATACATATAATAGCAGTATAGGACTTTTAATAGATGATTAATGGTACCTATCAATAACAAAATGTTTGACAGAAATCACCAATATACAATTTAAGGGATTGGAGAGAAAAACAGCACGTTTACAGGAATGTGTCACGTTGATGGCAAGTAAAGTTGGATATAGACTTATAAAAAGGCCATATTTCGGAAGAGGAGAGAGGGGGAGGGGAAAAGGGGGGGGGGTGGGGGGGGAGGGGGAAAAGGGGAGAAGGAGGGAAGAGGGGGGGGAGGAAAGGAGGGGGGGAAAGGGGGGGGAAGAAAAAGAGGGGGGGGGGGGAAAAGGGGGAGGGGGGAAGGAAAGGGGGAAGGGAGGGGGGAAGGGAGAAGAAAAATAGATAAATGAATAATAAAATTAACTTATAAAAAGGATTTATAGGAGTTCATCTCATTAATTCCAGGGGGAATTGTGGCATTGAGGTGTTCTATCCACAGGGTTTCCCTCTGTAGGATAGTTCTATCCCAATCGCCACCCTTGGGGCTCGGTTTAACAACTTCCAAGACGAAAAACCGCACGGCAGATAGGTCATAACGATGGTATAGACCTATGTGTCGTCCAAATGGTGGTCAATTTCCCATTGCCAGAATAGTATATGTGATCTCCTATACGTTGTCTGAGCTCTCTGATGGTTTTACCCACGTAAAAAGCCTTACAAAAGCAAACCATGAGGTAAATAACCCCCTTGGTGCCACAGTTGGCATATGCAGAGGAGCGGGAATGCTCCCCATTAGGGAGAGTAAAGTTCCGGCCCTCCAGGACCCAAGGGCAACGGGGACATTCTCCACATTGGTAGGGTGCCGTTGGGTCCCTGTTGCGGGACACTATAGGGAATGTAGTGACTCTGAGTTAGGCGGTCCCGTAAAGAGTGAGCTCTGCGGAACACCAATTCTGGATAAGGTCTAAGGTGTTTTTGCAAGGTATTATGTTCGGTGAGCAAATGCCAGTGTTCATTGAGGATATTTCGAAGTGTGCGATGATGACCCGAAAAGGTAGTGACAAATCTGACTGATTCTTGAATAGGTTTCAGTCTAGGGGGGGGGGGTAAAGCAGAGATTGCCTGGAGCGAAGGCGGGCCTTATTATAGGCCTTTCTCAGGTTGGAGCGAGAATAACCTCTTAGTAATAAACGTTCACGTAAAGCGTTAGCTTGAATTTTAAAGTCACTTTCTGAAGCACAATTTCTACGTATGCGTAGATATTGCGCAAATGGTATACTACGTATCAATGGCTTTGGATGAGCGCTGGTGGCGTAAAGTAAAGTGTTACCGGCAGTCGGTTTACGATAAACGTTGGTACTTAACGTACCGTCTAGTTGTTTCATGACAGTCAGGTCCAAGAGTGGGACCTGAAGTATCATCAAAATATACTGTGAAGGTCAAGTTGAAATCATTACAATTTAGTAAATCCATAAATTGTTCTAATTGTGTACTGGTCCCCCGTCCAGACCAGAAAAAGATCGTCAATATAACGATACCAAACCAACGCATTGCTCAAGCATTTCCGTGTATTGTTCGTCTGCATTAATAGAGCGCTCCCACCCACCCAAATAAAGATTGGCGTAGGCGGGGGCGCAAGAAGTCCCCATTGCGACCCCCTGTGTTTGTAAAAAAAAGTTGATCATTAAAGAGAAAATAAT